>CM056576.1:127984259-128659259 GCA_029721435.1 Gymnothorax reevesii | reverse complement strand
ACTGTCCTCATCGTGCTTCACTGTTATAGACTATCCTACATGGTGTTAGACTATTCTAGACTCAGCAAAGTTTGGCAATACTGGGATAGATAGGATAAGCTGTGGTTTAATAGGTGAAATTTTAATCTTATCGCCATGTCAGCTTTATACTGTACTCCATTATATTTTATGTTGCCTTTGCTCACTTTGAACCAACTAGAGGGAAAACGCAAGTGAAAAATCAGTTAAGTTACTTTGGAATACTGCAGATTAAAAATAGAATATTTAGTTGGACTTCTCGAATGGGAGTGTTAGTTTCTGTATTGTGAATATATGCATCACACTGGAGCTGATGAATCAGGTGACAACCCATCTTGAATAGAATGGGATTTCTCTCTTATTACTGTCAGTACAGACGCGTAAAACGAGAAGGACGCTGGATTTGAGACGTCAGGAGACAGTTTTCTGTTTGCAATCGGGGATGAGGGTTGCAAATTTGGCTTTCTGTAAGTCCTCAGTGAGAGAGAGAGAGAGAGCGAGCGAGAGAGAGAGAAAGAGAGAGGGAGAGAGAGAGTTAGAATATAGAGCCCAAGAGGCACTGGCTATTCAGATTTGGAGATTGATGGAGCATGCGCACCACAAAATGAAATCCAATTACAAAATCCAAAAAGAAAATAGCCCACAAAATGCCAAAACGCGCAACATGAATTATTGCTTCTTCAAGAAATGTCAAATTGCAAATGTGTTGTTGGCTATATTGTGAAATATAGGCTACGAATACAAATACAAATGCAAAATGCAGTTTCAAGCTTTTTTTTTTACCTTGTCAACTTTTACCCATAGTTTACTTAGATGCATCACTTGGATTTCAGAAATTTTTCTTTGGGACAAACATGAATACAAGATTTACTCCCTGTGGTAAGCCTTAAAGACTCAAAGTTTTCGCCATCCTAAAAGTCCGTTGCCATCTACTGTCAGACAGACAGTCATCATTTAGCCTACCCGATCTGGATATGACTGAAATGTCATTTATCAATTTGCTGATGTTTTGAGACCCCCCCCCCACACACACACACTCACACTTCTGGCTGATGATGAAACAAGCTACATTTACAAGCAGACCATATTTTCTACACCAGTTCCACAGGAACCATACTCAAAAAAAACACTGCTTGAATTTGTTCTGAAGGTGATAGAAAAGCGCTGACCTTGGGACGCAATCGCAAGGTCTGTGATGATGGCCCACCAGTCCCAACATGACGGACCTAATTAGCTACTCAGCTGCAGATCACTGTCTCATTTGTACCCCTGGAGACTCACAGTCTCAACGGTTCGTGAAAGGTCATTACTGTCCTCGGAGCTTGCTTTTTTGTTGTATTTAATTGAAGGTCACTTATTTGGATGTTCGTCTTTTTGGATGTTCGTTAAATTTCTTCCCCGTGCCTTGGCTAATGAATATCCCAATTTCTGAGCCCCTCAACGAACCCATATTACATCAGAATATGGGCAACATGAACCGACAGCTATATACAGTGCTTGAAGCTATTCTTTACTTTATTATTGGTGTGGTTGCTTCAGGGAAGCAGCATCCTCTATTCCTACTTCTTCTCCTTCTTCCGCCTAAATTTGGCTGTCTAACTCCTCCTGCACTGCTTAAGCTATTGATTCCGTTCAAATTTTGAAAAATTCAGCTTGTTCTGAATTACATTGCATCAGTACAGATTTTTTTTTTTTTTTTTTATAAATTTGGCATCTCCAATCCCACCCGAATTTGGAATGCCCAATTGGGGAACTATGTACAAAGCTTGCTCGTATGCGACCCCTTGCTGCCAACTCAGGATAGTGAAGACAGTTCACGGCTCTCCTCCGAAGCACGTGCCTGTCAGCCACTGATTCTTATACACTCGCTGGTTGAATCTTCGCAAGTTCAGAGCGAGGGCGGAGGATACCCGGACATGAACCAAGCCGAATTCTTCCTGACGAGCGCCCGTCCGGCCAACAGGAGGCGCTGGAGCAACGAACAAAGCTGTTATGGAATGCCCAAATCCGGCAGTCCCTTCCCAATTTGTAACCCTGTAGCGCGATAGCCAATTGTGCGCTACTCTGAAAAAGCTGCCGGTGGGTACGCCGAGGCTCGAACCCGCGACGTGGTGATCACCTCTGCACTGCAGCGCAGTGCCTTAACCGTGTGAGCCACCCGGCAGCCCAGTACAGATTTTTGATTTTCTTTTTAGTTTTTGAGATATTTAATTTTAAATGTCATTTTTTTTGGGGTCCTATTAAATCAAGCTATTTTTGTGCTGATTTAGTAGATTCAGCTATTTTCTGCTATTTTTTTAAACTCTGTCGAACTTTTACCTAGAAATATCATTCAAACTGCAAAATGTTAGGTTAAGCTTGTATAATTTCCTAACTGTTCAAATTTTTCGTAACTTCTTCATTTTTTAATTATAATTTTTTAAAAATTATTTTTGTTACAGAAAATTCTGGGAACTTACAGTGTTGCAACGGCACTGTTAGAGTGGCGAACAGCTGTAAAATCGTCAAGAAGTCTTCTCTCAAACATGCTCTAACTCCCACAGTTTTCACTCCAAATAAATATTTTTATATCAAAGTTGTAGCAAAAGTTGTGCCGGTCACGAAAATGTAACTATGCAAGTAATCGGAGCGAGTATTTTGCCAGTATGAGTTGAAAAGCGACAGGAGCATGAACTGAATCTCCATTCACTCCGATATTAAATGAGACACAAAAACTCCGGTAGGGAAGCTGAAAAACACAGTTTTATAACTTGGTCGTGTTCCCACAATTTTGGCACTACACGCACAATTTTGACATATTTTTCTCAGCCGACTCTCCACTTCAGTGTGGTGCATCCATTGCGTAGACTGGACTTACTATCTGTGAGGTAGAGATAGTAATATGTAAGAGACGCCTTCACTAAAATCTCTGTTGGAGCAAGTGCTTCAATCATTCACTCAAATGGCTCAGAGTGACTCAGTGAAATTGTGGCATAGCAGTATTACGGTTCAATTCTGCCCTCTGCTGGACTTTTTCATGGCCCCAGCATTATCATTGTTTGAATTAAGATTGATAGAACTGTCAGACAAATCTCATTCTTCTGCGGCAAACTCAGGGAAAGAATTTCCGGTATCATTTTTCGGTTGCGTCGTTTGTACATTCGCTGAAACCATCTCCAAGAGAGCACATTCAGGGCAGCAAAGACAGGTCTTTTTGCAGGGCGTGTCCATGAGAACACCTTACAGTAAAAAATTGCCAAGCAGAAAAGAATTGCTCGAGCTTCTATTCCAGTATATACAGTACAAGTAACTGCTCGCACTAGCTAGATATATTTACAATCCTATCTAAAACAGGCAAAATATTGGTATCAAAATGACTGTAACTGCCATCCTTGCTAAGCCAGCAGACGTAACTTTTCAATACTCATTGAGTCGTTTAATAGTTAACGTTAGCCAGCTATTGATTATGTCATCTGCAGTGATGGCAATTTCAACTCTCAAGTTCGACCCGTTTCGAACACGTTCTGTGCACTGTGTGTTCGCCAGCTAACTAGCTAATAATAGGACAGAAATGTAAAAAGGGAGCCGTGAATAATATCACAGCGTCCGTTAACGATATCTTGCTGTTTGCCATTATTAGCTATTTAGCTAGCGAACACAGAGTGCTCAGAAATGAACAGGGAGCAGCAAATAGTAGCATTTCACAACTTGGCCAGGTCAGCGTTGAACAGTTCGGGAGTGGGGGACACACTGACAATGAGCTATAAGCAACAACAGCTGCAGCAGTCTGCCAATGTGGCCTGCCACGTTTGCTCTGCCATAAAGCTAATTTCTCAGCATGCACAGCATTGACCTACATACACACAGAGCCATAGAGAGACGCGTCAACCTCATTGACTCCAATGGACCAATTTTTTTTACAGCTGGGTTGGAGTGGAGTAGAGTCGGTCATGATGC
Source organism: Gymnothorax reevesii (assembly GCA_029721435.1). Lineage (NCBI taxonomy): Eukaryota > Metazoa > Chordata > Actinopteri > Anguilliformes > Muraenidae > Gymnothorax > Gymnothorax reevesii. The sequence continues at coordinate 128,655,305 of CM056576.1, read as the reverse complement.
AGCTGAAAAGTCAAAATTCCTTCACCAATTACTATCAGCTTTAAAGTCTTGTGTTTACATTTCTGTAACAATACGCTTAGAGGAACCAATCGCAAGTCAGGGAATATCCAAAAATTGTAAGCTTTTATTGCAAAAAGGGCCAAAACCATAAGACATAACAATTGCCAAGCCAAAAACAATGTCCAAAAAGCGAAGTCGACAAGACAGGCAGGGGTCAAAACCAGTAAGGCAGATGTGCAACGGTACATAGACAGTAAGCCAAAACTCGTATTCAAAATCCAGAAAGGTAGGTCATACACAGGGCATCCAAAAACAAAAATTGTGGTCGTTCAAAAACAGGCCAAAATACAGAAAGACAAAACAAGAGGAGAAGGGCATTGGCAAACTCAACGTTGGGCGAAACAGTCGTGAAGAAGCAATAGACAAATGGCATACGAGGAGCTCTGCACAAATGAATACTGATCAACGTTCTGACAAAGAATGAACTGCAGTGAAGACTTTAAATAGACAAGAGGGAAGTCAAATGCTATGCAGGGACAACATATTCTCATCCGGACTCGTCATATGTCGACGCAACCTGACCAAGCGTCAATATACGACGCAGAAGGTAGCTTTTGACGTCTTTATTTGACCGTTAGGGTTAGGATTCGGGTTAAGGGTTAGGGATTAGGGGTTAGGGTTTGTTTTAAATTGGCGTCAAATGAGGATGTTAAAAATGACCTTTTGCGTTGTATATCGACGCTTGGTCAGGTAGCGTCAATATACTACGCATCGGAATGAGACTGCACTCGCAGGGAACAGGTGAATTGGATAAGAACTAAATAAAGAGGTAAGCACACATGGGGAAGTTCTAAACCACAACAATTGGCAAAAGTCAAGACAAGGACGGAATCAATGCAGACAACCTATGATGGATAAACAGCTCAGGTCAAGGAGTTCTAAGCGCACAGTTAAGTTTCCAGGGCAGAGCGAGGCGCACCTGTGGTGCGTGAGCTGCAATCAAAGCAGAGCACAGGGAAAGCAAATGGGGCGGAGTAACAGAACAGAGCAGGGCAGGGCAGAGTTAGTTATATAAGTAAACAGTGATATCTATACATCTAATCAAAATACGTGATTGTTAGGTAGTTAGTTACTGTACAGACAAAGGGATTAGTATACAGTAAAATTACCAGTACTAACTCAGCAGCCTAGCGGTTAATTAATATGGTCATTTCAGAAAAGCGGGAAGGGAGGAAAAATGAGACTTGAAGGAAGTTCGTGAAATTCCGCCAAAATTCCTGAAATCACCTGAAGCGTGTCTGCACACAGACAGGGGAGTGCACTGGCATGATGACACAGATCACATCAGACATTACAGGGGAGACAATCTGCAATGCAATGATGGAGTGGGTGAATAAACAGGAAAAATAATAAATATAAAATCAGACAGACACTGATCATAACAATTTCAGCATTTTTTCAACATTTCTTCAGTAATTTCCTTTGCCTCTCAGTTACCAAGCACCTTCATTTCATAAGCCAACCTCTTCAACTTTTCTCCCTGAGGCAAGCGCACAAATTTTCCTCAGAAAATTTAGTCTTTTCTAGTTTTGGTATTAAAACACTGTACGTTATTCCTAATTCAGACCTGCACGGCTATTGGCCGACTGCTGCAGGCCACCTGCATAACGTTCTGTCTGATTTTAATTAATTTTCTGGCTTATTGAATATTCCAATTTTCTTTTCTGCCCAAATTCTTCCCTCCATCCATTGTGATGTTTGTTTACTCACTTTGGCTCAATGAGGTCCTCTTTCTTTTAAGTGCTTCCCAGAGCTGGCCATCATACCAAGAACAGCATGAATACAGAACGTGCGCAGCCCCAAATTTAGAGATGGCACAGCAAGCAAGTGCGAAATTAGAGTGGGTTGAGATGGCAGCCTTGCGTGCCGTGCGAGTGCATTCACAGGTTTCAGGGTATTTCAGCAAATGCCTGTGAAATTATTATTATTTTTTTCAATAAAAAGTGTTTCGTTTTTTCAATGAAAAGAAATCACACCAACCAAACATTTTCAATACCAAAAATCAAACAATCTGAAGCAGCATTTGAAAAATACATTGGTTGATTTTTTTTCAGACAAAATAGATTGCTGCTGCTGTCGGATGCTATGTGAGGCTATTGCTCCACAGGCACCCTAAAGTGGGTGATACGCTTGCACTATGTTGACGTAAACCTGATATGAGAGGCATTTATGCTGTCTGTCTGTTCAATTTGTTTACATGCAGGAATTTTACAGACGCTGTTATACAGAGCACCTTATGTGCGTCCTCATTGTTTAGTAATCATCAACAAATCCAGAAATGGGTTTTCCACAAAAATATTCAGGCTAACAACGAGGGCGGGGAGTGAGGGGGATGGACAAGGTCAGATTTTTGGGTGTCCCAGTCAGAAACAATGAAAAAATGTTGAAAGCATTTAGGTTGATGCAGGATCTCAGGCAAAGCCAGTAACAGTTACTTAAATAAACCAACTTTATTATCATAAAGGAACAATCCAGAAACAAGGTCAAAAACAGTGAGGGGTCAAAAAAAGAGAGACTCAGTATGGCGCTAAAATACAATCCAGAGGTGGAAGTCAAAAAGCAGGTTGACTTGGTAGACAGGGTTAAACCAGGATCCAAAAAACTGTAGCAGAGAAACAGACAGGGTCAACCCCGGGGCAGGCAGACAGAACAGACGAACGCTCGCAGCGACTCAGGGCAAGAAAAGCACCTGGGACGAACTCGCACAGAACTAAACACAGGCAGAGTATCGCTGGATGCAGATAAATAAGCAATCACGGCTCTGGTATGGAGGAAGATGTGAGGAATTCATAGTGGGTAACAAGATAATTAACTAATTAAATGAAAAGCTAACAGAAGCACAAGAACAGGGAAACGGTGAACGAAAATAGAAACAAATGACACGAGAATAACTCAGAAATACAAAGGTAAGAAAAAAGCACAAGACTAATAAAGAACATTGACAGGAAGGGCACATAAATATCAAACAATTCCATGAGCTACACGGTGGTACAGTGATTTGCGCTGTTGTCTTGCAGTGAGGCGGTTCTGGGTTCGATTCCCAGTCAGCCAAGACCTCTCTGCGCGGAGTCGTTCTCCCAAAGTAAATGTGGGTCTACCCTGGGCACTGTGGTTTACCCCGCCCACAAAAACATGCTATATAGGAACACTTCTAACCGTGCCCCTGAACAAACGCTCAGACTTTAGAGCTGGAGTTGGTCCCCAGGTGCTGCTTTGTGGCACCCACTGTTCCTAAGCAACAAGGATGAGCCAAATGCCGAGGACAGTTTACTCCACAGGGTTCAATTAATGCAAAAACAAAAAATGTGTACTGTTAAAGTTAATCAATAAATAAGTAGGTACTGAGATCCCAGAATAATGTAAAAAAAATGAAGTGCAAGAAGTATTTTTTTTTTACATATTGGGAAACTAAATCTTCAGCAACAAACAGCAAGCCTCCAAGCTGTGTCTTATGGAATGTGGCGTTTTCTTGATCGCTAAAAGGCCTTGTTTCAACAGCCCTGCTTTAGAGATCATCTCAGACTTTCCATTCTCTCAAATGGAGGGCAAATGGCATCAGTAAATGTAAAACACCGGCTCCCCTGGCCCCTTTAATAATAGAGGTGGATTAATGATCAGCCTTTGAGGCGGGTAAAGTGCTGGTGGCACCATTGCGGGTGTAACTCATTCACCCGATCGCTGACGTCATCTGATCCGCTATCTGAGTTACGGGCGCCCGATGACATCTGCAGGCCTTGCTGGGGGCGAGGGCAGGGGGGGTGGGGGTGGGGCGGCTCTTAACTTAATTGAATATTTAATGTCTATTCGAAATAACCTCAGGTCTGAGATTCTACTTCATTCTACTCCTCCGACTCTAGTGCTCCCTTTCCTCCAAGTACATTTCCCCTCGTTTTATTACCTCCGCCAATGAGGTTATGTTCTTACTGGCGATGGTTCGTCTATCTATCTGTTTGTTTACAAGATCGCTCAAGACGTAATGAACGGACACCTATCAGTTTGGAATGCACTGTATCAAACAGTATGGCCGCCGTGGGAGCCATCTGGCAATCCTGTGTCGCAGATCCCTTAAATTTCTTATGAGCCACGTTCACTCAACAAGATTTCGACTGTGCTATACCTTGGCGTAGGTTTGCACTCTTGGAGCGCCTCTCGTTAGATGACAGCCTCTCATGTTGTTGCAGTTTGACACATCAGGCCTGAGTTCCTCTGTAGCCTACAATGGGCTCAATCTGTTATTTAGGGGGAGGGGGGGGGTTAATATAATGTAGAGTAAAGAGGTTTCACCCCTTCACCCAAATGGGAGACTGGCGTGCACCTCACACCCACGCTTCTGAGGACAGGAGCTGAGCCTGTGAATGTCACACTCATCTAAATCAAATTCAATAAACAAAAGCCTCAATTTAATCCAAAACCCCCTTAATATCCCCACAGTCGGTCTTTAAGCCGTCCCTCTAACCTAGAATTTAATTTGCGATCCGGTGAAACACCTCCCTCCTCATTTTTAATACATAAACACAAACGAAGGTGTCTAATTTCCTGAGCTGCGGTGGTACCACTGAACCAAATGTCGTTCGGATTTGTTTTTCACGGCAAGCGACAGTGAAGACCTCGTTGAGCTGAAACATTTGCGTTAGTTCGTTTGATTTTCATCGTTCAGGCAGCGAGGGTGTGGGGCAGGTGTCCAAAATAGACATTGAACTATTCCCGCTTTCGCCGCCTGCGGGTCATTTGGGCCCTTTCAGGCTGATGCGAGGCTGAGGAGTGATGGAGAGAAGAGAGGCGGAGGGATAGTGAGGGAGAAGGATGGAAACCAGGGAGAGATGAGAGGAAGAGAGAGAGGGCAATACAGACGAGGACAGTGTGAAAAGAGGGCAAAGAGAGGGAGAAAGAAAATGATAGAAGAAGAGGGAAAGAGAGGCTGGGGTATCGGGAGGGAGAGCAGGAGAGCTGTGGACCGGGGGAGGGAGAGAGTGAAAGAGAGAGAGCAGAAGAGGAGAGAGAGAGTGAGAGAGAGCCAAAGACTTGTTTATTCATGTTTATTACCATTTTATAATTTGTGTTAATATGCTTTGGCAACATTGTATTGTATGCAGTTTTGCCAATAAAACCCCATGAATTGAATTGAGTGAGAATAAGAGAGGGAGGGAAATTAAGCCGTAAGACAGAGGAGGGAGTGAGAGAGGGAGGGAGGGGTAAGAGAGAGAAAGTAGGTGATGGTGGAGAAGAGAGGAAGAGGAGGAGGGCTCTGGTAGGTGGGAGATTGGGGGGGAAAAAAGACGAAATTCACAACCTTCACGGAAACGTGTTTATAATTGTCTTTGGCTGTGGGTGTACTGAAATGCGACCCTCCTGGGGTCACCTCTCTTACACTCCTGGGTGTGACGATCGGTCTGTGACCTCGCAGGAGGTGCCTGAGGAAGATGAGGGTGAGGAAGAGTGTTCAGGAGGCGTCTGTCGCTCTGCGGCTCCGGTGATCCGCAGCCGGAGTGGGAATCTGCGGGAGGATTCGGGGGGGGGCATGATTTGGTGATTTGGGGGGAGCGGGGTGGGGTAACGAGGCCTCGACAGTGGTCCTATATCTGTCAGATTTATTTCCCGTAGCGCCGGCGAAATTGCTTAACGTCGCCGTGCCGACGAGTCACGGCGCTGCCACTGAGCGGCCGATTTATTTATAGACGACAACTTCACCCCGCTTTTCTGTCCTCTTTTTAATGTCTCTCTCTCCCTCTCTCACTCTATCTCTCTCCCTCTCTTTCTCTCTCTGCCTCTCCTATAATTCTTCCTCTCACCCGCCCTTTTCCCCGCCTCTCTCTATATCTCTCCATCTTTTTTTTACCTGCACCTCCTCTTTCTCTTCGCCTGTCTGTCGTACCTGCTTTCCTCTCATCTTTCTCTTTCGTTTGTGCCCTTCTTTTATTCTCACTTCTGCTCATTCTTATTACCTCTCTCTCTCCGTCTCTCTCTCCCTCTCTGCTACAATGCACTTGGCAGTGTCATACCGCCAGAAGGTGTCTAACCCGGTGGAATCGCACCTGTTCACGTTCTGCATTTAGACAGTGACATCATACTGTAAAAAAGGATCAGATTCTTGTATAGTTTTGCACAATATGTAAACACCAGCAAATTACAGATGATTATTCCTACATAAGTTTTTTTTTATTCAATGTTTTCAAAGTGTTCTGGAATACCGAGACAAAAAAAGGAAACAAAAAGGTTTAACTGTGCACCTGGGCTGCGGTACGGATGGCGGTTATTGTGAATTAATTTGTTCCCTCCCCTTAACGAACACTTTCACAGTCACCCTCCATCCGGTTGTAATGAGTCTACAGAGGATTTTCCGGCAGAAAGACCGATGTTGTCCTGAACACAGGGAACTTTCCGGAAAGCACCGGCGCGCCCCGAACTTAGGGAATGCCACTTGCAGCCGATGGCCAATTATCGCGCTCTCGAGTAAGTTGTGCCGCGAAATTACAGGACTTCATCATATTACTGGTTGGCTTAGCAACCCTGGTGCGAGGCCTGTTATGTAGGTCATGTTTGACATATCGGTCCCCTTCTCTGCTGGGTGCGTCTGTGCTGAAACGGTCCGGGCGAACTGTCCTCCGTTCGGGAGGGGGGACCGGGTGATAAAAAGCAGCATGTCTGCTTGTGCTGGATCATGGGAGCTCATTTCCGCACCGAGCCCGACACTCTCTCAAGAACATCTGTTTCAACGTGTAACAGCCCAGCTCCTGATAATGAAGCGAGTATCGCCGGGAGAATCTACCGTCCCTGGTCTTCACTCGCGCAACCTTAATTTCCTCGCAGTAAAAAATATGAACCAGGAAAAAAAAAGCCTTCCGCACGTAAAAATACTTTGTCCTTGTTTTTACGCTCCACTCCCTTTCAATGTGTTCACCTCCTCTTTTAAGATCTGTAGAGAGCCTAAGGTATTTTGGAGACTGCACGTGAACATGGAATTCTGAGGCTAATGTTCGCATTTGTAGACTATCTTTCTCTTTGCGTTTGACCTCACAGATGAAAACCTTTTTTCTTCAGTGTTATTGAAAACCCTCTAGGAAGTAGCCCTGCATTTTAGCCTCTTAGGTAGGATGTTATGAGTGGGTTTCGAAAGCATATTTTATGTAACTAAAGATGGACTGCATTTCTCATAGGCTCCCAGGGGCCATCGGGGTTGAGCATGAGTTTGGGAACAATTCCAGAGTCGCATAGTTTGGACAGAGCTTACAAAGGGGGCACTTGGATGGGGATAGGCCACTCAATACATATTTGCCCAAAAAATCCTTGCTGTGGCCCTGTGGGTTACCAGGTTTTTGGATTGCCAGATGGTTGCATCCTCAGTCAGAGTTGCAGTTGTGGTGGGTGGACTGGAAGGGTTTCCTGCGTTAAATTCAATCATGCTACTCACATAAGCATATTTGCTGATAAAATGTATGAACAGAATTATGGTAGCGAAGTTAAGGCTCATTCAATCATTCAACGAGACCATATGCCGGTGCGAGCCGAGGTAAGCAGGGAGGCGCAATAAGGATCTTCCCCGCCCCCCTGCCCCATGACTAATAATCAGAATATACAGGTGCATTCTGGGATGGAGGTGGATGAACTTCCATGCAGATGCATAGATAGCCGCGAGCGGCAACAGTGCAGAGGAGCCAATGGTGAGTAACCGCTCTTTGCAAGTTTAACCCCATAAAACCCACAAACCCCTTTATAAGTCTGTCAAATGCAACTGCTGTAGTCAAACCTGTGAAACCTAAGATCTATTTTAAAGGTTTCCAACAATGCCAGGAGTGTCCTGCTGAATTACAGGCAAGTGTCTGAAAAATTATGCACAAGATCTAGATATTTTCCATTTTGACGTAATGCTGCAGCTATAAAAACTTGGCATCCTGGGTTAGAATGTTTCTTGCAATATAAGTATGATGTAGTTTCAGAGAAGCGCTGCAACCCAAACATGTAGGTGTCATTGGCCATTCATGGGAGATGCGGTAGCGCAGCGGCTAAGTGTGCTCGACTCGGGACCATAAGGTCCTGAGTTTGATGCCTGAGCATGGCCTTAATGGTGTGTTCTTGGGAAAAACACTTCACTCCCATAGTGCCCCACTCCACCCAGGTGTATAACTGGGTAGGAAAATTATCAGGAGCACCTGACTAAGAGCTGATGGACTAGCATCCCATCGAGGGGAAATAACAATTTTCCTAGTCACTTCATGCTTCAGAAAAAAGGGTTAAGCGCTGGGTCTGATGGACCACTTGGCTTGGAAAAGACTCATATGGAAATAAAATGTTTTTTCCACCTTTGAACCTACTTAAGGGGAAATTCAAGCCGAAATCTAAGTTAAGTGGTTAAATATACTGCCATATTTGGGTCAAGCATAGCTGAGGTGACAGACCAATGAAGGTCATGTGACAGCTGCACAACTTAAGCCGGCTGCCCGAACGAGCACACAGAGTAGCTTCATTTTCAGTGATGCAGATGAAGTGAGGTGCAATGCATTGTGGGCCGGCACTGGGGCGGGATGACGGAGGGGTGGCTGGGGGTGGGTCTCAGCTGCGCAATGTGGCCTACACCTCCCCAGACACACACATGCACGCGCGCGCACACACATTCACACACACACACGGAGGACAAGTAGAGGCAGGGTCGTTAGTTCTGCCTTGCGGCTGCACAAACGCTCTTTGCAATAATAATAGCCGAGGGATAGTAAACGTGTGCTCACTTATAAACCCCACCCCCAACCTCACTGCACATGTGCTGCATACTACACAACATTTTTAGCCCTGATCTTGTTCTGTGTTTTCAATCAAATGAGTGCTCTTGACAGCCACTTGCCTCATCTCAATTAAAAATTGTCTTTGCATCTCCATTTTTCAGCGACTCGTGAGGAAAAGTAATTCCGAAACTGATTAGGTTTTAAAAGGGACCACTCCCAGAAATGCATTTTAGAATGTCCAATACAGATAAAGGAATCTGACATTGGAGTCATAAGACAGATTGCTAGTGCATAATAGATGAGCCTCAGTCTGGTTATTCTGTTATATTTGCCTTCAGTATTTTCAAGATGAGAAATCTTAATAGCATGCCTTAAAACATGCCACCTGTCCTGCCCACTCCAAAGTGAACACACACACACACACACACACACACACACACACATACACAGTCATCCCATTTCCTGTTCAATAGACTTTCAAACATTCCCCCCTCCCCCAACCGCCTACTTTACTGAGCACTGGAAAAATGAATAAAGCTGTCCAACTGTGTCTTTTGTGTGGGCTAATGCATGTGCATTCACATCAGTTCATCACTGCGGTTCATAATGGGAGAGTGTGTTTGTGTGTGTGCACGGAGGAAGAGAGGGAGCGTTTGTATGCGTGCGCATGTGTACGCTCTGCGAGAGGGATCGAGGGCGCATATGTGTGATTATGTTGCGTTTTTAGATGTTTTATGTAGTGCTTATACGGTTGATCTGTTGTAGGGGTCACGATTTTCCACCTGAATAGCTGGCCAGCACCTCTCATTGTGTGTGTACGGGCTTCTATCTTTCTCTCTCACTGTCCCTCCCCCTCTCCCTTTTCTCTTTCTATCTCTCTCTCCTCCTGTCTCTCGCTTTATCTTTCATTTCACTCTCTCTCTCTCGCTCATTGCTGCATGTATTCTTGTGTTTTTTTGTTGTTGACTGGTACAGGGTGGGGCGACGAGCGCGTCATAAATTTCTTATGCCGATCAGAGTCGACTGCCGCTCAGTGTCTCTGTCCTTCTTTCACTTTGCGGAGTGTCAAACTGTTCAAATGAATTATTCACCATCGCTCAGAAGTATTACCATCCCGAAATTCGTTTGAAATCCATCGCGCTGCTATTTTGGAGCGAGAGCGAGCGCTGTCGAGTTTCTTTTTTTATTTTATTTTTGTCAGCCCCATTCCTCTCCTCTCTATCCCTCATCCCCCTCTCTCTATCTCTTTTCACTGATGGATTGATCCCTCGCTATTCTGGCTGACGGCAGTCTTTTTTCCCTCCGCCCTCCAGGATCATAACTCATTCCTTTACAGGGTATTGATAAAAAAGCGATTTGTCGCTAAAGACACTATCACTCTTCAAGGACTGGGAGCAGCTACTGCGTTCAGCAGTGGCTTTCTCGCCACCTAGAGGTGATAGGGTGGTACTACCATTACGTTCAGGGAGCCGGTCCATGAATACTGATTTCGTAGAGGGCGTGTGAAGTGGCAACTCCAGGTAATTATGAGATTACGTCTCTGTGCAGGTCGAGATTTTCAGCGTCTGTCCAAATCTCCTTCCTCCCCCCTCCTCTCTCTCTCTCTCTCTCTCTCTCTCTTTCCGTCCTGCCCTATCTCTGTCTTGGCCCGCACTCAGACCCGAGCAGTGGGCGGATGCATAGTTTGCACTCACAGTACATTCGAGGTGTGTTTGTGTGTTCGTTTGTGGGTTGAGGGCATGAGGCGGGGGGTTGGGTTTGAGAAGAGGGAGGTCTGGCGTCTCATCTTTGACCACAAACAGGAGTTGATGGCGCCCTGCCCGAGACGACGATTCGCTAACCGAAAAAAATAACAGCCTGCCTTTCACTCGCCCTTCGTCTCTCTCTCCTCCCTTCCCTCGTCTCTTTCTCCCCGGTCTTCTAACCGCCCCCCCGCCCCCCCACACAGCCGTATTGCCCCCCTCCGCCCCGCTCCCCCCACCTCCAAACTCTGCGCCGCTCGTCGGTGCTCGGGGACCGTGTCTCAGGCTGCAATTGGTCCTTTATAAAGCCTGTTGATAAGGCTAATCTCGCCAGCCATATGCGGCCCCAGTTTTCCATCATCCACTGAGCAGGACGTCGGGGCGGCTGTATCCACACAAACCAGCAGCGGAGGTGGGGAGGGTTGAACTGCTGAAGGGGCAGTCTTCACCTCTTTTCACTCACTCCCTCGCTCCTGCCCCGTCCTCCTCTTTCACTCTCCTCACCTGTCTTCCCTCATACTCATCTCTCCATCCTTTCCTGCCCTCCTCCTCTCTGGCCTCTTCATCACCCCATCCATTGCGGATTTCAAAGAGACCTAAGCCTACACATCTGCCATTTTTCCCCCCATCATTTCCTCTTTTTCTCCTTTTCTCCCCTTCTTTCTTTCTCGCTTCTGTCTGTTTTCAACATTTTTTTTCTCATTATCTTTTCCACTTCAATCTGCCAGGTTTCTGGTTTCTAGTCCCCTGATTGGCCAGAAACTACCACCCCCTCCTTTCCTGTCAGTTCTTTTTTCCTTGTCTTATCACCCACCTTAACCCTTTGCGGACTGGTAGTCTCTGGTTTAATCAGTGGAGAGATTGCCTGGCCCCCGATCTCTCTCCCCCCCTCCTTCTCTCCCTCTCTCTCACCTCCCCTCTTCATCTCCTCCTGCTCCTGCCTCCCCCCTTCTCTGTCTCTCCCCCTTTCCCCCGTCTCTCTCATCCTCTCTTCCCCTTGTCTCCGTAATCCTCCCCATATTACACCCCCTTCCCTCAGTAGATTAACATTGATTTTGCACGGTGCAGAGAAGACTCTGTGCAGTGTGGAAAGCGTTATACTCAGTCACACACACACACACACACATAGACACATACACACACTCAAGGGTCATTGGCTGAAGGACACACTATTCACTCCATGTCATTGGCTGGCGCTTCACTGGTTGTGGTCTGCGTAGCTTTTGGCAAGATAACTTTAGCCACATGCCCTGGCAAACTTACAAGCTCCTTCGTATTGGCATTAGAGGTCCACCCAAAACATGATTTGGGCTCTTTCCCATCAAGTTTCTCCAGACAGTTTTGTGAACTGTCCTTTCTATCTACAATTATTGTAAGTTGCTATATGTGTTAGCCTGTTAGTTGCTTTCCTGCAACCAGATAGCTTCTAGTAGCCTTGTTTTCGATCTTGTCTTTAAAAACATGATTGTGGCATTCAAAGTGAACACATCACAACTCACATAACAAACCGAAGACGGTTATTTACCAGGTAGGTGTTTGTTATGTCCTTCAAAACAGGTTTTAAAAATGCTGGAAGCGGCCTTGATTTTACTTGCCAGAGCTGCAGCCTGAGCTTGTGACTGAGCGCCATTCTCGCAAATGCAAATCCGGCTTAGGATCCGACTGTGGCTCTGGCAAGTAAAATCAAGGCCGCTTCCAGTATTTCTGAGATGTGTTTTTGAAGGACATCATAAACACCTACCTGGTAAATAGCCAACTATGTGTGCATAAATATGGTTTATTTGGCACTTTCTTTGCTAAGAATGCCAGAATCATGTTTCCATCGAAAGAAATGACAACATGGCTACCAGAGCCCATCTACATTCATGATAGCTGCTTACAGGCTAACTCATAGCAAGCTATAATAAGTAGGTTTGGAAAAACTGTCTGTAGGAATTTATTTACTCAAAAAATGAATAGGAATGAGCCCAAGTAGTGTTTTAAACGGAAAGTTTCCACTCCAAAGCTCAGTTTCTACTTCTTGTGAGTAAGGTTGTATCAGGAACAGAATGTGTAGTTTTGTTTTGAATGCTCATATTTGTGATCACACACTTCAAAAAGTCAAAGTCCTAAGGTTCTGGGGTGGTAGATTTCTTCATAGTTTGAGAGCTCACTGCGCTTGAGCTCTTTGGAACTGACAGTACCCATCAAGGCATGGAGAATGACAACTGCCGGCAGCATTTGGAAAGGAATAAACGGGAAGTGAAAGATAAAAAAGTTTGAATAGATGCAGTTTCTCATTTGCAGGGGCAGAGTAAATTTGGAGGAGACCAGCTTGTCAGCAAAGGTGTGTTCTTGGAAAAATAAAAAATAAAAAGCCTTCTTTCTTGCGCGCAACTGCTCCTGGTTTCATCAAATTAGGGCAGAGTGAGTGAATGCTTTGGGCAACAGAAGCCATATGGGACAGCGCTGACTTAAGATAAGACACTTGCTGTTTTAAAAAATGGCAAAGCTGTCTCTTTGCAGGAACAAGTGCCAGTGTGCGGTTCCTCGTCTGCATAATTGCTGTGCTGTTGAAACTAGCTCGCCATTGGCCCAGTCTTTTTCTTCCTTTCTCACTCACTCGTTCTACATTTATTTCTTCCCTTGGCTCCAGTCTCTCTCTCTCTCTCTCTCTCTCTCTCTCTCGCTCTCTGTTCAGTGATAAGTTTCCTGACACTGAAGCTGCAACTCAGGCAGCTTATCATTAGCGCTAAAGTTGAAGCATTTGGGAATTCATTCACATTCATACTTCATACGAAAAACAAAAAAGAAAATAAATGAGCTACGCTCAAAATGGCCAAATATGAAGCTTTTTGATGGCCTGGACAACAAATCCTTGGACGGGAAATGAGCAAAACTTAAACAAAAAGATAATGTAAATTAGCATGGGGTAGCTCTTCCCTTTGATTTCTTTAAATGTTTAAGCCTTGTGTGTAAACTTGTAGACAGCTTTTTCATAGAAGAAGAGTGACTAATAATGACTTCAAACAGTTGAAAAGAAGTTGAAGAAATATTTCTCAATCTCTTTGTGTTTAATGTGAGACCACATATTCTCTATTGGGTTCAAAATGTACTGGTTCTGAACAGGCCCAAACAAGAGTTTCATGGACTTATTCTCAAGCCACTTCATAGCGGTCTTTGCAGTTGAACAATAATGTCTGATTGTTCCTCTTCAGAAAACAACTTCTCAGTTGTGGGACACGAGTCTTCATGCGGAATTCCCTTGTATGGCAAAAAATTAATTGACTTTTCATTGTGGAGCAATTCACGAGCACCAGCAGCTGAAAAGGGTCTGCATTACAAGACACCTCTTGCCCCATGCTTAACTTTGGTAGAGATGTATTCACTACTGTATTTCTCAGCGGATCTTTGAGGACTTCTATCTTGAGCATCACCGTGTGACTCAAATTGTGTTGCTGAACCACTCTGAATCGAACTTTCCATACTCTGCCAAAAAATAAATTTTGTTTTTCATGTTTTTCTAAGAGAGCAGTGACTTCTTAATGCATCTTCCAGGCAAAAAAACTGCATTAGATTACCTTCTGGTTATTGTTCCTCTTGAAAGAGCCTTGTTTTCTGAGGTTTTGAATTCTACTGACAGTTTTTGAAGGCTTTTTTCCTGTCTTTGAGAGCTGTAAGTTTCAGCAGGTGGTCTTCCGAGCTTGAAGCGGCTTTAGGCCTGCGAGATGGCTCTAGGGGCTTTACCCCTGCTCGGCTGTATTCTTCCTCTCTCGCAACTGCTCTATCTAGCATTTCTCCCAGGGTATCCTTGAAAAAGGGAAACATTTCCCCAGTTAAATAAGGGTTTAAAAAAGAGAAAAGATCCTTTCTTTTAGGCAAGATCGCCTGTTGTAACAAATCCGTGATGTGTTCTCCTGCTAGCTGATAGAGTAATAGAGACTTTCTCTGCATTTACAGTCTTGTAATTTTTCAAAATAGCTGCAGTTAGCCTGATAAAGATAAGCTACGTGGCTTCTGACAGCAATCCCTGCGCATTGGTTTGCTTTTTTTAAAGGAGATTTTCTCACTCCTTTGCCTTGGAACCCACAAAACTCCATACTGTAGGTCACTCCTGGTTCCGTTTATGAGCAGGGGCCTTTGATAGGCAAAATCAGTTTTGGCAGAATATCAAGTAATTACTAATCCTTTCAGAAAATAACAAAAAAAAAAAAAAAATCTACGAAGGTATTTTTGGAATTTTTTTTTAACCAAATTGGTTTTCTACCTTTGCTTACTGGAAGGCTATAGCAGAAGAGAATTTCCCTATTTCTGGACTTTTCCCGAATAGTTCACTGCAGAAAAAGTGAAATCGCAAATGGAGGCACAGAAGGTCTCAGGAGTGCTTGTGTTTAAATTCTTGCAAGTTTTCTTACCAATTATTTGTTTTTAAGACCATCTACAACTTCATATCTTGCCATTTTTGGCTTGGACTATTTTTCCCCCCAAAAGTGGATGTCTAATGGTAGATGCAGGCAGAGGAAAGAACCGATATCCTAACCTGAGCCAAGCGATTGACTTTTCTGCCTATTATATCCCAGAATGTGCAGTTTGAAAGCATCCGGACAGTCACATGGTAAAAATAAGGCTGTAATTGGTGACACAATGGAAATGTAAATGCACTGAAATAGAAGCTGAATCTAACCTCATATTTATAGTTTTCAAACCCAGCGTGCTGGAATACAGTGTAAATAACTTATAAAAATGTGCTGCTGTCCAAATACTTTTGAACATCCCTGATGTAGCCCCCAAAAACATTTTTCCATTTGCTTTTTCATATCCTTCCATTTCTGTTGTCATTCATTTCATCTTACAAGCTGGTACAAGGGCACTCAAGTCATAGAGCACTGAATAATTTTCAGGGAATATCTTTTTTTAATTTAACGTACTATATAATTTAATACAATTTTTTTCATAGTGATTATCAGTAAATGACATAAAATAGGGGTTAAGTTTTCATTAGGGTGTGCTTTGTTGACACTGGAATGCCGCTGACAAATATTTGCAAATTAATTGTGAGCAATTACGAGCTTGATTATGCATACTGTGCACAATTAATCTAACCTTCTTCTAGACTCCAAATCCCTCCATCCCCCAACACACACACACACCGTATATTTTTTGGGCACATTCTTTTATATCTCTTTTGTAACAACATTACCAACCACAAGAACAATTAATGGCTGCTTACCCACCGTAATTCGGTTCTCGACAGTCAAAACAGTCGCCTGCTCTGGAAATAATGGCCTACGGTAATAAACAAGTTTAATTGCCTCCTTTTTTTTCGACGTCTGTTATCTGCTCACGAAACTGCAATGGCCTGGCAAGAGTCCAACTGACAGATCAGCGTGGAGCTCCGGGGATCATTTTACATTGATTTCAATGCCCATTTAGGGTGGCAAGATGGCAATAAAATGAAAGAACATAATCCTGTGCTACCAGCTACGCTAGAAGTTGGACAAAATTTTCAGCGAGACAGACACCTCATCATGTAGAATGTTTAAAGCATATGGCGCCTGGGGCAGTTTCATAGGTATGGGCCTTGGCCTAGCTGAATGAGATTATTCTCTACTTTGATGTGAATCGGTAGTTTAAATGCATCTAATGACCCCTGACACACCAGAGCACCCAACTGAATGGCTCTGTGAGGGACTGAATTTAAATGCTGAGTAGTTTTCTTGTTTTTTTTTTTTTAGCTAAATGATCTCTCAGCACTTTCACGGTTCAAGGGTGGAAATAGGAGCAAATCTATTTGAGCCACTACCAATGTCATGGCAGCCATTTTGTGCCGCATGGTTAACATATAGCTACTTCTCTGCCTCAGGTGAAATATTTTATTTAAAACTTCTCCTGCTCATCAAAAATTTGCACAAAGCACTGAAAGATTTAAAGGAAAGATGTAGCTGTCAATATTCAGAACTGAAGGTACAAAAAGGTACATTTTTGTCCTCTGGGTATGCTTCTCTAAAAATTCTGAACATCTGAAACAAATACACTGATTTAGGAGAAAAAACAAATCTTCAGTATTGTTCTTTATATCTTTACATAACAAAAATTTATTTGATGACATGAAAATGCGACCCCAACGCGGAAAAGAATTGAGAAGCTATGTAAAAATAAGCATAAAAACAGCAAGCAGCGACTTCTGAATTTACTCTGGCTTATTTTATTCAGACAGGATGAAGACAAGATATTTAATGTTTGTCTTGTCAACTTCATTGTGTTTCATCCATTCCTGCTATTCAGACCTGCAACACATTCAAAAAAAAAGGGGGGGAAGAAGAAGTTGGGATGTTAGAAATGTGGAAATCACATAATGATGTGATTTGAAATGGAAGATATCGGCATATATATGTAATTATGATTCGGAACAAAAGCAGCATCCAGGCAAGGTTTAGCCCCTCGGGAGCACAGGTGATTCAAGGAACACCAATTTTCCCACAAATTGGCACGAGGAAATCACTGAAAGGTAAAAAAAAAACAACGATAAAAGCAGTTTATTTTTTTTACAGTGTTTTCAGGATGTCCAGGTTAGTAATGCAGATTAAATTTGGAATGTTGAAAATGTATTTCAAGAATTTGGGCTGATTGGGTGGTGCTTTAATATGCGGCACGGAAAGAAGCAGTGCGTTCCTTGTGACACGTTGCGTTCTGCATAGCATTGCAATATGCCATGGATGTCACATCGACCTCACAGAGGAGACGTTGCACGAGAGCGGAGAGAAGTAGGACTGCATGTGCCAAACGAGGAGTTTGGAGATATACGGGGCACACGGGAGTGATGGTACCCGCTAGCTGACTGCGCAGTTAGTTTCATAATGAGCATGGGCTGACACTATAACGAATACAAGACACGTCTAATTTTAAATGAATTTTTATACGCTTACTCCACTGGATGGGCGCATATTGCGATAGTCCATCAGCAACCCTTTGTCACTCTCCCGACATTTTGAGAAGTTCCGGTGCAATCTTAACATGGGTGTGTCATGACACAGTGGCTAATGTCTTCCTCTATCAGAATCCAGAAAATCTTGGGTAAGTATCAATTACACATGATGTGAATTGAAATTCTCCCAAACACCAATAAAGTTACTTTTTCGAGCATTTTTCTGAAACACTAGCCTGCTACTTTCGACGAATGTCCTTCAGTCACGTAAAGACATGGGTCACCTTCACGAAGCAGCAGGAAAAATTAGAGCGCCATCTGTGTTTTATTATCGGAACACGGAAATCGGAATTAAATCGGAATTTAGAATGTAACAACATGGACGTGTAACAACTGGACCCGATCTCCCCTATATACAGTGCTGTGAAGAAGTATTTGCCCCCTTCCTGATTTTTTAGTTTTTTGCGTATTTTTCACATTTCATGTTTCAGATCATCAAACAAATTTTAAAATAAGAAAAAATTAACCCGAGTAAATACAAAATGTAGTTTTTAAATGATGATCTCATTTATTAAGGGAAAAAAGCTATCCAAACCTACATGGCCATGTGTGAAAAAGTAATTGCCCCCACTCCCCCAGGGTGGCACAACCAGTTATTAGGATTTAGGGGACAATGACTTTTTCACATAGGGGCATGTAGGTTTGGATAGGTTTTTCTGCTTAATAAATGAAATCATCATTGAAAAATCGCATTTTGTATTTACTCTGGTTGTCTTTGTCTAATTCTAAAATTTGTTTGATGATTTGAAACATTTAAGTGTGTCAGAGATACAAAAAAATAAGAAATCAGGAAGGGTGCAAATACTTTTTCATGGCACTGTATATATATAAGACCCATAACCCCAATTACGAAATAGTTGGGACAAAGTGGAAATTGTGAATAAAATAAAAATGCAGTGACTTTCAGATCACATGAGCCAACATTTCAAATGTTGAAACTGAGACATTTTACATTTTTATCCCCAAAATGAGCTTATTTTAAATTTTCTGGCTGCAATTTGTCCCAGAAAAGTTGGGACACAGGCAAAAAAGGGCTGAAAAAGCTATTAATATATAAAAGAATCATCTGAAAGAACATTTAGCAAGTAATTAAAGCTAGTATTTCACTGAGCGGCGAATGCTTACGAATGAAGCAAATTTTGAGTTTTGTCAGTGTTCGTAAAAAGGGCACAAAGCAGTTCGTGAAAAGTTTTTAGGATTGCAAACAGTTTTTCTTATCGCAAAGACGTTTGTAAAAGAGTTGTAAGTGTTTGCAAACAGTTGTAACGTGTCACTAAAGTTCTTTTTGGTTCGCGAAGTAGCGACCACCAGGGCCGGCGGGAGAACAGGGAACTGGGGGGGCACAGACCCGTCCTTTTATGACAAGAATAAGTCTTGGCAAGTTCTCAATCATTTTCCTTTATTGACGCGTTTTCCAATTATCGCTACTGGCAACTGAAGACACGGTTTCTCTCCATATGCGATCTAACAGAGATTAAATCATACCTGTTCATATCATACCATATCATAATATCATAATCACATCATAATCATACCTAAATACCTGCTCTTTCGCAAACAGTTACGCAAATGTTGCTACCTGATGCTAAAGTTGCTAAATGTCACTAATGACACCTAGGTCTATCCTGATTTTCGGCAACTTTTTCCTCAAAAAAGTTGGCGCATCCAAAATTCGCTAAATTCGTAAGCATTCACCACTCAATGAGATACTAGCTTAACTGGCATCAGGTTTATAACGTGATTGGCCATAAAAGGGATGTCTTTGAGAGGCTGAGTCTCTCAGAAGTAAAGATGGCCAGAGGCTCTCCAACCTGTGAAGGTTGGCGTAAAACATTGTGGAATACTTTAAAAACAATGTTCCTCAACACCAAATTACAAAGGCTTTGAAGGTCTTATCATCAACAGTGTATAACATCATCAAAAGATTCAGAGTAACTGGAAAAATCTCTGTGCATAAGGGACAAGGCTGAAGACCTTTACTGGATGCCAGTGATCTTTGGGCCCTCAGACACCGCTGCATCACTCACCGGCATGATTCTGTCATTGACATTACTAAATAGGCCCAGGAATACTCCAAGAAACCCCTGACTGTAAACACAGTCTGTCTTGCCATCCACAAATGCCACCTAAAACTCTATCATGCAAAAAGGAACCCATTGTTGAGGATGATCCAGAAGTGCCGTCGTGTTCTGTGAGCCAAGGCTCATTTAAAAGGGATTGTAGCGAAGTGGCACAGGGTCCGTGGTCAGACGAGTCCAAATTTGACATTCTTGTTGGAAATCATGGGCGTTGTGTCGTCCGGGCTAAAAAGGAGAAAGACCACCCGTCCTGTTATCAGCATTCAGTTCAAAAGCCAGCATCTCTGATGGTATGGGGATGCATTCATGCATATGGTGTGGGACACTGGCATGTTTTAAAAAGCACCATGAATGCTGAAAGGTATAAAAAGGTTTTAGAGCAACACATGGTCCCCTCCAGATGGCATCTATTCCAGGGAAGGCCTTGTGTATTTCAGCAGGACAATGCAAATCCACATACTGCAGCTATTACAACAGCATGGCTTTGTTGTAGAAGAGTCCCTGTGCTGAACTGGCCTGCCTGCAGTCCTGATCTTTCACCGATTGAGAATAATTGGCGAATAATTAAATGAAAAGTCCGTCAAAGGAGACCCTAAACGCCAGCAGCTGGAAGCCTGTATTAAACAAGAGTGGGATCATATTCCAATGGATAAACTCAAGAAACTTGTCTCCTCAATGCCCAGACACCTCCACTCCGTGTTAAAAAGAAGAGGGGATGCGACACCATGGCAAACAGGCCCCTGTCCCTGTAGCAGCCATCAAATTTTAAATGAGCTCATTTTGTGGATAAAATTGTAAAATTTTTCAGTTTCAACATTTGGTATGTTATCTCTGTTCTATTGCGAATAAAATACTGGCTGGTGTGATTTGAAAGTCATTGCTTTTTGATTTTATTCACAATTCATACTTTGTCCCAACTATTTCAGAATTGGGGTTGTATTTTGCCTTCTTTTCCCCCTTGTCTTCAGCCATTATGAAACTGTTAGTGCACTGGCCCTGGCCAATGCATTGTTTTTTTTAAAGGGAATGAGAGGAGCAGCTTTGATTTGCCATAACTGAGGCTACTCACAAACGCACTCAATCATTCCTCTTCATCTAGTCCTTTTTCCAGACGCACTGCGTTGCGTTTCTGCGCCTTTGCTGCTCTGGTCGCCAAAATACATAAAATGACGGTCCCAGCAGCAACCACAGACTTGTGCTCTGCTCTTCATGTTGACTGTTAGTGGACGGGGCCCTTTCACTCCGTGTCTATTGTCCCCAAACATCTGTTAACCCTCAGAGCGCTAAATGCAGTATCATTACTTAATAATGTAAGATATCAAAATCAAAGCTGTGAAACAAGTTGCCACACGATAGGTTTTCAGCGCCACAAGATAATTAAATTTCTATTTCTCATTTATTTACATCAGTATTCTAAGGGTGAGATATGGTGAAAAGGAATGGGGACATTACAAATCGATAAATACTTTACTATCCCTAATTTTGGAAAAAATGCGGCAAGTATCAAAATTCAAATGTGCTTCCTTTGAAAACTCAATAAATTTCATGCAGTGAAAAGCCAAATAATGCGCTGTTGTACCGTTTTCATTGTAATACAGGTGAAAGACAACTGAAGATTGAGGAGCCTAGTGCTAAAAGTACTTAAGTCACATTTTGGACTAGTCAAGTTCAACATGAAAACATGTTATGTTTGTCCAGCCAAGGCTATAAATGAAGACCCCAGTGCCAAAAATACTGAAGTCACCACATGTTCATTTCGAGAAAATCGAGGCAGTGGGCTTTCGTAACTATTAAAGACATTTTCCAAGTCTCGTCTCCCGGTGCATGAAAATGTGACTTATGTACTTATCGCACTAGGCTCTCCTATTCATTGATTTTACTTTTAATTTTAGTTTAACATCCTGTCCCAACTGTTTCTGATTTCCTTAATGATGTACTGCAGTTACAACCTTCGCTATTAAACTAAACTGTTTTCTGTCCACTGCGATCCTCATGTATCTAAATTATCAGCCTCGGGTCTGGTGCTGAAACCAGAATTCGATGTTTGAGGCACCCAGCAGCCTAGCTTCGATATCGGACTGAGCTATCCAGTGTAGCACCATGTCTGACCTCAATCAATACCAGACTGAGCGTCTCCCAAGTAGCTGTCTCTGTGGGGGCACCTTGGCCTGCTAGCCCGAACGCCTCGGACACCGCAGTTACATGAGTGGGTGATTCATACAGACGGGCAGGGATTATAAAGTCATCTAAGTAGTTTTTTCAAGAGCCGTTAAGTCCAGGGGGTCAGAGAGTTAAAGACTTGCCAAATGTTTCTGCCAAACGCAAACTCAACTGGCTGATTTCAAATAATTAATTCAAACTTCTGCCTCAAGTATTGAGGTCATGAACGAATCTGGCTGGTTGGATTGAAATACCTGGATTTTTACACTTACTGTGTTTGCAGCATTTCCAGTTGGTCTCCGATTGGTCTGTTTTCGGTGGCACAATCTGATATTGCCAAGTAAATGTTGTTCCTGTCATCCCAGATAGCAAGCACCTCCGCTCCGGATCTGCCCCGAATCTGTGCCGACTCCAGCTGATCCGGCTCAGAGCCAGGGCAGATCCGGAGCGGAGGTGCTTGCTACCTGTGATGTCTTCCCCTGAGCCCTAAGTGTTCTCACCTGATTTGTTCTACCTTCTCGCATCCCCTGATTGAGTCTGACATTTGACCTGTTTTCTATCTGTCCTTTCTCAACCCTGTTAGCCTTCCCCCATTCCCATTGGTTGTTTAGTCTTTTCCTTGCCATGTGTCTCATCCCTTTAAGTAATTTAAACCCTCTGCTCCTTTCAGTATGTGCGAGTTTGTCTTTGATTTACTAAGCCTTTCTCCTCGTGCCAGACTTTAACTTTTCATGTGATTATTTGTGTTTGACTCCTTTTTTTTTTTTTGCCTCATTCCCTCCAGTTCTCTTTGCCTCCTCCGTTACCCATCAGGCCTTGTGCAATTTCACTGCCTCTCTGATACTGACCCCTCTGCCTGACTTCTCGTTTACCACTTCGGATTATCCCCTTGGATTTATGCCCCACGGACTGTCTTTGTGTGTTTTGGACTTTGGAATTGAACTTGGGTTACGAACTGGATCGTGGATTTGTACTTCTGCCTGGTTTTGTTTTAAAACTCATTTTTCTGTACCCCTGCGTCAGTCTTGTGCATTTTGGTCCTACTTTCACCACCTGGACTTGACAGTTCAGGGATTAACAAACTAATGTTTGCCCTTGAGTAACATTATTGCCCACCAATGGATAGCCCAGCTATGATGATGTAATTAAACTACAAAGGCTTTATGACTGCATTGCCTACGGCAGGGGTGGGCAATCACAGTCCTGGAGGGCCGGTGTGTAAGCAGGTTTTTATTCCTATCAATTACCCTGACTAATTGAGTTAATTGATTGCATGCACAAATATAGATTTTCGCAATCATTCGATCAAAGGAAAATGTTTTATGAAGGGAGACAAGACTAGTCTTTGTAGTTTCATGATAATTTAAAGAAATGCGCATGAAACGTCAGATTTCATAAATGGTTTGGCTAATTGAGACAATCAACAAATTAAAGACCAGACGTTGGTGTGAAAACCAGGGACAGATACGGCCCTCGCTGCCCACCTCTGGCCTACGGCTTGCAACGTCTTTCAGCTAGCAGTTCGAACCAGTGAAATTCCCAGAGGTGAGCAGTGAAAATTACAAAAAATTCACAAGGTTAAAACTCTTTTTGGGTTTTCTTCATAACATGCATCTCTGCGTGTCTCTGCTCATCTGCATTAAAAGCATGTTAACATTTGCATGCTAACTTTAGACCAATGAAACGCGAGACATTTGTGAGCAAAGCATTAAGGTATCAGAGCTGCCGTTCCACCGTAATGTCACTCCTTGGTGAACATTACATTGCTGATGCCTGAACAACATTATGTCAGTTTGTGCTAACTGGGTAGTCGTCTAATGAGCAGCTGGCCAGTCAGGTAAAAGTGTTGAAAGTGCAGCCAGAGCCGGTTTTCACAATCTGATATCGCCGTGTAGGTGTCTTTCCGGAATCAACAAAATAATGCCTGTTTAGGAAGAAAAATGTATTCTACCTAAAAGCATCAAGAAAACCCAAAATAGGTTTTGCCATGTGAATTTCTCATAAGTTTAATGTCTCTTTCACCTTTGGCAATTTTACTCGTTCAAACTGGTAACCAGGAGCCTTTGCAAGTTGCGTGTGCTGTACGGTTATAAAGCCTTTGCGGTTTCATGACGTCATCAAATCAGAGCTATTATTCACTGGTGGACTACAGTGCCACTCATGGAAGAGCATTATTTTGTTGATCTCGGAACAGCTCTTACACATCATATTTTGCAAGCCATTTTAGGCTGGTTTCGACCGGTTTCAGCAGGGTCGATATGCCCAAGGCTGTGGTGAGTGAAAAGATTTGCACAAAAAAAAAAAAATGAAATCAGAGAATTAAGACCTATCTTGCATCTGGCGGAAAAATCTGGGGGCTTGGACTGGCTTAGCCTCATTAGTTACGCCCACCACTGAGTCAGAAGCACGATGGGGCTTATTAACTGGAGACGTGGCTAATTAATCCGATAAGTATGCGCGAAAACAGTGTGGTCAGTGTAGAAATGGCTCAAATCTGCCAAACTGAGTCCAACGCTGAGGAGGAGGATGAGGTGATAGTAATGTTTAGCAGTGCTGATGCAAAGATTCCTGGGAGCAAATCTAATGTGGATGCGAAGAAATGTAGAAGCTGGGATGTTGGTTGTGGGGTATAAGTTCGTGACAGTTCTTGGGGCTCAATAGGTTGTGGGGGGGGGGGGAGACTAAAAATTTCTACCTGGTTTCATCCTGAAGGTTTTAAATGTATTGATGCAAGCAGATTTGGGCCCCCTCATTCAGTTCAGGGGTTACCTGAGTACCCGCATATAGCCTGGCAACGTGCTGGAAGTTCAACTTTTGCTAACATCAATTTTTCATCTGTATGTACCTCAGTTTTGACCTACAACATTCCAATGGCATTTCACATTTCATTACAGATAATGGAGAAGTCTTGAAAGGGTATTTGGCGTGCGTGCACGGTGTGTGTGCTTGTGTCTGTGTGTGTCTGCGTGCGTGTGTGTCTGTGTGTATGCGCGCATGCGTGTGTGTTTATGTGTGGCAGATTTTAGATGGGAATGGGTGGAAAGGTCCATGGAGTCTGTAGTTCATCAACTGCAAATCGTCAATCTGCAATGTGGCCCTCTGGGAGTTGGAGTTTACACTCACCTGTTTTTTTTTTGTTTGTTTGTTTTTTTTGTAGTTTTATCACAGAGGTCTCAGGCTTCAGTCTCGGATGGCTGCAGAATCCGATGATTTTTGGCAGGTTATTCCATCAGTGATTAACTAAGTTCATTGATTGGCTGAGGAATTGTCTTCATTTCTTCATTGTCTTATTTGAATGTGTATTGAAAAGGAAACCAGGAAGAAGAGCTGTCTCTGTGGGGCTGATGATTAGCACCCCTGTTTTTAGCAGCTTCCCCACCTCAGTTACGTTCAAATTAGGCTTCAGATCCTCAGGGTGCTTAACCTCCATCCCTGGTTTTCTGTTATGATGATTTTCTGATTTTGCAATTGAGCTGAATTCACTTCTTGGGGTTAACTCCCTGGTTGACAGTTGTACCTTTCAGTAAGGATGCTGCCTTTATTATTATTATTATTATTATTATTATTAGTAGTAGTAGTAGTAGTTTTTGTGGTGGTAGTAGTAGCGGTAGCATTAGTTGTTATAATAGTACTGTTGTAGTAGTAGTCGGCGTAATAGTAGTGCTAGCAGTAGTGCATTGTTATTTGGATGGGCGACAGCAGAAAGGGTTACAGATGGGATAGGATCACAGTACGGGTACAGCAGAAAATTTTCAAAATGGTCACGCTGGGTGATTGGCATACAGACTGCAAACTGGCCACTGACTGTGCCAGACTGTCGTGCCCAGAGCCAAGTAGTTAACCTGAAAGGCCTCAGCAATATAACCTGCAATGAATGTATTGAGAATGAAATTGAAAAACTGAACCTAATTCCAGTGGAATTAGCCGATGCGTTGTATCGTTAAATGTGAGGTAATGCACTTCTGAGGTTGTCTAAGGACGTAGATTTTAGGATCGTCCAGAGACGGGGTGAAATAGACTTGGGAAAAAATGCATGCGTGAGTTTTCATACTTTTTTTTTTAAGATTGCAAGAGCTAGACGTGGGTGAGTTTGTGTTCCAGAAGTAATTGGCAGAAAAAAAGGTCATTTCTCCGTGGGAGCATGATGGTGATTGCTTCAAGTAATTAAGCTAATTAAAATGTACCGTCTGCCCACTCAGATACAGCCCTTTTCGTGAGCATCTTCCAGTCTCTATGGTCACACTGCCTGACTTCCTTTTTCCATGTCCTCTCATCGTTCCTCGCTCCACCCTCTTAGGACAGGAAAGGAAGTGACTAATCAGGAAAAGGTTTCGAAGGTCCACCTGAATGACACACTTTGATTGGTGAACTGGGGGGCGGGGGGGGGCACAAGACAAAATACATAACAGGAAGAGACCTTCATTCTCTGTGTCCAAATGTACCTTAACGTTTTGATTTCATTTTTTTATTGCAGTTAATCTTGCGTAATTGCTGTTGCGAAACGGGATTGCTGTCAGATGGTTGAGCCGTTCCTAAGCCCCCTCTGGATTAATTCTGGGGTCTTTATTTTTATAATTTGTAAATCAATGCAAATAGCAGCACCAACATAAAGTCGCTGATTACAGCGTATGGCTAGTGAGTGCCGTAAGCTCTGTGAGCGTCGTGGCATAAAGTCCACTCTGACACATTCATAATTTCCCCGAGAGGGAGCTAATTAGTTCTTGCTTAATTGACCATTCGCTAAATTGACCATTAGAAAATGATCCTCAATTCTTGCCCTTTTTACAGGCTGCTGCCATTTAACCATAGCAACCGTTTCTAAGCAAGAATTGAAGCATAGATTAGTAAAACCCCACAAGTCAAGTCAAGTCAAGTGTGACTTATGGGGTATTAGTAATAGGTGCTTCAATTGGGGGTCTGCTTTGTCAGTCGCAAATTTGTTCGGGGTCACTCGGCATAAGTGGAAAATGCTGCCACTGGCTTTTAATTTGTTTTTAAGTTTTCCTTCCAGGTCCATAATCCTTGACCGGGTGGACGAGAGGCAGGAGGCTGGCAGCTAGTGCGCTGAGCTTAAACAGCTTTTATACACTTTATAAATGAGGTTGCAGGCTCCATTTCCAGGTGCAGTAAGGCCATTGCATCCTCGAGTAAAGTGCTTAACCTCAATTGGTTCTAGTGATATCTAACTGTATAAATGAATTGGCTGGTTTCCTCCTGAGTCTTTTTTTTTGCATTCACACCTTTCGTATCAGGTCTGGTTTTGGCCCAATATGCAAATAATCTTTATGACAGAGTCCCTGTAGAAGGAGCTCTACAAATAGTACTGTACCAAACTGAAGGCTGAGGCTTTTTGTAAGTGGACTGTTTGCTGAAATGGGGCTTTTAGTGCAGCTCTAATGAGCCACATTTGCACTGATAGGAGAATGGGCATGTGGCAAGATAGGAACCATCATCAACAGACGTTTGTCCCAGGGGGAAGGCCATGAAGAGAAGGGCCGTAACGAGTGAGCGGGCCATTGAACTGAATTCTGTGGAGTGGGCCGACCAGCTGCCACACAGTAGGGGCTCCATGTCCATCTATACTGGGGGAATCATCATTTGGTCCAAAAACACAAATCTATTGTGGGCTGTTTGTGACTGTTACCGTAGGGGATATTAGATTTGTCTCAGGTTGTAGTTGTGTTTCTACACTCAGGAAATTTTTAGGGATTTTCTAACTCCGAGTTAATGCAGCTTGAAGGAACATCTAACAGATTGGAATGACCTTAAAGATGGCGGACTTTGATCAATGACCAATTCGGGCGAGGAATAAGGAGACAAGGTGCGATAAAGTGAACAACTAAAAACAGCCCAAGGCTTTAATTGGCCACTGCTTAAAATGAAACTACAAACGCCATTTGACTCAAGACTCATCAAGGAAGGCACTGAACTGGAGCATCTGCCGAACGGCTAAGAGCAAGGTGATGTCAATCCTCTGGGTT
Organism: Gymnothorax reevesii; assembly: GCA_029721435.1. NCBI lineage: Eukaryota > Metazoa > Chordata > Actinopteri > Anguilliformes > Muraenidae > Gymnothorax > Gymnothorax reevesii. The sequence continues at coordinate 128,627,606 of CM056576.1, read as the reverse complement.
GTGTGCAAACTTAATACGGGTTCTCGTTTGTCCAGAGATGGGGCTCAGGAATAAAGTAGAGCTGAGGTTTATGTTTTTTTTAATCTGACTGGATGCGAATGGTGGACAACTATGAGCGAACGTAGGAAGGTTGATATTCCAGAAGGAAATAGCAGAGAAGTAGGTCATTTCCCTATGGGTTCCTGGAGGTGATTACCGCAAGTAATTAAGCTAATTAAACTCTACCGTCTGCCCACTTCAGTACAGCCATTGCACTGGGATCATTGCAGTCGCATAGTTTTACCTCTTCATATCTTTCCCTCGCATCCAGCACTTGTTTCTAAATCCTCCCATTATTCGGAATCTCCGTGTGTATGTGTGTGTTTCCTTAGAGCATCTTGACAGCTGTTTATCCAATCAACTTCAAACACAGTAGGTGAGCTGCTGAGGCCAAAGGCAGAGCAGATTGTTGAGTCTGTGGTTGTTTGGCTGAGCTGCCCTGGAGAAATAGAGAAAGCTGCAAGCACTAGTACCTCACAGGCAGCAATTCGAGCAGGCGCAACCGTGTACCGCGCTAGTTGCAATTGAATGGGTTCTGCACTAACAAGTGGATAGTAGGGACTAAAGGAAGAAAAACAAGGACGGACGAATCATGAATCAGGGTGGAAAGTCCTCAAAGGTGTCAAACTTTGGTCAATTTCCCAGTCAGAGACGAGGACAAATCAAGAGAGAGGTCAGAATAATCTCTCTGCCCCCCGATGCTAGTAGAACCTTACTCTTATGTTGTGGAACTTAATCTTTTTTTCCTGCTTTTATTTTAGAGCAGGTTTGCTTCATGTTGACCTGGACACATAGCTCCCAAGTGACCCGCATTTGGGGGGTCCAACCCACATATGAATAGCAAAACCCGCGGACCCGCAAGCAAATCAAAAAACCTGCAACTTGGGGACCTGTATCAGGCTTTCTTCATTTTTCATGCTGAGGTTTTTACCTTCATAATTTGTAACACAGATGTAAAGTCACTAAGTGGAGCATTTGGCCGCAAAGCACAGTAATCTCTGTAAGCGATATGGCATTGAGATCACTTGTGTCTTCAATTTTGATGAAGGATCACCAACCCATTCTCCCAATAGACAGCTAATCCATTCAGGCTTAATTAACCACAAGCCAATCTGTATAAGATCCACAATTCCTACCATCCTACCAACGGTTCTGCTACATTTCGAGGGAAGTCCCACACATCACAATTTTTAAGCAGGAGTTGATGGAATCCTGTGTTGATGGCAAAAGTTGCTGATGGTCAATTAACAGAGGAGTAAAATACGGTTTCTGGAATTCAAATGGTTTGAGATCCTTTGCCAAATAGCTCATAGGCAGCAGAATTAGCTTGGCAGTTTGTGCCCGGTGCTGGTATAACTCTTATTTTAAGTGTTTTATAACTGAAGTTGCAGGCTTCGTTCCCGCAGTCAGCCAAGCCAGTGCACCCTTGAGCGAAGTACTTAACCTTAATTGATTCCGGAAATACCATCCAAATGAATATACGCTTTAACTGGGCTACCCCCGAGACATCGTCCCCAATTTCCCCCTCTTTTTTTTTACCTCAACTGCTGGCTTTTCAGGACTGGTTTTCACTCAGTTGTCCTTTCAGCTACCCTTATAAAGCATTTTTTTTTTGTGACAGTGGCTCTATAAAAAGCACTACAGTCGAATTGGAGTGAAATAAATTCTATGCTGGCTAAGACGTGTAATTCGCTGTCCAAAGGAGTGTTCGCTAAAATGAGATTCTAGCCCTGTGCCGGGTTGGTGAGCCCCATTAGCACTGATGGGGGAGAAAGTGTTTGTCATGAAAGGAACCATCGTCTTCAGACAGATGCCCCCAGGGGGAGGCCATAGAGAGGTGCACCCTAAAGAGGCAAGTGAGCCAATCATCCGCCACCCTGCAGGGGCTACTCATCCAGTCACAGCTGTACCAGGGATTATCGTTCAGTGCAATCCGACAGCTCCTCAAGGGCCCTCTTACTTCAACCGTCCCTTCGGGGGGATTCTTATTGGTGCCAGACTGCATGCATTCCCTGCTGTCAGATGTGCTGAGCACGGCAGGTTTAGTGAACACACGGTTATTACAACCGCCTTGTCAGCCTGCACGGCTGCGGCTACTTATTTACCAGGTTTACATAAGTAAAGCATTCTCACAACCTAAACGCAACATTTGGGCAATGGCCTAATCTCGACAAAACATTTTGGTCACTTTACTTTGGGTTACCTATGTAATCTTTGTTTTCAGGAGCTTAATTGTTCTGGGCTGCGATTTTGTGTGGAAGTATGTTTTTCAACATTATGATCCAGGCGAGGAACCAGGTCCAGAGTCAGAGTACAAGCCAATGAAGGCATTTGTTGACAATGATAGGATAATGGCAAAATGGGACAGAGACTGGAGTAGCAGGAGCACATCTTAGTTCAGATGGAATGATGACACAGGTAAACGGCATGTCTGTACCTGGCCAGTGGCGTCTTGGGGCAAAAGCCAGATGGTGATCGAAGGAACACAGTCCCAAAACTGGAGGCCGCTGAAAGCTTGGGAGATGTTCCTAATAAACTGGGTAGAGGAACAAACTGGAAAGGAAGGTTGATAGGAACACAATCCCAATCCTGGAGGCCGGGGTTTAGACTTGGGTACTTGTTCCTGTTAATAAAGCTTTAAAGATTACTTCCGTATTTTACTATTGTTAAAGGTTGCAATAATTTCAGATGATAGATTCTCAAACTACGAAGAAATAAACTGAGTGCTTGCTTTAGGGGAAAAGCGCAGACAGTCCAGCAACTCTGCCAGACAGGGGAGTGGGGCATACAAATGTATAACACCCGGAGGGGGAGGAACACGGAACACTAAACAAGTTAAGGGAGAAAATACTTCTAAAAGACTTGTAGGTTGCTGGATGGGAGGAGGAAAGAAATAGGAGTCACATGACAGTTATGGCAGTTAAGTACAGCAGTGTTAGGGAATAGGAGGAGAGGACAATTTTTTTTGCTATTTTAGCTCTATTTTCCAGCACGTTAGGACTAATATGAAAAAGTTATGTATATAAGGGTGGATTGCTGACCCTCAACTTTTATTTGAGGCTATTTGCCTCTTTAATGTACTATTTGTGGAGAAATTATTATTGTTACTATTATAGTTTTTATTGTTTTACACATAGCCTACTAAATTCTTGTTCTGCAGATGGGGTTTGGTTTGCCCGCTGTCTGGAATACCCCACAGTCATGTTGACAGTGAAATTATTAGCGGGATCGAGCGTAGCGCGGACTGACCAAGTGAGGCAGAATTGAAGCAGACTAGGGTGTGGTGGAATAAAGATATGGTGGTGAGCAGATAAAGTGGACAGCTCACAGATGTTCTGTGCTCACAGGGCAGGAATCTGACGCAATTATCCCAGTCATGCACACTCCTCACAGTTGTGCCAGAGTCTTTGACAGAAATTTTTATGCTCGTATATAAACTAGGTCTGGTGCCAGGCTGGACAGACGGGCTGTGGCAGATCTGATGGGCGTCTGGCTGCCATTCGCCGTTCCATGTAGATGCCCCTAATAAAGAAGAACACGAGAAGTACCATGACGATTAGCACAATCACTTGAGTTTTATTTACACGCGGTACAGACATTTTATGGGCACTTTCATCTAGACTGACTTTCACAAAAGTGTTTGCAACGGAGGTGGGCAACGACGCCTGTGTTCATTTAGCGTTTTCACGCCAGCTGGCCTTTGCTCATGAAGTAGCAGTAACATTTACGCCATCTGACATTTCGACTGTATTCTCAATAGGCGTGTGAATGACAGCCGAAGACTGTCTTTTTTATGGTCCTTCTTGAAACATTTTTCTGGATCTGATCGAGCGATGTTGTCGAATGCATCCACCTAGCTCAAATCCATTCACATTGACAAGCCAGGATCAAAACTCCCCAACACTAATACCTACCTCAGTTATTTTTATGAATGAATATACTTTTGTGCATTGTCATTTGGAAGTGATGAAAGCTGATTCCAGCTTGTCTTTAATGAAAGTATCAAATGGTGTTCATCTCAAAACCACGCCAGGATATTAGTGAAATAATTCTTTCACAATTGCAAAGCTTCAACAGGTACACGGCAGAGACTGTGACTGTAGCATTTTTCGAAATCATGTAATATGAAGTTTCAGATGTGGCATAGGTAGGCCGGGTAAACTTGTGATAAATATGATCTGAAATTTAAAACAACAAATGCTTTCTAGACTCAGAATTTTTTTATTACCAATTCCAAATAACACAACTCTTCAATGGCCTGAGGAGAGACAGGGGAATTAATTTTGCTCTTTTCCTTAAGTGCTGTGTCTGTTGTCTCTCAGTGCTAGAACATGTTGTATTTTTATTTAGCTTTAGTAATAAACAGTGTTTTTTAATGGTGCTGGCTCAGGGGGGTGGGGGGAGAAGTGTCAAGAACACGACAAGTGCTTCTCTGCCTGCATTTGCCTGAGGCAAAAGCACTAAAAACAACCAGCTTTGACAAAATCTGTTATATCTGGAGTATGTTTTTTAAAAAAGCTGTCAGATCTCATTCCTGTGTTGTCTTGCCACTTCAAAACAGCAAGTACCTGGTGGCATCTGGTTCAAGCTAGACCCTGTCGGTCAGCTAAATCAGGGAAACTGAAAATTATAGGCCAATGCAAATATGAAGTGCAATTTTTTCTGGCCCTGTTAAAGCAAAGGCATATTCTCAGAAGACAGAGTTCATAAATCATGGCCTCTGGTAGAAGACTGACAGTGTCAGAAACTTGAGGCTAAAACTGCGCCGTGTGGCGGATTCACATAGCTGAAGAAAATACTAGTAGTGGACACGAGACCAGTTTTGGCGAGATTTGAGTCTACCATCTTACTGAAGGATAACGTCCCGCATGGAACTGTGAGAAATCTTCGACCAAGGTGTAATACAGAGATTATGTTGAAGATTTTTACATAAAGTAAGATCATAGGATATATTAATCTCTGTGAAGTTTGCATACGAGTGTGTGTGAAAAATAGACCCAAAAAGTGAACTTGATGCTGATGGTACTACAACTAACAGATTTATCTCTTAACATACATAGTATTTTTATTGTAAAAGAAATTCAGTGTTTTTCATTTCATTCTTTCAAGTCACATATGCATATGTACAGCATTTGATTGCACAATTTTCCTGCCGATTCTTTACAAAAGATGGCAGATGCGTCTCACGTTTTCTGGTTGGTTCAGCCAATGATGTTGTCCACTCTTGTGTTTTCTTTTGCTCTGAGGGCAGATTACTATGATCTCATGTTCATGTATAAACAAGCAAAAGCCCGTGTCAATACATGACATAAACACATCTTGCAAATCGATTCATGTCACCACAAAACACATTTTCACTGGTTGATATCACAGATGCCTGTGAGCTCAGAGAAGCTGACAGCGTTTCTAAGCATTATTAACATTTCCTCTTTGCACAGAAAAGTTTTAATTGACATTAGTGGAAGTTAACTATGTATTGTAGTGTTTGAACAAGATTTGCGAAATGTTATCCTGAGCCCATACGGTTGTATCACTTTTAAATAAACTATGGTTGTAGATGCAGTACTGTCTGAGTGATCAGAGATCACAGGTATTCAACTAAGGCTAGCACCACGCTCTGAGTTTAGGTGCACTTTCTAAACCGTCCCAAATTTTTTTTTTTTTGAATTGGAGTTGTAAATTGTGACATATGCGCATTATGCCGGCTCCTTCAGCTACGTTGAATAATTTCTGGCTTGCTATAGCTTTACAAGTGGAAGGAACTGAGACAATTCCACTAAGACCAGGGAGATTACTGGCTTACCAGCATTAAAGGACGGTACAACTCATCAGTCAAATTGTAGTCATTTTCATAACAGGTATACAAATGAACTCACTGACCACCCCATATGTAGGGCATGTCTTATCAGCTTAGCCAGCCTGGCAATCCTCAAACTTGGCCCCCTACTGTGCAAATAGGTATTGCACCACATTATTATTATTATTTTTTTTTAACAAATTACAGTATATCAGTCCATCAGTCACTCAATCAGAAGTCTGACACAGGTATCTCATGGCACTGGGGTGTGCTGTGCAGATGTACAGGGGGGATGTTTGAGTGGCCTGAAACGGTGCGCTTTGTTTTACCTCTGTGGTTTAGTTTTTTGTGTAGCGACAATGGGTGGATGAATTAGATGACCCAATGTTTTGTTCTGTGGAAGCAGACACTTGCGGTGGGGTGAGGGAGAGTCTTGTGTGGTTTGGCAGTTTACCAGACGGACTAATGGGAGATTAAACCTGTAATGAACCCAATGAAAGCTGTGGCTATTCATTTCTGCCTCTCAGAACCTATCGGCACGCCTTTCTGACCAGGAGGACTCCATAATAGGCTAATATCAACGCCAAAAATGGAGGCCCACCCACGAGACCATGCCTTCTCGCAGTTCTGTGTAATGTTCTTAAACAGACCTCAAACTCCCAAATCTAGCCCTATCTGGGTCGCCATGTTCCCAGAATTCATGGCTCCTTTTGAGAACTCATCTCCAATGGATATTAACTGACCCTGTGGTGCTCAAACTTTAATTTGGATTTAGGATTTCATGGAGCTTTTCAGCGATTTAAATCCATCCCTTAGCACCTTTTCCCCCCTCAAATCCACTCTGCTTGCTTCATCGCTGAATATTTCACCGCTGTGTTGATTTTTGTGCTATGTGTGTTCTCATGTGCAATACATATTTACCTGCGCGTGTTTGTATGTGCTTGCTTGCATATGGGCTCCCCAGTGTATGCATGCGCCTGTGTGTATGTGTGTTTATACCTTCGTCATTCTGGATGTGCTCCTGCGCGTGTTCCCCGTGGTGTCAGCGGCAGGTGGTGTTGAATAGCAGTCACTGTGTTGATCAGAACCAAAATCTGGCTGCCTGGCAGGGAGGTGGGCGGGAGGTTGATTACGAACACTGGAGGAGTCGTGAAAAAAAAGAATTGCTTCATTTCACTGAACTCTGGCGCTTTCCACAGTTAATCCATTTAAGAGATTTGCACCGAGCTGACACGTCCATTTTCTGAGCTCGCTAAAGTCAGGGAGAGGTTGTGTGTTTTACACCATCGTATACTGTGTATCTCGCTGATTGAGCACGAAGTACAGAGAGTGCTACATTTTTTAATATAAAAAGGAGTGCCATCGATTTAACTCTGCGAGATGTGAGAATACAAATATGTGAGTAGACTGTTCATAACTGCCGACATGGCAATCCTGAGTTTTAAACTGGAGGAAAAAACTTTTTGGAAGAATTGATATCCCGATTCAAACTAATGTTTTAATTTGACTCGGGAGTTATCGTGTTGAATATCTTGTGTAGCTACCTTCAGCACTGCTAAAAAAGTATCTGGGGGAAAGGGGAAAAAAACATCATCCATCCCGATTTTTGTTTTGCGGAGCATTTGTGCTCGTTTTTTCCCCCTCTGCCATTCGCCTCTTAATTCTTAGTGAATCGTGCCGCTCGTCAGCTGATTTAGCTTCAACGGCCTGGCAAGTCAGCGGGGAAGCATATTTACACACAGCGCTTTAAAACTACCCCTGTCTCCCAGCGTCAGCACATCGTATCTGTTTATTTTTTATTTCTTTTAATAAATATTTGCATTGCTCATTACTGAACATTTTTTTTTTATCCCCACCGGATGCAGTTGTAGTGTCTAAGTATAGGAGACGCTTTGCAATTGCCTTGGGAGGCAACTGCTGATGTGTGCATGCCTGGACGCTCGATGTTCGTGCACGTTAACTTTTACTTCCATCGTAAATGTAAAAAAGAGAGAGAGAGAGAGAAAGAGAAATTGCTGTGTGCGCGACGCTGCCGCTTCGGCGCAGCTCTCGGTCCTCTCTCAGCTGCGCGGCTCTCTCCTGTCTGCCCGCATGCACGAACTGTGAGTGTCCTAACGGGCGATAAAAACTCTTTAAAATGCAAGTCTCGAATCTCAACTGCCGCGAGCTCGAATGCAGTCCTAGTTAATTAACTCTGTTAATTCGTTGGTAATGCCTTTGCCAGTGTGTATTTCCACAACATTGATGACGGATACCGCACTATACCCGAGGATACTCGTAGGCCTATGCGGAACGCCAACCGCAAACACCATAGCATTGATCCTTAAGGAGTGTCAACAGGACTTGCCTCTGTTTTCTATTCTGGCTGTGATGTGATGGGGCTGTATTTGTTCCCCTTGAGTGAGCTTGCAAACGAAAATGGTGGCTTGGCGAGTTGTCACATTCTTGTATTGATTTACACTGGGGACTGTTAAAGATCTGTCTCTAGAAATAATGGCTTTCTTCGTGATTCTCTCTGGAGCTTTCTCTGGGTGTGTGTGTGTGTGTGTGTGTGTGTGTGCGCGCGCGCATATGTAAAGGCATGCATACTTGTGTGTGTAACTTGTATCTTGCATAAATTAGTCAGGGTTCTGTTTCACATAGCAGGATTATTATGTTAGCTGGATAACAGCATTGAGTAAATCCCCAAAACCCTGCCAAATGTGGAACAGGGTCTGAAAAAACTTTCCTTGGTTTCAATCATTGCAGTATCCCACTAACTCCTGCTTTGTGAAATCTCCTGTTATCTCTTTGCATCATTTGCTGAATTTTAAAAAACACGCTTTTAACATTTCTTTCATTCAGCTGTTTTCATGGGGTTTACAATGCTAAAACTTTGCCTCAGATTGGATTTGTGTTGAAAGCTTGGTTGTGCTCGAGGTTCCATCATCAGTTTTATCATCCAAAACACACATTTTTTTAAATTCTGAAAGTAGCTACACCTGCTGACCAGAGGTGTCGCTATTGAATAATGAATTTGAGGAATCACAACCTTCAAAACCCCCTTATCTCCCTGGATGACACAGGCCAATCAGCAGTCAACCTGCTAGCCTGTGATTTAATCTGAAGTATTGCTAATGGTAACAGTTGATAATGACTCAGTCAGGATTGGGGGCAAGAATTTCAGCTGACCAACATTACCTCACGTATTCCTCAATCTCACCTGGTACCTCTATCTTTGTCTCTCCCCTATGCTCCCTCTTTCTCGCAATCTTTTCTGCTTGAATTATTAATTTACCTCTTGCTCTATTTCTCAATTTCTCTGCACGTCAACCTCTATCATTTTATCTGTTTCTCTCTCTTGTAATTCAGCCTGTGCTTTCTCCCTCATATCTCTCCTTCTGCCTCAGTCTGTTTCCAGCTTCTGCAAATGCACAGTTTGAGATTAGTCTCTCTCTCTCTCTTTTCTGTTTTCCATCTGTCTGTTCTGCTCTTTTCCCATCCTTATATTCAATCCCTCCGATGTGGTGCAGCTGTTGTTGTATCGTGTGTATTTCTCAGGTACCTGTGAAATGTCCGTATATATGTTTTTGTGTTTTTCATGTGTGTGAGGTGCTTGTATGTGAAAAAAGAGCGTATCTGTGCTTTGTGGGCATTTTTGCGTGTGATTTGTACGCACCATCTGTGTGTGTGCATGCTGGTGTGTGTGTGCACGTCTGCATGTGTGCAACTGTGCGTGTGCTTTCATGTTTTTTCATGTGTGGTGCAGCCTGACAGAAGTCCACCATTGACAGAGAAATGGGGTTTGCTTCAGTGCCAAGGCAGAATAACCAAATTCCTTCCAGATCATTCTTTGCCACTGGCTCTGTTCGTTCAGTTGGTTCTATTTGGTTCAATGGTTCAATTGCATTAGCATTCCTTTTGTTCAAGCTTTTGGGTCTCTCTCTCTCTCTCTCTCACACACACACACACACACACACACACTCTTTCTCTCACTTGTAAAAATTTTATTTGTCAAGACATATCTAATGTTGCCTAAGCATACAAATAAAGAATATGCACACAAACTCAGATCAAGACATGGACATTTTTTGGTGAGGCATCATTATCAGAGAGGAATGCTTTAAATTCACTTTTAATGATGTGCTGATGTCTCTGGAGGGCAGTACCCTGGTGCGAGGGTCTGTAGATTGACCCTCATGCGCAAACACACTCTCACACACTCACTCAAGCACACACACACACACTCCTCTCAAACACACAAGCACACATTTGCTCAAACGTGCCCGCACACTTCTCTTGAATACGCAAATACGCACACATCTTGCTCAAACATACACACACCTCTCTCAAATGTGCGCGCGTGCACACACACACACACACACACACACACACACAAACCTCTGAAACACGCACACTGACACATTCATCTCTCAAACACGCGCGCACGCGCGTGCACACACACACACACAGACACACACACACACACACACACCTACCTTGCTCAAACACACAAACACTTCTCTCAAATGCATATGCACGCACACACACACACACACACACTCCTCTCTCAAACACCCACACTCACACACTTCTTTCTCAACCACACAACACCCACACTCACACACACCACACACACACACTCTTAGCTGGAGAGAGTGGGCTGCGTAAGTGGGTGGCCCTGGACCCTGCAGGCTCAGCTGTGTGTTTGATCTCAGCCCACATCAGGAAGAGAAACATGCAGCCTGACGGCACACTACGCCACAGCAGGGCCGACTCACCTGCCGAGACCTCTCTCAATTCACCAAGGCTGAGTTTATTTCAGCAGCCATTCTCTATTCTGTTGCTTCGAGCCAAGATACGCACCAACCAGGACCTTCCTTCATTCTTAAAGACTGAGGTTATTTGGGGATCTGCTCAGACCATTTTCTGTTCTGTAGCTGCAGCTAACTCATTAGCACATGGAGACACATAAGACGTGGAGTAAAAAAAAAAAAAAAAACCTCATATTGAGGGCACATTTTCTCACTGCTGGAAATAAAAATAAATCTATTGATTCATCCAAATACCCATATTACATATACAGGTCCAGAATTTGTTTTGATACTTAATACTCAACCGCCTATGTCATCTCTCCCATCTCTTGACTTGTTCTCCACATGATGTAATGTAATCTTCCCCTTGCAAAAATTATAGGCACAACTTTACCTTGGAATTTGTGGTATTTGTGACTATTTTAATAACACTGGCCAATAAATAGCTAGTGCTTTCCTGTTGATTTTTTTAAAATAAAAATTTGGCATCTCCAATCCAACCAAAATCTGGAAAGCCCGATTCGAGAACTATGTACAAGTCTTGCTCTTGCATCAAGGCAACTCGGGAAAGAGAGACAGTTCGCGGCTCTCCTCCAAAGCACGCGCCTGTCAGCCCTTGCATGTCTACACTCATTGGTCAAAACTTCACAAGTTCAGAATGAGGGCAGAGGATACCCGAACATGAGCAAGCTTGGAATCTTAATGACGAGCTGGCCAACAGGAGGCACTAGAGCACCAACAAAGGTCCCACCCTGGCAGTCTCTCCCAATTTATTTCCCTGCAGCGCAAAGCTAATTGTGCGCTGCTCTGAAAAAGCTGAAAATGGGGGTCTGGTTAATCTGTGTCAGTACCCACCACAGTGGCACAAGTGAATCACATCTCTCAACAAAACTAGGAAATCAGCGCAGAAAACGAAGCCTAGGTTTAGAACTTTTCTCATGACATTACCTACATTTTGCTAATTATTCTATCCAAAGTGACTCTCAGTGTATTAGACTAAGTGAGGGCCAGTCAGCCCTGGAGCATTGTTGGGTTAAGGGCCTTGCTGAAGGGCCCAGCAGCTCCACTGCTCTCACTGTGGTTACACTGGAGCTTAGACACCTAAACCACTGGAGTTAGCTTACAGGCTGCACCTGGCTTTCTTTTAGTATAGTTAAAACAGTTTAATTAGAGCTCTGCAAAGACTTATTCTCCATCCTGTTGCTAAGCCAATGAAGACTCCAGCTAGAGTCCTGGGGTAAATTATGCCTGACTGAAATTAAAAGTTTGCCCCATTGCTGTGGCATTATCTGTAAAATCAGGCGAGTGCCGCTGGTTTGCACTAAAGAGGCGTTCAATATCACCAGCTTCCTGGTCCAGTTTTCTGAAGTCCTTCAGTTTTCGTTATCAGAACGAGGACCAAAAACTCACTCAGTTTCTTCTTCTACTTCTTCTTCTTCTCGTTCTTCTAGTGTGGACACGAACTTTGGAGGACTACTCCTGCGTTATTACTTTACATATCATCATTAAACTTAGCAAGCGTCACTGCGTTGCAGTGCAGAAGTGACTGTTACGACTTTCAAAGTTGTGAGCATTTGCAGTAATCATGACATAACTCCATTAATAATCAAGCTGTTTACTCGCAGAATTTTCAAGACTAATGTGTAGCCTAAAAGAATTACAAATTTATTATGACAAAGAGATCACCGATAATGGTTACATTTACAAATAATATGAGGTGTTTTAAGGTCAGCATTAATCTGAAAGATTAATCAGAATAAAAAAAACTTCTGAATTCAGTCTCCCATTTAAACATCTTTTCAGCATCGTAATCTAGTTTAACGTGCAATTGATTTATTCAAAATATTTTCGATTTAAAAAAGATACATTTGAAGTGGAAAAAAAAATCTTCTTTGGCTTATTGAACCACAATAGACATTGACATGAATAACTCCCAATACAGCTCCCTATATATATATATATATATATATATATATATATATATATATATATAAATATATAAATTGCTTCTTCCTTGCTAGGATTGCAGGGGAGCTGCAGCCTGTCTCAGCCAAGCGTAGGTGAAGAACAGGGACTCACCCTGGACAGTTTTCCAATCTATCAATGGGTGCACTCGCCATTTGTACACGCACTCATACCTGCAGGCAATTGAGAGTCTTCAATTAGCCTGATACGCTCGTCTTTGGACTGTTGGCTGAAACCCTCACAAATACAGGGAAACTCCTCACAGTGATGACCCAGGCCTGGTTTGAACCCACAACCATCTCATTGTGAGGCAACTGTCCATGGTTAGTCAGGCTCCTGTCTCCACCTTCTTCTCCTCCATTCGTCAGTTTCACTTGTGACCTCAACCCATTGTGACCTCACTCCCCGACCTGAGGGTATATCTTAGTCTTAGCCTAAGCAGCTGATTGAATTGATGTATCGTAACTAATCAGGCCACTTAACTTGTGCTGGTTCAGAGTTATACTGCTTTAGACGGTGAGGTGACTGCAAGCATTTTATAGCTCCAATGGAAAGCTGCGGCCATCATGACAGGCAACATTCCATTTCTAGTCCCTCTCCATTGGCCTCTTCTCCACCCTTTTCTCCTCCATTGGTCAGATTTCAGTTGTGACCTCATCCCATTGTGACCTCACTCTCAATGTGTCTCCTCCAGACATTCTACCGCACTGTGCAGCTTTGATGGGCAGGATTTTTGAAGGCTAGTTTAAAAAAAAATTCAAAGGCAATTTGCGACAAGAGATGGCTGACTTTTCTTTGATGCAGAGCTAAACTTTTAAAGCTTGAAAATATAAAAATATCTCGAACTTAATCACTTTGCTACGCTCATCAATATTTTGGCAAGCTTTACACCGTGACAATTGTATTATTCCCCCTACTCATCCCAAATGATGTTTTTTTCCGCCACAGTGTAGCACATACCAGCCACTTCATTTCTTCCTGTCTCTTTTGGTGTGGTTATATAATACCCCCCCCCCCCAACCCCCCCCTTTCCACACCCCCACCCCCCACCCCACCCGCTCCCCCGAATCCAGCCCAAATCCTCAAATCATCCCTTCGACTTTGCGGCTGTCCTCTCTCAGTAAATGTCCTCACATGGCTGGCATTAAGTCGTGCATCTGTGTGAGGGCTTCTGGGAGAAGTGCTGCTGGTTTGTCTCAGTCGGCCAGCTTGCGGGGACGATGCTGATTAGGGTGCGCCGCTGAATGCCTCGATCTAGTTAGCGATGTTGCCAGCCGCGGATGACCCAATTTTCTGAAGCTGGGTCCTGACACCAGATCTGACTGCTGGCCCAGGGTGATACGGACGGGCACCAGGCCTTTAAGTCTGAGCTAACCTTGTAATAACAGAGATGGGAGCTGAGGACTCCAACATTTCAATTGTAAAAGAACAGAGATTAAAGGGACAGTTCACCCTAGAGTTACACATGCATGTTTTTTATTGAACCTGTCTTGCTATTATTTGTCTGTTTTGTTTTGGCAAGAGTTGCCAAGTCTTGAAGATAATGACTGCTGAGATGTCTGCCTTTTCTCAAATATATTGGAACTAAATTGCAAGTATCTCGTGCTCAAGGCGAAATAAACGTGTATGTGAAAAATTTTAAAGCAATGTCTTTGTCCGGAAATCATGACCCGGTCACTCAAGATACTGAATAGACCGTGTTATGAGCAGTTTCCAGTAGGAACTTCTTCCTGCCAAACTTTTTTAGGAAACTATGTTCGTTCCACCAAACCAAGAAAAAAAAAATTATTGAACTGTTCACGACGTGGTCTGTGAATTATGTTGAGTAACTGGGCCATGATTCTTGTGAACAGACATTGCTTTTGAGTTATAAAATTTATTTGTTTGGCACTTCAAGCCCCACAAGATAAATGTAATTTAGTTCCATTATATTCAAAAGACAGCAGACATCTCTACAGTCGATATCTCCAAAATGCAGCGACTCTCTCCTGAGCAACCTACAGTAGATGGATAAATAGCGCAACAGGTAAGTGGAGAAATCAGTATTTTTGATCTTGAGGTGAACTGTCACTTTAAGTGCTATGGTAGAGATGGAGAATGCAAGTGCTGGGTGTTTGTGTGTGCGTGTGTGTGTGTGTGTGTGTGTGTGTGTGTGTTTGTCTACTGTATGAGCGTATATTTGTGTCTGTATGTGTTTGCATGGCTCTTTATGCATGTGCATGTCTCAGTGTGTGTCTGTGTGCATATGTTTTGCGTCTGTGTCTGTCTCTTTGTGTGTATAGGTCTGTGTGTGCCTGTGTGTGTCTGTGAGTGCGCACGTGTGTGAGTCTGTATTTGCGTGTCCTACTACTCCTTCGGTGTGTATGTCTGTGTGTGTGTGTGTTTGTTTCTGTGTGCGTCTTTGTGTGTATTGGTTCTCTGTGTTCCCGTGTGTGTCTGTGAGTGCCCATTTGTGTGAGTTTGTTTGTGCATGTCCTACTACTTTTTGTGTGTGTAAGTCTCCGTGAGTGTTTGTGCGTATACATGCCTCTGTATGTGAGTTAGGGTTTGATTTTACCTTGCCGTCTATGTGGGTATTCTTGAGTTTGTCATTCCAGCTGACTATTCTGTCGTGACTGTTTTTTTTTATTATTTCATTATATAAGTCCGATGTTGGTTCTCTTCAATCTCTGAAGCCTGGTGACATACTTTCACCAAGGACACGACAGCAGTCTGCAGCTGTCGTTTCTGATTTTATCTGAGCTGACACATGAAAAATCGATTGGGCTAATTAAATTGTCAAGAGCAGAAGTTAGACTGAAATGCTGAAAATACTGAATCATCAAGGCTTCACCACATGCCTGTGTGTGTGCCAATGAGGCCATGTTGGGGGTATGAAGACTGAAGATTGATTGACACCCCCCGCACGCACAATGTAGGAATTTATCAATTGTTTGTCATGACTTTATTCCAAAACAATATTGGTTTAAATTTTTTTTTTTTTTCGCAAGTTGATATTCTATTGGTACTTGTGTACCCAGCTCTCTTTTAATCCAGGGGAAAGCAGGAATGCAGATGCTCGCTTCGCTCCTCTGAAGATTTAAACCTTGTTACTGTTTAGTTTCCCCGACATAGAAGGGGCTAGTTTGGCTCGCGTGGGACACTGTGTCGATGGAGGCCTAGCTTAGGCAAGCAGGCTATAGTGTTTGATTGACCTGTGGGAAGAGCCCATGGTAAATTATCCATGGCACTTTAGATAATGCATGAACGCATCCAAATCGATACAAGCGCCATTGTGAAGACGTGAATAAATCTCTGGGTTCCGCAATATCCTTCTAAAGCCCAGCAATTAATTTTCTTGTCTTCTGTGGGAGACTGAAGTCTTAGTTTCCAACTTAAGAACCGTAAATACTCCTGCACTAAATTTTACAATACAGGCAACGTGGTGATACAATGCCTAGCACTGCCGTCTCATAGGTTCGAAAGCAGGAGTGGGTTTGAATTCGGCTTGGGGCCTTTCTGCGTGGAATTTGCTTGTTCTCCCTGTGTTTGTGTGGGTTTTCTGCGGGTACTCTGGTTTCCTCCCACAGTCCGAAGACACGCATGTCAGGCTAATCCAGTGGTTCTCAAACTCGGTCCT
The DNA here is from genome assembly GCA_029721435.1 of Gymnothorax reevesii. Taxonomy (NCBI): domain Eukaryota; kingdom Metazoa; phylum Chordata; class Actinopteri; order Anguilliformes; family Muraenidae; genus Gymnothorax; species Gymnothorax reevesii. The sequence continues at coordinate 128,611,393 of CM056576.1, read as the reverse complement.
GGCGCCCCACTGTGTATGCCTGTTTTCGTTCTGATCACAATTGCTATATTAGGATTTTTACAAGCAGTTGATTTGCCTTAATTAGGTGCATTTATGTTAAGAGCAGTTATTTGTCCTATTAAGCCGTGTTTGACAAATCTGCACATGCCATGAAGAGTTAAAATTTCATATCCTCAATGAGATATGTTCGAAACCAGTATAAAGAACTACAGAGGGAAATTTGACCAAACCCTTAATCAATGTAGACAATCAATGGGTTCCTCAGTGGTGAAACCGTCAACACATGGTTGCAAAAACCAACAATTTATTTGGCAAGTCACACCTGTTTCATTTCATGTTCATTTTATTAAGTTCAGACAAATTATTTTGAAAGAATTAAAAACACCTGCGTTCAGCCACCCAATTTGGAGCTTCCTGATTTTCTCAGAGTCTAATCTGATCTGTTTAGAAATCATTTTACCTGAAAATCCTCACAATATGGAAAAATAAGCATAACATGTTTGAGGGTTTTTATTCTTAATGGCACAATGGATAAGTCCATAAAAATGCGGCTAAAGGTGGTAAATAACGGCTCTAAACATGGATTGCAGCTAATTAAGACAATTTGACACCTTGTTAAAATCCTAACATTGCAATTGGGGTTGGACCAAAAACCAGCCTACACAGTGGGGCGCCAGGAACGAGTTTGAGTACCACAGGGCTAATTGGAGACATATTAATGTGAATGAATTGGACTCTATGTTCCTTGATTCCTACGTGTGCTTAGAAAAGTATAGCTGGTCACATGACAAAGCAGAAAAAATGCTGAAAGTGTCCTTAAATGACAAAAAAGCCGACAAACCGAAACATATTCAAAGGAATTATAATAATTGCTCCGGAAATGTTTTCATTGCTGCATATTTTTGCTGTCCAAGGCTTCGTGTATTATGTTTGAAAAATGTAAGCACTGGTACTTCAGCATTTTTTACTGCTGGTTCTCAGGTGGGTAATTCAGGATACGCAGCACTTTTATTCTGTAATATTGTCGCAATATCATATTAGGAGAGTGAATTGAGACTGGAAACTCTCTTGAGTCACTACTTTTTTTGCTTCGAATGAAGTGTAAAACTTCACTCTTGTGAGCGACCGATGGCTCTAACTGACAGTTCAAAGCGTGGTTTGAACCAACATTGCAGTGTCACAGGCGGGTGTGCATGAAAGAATCGTTTCCATGGGGTTAGAGCAGAGAAACATGCAGGCCTATGGCTCTCCAGGAGCAAGGCTACCTGCCCCCAACAGCTTACAGCAGGGCTGCCAACTCTTATGCATTCAGTGTGAATTTTTGTGACATAATCACATTCCTGTGCTGTAGTCAGCAATTATTCAATCAGCGCAATGCATGTGCTTCACAATCGTTCAAATTGTTTAAATGAAATAAAACCATTTGAAAAGTTTTTATGCAATTACATTTCTTTCAACCCCTAAGTAAAGAAAAGCGTGAGAATTGATTTCCATGTTACATGGTGGAATCCACCGTAACGCATGTGAAACTAATAAACTTCCATGCACAAGGACTTCAATTCCTCTTAGAATCTCTTACAAACGCGCTGATTGAATAATTGCTGACATACAGCACAGGAACATGAATATGCCGCTAAAACTCACAACGAATGCGTGAAAGTTGGCAATCCTGTCTTACAGGAAATTCACCTCTGTGATAAATGACCTCGACTGCCTCCCAATCACCCCCCTGTCCAAAAATAGAGGTGATTTCAAATCCACCATTTACTTCCACCCAGTTGCTCAGCTAACTGATGACGTTAATTAGGTGACCCCCCCTGATTGAAAGTTTGTCCTAATGGGCTAATCCAGTTGGTTGGTGCAAAATTCTAGGTCAAATCTTTACTTTCTGACCCCAAATTGTTCAGCTTTGGTAAATTAAGGGTGGAAAAAATAGCATTTCTCAGCCTTTGAGGACATGATTTGACGGATGGTTCGTCGCTGAGTGCGACCGGCTGTGGGGAAGGTTGGCCTTGGGCCATTTTTCGCTCACTCAGCACTGTTCCAGCGGTGGCATCCATCTTTATTAATACTTCATAAAGGACAGCGAGCACTTGGCAGGAGTTCCAGACAAATTATTCACCTCTGGAGAGGAGAGGTCTGGAAGGTTCCGTGAGTGGGAAGGGCACAGTGACCACGAACATCAGGTCATATACAGTGCAGTCCATAAGTATTTGAGTAGAAACACTGTCCTTATTTACACTGTCCTCCTACACACTGGACTTGGGAACAGTACATATGAGGTTAAAGTAGGCTGTTCACCTTCCTTTGAGGGTAGTAACTTATACTGTATATCATGTTAACCAGTGGTTACTGAACTCAGGGCTGTGGCTCCCCTGGGTACGCTGATGTTCGTTCCAACCACAATTGCAGTCCCAGAATTTTAACTATCTATTCATTTGCCTTAAGTGCACTACTTTCATTTACACATTGTGCAAAGAGATATTGATTGACCCTTTGAGCCACATAATAATAACCCAGAGGCTTGAGTGATATAGGCTGGGACACAGAAGGCAGTTGGTTCTCTCCCCATCTCAGGCACAATAAGGTCAATGCAGTTGTGGGGCCCTTGAGTAAGGTCCTCAACACCGTGTTGCATCCAGAAGATTGGCCCCTGCTTGGCTAGAATGACTGTAAGTCAATGGAGAAATGTGTCAGCTGTATAAATTCAGTGCAATGTATGTTGTATAAGCAGGTGTGTGATTGGGTCACCTCCCTCCCCTGGTTTCTCCTTATTTGTCCTTTGCTGACAAAGGTGAGCGGGGCCGATGTGATTGATTGAAGTGGTTTCAAAGGGACCATTGTGAGGTCACCCTGAAAAGTGGGGGTGATGAGGCTGGGATGAAGGGTTTTTTGGGGGGGCGGGCTCTCTTTCACCATGGACGACAGAAATCTCCAGGAAACCAGCCTGTTTGTTGGATGGGAGATCTATTCCAGGCAGAGTGTATTTATGCATTTATGAATTATGCATGTACATAAATGCAAGCCACCATTTGTCAGGCTCACACTCGTCTTTAGTGAGCTTCCTTCTCTCTTTGTCTCTGGGTGATGACAGATAATGGCTCGGTGAGATACTTTGCAAGCTTTTTTCACTGACATAGCGATGTGGAATCAAAAAGCAAATGAGCCCAGTACAAAATAATGTGCTGGTTTTCAAACACAGAAAAACTCGATTGAAGAACGAGGTAAAAACTGTCCACGAGCATAGCAAAAAAGAACTTCAAGACCTATGCATTTAGTAACTTGTATTATTTGGGGATAAAGGATGTGCTTCATACAAAAGGCTTTGGTGTAGTGACCTGTGCGCCCAGCGCTGCAGAAGTCGATATTCCCGGGGTCAGGAAGTAAAGGTCCGGCCATGTTTTACCTCCACCCCTGAGCTCAAGCAACTGATCATATGAACCAGACAGTCCGGTCACCCGCAACCACATGTGTGTAGCCCCCGAAAGCCCGCTTCTCCTCTTTTTTGCGCTTTATTCTGCCAATACTGTTGCCATGGCAACCAAAATCGATAGGTGTCATAACTGAAGTACAACACGTGTCCGTACCAAATATGAAAGTAATCGGTCAAAAATTACAGCCCGTACAGTGTCCATGAGGAAGCATCTACGGACGCGGATCCGGCGAAGACGACAAGCATGAATCCATAGTAGCCGCCAAACTTCGTCCGGGGCCACAATTATTTCAGCTTCCTGGGCCCTGTCCGAACGTACGCCGGTGTTTTTGAAAACGTAGCATTTCTGATGTGTTTTTACACTTTTTCAGTCACTAAAAGCTGACTTTTTGGAAAGCGCCTGAGTGAGGATTTCTAGAAACTCAGCCTCATTGTATAGGTGTGGACGGGGAAGATGGAGTTTTTGGCCTGTGACATCAGAGCGCCTTATTGCGAGTTTATAATTCTTGTGATTTGCTTGGTCATTCCTTAAATTATGTATAGCCTATCATTGCCCCCTGTTTGTTTTGCATGCTGTTTACAGTCTTTTAATTGTTTTGGGTTTTCGTATAGACAGATTTTTTTTTTGGAAAACAAGAAAGGAGAAACCAATTTTTAAAATACCCCCGCATTGGTGGATTAGGCCTTGGCTGATTGGTTGTTGTAATTGGCATATCCTGCTGGTTGGACTAAAATACTGGAGCGGACTTTCACTTTTAGTACCTGGATTGTCCGCCTGTGAAGTGCTGTAACAGACACATGAGGAAATGAGACAGGCACGCAGTGAGAAACAACAGGGATACAGTCAGAGATGCACAGTGGGCAGTCTGTAGCCTAGCGGTCGATATTTTTGAACAGGATTCAGAGGATTGGCGGGTCCTGTCCCAGTGTAGCCACACTAAGATCAGTCCAGCTGCTGTTTGTTTTAGCGAGGCCCCTTAACCCCTTATAGCCCCCGGGCCCCTGCTTTGTTTTATCGACTGGATGTCAATTTGGAAAAATAGTACATCAGCCAAATTAGGACAGGTAATTAGTTGCTAGTGTGTGGACAAATACTGCCACAGACAGGGAACCAGACAATAACACAGCCAGTGACGTTCGGTATCGTAGCTAACACGGCACTCTGGGCTTACTCTCTAATTACATTACATTGCATCACCGCTTGGATATGTGGACAATTACTGACACTGACAGGGAACCAGATGACAATACAGACAGTGACAGCAGGTTACAGCTGACAGCCACCAATAGTACCAGACAACAGGTAAAGAGTCAGAACTGTATCTAAACACGCGGCAATACTCGGCCCAGACACAGTCACATCTGCCTGTATTAATATTAGCTGTGCCATTGGTCCTCTTGGACAACATCAGCAGAGTGAAGACGTTACAGCAGGAGATGAGCTGTCTATGACTCCATCCTGTGTCACCGACAGTCCTCCCCCCTCGTTTCTCCCAGCTGCAGGTGATATTTTACGTGTCGGAGATGATGAAGCCGACGGGCTCAGACAGCTGTCAGACATCGCCAACGCGATAAACACCCTCCCCTAATCCCCGCGCGTTTTCTTAATTGGAGTCGGAATTTATCCGTGAATCGTTTTCGAAGTCTGTCAGGGGAAACGGATATGGCCTGGTTGGGATGTTATGGGAGGGGGGTGTTGCGGGGGTGGGCAAGGTGTTTATTTCTGGGGGTTGGGGGCGGTGTGGGTGTCTCAATTTAGCAGACACCCTCGCCCATGTACAAGGACGTCAGACCATGCTGCTCGGCCATGGCTAGGAATTCTACTGCCTCTGAAAGATTATTGCATGAGGCCCCTCTCCCCATTGGAATTCATATTGAGCCTATACAGCTATGTCTCTGCCCCTTAAATGGCTGCCATCTTTCAACCCTCTAATCGTGGTCCTCGTCATCACATCACACCACCGATTACTTCTCACTCAACAAAAACTTATCACAGATGACATTTAGCATGTCCGTGTTTGAAACATGGCACCTCCTCAATGGCTGGCCACTTGGTTTTTGGATCTGAGGTTTTGATTTATGTGTTGCACAGAGCACATCCAATTCAGAATGCCCGTGAAATGATAATTGTATGGTGTCTAATGTGTAGCGTTAACTGCTTGATTCTAATTGTGCGGTGTTCACCGTGTGATGTTAAAGATTCAGTGTGTTTGATGTTAAATGAGTAGTCTTGGTGGTATGAAGCATTGCCTATGTGGTATTAACTGTGTTTTGTTCACAGAATGGTATTATTTGAACAGTGTTCACCGTCTTAACTTTGTGGCGTTTAGTGCTTTATTATTAATGTTGCGCAGAGTCCAAACGCACATTGTTCAGTTGACTGACGCTAATGATATCCTGACTGCCGGAATGTTTCTTTATTTCTTTCACTTGCTGTAAAATAAATGATAGCAAATAGGCACTTGGAAAGGTTTTTGAAAAAGATTTTGTTTGCTTGAATAAGTTTTTTTTTTAAAACTTAAGTGGATATAATGGCTGTTTTGTGCTTGACTGAGAAAAGCCAAGTTGGGTTGATGAAGTGAGGAATGAGTGAGGTGAGATAATTATTGAGGAAACTCCTGAAAAGTTGGAATCTGTGAGAGGGTTAGTGGTGGTTGATGCTAGGAGGGCCGACGTTAACTGTTCACCTGCAGGAGGCAATAGTTCATTTATTTTTGTCAGACACAGTGGTGTAGTGGAGGGTTTACGCAGTACGCGGAGTGTACCCACCCATTTTCCAGTCAACTTACATTACACACTCCTATCAGCCAAAAAGCCATTGAATTACATTGGAGGGTATCCCCACTTTCTTGTTAGGTATGTACCCGTACACTTGATAAAGCACATCCACTTTTCCCGAGACCACGACTCAGTTATGTCCAGCATTCTTTCACAGTGTGGCTGTGTAGGACCGGAAACTTGTTTGAGAAGTTGACAAATCACACTCCCTGCCTGCCAAGTCACTTTTGCTCAAATGTACTAGTCATTGGGAAATCTAGAGATCAGAAGCTATCACTCCTGTTAGAGCTAGTTTTACCCATGAACTTGCCGAGCTAATTTTACTCACCAGTTGTTCCTCCGGCTAATTTATCATGCTAATTAGCTCATTTTAGGTAATTGGAAGAAAGAACTGGGGAATAATTTCACTTCTTGTATCTGGATTTTCCTCCTCTGCTGAAGTGGAGGCGATGTTGATGCAAAAAATGAGGTTGGTGCTTGTTTTTGGAATCCAGTGGAAGTTGAGACCTTCTCTGGCTGCCATGGCGGGAATTTTACCACGATCCCTGCCTGTGGTGTATAGGGAAGGGAGGGGTGTTGGAGAGATGGGATTTGGAAGGTTAGATTTTCAGGCAGCATGTTTGGCTAATCAGCAGAGACAGTGTAATTGAGCGTGTGGAGCATTTACAGTATGATGCAGAGAGGTTGTTTTCCTGTTGTGCATTCGCTTGCCTTTTATGTGAATATGTGTCTTGGCAATACTACAACTGTAATGGATTCTAGTGGTGGAGAGAGGCGGTAAAGAGAGAGAGAAAGAGAGAGAGAGAGAGAGAGCAGTGAAGGGTGGAGTTTCACTGACTATCACTGAGAAAAGGAATTGGTGGTGGGAGGGTGAGGTTGGGTCGGGGTCGGGGTCAACTGGCACAGCTGAACCCTTGAACTCACTGTAGAGTTACCCACTGTAAAGCAATAAGTTATCAGTGACAGGTCAGAGATAAAGTGTTTTCAGATTGAGGATGCCGAGAGAAAATGACCTTTAACCTTTCAGAGCGCGCGATTACAGAAACTGCATGTGAGTGGAATTCATTCCAATACTGACGTCACAATCACCGCTGGCGAACGAAAGCAAGGGAGGTGTAGAATAAAACCAGTAAAAAACTGTATTTGGGAGCGAAATTTGAATCGGGGGCATCATACCATTTTTTTCATTTGGTCCTCAGCAGATGGCAAAGCGCTCCCCAGCACTTTCATGTTGGGCTTGTATCATCATCTCCATGTCGTAGGGCTTTTATCACATCTCTCGTAATCATGAAACACTTGGCCGGAGCACTGCTGTGTGAACCTCACTCGATGTTCACGGTTGAGGACACCGCGGCTTTATGGGAATTGCGGTTTATATGACCTTTTCATGAGCTTGCTTCAGTGACCTACCGCAGCTGCGCGCTGCTTTGGATGAAGTCATCTTACAAGTTATCACATAATGTGTTGTAATGTAATCGCCATGGCTTCCATCGGGATGACTCAAACAGCTATGGCATCTTATTCAGCGTAACATTTCCTTGGAGGCTTAATTAGGTAATTTAAAGAAGTCGTCTCCCCCGGATATGTTACATAGGGCTTGAAGTGAAAAATGCTCTGGATTATGACCTTACGCTCTCAGTTCCCTGCACACACACCCACACACATCCTAACACACACACGCAAACGCACACACGCACACACGCGCGCGCACGCGCACGCGCACACACACACACACACACACACAGACATGCGCGCACACACACACGCGCGCACGCACTTAGGCACACACATATTTGTGTAGCTATACTTGTGAGGATATTATATTGATTTACATTCATTCTGTGCGGCCTTTCCCAAAACCTTACTGTAACTAACTTATACCTAACCCTAACTTTAACATTAACCTAACTCTGACTGTAACGGTAACGCTACATTTTTAACCAATTAGTCATAACCCTTTTTAATTCTCTGCGAGGACCACCCCAAATGGCCTCACAATCCAAAAAGTCCTGACACCAGTGGTTTCTTCAAATCAGTTGGTTCTCCCAAGTATAGCTATCCAAGCTGCTGCCCCCTCCTCCCCCCCCAAACACACACACACACACACGCACACACACACACACACACATATTCACGTCCACGAACACACACGTGCACGCGTGCACACGCACAGGAGTAGTACTGCTACTCATGCAAGAAGCGGGAAGGTTTGCCAAAAAACTACTCCTGCGTGATACAGCCATTTAAATTGTTGGCGAGGAGCTCTCTCTCTCTCTCTCTCTCTCTCTCTATCTCTCTCTGTATCTCTCTCTCTCTCTCTCTCTCTCTCTGGCTTGTTTGTTCTCTCCCTCACACACTTTTCTGTGCTCTGCTAACTCCTCGGTGACACATGAATGACGGCAGAGCGGCAGTGACTAATTTGCCGGTTGATTGTGCCTCGTTCCCTCAGCGATGCGATGAAAAGAGATTTAGGTGGAGCGTGTTATGAGCATGTGAAAAGAAATGAGTAATTCTGTAAAGGCCGGCGAATGGTGGGAGTTAAGAACTTTTCCTTTCATCGGGATACCTCCCTCTGTCAGTTACTTTACCTCTCCACCCACTTCCCTTTGTCTGATCCCTTAATTCCTCAGTTTTGGTCTGTGTTGTCTCTTCTCTCAATCCACGCTCCGATTTACAGATAGATGCAGGTGTTTTAGAAGCATGTAGGCCTATAGCTTTGTCTTCTGCGTGCTGGCGAAACTGAAGGTTCGCTCGGGGAAACTGAAGTACTTTTTTGGTTTTAATTTATGGAAGAGGCAGTGTCGCACGCCGCGTATGTATTCAAGTCACTGAGCATTTTTTATGTCTCTTTGCTGAAACCGCAAAGTTCCATGCAAGTTTAATGCGTTCGCAGCGGTGAAATATAGTAACTGCTGATTTCAGGAACGGCAGGTGCTCACGCAAACGAGAGCTCTGCCTCGAAATCGGTGTGTATGTTCGCAAATACTTTTTTGTGTGCAGCCTATCTGCATACGTGTGTGTCAGCTCATTTTTCTTGAAACGATGACAGAATTCCTACGTTCCTACACATTATGATGACTGGTTCCGGTTGGGGACTAAAATCTATATCGTCGGCCTCTGGATAAAACCTCTTCAAATTTGATTAGGAGCAAAACTCGCGTGTCCACAATAAAAACACATTGCAAAATACAAAATACGTTCTTGCCTCACAGCGAGAAGGTCGTGGGTTCGAATCCAGCCTGGGGCCTTTCTGTGTGGAGTTTGCATGTTCTCCCCGTGCTCGTGTGGGTTTTCTCCAGGTACTCCAGTTTCCTCCCACAGTCCAAAGAAATGCATATCAGGTTAATTGGAGACACTAAATTGCCCGTAGGTATGAGTGTGCGAGTGAATGGTCTATGAATGGTGTGTGCGCCCTGCGATGGATTGGCAACCTGTCCAGGGTGGTTCCCTGCCTCTGCCCGTAGCCAGCTGGGATAGGCTCCAGCTCGCCCCGCGACCCTAGTGAGGCATAAGCGGGTATAGAGAATGAATGAATGCTCTCCTGAAAAGTTTATCATTTTAAAGATCAAGGTTTTATCAGCAGGCCGACGATATTCTCTCAATGTTCGTCGCTGCTACATCGGTGAAAGATGAACATAACTGCAAAACATTTAAATGTAAAATAGACTCCTTGGCACAGTGTAGTTATTGCGGACTTGTCCATTTTGACTGAGAATCAACACAATATGTGTATGTGTGCATTCAGATGGGGAATTGTTTTTGACATTGTGACCACAAGGATAAAGGCAACACAGATTTTCAATACGGTCGTATTATCAGTTGAAGAGTCTCGAGAAAACAGGCCACGGTTGAATCTGAAAACGTCTTTGTGTCACAGTCACTCAATATCTGTGGTAAATAAGGTCTTTTGTCTCCTTATCCACTTAGAAGGAGTTTTATTTTTTATTTTTTTCATCGTCCTGGGATACAGATGATAGATCCTGGTATAAAGACTGCTCTGTTTGAAAAACGCCCCCATCCTGAAGGAGAATTTGATTTGTTACCCTCCCCTGTTGCCTGCCCCCTCCACCCCTTTTCCACCTCTCCATACATCACTGTCTGTCATGCTCCCTTTCTTCTCCTCCACCTCTATTTATCTCTCCCTTCATACTGTTTTCTCCTCTCTTAATGTCCTCACATATCCCTATCTAACCTTAAGCTCTCTTTCCCTCTTCCCCATAATTTCTCCCCTTTCCGTATCCACCCTCTCCCTCCATCTCACCTCTCTGTCCCTCTATCCTTCCTTCCATTTGTTTCTCCCTCTCGCAAACTCCCTCAATCCTTCCTTCCATCTCTGTATCTGTTTCTCTCCCTCCTACCCTCCACCCATGTCTGTCTCACCTCTTCATCCCTCTGGCAGTCTCTCCGTCCTCCTTCTCTCCCTCAATCCCTCCTTCTCTCTCTCTTTCTCCCCCGGTCTGCTTTGCTCTCTCCCATCATTGCCCATTTTCTCTAAGGCTAAATCCAAGCTGATACGGTTTCATTTAAAAGTGGCGCTTTAAAACGAAACAATCTCTGTTCACACTAAAATGCAGTCCCAGTGTTTTTGAACTAAAACCAGTTCTGCAACATTTTCAAAAGTTTTAGTGGTTTGAAAATGCAGGAATAATGTGGAGCCTAGGCGAAAAAAATCACGAAAGTTATTCGGTTTCAAATTAAAGTATTTGTTTGGACGTAGCCTGACTTTCTCTTCATCGATGTCTTCACTGCAGGTGGCTGCCACAGTGAACCCAACTTACAGAGCTGAAGGAGGGAGAGGAGGGAGGGGGAGGGGGGTGTAGTTCTGCCATGGCTCGCCCCCCGCCCCTCCGCCGGCTGGCCCTGTGGGGGCTCCTGTCCCTGCTGACAGCATGGGCACCCCTGCACCCTTGCTCGGCTTGTCCCCCCCGCTGTGACTGCCTGGCCCAGCTAAAGGCAGTCTCCTGCCAGCGCCGCCGCCTGACTGCCGTCCCGGAGGGCATCCCCACGGAAACGCGCCTCCTCGACCTCAGCCGCAACCGCCTGCGATGGGTGGAGCTCGGCGACCTGGCACCGTTCCCGCTGCTCGAAGAAATCGACCTCAGTGAAAACATCATCAGCGTCCTGGAGCCCAACGCCTTCGCCGGCCTCCAGAGCTTACGAGTCCTTCGACTTCGTGCCAACCAGCTCAAGCTGGTACCCATGGGGGCGTTCTCCCGACTGGGCAACCTGACCACACTGGACCTGAGTGAGAATAAGATTGTCATCCTCCTGGATTACACCTTTCAGGATTTGAGGAGCCTGAAGCATCTAAATGTTGGGGACAATGACCTGGTCTACATCTCGCACAAGGCCTTCGTGGGCCTTCTGGGGCTGGAAGACCTGACCATCGAGCGCTGCAACCTGACCTCCATCTCGGGTCAGTCGCTGTCCTACCTGCGCAACCTAGTCACCCTCCGCCTACGCCACTTGGGGATCACCGCCCTGGAGGACCAAAACTTCCGGAAGCTCTCAAACCTCCGGGGGCTGGAGATCGATAACTGGCCATATCTGGAGTACATCTCCCCGCTCAGCTTCCAGGGCCTCAACTTGTCCTGGCTCTCCATCACCAACACTAACATCACCTCCGTCCCCTCCGCCTCCTTTCGAAACCTGGCCCACCTCACCACACTCAACCTGTCCTACAACCCCATCTCCACTCTCGAGCCCTGGGCCTTCCGGGAACTGGTCCGACTGAAGGAGCTGCACCTTGTCAGCACGGGCCTGGCGACGGTGGAACCTCACGCACTGGCAGGCTTGCGGCAGATCCGGGTGCTTAACGTGTCCGGGAACGAGCTAGTGACCCTGGAGGAAGGGGCCTTCCACTCGGTGAACAGCCTGGAGACCCTGCGCGTGGACGGGAACCCGCTGTCGTGCGACTGCCGGCTGCTGTGGATCCTGCAGCGGCGCCGAACGCTCAACTTCGACGGCAGGACCCCGGTCTGCTCGGCCCCCGCTGAGGTGAGCGGGAACTCCCTCACCGCCTTCTCCGACTCGGCCCTGTTCGACTACTTCACCTGCCAGAAGCCCAAGATTCGCAACCGTAAGCTACAACAGGTGAGACCGGGGGACTTGTATGATGTGCCACGTATGATGGTATCACACTTTGGCAATGCAAATTCAAATCTTGCCATCCCGACAAAGGAGCCCTTTTTATTGTGAATGATAGAGAAGAAAGGAGAGAAGAGATGAGAGGAAGAAACGGAGTAATAGGGAGTGAGAGGTTAGAGTGACACACTTAGATGAGATGAGAGAATGGGAGGTAGAGGGAGAGAAATGGTGAAGGGAGAATGAAAGAGGGAGAGGAGATTGCGATTATCTTCCATCCCTTCCATCACATGCTGCGTCGAGTTTATTATTGCCTTTTTTGCTCTTTATTGTTGTTCCCGTTTGAAGAACAGAGTGAGAACTGAGCTCCCTTTCCCCCTTTCTCTTCCGACTGAACTAAATTTATGGCTCTGATTGTGCGTGTTTTCCTTTTCCCTGGAAGATGTGGGTGGGAGGGGCAGGGGTGAGGAGGATGTGGGCGGTGCTAGAGTGAGGGGGGCACAGTCTCCCATATCTAATTGTTTGCGAAAATCAATGAATGTAATTTCACCTAGAAGATAGCAACTGAGAAGGCGGATGGAGAACAGAATTGGATGGGAGGAGGGAGAGGGGTGTCGGACCTTGGTTTAAATAGTATTTGCTTAGGATTTAAATACTTTATTCTGTGCTCTATTGATCTTGCCTGCTGCCTTTGAGGCTTCAGGTGGCTCAGAGGAAGAGATGGATACAATTCACACTTTTGGGGATTACCTCATTTGTTTCAATTCGCCAGGTACGTAGGCTTTGTTGAATGGAGGAAAGTACGTAAATCTATAGCAGATGCTGTTTAAACCCATTTCTCGGTGGGGAGGGGATACTTGAGGGGTATTGTACTGATAACAAAAGGTGTATCTACAGGTGACAGCTCGCGAGGGACAGCTGGTGTCCTTCTCCTGTCGAGCTGAAGGGGATCCCCCTCCCGCCATCGTCTGGATCTCCCCGCAGCGCCGCCGAATCGCGGCCCGCTCCGGCGCGCGGGTCACAGTGCTGCCGGGTGGGACGCTGGAAATCCGCTACGCCCAGGTGAGCGACAGCGGCACCTACATCTGCATCGCCAGCAACGCCGGCGGCAACGACACCTACTTCGCCACCTTGACCGTCCGAGGCCTGCCTCTAGACGCTGCCCTGGTGGCCAACCGCACCTACTACGCCGGTGACCTGAACGACACGGGCCTCAACGGCACCCGCGTCTTCCTCAAGTTCACCCTCGACCTCACCACCATCCTGGTGTCCACCGCAATGGGCTGTATCACCTTCCTGGGCGTGGTCTTGTTCTGCTTCCTGCTGCTGTTTGTGTGGAGCAGGGGGCGGGGCCAGCGCAAGAATAACTTCACCGTGGAGTACTCCTTCCGGAAAACTGAGGGCACTAGTGCCACGACTAGTGGAGGCACTCAAAGCGGGACGCGCAAGTTCAACATGAAGATGATATGAAACAACGCAGCCAGGGGCCGCTCGGGGGTGGCATGAGCTCGCTCCAACTTAACCATAGTGTCGCACAGCACCGACTCGCAAGGGACGCACTAAAAAACACTGCAAAAAACCCTCTTAACAAGTGTTTTAGTCTTATATTTGTGCCTCGAGGATAAGATATAAAATATTCAGCTTGTTGTTAATTTCTATTTGCTCCTTACCCTTTGACAAATCTTGTTTCGACTCTCAAAATTTCTTTCCTCATTTTTTTTTCTTCTATTGGCACAAAAAGTGATTGAAATGAGATTTGAAGTGTAAATGTAAGACTAAAATATTTATTAAGATGTACTCTTTTTGGTTTTTACAGTACAAGCTAACGTGACCACCTGCATGTGAGATACTAGTGCAGGAACAAAATAACGTGTATGAAATTAATTTGCAACGGTAGCATGAAATTGGACATTTTTTGTACCTTGATCTCATTGCCTTCTATCTCCACCTTTCAGCTTTTGCAACAAAAAAAAATTTTAATGAGTCAAGAAAAACCTGTTTGAACTACATTTCTGGAAGAATCTTTCAGAAATACCCTCAATTGATCATTCAAAAAACTGTATGATCGTGATGAAAATAATCACATTTGCAATTCTGAGGAAAAGAATTGGCACTGTGCTGACCTACTGCCAAACTGCAAGATGACTGGCTGGCAGTCAGTTGGCACGGTAACAGGAGCACAGATCTGTCTTTGTGGGCGCAGCCATGTTTTTCAATCACAGACAGGTCGTTTTTATTCACCTGGCTGCTCTTCAGGAATTTTTCTGCAGTATAATATGCAAGAGAATAGAGTGATACCAGACTAATTAGACAATGAATTATCTGAAAATTTTTAATCTTTTGTAATGCCCACTCACAATATATCGAGGTGCAACTATTACAAACATCTGAGCAATCATGCGCTCCCGCATACTGGTTTAAAACACGAAGATTGCCGTACAAAACTGTCACTGTTCAAATGAACATGGTCCTCACTGTATGCTACAGTACCAGTCAAAAGTTTGGACACACCCACATTTTTCTAACAATATATGTTCAATGAAGATATTAGCAGCCTTTATTTTGCAAAAAAAAAAAAATCAAAATCTTAAATCCATCAAACTAACCATCATTTGTTGCCATATTTGCAGAGAATTCTCACTTTTTTTATAACAAGGGCAGTCATATGACTGGAATGAATTTGCAGCTGGACAGCTGTCTGACTTCCCAAAGACGTGCTGCACTTGAGGTGTGCTTTTAATCAACCTTTTCGCCCAATAAGTCCCAAAACTGCTTGACTTTAATTCAGCTGTTGGAAAATAGGAGTTTATTCGTCTGTTTACTAAGCAAAATATGGCTTCTTTGAGAATTCTAAAATTTTGGACCCTATTCTAACAAGTAAATTATTCTCTTTTCACTTCTGACTGTTTACCTTTTACAAGATTCCATTTGAGATTATATAGAGAAGTTAAGCTGTTTAATTTCACTCGGAGCAGAGTGCTGTGACATTGGCAAAGTGTGTCCAAACTTTTGACTGGTACTGTAAATTATTTAATAATGTGGGTGACACATGCACTCACAATGTAATTTACAAGGAATCTGAAATGAGGCAGACAAAGGGCCCAGCTGAAGTGGAAGAAGTTTCTGAGACAAGGTCGTAAAAAGAGAGAATTTGGGTTTCACAATAAATCTTTGTAAAAAGAATCTGACCAGAATACAGTGACTTTGGCCAGAAGCGAAGCATCGCCTGCAAGGTGCGATGCACACTTACATGCTGATGTGAGCTTTAAGACCTCAGTTCATTCAAAAAAAGCTAAAATAATTTGGGACAAAAAAAGACAACATGGTTAACCCTTTATGCGAGCGAGAGCTGTGTGAAGTTGGAATGAGCACACTGGCCGCGGGCTTGCTGTGAGACAGTGCCCGATGGTTGTGGTCAGTATAGGCCACACCCCCTGGGTCTTGTCTACACAGTGACCAGTCGAGGGCAGAGCGGAGTGTGGATGGAAGGGGCTGTGTTTGGGGGGAAGCCTATGGGATATGGGATCATTGCAGTCCTATCTCTCTTTCCCCCACAAATCCCACACTGCCCCCTGCCCCCATTCCGAACTGCTACTCCATACTCTGCCGATATGACTTACTGCTTTGGGGGGGGTAGTCTTTTTCGGCAGTATCTAAAGACTGCTCTGAACACACACACACAAACGCTCACTAATACAAACACAAACACACATACACTCCCACTGCATTTCACAACTGTGCAGTCACACTTGTTATTACAACTGCTGTTGCATTATTCTCTGGAAGCTGGTGTAATTAAACCTATTAAAAGTAGGCATAAATCGAGTGTACAACAACATTGACAATAGTATAATCAAGTATTCTGATTGTACACCTTTAAAGGTTATTTAGTTTTGGCATCCCACTAAGACTAAAGCTTGCAGAAGAGGCTAAGGGTTTTCTCCTCTCTCCTGAGGTGGAGCACTCAGTTTTTGGCTTAAACATGTTGTGTCCCAGTTCGAACTTAAAGCAGAATGTAGTGCCAGATACACCAGTGAAATTTTCTACACCTGGAACAAAGCCACACAGACACAGCCGAGCTGTGCGTTTCTGACATTCCAGCAAGGTCGTATAATACACTGAACCTTTCAGACTCACTTAAAATAGACTTCTCAAAAAATAATCACTATAAAATTTCATTTATTTCCAGTTTTCCTGTTGTCCTTGTTCTCATTTGTCTTGGTTTTGTTGTTTTTATGGACAGTGGCTAAATGAACTGGTGGATTTGATTGGCGTTGCTATTTTTGTTGCCTGACTACCAGCTTCATTGCTTTAGACACATGTAGAAGTCACTATATCATGCTGAGGCACTCCATCATTAAGCAACTTAAATTTATTACAATGCTATCAGTACTGTTCAATAGCCTTTATGCTACTTTTGTAAACCAATTCCAAGGGAAAAGACTGCATGTAGTACCCACAGAGACACGCAGTTCACCGTGGTATCACTCACACCTCCCATAGGGGCTCCTGCCACACCTTTGGGGTTCCCCAGGGTTCTATACTCGCACCCACATCAATTTTTTTTTTTTTTATAAAGGCGGCCAGTGTGCAAATGTCTCTGCCCCTCTAGCCCAGTCAGCCCCACCCCCCAAAAAATCTCTGCCCTTTAGTCCCTCACTGGGTCTCAATGAGGGAGGGGTCCCTGGCTGGTGATGAAATTAACCCCCCACTTTTCTCCACACCCACATCCCAAACCCTCACCCCACAGTCCCTGTATATTTCCTCTCTCCCACCACCCATGATGTACTTTTCCCTCCTATGGAAATAATTTTAGAAATTCATATTAGTCCTCCCCCCGTATTTTGACCTTTCACACCTGCCCACCCTGTCACTCTTCCACAGCACACCTCGGACTTCAGCCTTAACAAGTGACCCTCTGTTCTCAACCCTTGGCTTTTATTGCTGTTTCCAGATGTATGTGAGCTTACTCACAATCAAGAATTGGTAAGGATCATCCAAATAATTTCAGGTTCTCTGCCTGTTTGGGATGCTCTGAAGCCAGTATCTTCTCCAAAATTGTCCCAAAAAATGAATTACAAAGACAACGATAGGAGTTTTGTCAGTGTTCCCTCATGTGGGTTTGGCAATGAGAACAGAAGGTTATTATAATGTGGTATCGGTCCTTATCCCTGGGGGACTTAAACTTTCTGATGCCTCTAAGAAATTAACAACAAAAAAAGAAAACAAACTCAACTGTAACTTAACTCGAACCAGCCATGAAGCTCATTTCAGGACATCCTGAAGGAGGTCTCTGAAAGGAGTCCTAACAATGGGGCCCAGGTTTTTGGGATCGGTACCTCAAGGTGAAGTACGTTCAGGATGTAAAGTGTTGTAGTGCCCCAGCCCACCCAACCCTAACTCATACCCAACATAACACATGCACAGACCCCCATCGACAGCATCCACAGTAACACGGTGGTTTGGAGTTGGCGTGGTCGTCATGGTGCTCGTGCGTTTCTCGTGTGGTTCTTTGGCGTGGTGTCGTTATTTGTGGTTCAGTCCGGACTGTTCACTGTTGGGAGGTGGAGGCAGGATAGGGGGTGGACCAGAAGTTGGGATGAAGAAAAGGAGGAGAGGAGGAAGAGGCGCAAGGATACTGGGGTCCTCTCTGACCCCCTTATCCAACCCCCACCATCCTGCCTCCCCCATTTTCTCCAGAACCTTCTACCTGCCCTCCTCTCCTGCCACTCTCTCTGGGACTTGTTTTGTCAGTGCTCTTGTTTTCTTTATTTATCCTTTGTGTGTCGTCCTTCTATTCTTCCCCTCCTCTTCCATGGAACATTTGAAAAATGTGATGTCATACTTAGAGCCATAGAGAGCATTTACGCGATACTTGGTGTACAGCTCGAGACAATATAAGACAAAGTCAAGACGCAAAGAAACCAACAAAAGAAGACAAAGAAATGTGTTTTGTGGATATTTCACTTATTGGAGACTCTGTATCCAGCCTCACGGTGTTTGGGAGTTTTGGTTTCTGTTTCACGAATGCCGGTTCAGCAGTGCTGTAGATAACCCTGGTCATGGCCCAAAGCAATAAGCTGAGCTCCCTCTCCGGCCCAGTGCTTGTTCGTCTGCTGTTTTTCCTCGGATTCCGTTTTTGTCCGTCCTGCCGTTTTTACCCCTCTCACGAAACAGAACTGTTCGCGCTGGATCCTAGGTTGTTAAAAAAATAATAATAAAAAAAAGAAACAATGGGAAAATGAAGAGAGACAAAATGGAGGATCTGGCCCCTTGTTGAGTTAGTATTTTTGGAATGTTCTTTTTTTGCTAAAGTGTACGTCCGTTTCATTGAACTCCATTGTGTATATTAGCCAATCATGATTGTTCCATCAGCCTTTAGACTAAGGGGTCGCTCCTTGAGCCACTGTCCTGCATTTAGATGTCTCTGTGCGCTGACATACCTGAATTAAATGACTGTAGCTCGTGAGGGGCACGGTAATAAAACAGATGCTTGGTAATGAGGCAATCAGGCGAGTTAGCAGAGAAACATCTAGAACATGCAGGGCTTCGGTTCTCCATGCCCCTTCTTTAGAATGTGTGAGTAAGGATATTGCTGTCACATATGTATGTTCTCTCGACTTGAAAAGTTAAATCCCTCAGTGGCCTAATTTTCTGCTCTCTCCCTCAGCCATTAACCTAAAGAAAACAGGCTTAATCTGTTCCCAAAAACTATCCTACTGCACCTCACCCATCACAAAACTGCCGTATTAAATCTGCCATAACATAGGGGTTCTGTATCAAGCCTGGCAGCCTTCATTGCAAAAGAGATAATTTGCTATAAATTTCTCTTTTCTATGGGGCAAGCAGGACATTAGAGGCTATTTGAGGGTAAAGGTGATGATTCACCTGCCCATTGGCTTTCAGCCACTCGACTGACTGCAGACATCTTTCTATATTAGTTTGGCACGTATATCACTTTTCCAGGGCAAAATGTAGTGAGGAACAGAATGTGAGCTGGACACCTCAAGGTCACATTCATCTCTTCTGCTTGTCGGAACGCTATATTTAAAACGTTGTTTTTGATTTTTTTTTTTTTTTTTGGTTGACATAAGGTCCTTAAGCGGGCCGGCATGTCGCACACCTGGAGTTTTTTTTTTTTTTTCAAAAACATTTTTGAATTACATTTTCTCTGCTGTTCTCTCTCTCTAATCTGATACTGAGTTGTAATCTCTTGATCTTCATGGTGTATGTATCAAAATGCACAGTACCTCTGTTACCACGGAGTTCTATTCAGTACTTGCTACAAATTGTAAAAAAAAAAAAAAAAAAATCCTTCATCAAGTAACTGGAGAGTCAATTTTCTGGATGGGGAGGTAAGGGATGTTTTGGTAGTGCCCAAGTGACAGACAGACTGATTGAAAATTAAAATGGAAACCTTGTGGGTGCGGGGGTACAAAATGTAACAATGTTTGTTGACTCCTTAGTTTGTTTCTTGTTCCAGGTGCATCACGGTTCTCTGGCAGACTTAGTCTTTTCCCTCAGGGCCAATAAGTCCACCATTCAGGCGGAATGCAGTCTTAACCAAGTGTGCACGATGCCCAGTATATGTGGCATTCTGCTATTTTAAGCGCCAGTGATTTCACTTTTCTCCTCGTGAAAATGTAAAATGACCCCCCTGTTAAGTTTATAATATCCTCATTTTAACGAGCGGTCGTTGCTCGGTGAGATTCTTTGAGTATTGAGACGGGACATAGAAATCGGTCGAAAAATAATTTAGTTTCACTGTCCGGCTTAGCGTGTAAATACTGCCATCTAGAGACATCATTCTGAAATAGACATTTCTTTAGAGGTTTATATTAATTTAGGCCCATTCTTTTTCTCTTACCGGTGAACCTGACGTGTCCGGTAGACGTGGTTTTCTGTACCATTTATATCTGGGTCACGAAACGGAACGTGCTGCACATTCACAGCTGAGGGCTGCGTTTGATTTGTCATAATATTACGTTCTATCGCCTAATTCCTCACCACAATTCTTTATCCTCTATGGAAAACGGCATGAGCAAAGCGAGTGGTATAAAGGGGAATTATTAACGGAAGACAACTGCGCTAATTAAAAAATCCTTAATCAGGGAATAACAAGAGAATTACACAAGGCGTCGTGATCATGCATGCGTTTCTTGCCCGTGATTTTCGTTTGTTGCTGTGATTGACCAGATGGATGGTCTAAGCTCTAAATATCGCAACCGCACGATATTGTGGGGCGGTAGTTTTCTTGGAGACAGGAGCTTTCCAAAGCAAAAAAAGACTATTTTCCCGCAGCCACCATACTGTTTGCCCCCCCTCTTGACGGTATGTCAGGACCTCGCCGGCGGCATGAATAAAGGAACAGCCTATTTTACTAAATAGTGGTACGTTTCCCAAAAGCATAATTCGACCATATATGGTTCCAACTATGTACGTTAGCAACTATGCTTTCAGGAAATGCACCTCAGGCCAGTTAGAGTTGCTGTTGAGTTATTTGCACATTGAAGGAAAGCTTTCCATCCATACTTGAAACATATCACCTGCTACAATGAAATGTACAGATTTTTTTTTGCTATGTATTGTCAAATCCTTGATGGTAATGAGTAAATATTGTTAATATTGGCTGGTTTGCAAGGGCATCAGATATTTGGTTACCTAGCGTTAACACAAGTTTTGTGATCTGAAATAGGCCCAAGTGATTAAACCATGCTGCATAAAATGAAGATATTTCTCTTGCATTTTGTGAAAACCAGTTGAAGTATTTAGCTCCCATAGTGGAATAGAAAGTGTTGCCTTTTAAAGACTTTTCTTCACTAACGTTCCCAGGTATCAAAAGCCATGCTGAAGATGGTCATTTACAAAACATGACGATGTTAGTATGACTATTTCAATTGAGATTAAAATGTTACTGGTCAGATTTCTCCTAGTAACTCTCGCCAAAATAGCAGAATTAACTTATGAATGCCTTTAAAATTAATTTTGATTTTTTAAATTTTGCCATGCACAGCAGAAGTTGTTTGGGAAGTGTTCGATGTCACCAGAAGGTCATGATCATGGGTGGACAGGCTCTTTTCTGCCTATAGGTCTAACTGCGAGTCCACAGTACAGGACGCGCCTGTTATGTGTTTTCAGAGCTGCTCTACGCAATGCATTGGACAAGGAATTCGGCATCTTAAATTGGTAGCCTTGGAGTTCAGTTCTAAGTGTTTATCGGCTTTTTTTTAGCCTTTTCTTGCTGTACGTCTGGCTGTCAACTTGCATCGTCCTTGAAATAATCCAGGACAAGTGCCGTTTTATTGTGAGCTGTGTGGCACTGAAGGGGTTGTGTCCTGTGGGTGTGGTGTATAGTGTGCGAGTTTTCTGGTCGACCTTTCTCTTACTAACGCCAGTAACTCGACGGGAAAACAAAGGAGGGGCTTATTTCCATCCTCGATAAAACATCTTTAGGATTATGAGCTGTAGGGAATATTTGAAGAGTTTGTTTCCAAAAAGCAATATATCCATTGTACTCATAATGAGTAAATCAGCCTTTTCCATGTTGGCACCTATTGCATTTTAAAGAAAAACACAAACTTTGACCATAAAAAAAGCACACCTCATTGGATTAATTTCTAAAAACGGATTTTTGCTCCATGTGTAAGAAGCGCAGGGCTATGGCTCAATGGTATTTTCTCAGTTTTTGTAATTTCGGCACTTACTACGTTTTGGAAACAAACTCTTCATTTAGACTTTATAATCAAACCGTAGTGCAGCTGTCTTATATTATGAAGAAATCATTTGTCTTCCGTAAGCATACTGTTTGTCAAATATGCTTTATTCATATAGGCTATGCTTAATAGCAGTTGATCAAAAATAAATCATTTATGCTCTTTTGTTCAAAATTATATGTAATTTTGGTTGAGAAATAAGAATGTCTTTGTGTAATCAATGATTTTATACCCTGCCTCTGGTGTAAGGCTCTGTCACTACAAGACTTAGGACTTTTCAGCTTGAAAAATGTTGTGAACCCTTCTTGACAAGATGGTGGCAGAATCACAAAGGAAAGAGTTCTGTTACTGGCCTTCCTGATAGTTTTTCATGGTGGATAGAATGGTGTAATGAATGGAAATAAGGCTCTCCCCAGTGTCCCTATGGCTGGCCAACTTGCTTATAGTGTTTTCTGGAGTGAAAACCGAAGCAGACGTTTAGTTCCAGAGCCGGGAAAAAAATCTTATTCCCAGTTCTTCCTCCAAGCTTACAATGGGGCCACTCGAACCTGACCAAGTGACCTACCTGGTGAAAGCTATGTGGGCCCTTAGGACGCCATCAATTAGCTCCGTTTGTCGCCTATCACTAATTTATTGCCAGACATTCACAAATTTGTGTACATGCGGGAAATATCTTGTTTTAACTCACTGTTGACTACACACTTTGGTTCCCGATGATAGCCTAAACGCAACGATGAGTTGACAAAATCGACTAAGCTGTATTTTTGTATCTCAGGAGGCTGGTGACTGTGTATCCCTATTCATATATGCATACAATTAAATGTAAAAATGCAAACCAGGACTGAAGAATTGGCCAAAACGTACAAATATCTTAAAACTGCCGTTGCTTGGCCAAAAGCCGCTGCTTCGCTGTCTGTGCATTCGTTAAATGTTTGAATTCTCCTGGTCCCATACCAGCTTGATCTTATTTCACAATAATAAGGCAAGCAAATATGTTTCTTTTTCATTGAGGGTAATTTTTTAATTGTTCTGTTTGTTTTATACTGGTTGTCTTGTACAATAACACCTGTTTATTTTATAAAAGCATGTTCTACCCTGGTAACTGCCTCTGTTGTCTTTTTTCTGTGTCAGCTTTATTCGAGCGAAAGTTTGTGTTACCAGTATTGTTTAAATGTCAGACCTTCCTTTGGACTGTATCTCTGGTTATCTTCCACAACCTTCTCCAACATTCTTCTTCTGCTCTGACAATTCAAGTTCCAATGAACCTGAGCTGGTCTAGATTGGATGTGTCTTCGGTCTGGAACTCCAGCAGCTCAGCTGTGCAGCCTCCCCATCCTCCGATTTGGCTTTCAGGTTACTGTACTCTCTTAGCCAACACTACCAGCTTTGATTGAACTCTGGCCAGCTACGATCAGGTAAAAATGCATCATAAACCAATGTACAAATCCCAGCTCCAATGAAATTGGGATGTTGTGTAAAACGTGAATAAAAATGCAATACAATCATTTGCAAATCCTTTTCAAACCTATATTCAACTGAGTACAACTGAGTATTTAATGTCCAAACTGATAAGCTTCATTGCTTTTTTTTGGAAATATTCCCTCATCTTGAATTTGATGTCTGCAACACATTCCAAAAAAGCTGGGACAGGGGCAGCAAAAGACTGGGTGAAGTTGAGTAATGCTCAAAAAATGCTGTTTACATGTGGAACATTCCACAGGTGAACAGGTTAATTGAAAACAGGTGAGTGTCATGATCAGGTATAAAAGGTGCATCCCTGAAAGGCTCAATCCTTCACAAACAAGGATGGGGCGAGTTTCAGCACATAGGGGTCTATTCTCCCATTACGCTTTTCAGCCTACGCATATTCTCCCCTCGACTTAAGTCTGTGCATTACGCGCCCCAAAGGCAGTTACGCACTATGGGTGGAGCAAGGCCAAAATCGGGGCGTTTCCGGGTGTTTCTCAGGCAAAAAACACTTACGCGTATTCTCCCCCTGGCTTACGCCTGACATATCTCTTGGTGTTGCACAAGGGAGCTGCCTCGGTCCGCTTCTTTTCTCTCTATGTATGTTTCCACTCAGCAACAAAATCAGGGAACATAATGTTAACTTTCACAGCTATGCTAATGATATGCAATTATACATTTCTGTTGAACCAAACGATCCCAATGCCCTATGCTCCCTGACTAACTGTCTGTCTGCAATTAATCAATGGATGAGCGATAACTTTCTGAAACTAAATGAAGATAAGACGGAAATACTTTTCATTGGCCCCAGAGATAGAATCAATGTACTTTTTCACAGGTTAGGAAACCTGGCTCCCCATATAAAATCTGAGGTAACAAGCCTAGGTGTCATTTTAGATTCTGATTTAAATTTCAAACCACACATTAACAAAGTGAACAAAATAGCATTCTTTCACCTAAGAAACATTGCCAAAGTTTGGTCGTTTTTAACTGAACAGGATGCTGAGAAGCTAATTAATGCTTTTATTTCAAGCAGATTGGACTACTGCAATGCTCTCTTTATTGGTCGTCCAAAAAAGACCGTAGATAAATTACTATTAATCCAGAACTCCGCTGCTAGTCTTTTAACAAAAATGCGGAAGCGAGAGCACATAACCCTGATTTTAGCAGCACTGCACTCACTCCCTATAGCTTTTAGAATTGATTTTAAGGTCCTTCTATTTGTCAACAGAGCTCCTAATGGTTTAGCACCTGCTTATTTATCAGATTCCTTGTTGTTTTACATTCCTCCAAGTCCGTTAAGATCCTCTGTGAGTCGGGGCTTCTAAAAATTCCCAAGGCCTCACAGAAGAAAATTGAGGATGCTGCTTTTTTCCAATATGCTCCAAAATTATGGAACACCCTGCTAAAAAGTATTAGAGAGGCTCGGTCAGTGGAAATTTTTAAATGGCAACTAAAAACCTATCTTTTTAATCTAGCTTATAATTTGTGATGCTGGTTTACTGCTTTTGTTATATTCTCCCTGTTTTATTGTTCTTCCTTTTATTGTTTTATTATTTTATTGTATGATTATTTGAACTATTTTATTGTTCTTATTGTTCCATTTTATTTTTGTCCCGGTTATTTTAATTGTGATTTTACTCACACAATCTTCTGTATATTTATTCTTAAACTGTCCTGTCCTTTCCCCTGTAATTGTGTTGATTTTATCCCTGCACTTTGTAAAGCACTTTGAGCTGCATTTTTTGCATGAAAAGTGCTATATAAATAAAGATTATAATTATATTATTATTAAAATGGAAAAGTGTGCAGTGGTCTGACGAGTCCACATTTCAAATTGTTTTTTGGAAATCATGGACTTTGTGTCCTCTGGGCTAGAGTGGAAAAGGACCATCCAGATTGTAATCAGTGTAAAGTTCAAAACCCAGCATCTGTGATGGCATGGGGATTTGTTAGTGTCCATGGCATGGGTAACTTCCACATCTGTGAAAGCACCATTAATGCCGTAAGGTACATACAGGTTTTGGAGCAATATATACTGCCATCCAAGTGACATCTTTTCCAGGGACGTCCTGCTTTTTTCAGGAAGACAATCCCAAGCCATATTCTGCACATGTTACAACAACGTGGCTTCGTAGTAAAAGAGTGCGGGTAATAGAGGGGCCTGCCTGCAGTCCAGACCTGTCTCTCATTGAAAATATGTGGCGCACTATGAAGCACAAAATATGACAACGGAGACCCCAGACTGTTGAGCAACTGAAGTCGTACATCAAGTAAGAATGGAAAAGAATTCCACCTACAAAGCTGCTACAGCTAGTGCCCTCAGTTCCCAAACACTGATTGAGTGTTGTTAAAAGGAAAGGTGATGTAACCCGGAGGTAAACATGCCCGTCGCAGCTTTTTTAGAACTTGTTGGGGGCATCAAATTCAAAATGAGTGAATATTTCAAAAAAAAAAAATCAGTTTGAACATTAAATATCTTGTCTTTGTAGTGTACTCAACTGAATGTAGGTTGAAGAGCATTTACAAATCATTGTATTCTGTTTTTATTGACGTTTTACACAATGTCCCAACTTCATTGGAATTGGGGTTTGTATTTTACTGCAATTATGATAATTTTGTATTTGTAACAATGGTGTTTTACAATTCACAAATGCAGGAAATGTCTTGTTAACACCATATAGGGTTGTGCAGATCCAACTCCAATTTCTCCTCGGGGGCAAAATAAGGTTAAACTTAACCACAAGTTCTCTCCTTCTCCTCTCAAGGTGCTCTTTTTGTGGTTAATTATCAATCTTTCTCAACAAAAAGTATAATTAAAAATAGTACCCAAAAAGTGCAGATGAAACATCACTTCAACATCACCTATTTAAACTAGAGGTGGGATTCGGGGGCATTAGGGAGATTAAGCTATCTGACTGAAGGAATGACCATTATTGCAAAATGACTGCAGAAAATGGCAGCCAAGAACTTTCATTTTAATATACACTCCACCAATAGAGTTTTTCACCCCATCTGTCAGCAGTGCTACTAGCACTGTTCGTGTCATGTCAGGAAATGTTGTATTTGTATTGCAAGTTGCATTAAAAAAACAACGAGAGAGAAAAATAAAAAGTTCTTGGTTTGCATTGAGAGCAAATGCCTTTAGTCAGGCTTTGGGTGAACACAATGTGGGAAGATGGGCATGACGTATGTGGAGGCACAGGTGATGTATCTCTGCTTACCAGAGAATTTTGGCTGAACTATCAGTCCAGACAAGCCCACTAGTCTTTACTGTGGTCTTGACCACTGGTGTAAACCAGCTTGCAGCTTGAGCTGTGATATTTGTTGTGAAATGATTGAAATCTGTTTGAAAAGGGTTTTAAAACAATGAAACTTAATTGCCACGGCAATTTTGCCGGAGAAATGATTGACGTCTTGATGATACCTGAGCTTGCTGACATAAAAGCTCAGGTCAAGGCTTGCAGCTTGAAAATTGTCCAATAGTGCCAAATAAAAGTATGTTTGTACAACACATGTATCTCACACTAAATTTGTCCGTCCTGTCTGTCCATCCTGTTTGTCTGTCCACTACCTGTCCACCTCATTTTTCTCTCTCTCCCTTTCTCTCTCTCCCTCTTCCATACACTGACACACATGGAATGATTGTTTTTTATAATAACAAAAATATGAAATAGATCTGAACACATCTGATTACTTGCATGTTGATCTGGGCAGATCTAAATCTGTAGCTTTCAAAAAATTTTACATAAGTCTTAGATGGATTTTTTTAAAATAATTTTGTGACACCTCGAAAAATTGTGAATTCAAGTATCAATTTTTTTTACAGTAGCAATCATTTGGAACTTTTGAACGGTGCTGTATATGTTATGCTTACATCAACATAGGCATCAAAAGTTACAACAATTGAATTATCAGGATTGAATTTTTAATTTTCTTCATTCGATGAAAAAACGAGAATATGCGGTGAGCTTTTAATTTCTTTATTGAATTTTTCAAAAACACGCAATTTACCCATATTTTCCTTTTAAAGTTTTTTTCGGTAACAGTTATTACTCAGTTCTTTTTCCATCGGCAAAGTTCTCTTGCTAGTGCTGAAATAAAGGTACTCCACTGACATTCAGTTTTCCTCTGTGACCAGGAGGGGGCGACAAAGGAGGCTCTCAGAGTTCGACGACAACTAGCGCTTGAGTGTATTCACTCGGAGTAGAACGTGCATCAATTTCTGCTTGAGTTATTTTGTATAATATGTTACCCGAATGTGTACATGTGCTAGCAAGCAGCACTATGGTTTAGAGTGTTTATTTTGTTTGAATGTAATTCTACACAACATAATTATGTGTAAAGTAAAACAGCAGTGTTGGTCCATATTTGTGTAATATATGTATAGGTAGGGTCTGGATGCGATGCTGGATGCGAGCGACATTACCAGCTACATGGAAGATGAGATTGTCACACATTTCTAGTTTAAGCCAGCCTCCTCTGAACTTTAAGCTCAAGAAAGGCCCACAATAAAGCCCTGGTACACTGTAACGCTAGAATTATCCTGTCCTGTCACAGGTCTTGCAGACACCTTTGTTGGTCAGCACTTCTTTTTGTCTTGTTTCTCCAACTCTCAGCAACAGCGTCCAACCCGCGGTTGCATTTGAATACTATAAAAACTGCAACCCTGAGGGTCCACCTGGCTGGCATGACAACAAACAATTACATTGGAAGAAGGGAAAATGACGCATCTCAATTGACGTCCCTCACGTACAGTACAATGACACATCCTTTCTTGGATGTGATTTGAGCTACAAGTGGCCATAAGTGCCATTAAGCATTGCTTTGAATAGGGAATCAGACATATGACTAATCACAATGACTACAGATTAAAAAAAGCAATTCTGCAGATATACTGTATAATGTAAAATAGCATGGACAAGCAAATTTTAGTGATGGAAAGATAACAGCAAATAAGTAAGCAAACAAAGCCTAATGATATCAATTCAATCAATCAATCATTAAAAAATTGATTTGTCGCAGCACATTTTCAATATTTACATAATATGAACAGTTAGCGCAATACGTAGACATGTTATGAAGCGTTGGCTGACAACAGAAATGTAAAACAAAGCAGTTTTGGATTGCCTACTCTACTGCCATTTAAACACGAATAGCGTATGAAATCACCTAAAATCTGACACCGAAATCTCCACAGTGGACAGAAGATTTTCTGACCTCATTGCCTTATCTCAGCTCCTAGCTTCAAATTCTGGCTTCCTCATGACACGCAATTGCTATAATTGATCACTGAATGAATCACGAAGAGGTCAGGATCCAAGGCCTGCATTGGCTGGAGACACAATATACGAGTTTGAAAAACTATAAGGATGGAACTGTTGGACTGAAGGTGGAGCTTCCTATTCAGCACAGGAAAGGAGCAGTGCAATGATGTGTCTGTTTATTTGTCAGTGAATGGGCACAATATAAGTGCAGTACATGTCTGTGACATGACGTCTGGTGGATATATGGGTTGGAGCAGTGACACGTTTGGTTAGGAGCACACTCTGACCTCGCAGTATTCGTCAGGTGTTTTTTGCATAGCTTTCTGTGCAACAATGAAGGAGGAAAGAAGACATCCTGACTCCTAAATAATCAGCCAAGGTCACTGTTCGCTTTAGACTGGACAAGATAATTAACTGCTCTCCCAATGCCAGGAAGAGAGAGTTTTTTTCAGCATCCATGATTAGACAGAGGTGCCTGGGCAAGCATACCAGAACCTCGCCGTGTGCTGTCCGAGGTCCTATCCTGCTCAGTGAGCCCCCTGCTGGTGAATAATTGGTAGTGCGAGAGAAATGTGCCCACGAACTAATTGGCCAATGCGTAGTTCTTATTCTCAGGGGTCAGAGGGAATCTGTGCGTCAAAGGTCACAGGTGTAGGTGGGGTGGAGTACCATTTTGTCTGGTGACTCTGAGAACCTCCTTTCACCCAACGCCTGTCTTTTCCTCTGATGCCCTCCTCAATGTTTCTTTCTCTTCTCTGCCTTTAAAAAAATCTTCCATCTCTCCATTGAATACTGATTGTCTTCTACCATCACAAAGACACTTGGTTCTGATTGATTGACTGGTTAAAGAAGAGGGAGAGGAAAGCTGTCGGGGACATCAAATGCATATTCTTTCACAGGAAAAAAAGTCCTTTAAACTGTAAAAAAAAAAAAAAACATTTTTAATGGACATAAGATGATTCACCGTTGAGAAGCACATCTCAGATCAATCCTGATTGGTCAGATTGGCTCTTGATTTTACACTTGGCTGTAATTTATTTTGTCTTAACCGCTGACTCAATGGCCAGTGTTCAGTGAGCACTTGGGCCTTAATACTCAGTAAAATTGGCCACAAATTGCCCATAGTTTAGCAGTATCACTACAAATGCTAGAAAATAAAGGCTGACAGTTTGAACTCTCCTAACCCAATTGGTTTCCGGGCCATTAAAGGATTACCTTTGATGTGTCTATCCTGGCCAAAAAAAACTTTAATTGGGCTAGATGCTAGCAGTCTTGGGGACCTCATCATTGTCAGCCAATCCTGACTGCTCCAAGTCCTCAAAACCCAATAATGGGAGATTGAGCTGTTTGCTTGCCCTCTGTCATTGGATCCCCCCCTTTGACAACCTTGCATGACCCCTACTTTGATACTGTCAAAGAAGACTTTAAAAATTCTCTTCCCGACAAATACTCCTTTCAAAATACTTTCAAAAATTTAATGTATTTTCATTTCCCACAGTGAAGTGCTCAGAGATTTGCCCCTGTAAATGAGTATTATTATTATTATTATTATTATTATTATTATTATAAGTTGAAAATTTTTCACAGCTTCGATGGTCACTGGACTATCATGTCTTGAGGGCAAGTTATAACCAATGAAGATAGGCCTCTCGTACTTCCCCTAAAATTTGTGCCATCCCAAGAAATGTAGCTTTCTGCAACATTTCCACTTTTACAATAGCTTCAACCTTCTGATGATGATTTTCCAAATATCTTTTCACCATTCCCAAAGCACCAACCACGCTTGTCAATCATCTTCCTCTCCTTCTCTCTCTCTATCACTTGGCACAAGTATGTCAATAATAAAACACCGTTTTTTTCTTCCTGTCCAAAAGGGTTATGTCTGGTCTACGATTTTGTATTTCATATGTGGTCTGGATATGAAATCCCAAAGAAATTTTACTTCATTGTTTTTGACTATTCTTTCCAACATATGATCATACCACTGGTTATTGGCCAGAAGTCTGTATGCTTTTGAAATTTTCAAATAAATTATTCAGGCCATATTATCTTGCCTCCTATTGCATTCCAATTTGCCTAGCTTACTGCACTCGCAAATGAGGTGGCCCACGGATTACTCTTTGATTCCACACATTCTACAATGGGGAGATACATCTTGATTCGCTACATTGGCTTTAACTGCATTTGTTCTTAATTCCTTCTGCTGAGCTGCAGTAATGAGGCCTTCGGTTTCCCTTTTGAGATTTCCTGTTTTCATCCTATCTGAAGATGTTTTATCCCTTACACTGCCTGTCACAATATTAGCCCATGTGAAGATTTACTCCTCCAACTTTGAAGTCTTTCTGCCATCTTCTTCTCTTTGACTTCCTTAGGGCTTTCAATATCTCCTTCATCGATTACTCCATACTCACCAACTAGTACTAACATTATTATTGTTGTCGCTGTTGTTATCAAATCCAAAATGCAAGAGTGCACAGCGAAAGATAAAACACTGTAGCTCTGTCCTAATAGTCACGAGCTGCACGGCATAAGCCGACACGATTTCGGCTGAATGACTTCAAACACTATTAATTCGATAAATCAATTTCAGTAACTGTCGGCCTCAGCTCTCTGCTGCCCCCCACTGGAAGCGCTGACACGTCCATTTAACAAAAAAAAAGGCGAAGGGGGAAAATGAGGGTTTGAGAAGGGGGGCGGGGACAAAACACAACAAACAAACAAAAAAAGTCTCCCGGGCACCAGTTCCTTCTCCGTCGCAAATTTTGGTCATTTCCCGCTGCTCAAGTCCCCTAAATACTTCCACTCTCCCTCTTCCTGACCACAAATAACAGGTCATTCCTGCAGTTTTTATACAATTATACAATATACATGCAGAAAGAAAAAAAGGTTGCATCCCCCTTTCAACAGAGGTGCTTTTATATTTTTCATTCTTTTTTTTTTCCAAAATAACATCAGGAGCACTTGGACACACACAGGAAACACTGTTTGAACATGACTGTGTAATTAATTCTTCTTCTGGAGAGAGGAAAGAAAAAACCTGTCAAAATTCAAGAAGAGGCGAAAATGTGTCCTTATTCTGCCAAATTCTGCTTTGCTTAGTTGTTCTTTACGAAATCCACATTTTTTTATTTTTTTTATTTTTGGGTTGTTTTTTTTTTTATCTGCCTTTGATAATGATTAGCACGCTATTTGAATACAAATCCAGAAGAGGAAATTAGTCACTTTGCCTTATTTCTCTTCCTCTCTGTCCTCTTCTACCCTTTCCCAATAAAATCTTCCCTCTCTCTCTCTCTCACAGAAACATTCATGATGTCATTTCCTTTTATGAAAACATCAAGATCACATGCTGTCGCAAGAACCCGAAACAAACGAACAAAACCAATACGTAAATCAATAAAAATGAGACCAGTAAATGAGTTGTTTAACAGTATAAAGCTTCAAGTTACAAGTTTCCAAAACTAACTATTATTCATAGCAGTATCATCATTGTCATTAATGTCATTGTCTATTAATTAAATTACACAAACTTTACACGAAAGGTTTGAGGTATTTCAGAATTAATTGTCAACACTTGCCTGCCAAGCCCACACTAACCGGGACAGACAGGGGAAGGGGAGTGATGTCAAAGATAAATGTTTGTGAGTGAATGTATATATGAATGTACATATTTTGAGCATAACCAATTCTACTAGAATAAGCATTGGTCAAAGGGTGGCAGTTGTTCCTTACAAATAAACTGCATCCCAGTGACCCTGGATCAGCTTTTGACTGGTGAAAACTTTCAGTGTCCACCACTCACTGATCTCAGATGAGCAAGGAACAAAGTGGACTGGGGGGGCTTGATAACCAACTGCACCCATGACAACAGTCACTTTGAGAACAATTTTTGAAAGAAACTACACATTTATTTACATGACTGAAGGGTTTGTAATATGAACTGAAAGTGCTTCAGTGTCAGAGACTTACTGACAAAACCCCCATATTTATTTGTCCCTCCTCGTGTGTGTGTGTGTGTGTGTGTGTGTGTTTATACAGAGCACAGTCCCACCCGTGGTTGAAGGTAAAAGGCACTCAACTCAATCTGGACTGCAACCACCTCCTTAAGGTGACACAGTGCAGTCTGACTGTACTGTGTGTGTGTGTGTGTGTGTGTGCGCGCGCGCATGTGTAAACGGCTTTGCACTCTATATCTATCATTTCATCTGTATGCCTGCCTGCATGTCATGACATGACGTTGTGGTACAGGGGAACAGGAAAAGGGGGATCAAGGGTCTTTTTGGTTTATGTGATCTCTGTCCACCACCCCAATCAGTGTGTGACCGGCAGGCAGAACTCTTTGGTATCAGTGGTCGGCGCTTACCTTCCACTCAGTACAGCGAGGTAGCCAAACGGGTTCCCACCACAAACAATGTCATTTTTGTGACGTCTTTTTCTCACTTTCCTTTAGTTGATCAATTTTTTTCCCCTCTTTAAATGAGATTTCTACAAATGTATTTCTAGGCCCTCGCTGGACAGTGAACCACACAGTATACATCTCCTCCGTGTTACATAGCCTCCAACTCACTGCTCGCAGCCACCTGTGGATCTGTGCGGAAGTCTGCTGCCGGGATACCACCAGCATTCATGTTCCGGGTTTCGTTGAAAATGTTATTACCACGGGGAAATCACTGCTTTCCGTTTTCACTTGGCCTAGCGCAAGGGGACGCTGTTGCCTCTCTCACTGCGATTTCGAACCTCTGACTCTCATGGCCATTGGCTACCCCCACTTCGGTTGCATCATACTTTCGATCCCGAGGTTGAATGTCATTCCCAGTAGTCTGCGCCCATCGGTTCCTTTTAATTCTTTTCCATTTGTCCTCCTCTCTTTTTCCATGGAAGCAAGTCTGTTTGCGCATTTTGCCCACGTTCCGCAGGTTTCCAGCCATCTATCTCAATGTTCTTTTCTCTTTTTTTTAGTCTTCGCTTTTTTTGGTTTGGTTTTGTTTTGTTTTATTATCAACAAGGTGCTTCACACGTAGTATTTGCACATCGATCACAAGAGTAACAAGAAATAGAAACTTGTGTCTATGATACTATTTACCCGCATCAATATTAGAGAGAGAGAGAGAGAGAGAGAGAGAGAGAGAGAGAGAGAGAGAGAGAGAGAGAGAGAATTAAACAGAGGAGAATGAGCCAAAGATAGAAAGATTAAGATTTATTCCGGGGGTTTCCCCCACATCATTTTTGGTTTGATTTGTGTAAGTGTCCCTCCTTATTGGGATCATGAGTTGTATTTATTTTGGATTATTCTTGTAAAAATGAACATTATTTTTCCTCGTGAGAAAGGTCAATTAGCATGCCTTTTGGTAGTGGGTTGGAGTTTATTATGGCACAGATTACCCACTTGTGAACTGGGAGCAGATTAGGGTTCGCATTTTTTATTTACCTTCATCTCGGATTATCATTAAGGCAATTTGCATTGGCACTGGATCATGACAGCTAGGCTAGAACTTTCGTTTTTCTGTTCAGGAGAATTTTCTGCGGTTGTCATTTCAGGGCGTAGGCCCTATTCGTGAAAGGGTTTTATCTTTGGTGATTTTGATAAAACTTTATTCAGAACATCTTAAATCTACAGGAGCGATGATGGAATCATAAAATTTATCCTCTTGTGCTGTGAATTGTTGAGAGGCTACAAAGATAGGCTACCTATTTTGTTCGTAAACGCGAACGCGTGCGCACGACGTTTCCCGACACACGTTGTGTTACCTGACCGCGCTGAACTATATAGGACTTCAATGAGCTTGAGATGGGTCAGAGTTTGGCTAGGCCTACTTAAAATGTGCTGCCAGCTGGGAGAGAACCGAATGACAAAAATACACAGGACGCAATATGTGATCTGGTAAGCTTACTTATCAGCGCTATATTGGGGTTTTCTGGTAAACTGTGCAAAATGTGACGAAATTCCAGGAAATAACCATAAGGTTCTTTGATGTTTCTAGTCGGATTTACATGGTTAGGACCATTTAATTTGCACGGAGAAGAATTCAATGCATTCAAAACTACAGTGAAGGAGGTTAAGACGCAGGTGAGGCGTATCAGTTTTCTGACTGAAACTAAACCAGGTGCGCAGCATGAGCTAGTGTTACG
The DNA here is from genome assembly GCA_029721435.1 of Gymnothorax reevesii. Taxonomy (NCBI): domain Eukaryota; kingdom Metazoa; phylum Chordata; class Actinopteri; order Anguilliformes; family Muraenidae; genus Gymnothorax; species Gymnothorax reevesii. Next base: position 128,576,525 of record CM056576.1, on the reverse strand, counting down.
TGCAGAAGTGTAGCCTAAATGAAAATGTCATTTAGCTTTGTGATTTCCACGTTTGCAAGAATCAAGCTTGTTCACGGCAGTTATGCGCATTTAATTGGCATACGAGACCGGCTAAGGATACCTTTTATGAAATATTATTCAGGTGATTAACTTAAATCTACTAGTAATGTCAAGGTTTGTGCTCCACCGCCTTAAAACAACTAACTATTTACTTCAAGTAAAAGTTAACTTAAAAAGGCAACATTGGGATAAAACTTGTTGTTTGTGCCTTACATAATATTGTTGGCGTACCTTTGTTGTCTTTGGTTGGTAAAGTGAACATATGCTCTTGATTGCCTCTGTTTTGGAATCCTTTTCACGAGTCGTGTATTGTGGAGTTCCACGGATGGATGTGAGGCTAACTCATAAAGTTCCACGGAGGGATGCGAGGCTAACTCATGAAACCATTTTGTCGTATTTGCGTCTACCTAGAATTCACCACGAAGACAAAGATGCAGTTTTTCGAAGACCGCGGCAAGTGGAGCCGTTGCACCAGTAACGCAGTAACTGCAGCCGCTGTGCTTGCGCTACCCGCGCCATTGCTCCAGGATTTATGACGTGGGTCCGTTGGTAACTTGTCTGATGTCTTTCTCGGACGACGCATTAGTAAAAACAACAGCAGATAAATAAATAAATAAATAGACAAATAAATAAATAAATAAACCTGAAACGGAAACATGATCCTCTCAGAAGCCGAGATGGCCACCGAACTGGCTTCCAAAATCAGCTTTAAAATATACCTTATCTGGGTCGACCTGAGTGTCATCTGTTTGGAGCCAGTGTTCCCTTTCACCTTCAGGATTGTGACTGAATCATTGTCTCGATTGATTGATTCCCCCACCCCCGGCCTACCAATTACTGCCTTCCAAGCTACCTTGTTAAAAAATCCGTGGACATCAGGGTCTCTTGAGCAGATGTTACCAGAAAAGGCAGTCGCGCTTTTTGTTGGTCAGCTTTCGCATGTTTTAGATCTTTTTTGTGCCTAGAACTGATATGAAATGAGGAGACTGTGCTGTGAGTGTTATTGCCATTCAAATCTTTTCCGCCTGCCCACCGAAAAACTTTGGATATACAATGGACCCCAGGTTGAATGGAGCCTGAGTGTTAGACTTTTTGGCTTCTTGAATGCTAAAAACAAAAAGAGACTATAACAGGAAAGGCTGTCTATGAATTCATACAAACAAATACCAGTGCCTCAAGTATGAGGTCAAGAGTTGATGTTTTGACTTTGTGTGGCCATGTACTTAGCTTTGTTTTGCGGGCTTGTTCCATGTCCATACAAATGGTGAGAAATTGGACCTGAAGAGGTTTGGCAATCTGAAGTGGTAGCTTAGGTCTGGGGTACGCACGCACAAGTTTAGGGTGCGTAGATGGTAGCATGTGACAGGGTAAATTTTGTGACTTTTTCTCAAAAGCCAGAGCCAAACTCCACCAGCTTTTGATTAAGTGTGGTAACGTGCGGGTGGAGGATGGGCATTCGGATGTAAGGGAGTCCCCACCAACCACCAACCTCAGGAAAAAGTGGGAGGTGGAGTTGCTTTGGGGGCAGAAAAATATTAGTGGTGAGGTTTATAATGTATTAATAGGGACGTGGCCTGGCCCAAAAACCACACCCCCACCTCTCAAGCCTTGGAGAATGCGGTGAGTGGAGTTGGTTGTTGGGAAATGGTGTATTTTGTATTTTGTTTTGGAGGGCTGATATCAGGCCTTGGAGAAGGTGGTGGCGGAGGTTCCGGGCTGGGCGGGGCTGGCCCCGTGCGGGTGGGGGTGGGCGTGCTCATCGTGCCAGCGGTCGACGCAGCGACGGCGGGCGTTCATGAAGAAGTTGCTGACGGTGCTGAGCTCCAAGCCCAGCTGCTGGGAGATGGTGTGCTGCATCTCTTTGGAGGGTCGCTTGTTCTCTTTGAATATGGCGATGAGGGTACGCCTCTGCAGGTCCGTGAAGACCAGCCGCTGCTTCTTTGGTGCCAGGTTCCGGTCTTTGTGCTGTTCCTGCTCTTTGCGCTTACAGGCTGTGAGGAAAGGGTTCAGGGGTCAGGAAGAAATGAAATGGAGGGAATGAAAGAGAGAAAATGCCTGTTACACGGCGGGAAGGAACTATTGTGAGAGAAAAATGGGTAGGTCCATTCTACAGCAGCTTTCTCAGTAACTGCTAGTTTGATTCTGCAGAGAAAATCCATTCCTGTAGCATTAGACATGACTCTCTCTCTACACCTCTTATATTAGTCTTTCATTTTATTCATCTGGCGTTCAAGTCGTACGTCTGTCCTCATAAAGTATGCCCAGTACAAGCGGTGGGATTTAATTACCTCACCCAAAGAGGTTATTTTTTTCACCCCCATTTATTTTTCTGACCATCTGTCTATCTTTCAACATAACTAAAAAAGTCAAGAACGGTTTGGCACAAAATTTGATAAAATGTTAGGTTACTGTCCAAGGATGAGTTGATTCAATTTTGGAAGTGATCCAGAACTTAGTCTGGATTCTGGATCCGGAAGAATTACAATATATATCGGTCTAACGTGGGTCTGTGTGATATTTCTTATCGCATAACTCAAAAAGTCATTCATGGTTTGGCACAAATGGCAGGATGATAGGTGGTAGTCCATGTAACAGTTGATTTTATTTCGGAAGTGATCCAGGATATATTCTGTGGCCAAAAGAACAAATGTATGGCATGGCGAAGGTATGTGCCGTACCGAGTGCCCTCTAGTTTAATCTTCCGTTTACCAGTCTTCTGTTAGCATTTAACAATATGGAATCCATCTCCTTTACGCAGTTTTCAACATTTTGTGGTTAAGATTTCAAATTTATTTACAGTGAGAGTTTAAACATTTCCAATGTTGTGTGTCACTAACTGTCACGCAGTTACGTGTTCAGTTTTAGAAAGCAGGAATTCGGTCATAAAATATAGAAATGGCACACCGATGCAGGAAGGATCTAAGCGGCAATGGTCATCTAGGCCAAAACTTTAATCAATTTGCTAAGATCAAAACATTTTTTTTTTTAATTCACTTCAAGTAGAATTTTTTTTTATTACAGCATGCAAAATACTTTGGATACAATGAGAGATAAGCAGCCAAATGATCGGCGAAATCCCAGAGTGGCCGGTCGAACGAGACTGCTCATAAACTAAAACAGCACATTGACAACATGTACAACCAAGAAGCCTAACTTTAGTACTTCAAAATAACAGTATTTATATTCGGCCAGGTTGTGCTCTAAGTAAGAAGATTGTAAAGGAGGAAGGAGAAGGAATTAGCTGTGGTACTTGCATAGAAAGAGAGTGGGAGGATTCAGTTTTCTTTTGGGATTTGTGCAAATCCATATTCCACCCAGGAGTTTCTTTTGAAATAGAGACATTGTACTGAGCTCGAGTTATCACTCGAATTGAAAATAAAATCCAGCACTGAATATGTACAAGTTGTGATATTGCCTTCATTGTTAACCCCATAAAACCTACCCATATAGGGGTCAGTCAAATACAGCTGCTCTATTCAAACCTGTGAAACTTCAGGCCAATTTTAAATTCGTGTGCAGATCCCAATGATCCCAAATATGTCCTGCTGAATTACAGGAGAATATTGAGGGCTGTAAAATGGTGTACAATAGAGATATTTTACATTCGATGTAATGCTGAGGCCATAAAACATGGTGCCCTTGGTTTTTTTATTTCCTGCAAAATAAGCATGATGTAGCTTCAGTGAAGTACTGCAACCAGCAGATACAAAATATATATGTAACATTGTCCAACTATATGAAATAATAGCTTTTCTCATGTTAAACCTTCTTAAGTGAAAACTTGAGTTGAGTTGAAGGGGTGAAATACTTAGTGGAGGTTCAATGATCAGCAACCAAGTGACGACCAATGTTGCTCGGTCTCGCGAGGGGAAGACATCCGAGTTTTCAAAAGCCTTGAGTTCGTGCACATTTTTCAAAATGGCTGCCAACAAGGTTTTGCATCAAATTGTACTGCACAAGTTGCAAAAAGTATGGGTACCAATGTTTAGCATGTTGGAAGCCCAATAGAAAAGCGAGGAGAAACTGTTTGCAGATGTCCTCACTCATTTCAGCCATAGTTAAATTATTCAAAAGGTAAGAACTCGAATGCTCTCACGAGAACCTCCTGTCTTGGACACACCCCTGGCTACTCTCAACGGAAATATGACTGATGGATGCTTTCTACTCCTTCCTGGTTAATCACAATGAACTGTGATTGGATACTTTCAAGGTTCTTCCTAATTTTTGTCAGGAAATGTGATCGGTGATACTTCCTGGCTTCTTCCTGGTTAATCTCAAAATGAATTGTGAATGATGGATGCTTTCTGGCCACTTCCTGGTTACTCTCGCTAGAATCCCAGAAGAGCTAGAAGTCTTCACCAAAATCGAATTCACCAAATTTCTAATGGCTGTTATACAAAAGAATGCTATAATAGATGTTTCCTCTCTGTTTTCTTGCGTAATGTAAAATCAGGACTGCCTCCCTATTACTCCATGAGAAAATATTCATAGCAGTGCTCGTAAGAAAGCAGTGCACATGTAAAATTGGCTTGACTCTGCTCAGGTTTCGTGATCCTGAAGGAAATTAGGAGACTTTCCCTGTGGGGGAGGAGGTGGGCGGCACAGATGTGCAAGCGCGGTACAGAATTGTAATTGATTTTTAAGCGGCCATATACACTGCCTGTTGGTGCATTTAGAGCAGACAAAGGAAATCTGCAGGTGGAGGAAAAAGAAGAGTTATTCACTCATCAGCCTTTCTTTCACCTTCCTTTATGTATTTAAGACTTTTCTCTCGTCATTTAGTGTTTCTGCCAATATCTATCTTTCCTTCTCCTTCCACTAGTTTCCTTCTCATGGTGGATTGTTTATTTGTGTGTAGGATAAAAGATACTCTCTGTGCTGTCTGTGAGGTCAATGACATAGCTCACAGCACTGTAACAAGTTTGGCAAAAAGAACCACGCAGCTGCATCAGAAGAAAAAAAAAAAAAAAAACCAAACAAAAATGTAAAAAAAAAAAAACTTCGCAAATCAGGGAGCTAAGGTTATCAAATGAGCTCTCGTTGACATTCCTGGTCCCCTCTCCAGCAATTTCTTTTATTTCCGCTTCAATTTCAGCTCAACTTCTCTCAATTACTCAGAGTAATCTCTCTCTCTCTCTCACACCTCTCCCTGCTTTTTGCCACCCTCCCTTACTTACAGTCGCAGTCCCAGTCTGAATCCCCTCCAGTACTCCCCTTGTGCGGCTGCTCCGTGGCGCTGTGTGTCTAATTACAGCAGGCCGGAGCCCATCGATCTCCCCCTCGCAGTCAAATCTGTTTACTGCCGCCGTCTAAGCCCCCCCTGGCGCGCATCCATCATTTTCATATTCTACGTCAACAACACTGCAGCCGGCGGGCGGGCGGCATGCGCGGGGAGAAAGCACATTGCGGATTCCGTGCGCACATTATCTTCGCTCAAAGGCGTAAGTTCCTAGTCCCCTACTCAAGAACTTACGCCTTTGAGCTGAGATAATGAACGCCAAGAGCCAGTTTCTCATTCAGTGCGCGGAACCGGTTTGCTCTCGGGGAGAGTGGGAAGAGAGCCAGCGAATACAACGACAGATAATATAAAATCTGAACCCGTTGTTCCAGTTGTCCATCTCGACAATGTAATGGCGATAAAAGCATTGTTGTACACTTGTCCACATGTGATTTTTAAATCATCACCACTGCATCTCAATTCACGTGTTGCCTTCATGTGCTGATGTTACGTTGTATTCACATGATTTATTACATGCAGTCAAGTAATTTTTTGCGCGTCTGTGTTCGTTCCGCTTTCCCGCCTCTTGGTGTCGCCCGGCGCTCGTTCCTCTGCGCAGTGGAGCGCGCGCTCCAGGCTCAGTGATCAATAGCAATCGATCGGTAGGGAAGGCAGCCCTGATTACTGGGCCACGTGTGCCGCAGAAAACGGAGGAAAATCGATCATTGCAGCTTTTAACGCTACAGTAAAGCGCACACACGGAGCACAAAGATCTACCGATGGCCTTCCACACAGGGAGGAATACCGTACTCACAGCATACATATACAAAGGGCAATGCCCGCATTCATATTAAAAAGACAATGTATTTATCTGTCTGTCTGTTAGTCTGGCTGACTGTGAACAAACAAAAAAAATGGATGGCGCCTATACAAAGGCTGAGCATCATATGTACCAAGTTGTGGATGATTTTCATTGTATTAGCAGCCAATCTTCTGCGAGTGCCTGTGTGTGGTTACTGGGTGAAGGAAGCCCTTGTTCTTTCTATATTGCTGTAGATCCACTGAGCAGCCTTGATCAGAAAGAACTTGGTATTTTGAGTAGCAGTAATGTGTACTGATCAGGGATCCTGACTTCTAATCACAAGACTGCCAGTCAAGATCCCATGTGGTCTGTTGCGAGGCTTTCCCTGTGTAATTTGAATTGCTTCACAGTATATCCTACCCTCTTAAAATAAATAAATAAATTGCCCCTTGTTGTGTTATAGGCAAGGAATATCTTGCCAGAAAATTCTGGGATGAACAAGAATAAGGTCTGTTTACACTAGGCCAAATATTCAGGAGGCTATCCACCCAGTTTTTAGTCATAACAATATTGTGTTTTTGCAGGCTTATGGCAATTAATAATGGCAATATCAGTGCCGGCAATGAGGTTGTCAACTCTGTAATGGCTGGCAGCTGGAGCTCAGTAATGACATGGAGGACTGGTGCAATCTGTAAAAATTTGAATAGTGACACTTCATTTAAAGGACTGCGTTCCCCGCATGGCTTACATTATATTGATGTGAATATTCACGATTTAAATGGCTCAATTAGAACAAAACTTATATTGTTTTAGAAGCCAACACTCTGGAGCACAGAAAAACAATGCAAAATCGTTGGCACTGTTCAAATACTTTTGGATCTCACTGCCTGGTTCTGGCATCTATGTTAGTGCCAATGTAGCAGAGCGTTTTGTCTGACACTTCCCAAATGTTGCGCTCTAACTGCCAGCCGTTACCAAGGTGACAGCCTCTGAGCTGCCACCAAGATTCTCGCCGTGAATACGCACCAATCAGCCAAAACATTACAGCCACCTGCCTTTTGTTGTCTTGGTCCCCCTCGTGCTGCAAAAACAGCTCCATCAAACTGCCATCCACTTGAATTCCCCAGACCCAGCCAAGATTTCCCAGCTAAACATGTCCCAGAGAACCACACTCCCGCCACCAGCTTGTCTCCTCCACACAATTCATCCAGATGCTATCTCTCCCCCAGGTAAATGGTGCACACCTACACAGCCACAACACATGATGTAAGAGAAAATAGGACTCCCTGGACCAAGCAACATTCTTCAATTGGTCCAAGGTCCAGTACTGAGGCTTATGTGCCCATTGCAGGGGATTTCCGCAGTAGACCAGGGTTAGAATGGGCATTCTGACTGTTCTGCAGCTGCAACGCACTATACGCAGCCAGGTGTGATTCGCTATGTGTTGTGACACATTCTTCATGTAAGTATCATTAAACTTTTCAGTGATTTTTGCCACAATAACACTTCTGTAGGTTTGAATTCGAGGGCATAGCCTTTGGCGCCTGACACCCTATTCCCAGTTCAAGGCTTGTCCAGCATTGTCCTGCACTGTTGGTAGGTACTCGCCACTGCTAACTGGGACCGCTTACCGCTTTGAAGATGCTCTGACGCGCTCATCTGGCACACATCACATCCAACATCCCACATCCAACAGGCTGAAAGCAAGGACTGCTCGCTTACTGTCTAAGTTTTGTCTGCAGACCTTGAAATGCACCATTGTTACAAGATAATCAATGTTATTCGCTTCATTGGCGAGAGGTTTCAATGTTTTGGCTCACTGGCGTATGTCTTTGTTTGGTTTGCCACAGTCAATGTTACTATTTAAAGTGAATTGGTATTGTGGAAGTCAGTGCAAAGCAATCTATAACTACTTGAAAAGTGATGCAGATTTTTTTTTTTTTTTGGCTGGATACTCCTAACAGATAAAAATGCAAAAATAAGGTCTAACAGCAAACTGTCTGCTTTTCTGAAGGTATTTGCATCAATACTTGGTGGTGGTCTTATGAATTTAACCATTCTTATGCAATGCGACTGTCCAAATATTTTTAGCCTCTACTTCTCATCCTTCCTTCCCAGGATTTTAAAAAGAACATCTCAAAATTAGAGGGAGAACATTTCTGAACTGGTCTGGTTTCAAATCATTTGATAATTGCAAGCTCTCAGAAAATCTGTTGCAAAAATAAGGCGAGCATGTTCATAACCAAATGTTCTATTGCTGGTGTTAACAGCAAGAGGTCTTGAGGGCAGTAACACTGAAAATAAATAAATAAATAACATCCAGTAGAAGGTTAAATGGCAAAGAACCTGGTCTTGTCTATTTTTCCTCAATCAGATTTAAAAGCATTTTACATTTTGTTTGGGAGCAATTGTATAAAATCATAAGCAATGGATTATGAAAGCAGAATTCCTGAATTTTGAAGAGTTTACCTATTATAAGGGTGGCCAATTTAAGTTGTCCATCAAGTTGTCTATGTATAGAAATATAACTTTGGGTTCCTTAGAATTATAAAAACAGTAATAAATAAGAAAAGACCCGTGCAAATACAGTGAGCCCAAGTCGCAACCGTTTTTTTTTTTTTAGGAGCTTATCATAGCTTACAAAACAGGGCCATCATTTATTACTTGCAGAATTAAATAATCACCATCAGAGGACTACTTAATGGTTATCATATAGCAATAGCAAATTATCCTCAATTACGTTTCAGTAGCCTACATTCTATTGTTGAAATTTTCCAAGTACTAACTAAGTTAAAGTCCTCATCGGCCATGTTGTTTGTGGAGGTGGACTCAGTGTTAAAGCAGCATCAGAGCATGCGCTTTGGTGACCGGAGATTATCTTTCTCGTGTTCTGCAAGTGAGTGATGGTCCAATCAAGTATTTGTCAGAACTGGTCGTTAGGAGTGCGCAGGGTTACATGCGAGGGCAAATCACCTGGCCTCCACTGCTGAAAGACACTTATTCCTTTTCTTTTGTTGGAACCTTTCATTTGGTAAGTGCTACAATCGTTGTTTGCAGTTGTTTTAATCAGCTAAAGAATTGATGATAGCGTGGTCGATTGGCTCGGCTTTAGAGCCGTTTCGCGGGGCATTTATTCCGTGGAAACCTCGTGAAAGAATGTGCTCAAATACACCGGTAATTTCACCTGATTTTCTAGTGGGGGCATCAGTCCGAACTGTTCTATGGGTGCACCAGCTCATAACCCTTGTTATGCCGATTCACCTGCATCATGCAACTCCAAACTGGAGCAAATGCGTAATTTAAAACCGAGCTTCATAGATTAGCCTGTGAAGATCAGCCTTTATTAAACGGCCTTAATTTACCAATTAATTCCATGTTTAGTGATGCTTCATTTTGTCCTAAACGCCATCTCGTGCCACTCATTGTATTCGTCCCTAAGCAAACGAGGGGATCACATGATTCACTAAAACACTCATATCTATGGGCAAAATGTAGGGGAAATTCCTCTCAGCCCTGTACATATGTCTTTGAACTGCGAGAGATAACTGCTGAACCCAGGAGAAGCCCACACGAACATGGGGTGAACACTAGGGTGGTCCAATACTGTGCCAAATTTTTTTTATATGCAGTAGAAGTCAAGGCACCTTTTCAAAATGTTCTAAGTATCACTTTAATCTAACAAGCACAATTTCAAGTTGATATATGAATGTAAAGGCAGTGCTCATGATAGGTCAACTTCGCAAGCTATTTGCTATCACTGTGTCGTATGAGAGAACCTGGAAACTTTCGAGTGCATATATTATTCCATCCAACAAATAACACAAAGAGCTGTATTCAACTAAAACTAGATCATTTACTACTGTTCTAACATATCATGAACAAAAGTAGGTAATTCAGTTCTAATTTAAACAACACAATTTTCAAAAAGACAGCAACAACCACAATGCATGTGTTTCACAATCATTTAAATTGTATAAATTAAATAACACCATTTGAAACATTTTTCTGCAATTCCGTTGCTTTCAACCCCTGAGTAAAGAAAAGCGTGAGAAGTCCGGAGTCATAATTGATCTCCATGTTACTAGAGGTGAAATCCACCGTCACGCACGTGAAACTGATAAACCTCCATGCACATAGACTTCAATTATTACATCGCCTACTTGCTGATTAATGAAAACTGGTCACACCTGATAATGCTGAGTTTTGACCCGACACTGAAGCCCTCAGCCACAGTTTCAAAACAATCCTGGAGGAAACCCTGGATATAGATGACCCCATGAGCACTGCTTTCTACGAACAACATCACTAAGATTTTTGCCATAATTACATAGTTTAGTAAAACAAACAAAATGAGTAGGTGCCTTGGTTAATACCATGAAGTCAATTTTTTTGAACCACCCTACTGAACAGTCAAACACCAGTCAGAAAGGCCCCAGGCTAAATATGTATCCATAACCTTCATGATGTAAAGCATACCAACAATGTCTTCATGCCAGCTTGCCTATTTACAAACCCTGTATGCCATTACTTTGCTATTTAGTACATGTTTCTGCATGAAAAATAATCTTGAAAACCTGTTCTATTAAATATTTTGTAAAAATATGATTATCACATTTCCTAATTTTGTCAAAAGGCTCAATAAACACTCCAATAAAGAAATTTTAAAGCACCAGGGAACACTGAACCAATCATATAAATTGACATCTTAGTTCAAGATTTACTTGATGCATCCAATGCTTCCATCCAGAGTTTGAAAGGGAAAAATAAATAAAATACTGGAGATAATATGCGTGGCGAAGGTAGCCGACGAGACTCATCAGAGCTTCCATGCCTACTGAATGGCTGTAGCTGTAAAGACCGTTTCAGGTTGAGGGGGTGATTTGGATCAAATGCTCATGTACGACATGACATCACTTTGCAATGAAAAGGTTCACGCCCAGTTTGAATCCAACCTCTTGGAAAGGAAAATCGTTGGATTTGTTACTCTATTTGAAGTTACATAGTCATCCCCTCATACTTTGTGTATGTATACAGTATACCCCTAAGGTAAACTAGAATGTGTTTTTACTCGTAAAAACAGATGTCTCTCCCCACCCCTTCTCTGCCTAACCCACCAGACAGACGGACAGACAGAGAGGCACATACCAAAAGGCAGCACTGCATGACCAGAGTAGTAAGAATGGAAAGTTTTGTTAAGATTGTCCAAACGGTTTTGGAGTAATGCTCCGGAAATGAAATGGGAACGTCGACGCGAACGCGAACGGAACCGAGCCTAAAGCAATATGTCTCCCCTCTCCCGCCGGGGGGTCAGACATAACGGGGAAAAAAAAAACGAGAGAATTTATGACTCATTCCTAGTAAGTGCAAAAAAGAATTTTATGTATATCATGTCATTTTTTTGGCCTTTCACCCAAATTCAGATTTGCGTCACATGACCCCAAACACAGGGAAACGTGCATTAAAATCATGCTGTGCTGCATGACGTGCCCCCGGCTTGAGAGGTTTGGTGAAGCCCTCTTCAGACCAAAGATTTGTGATGCAACAAGCTGCAACTGGCAACTCCCCGCAACATTCTTAGGCTTGCCACCCGCGAAGAGACGAGTCAAATCGACTGCTACGTCAAGCACCAACCTCAGGAACCCCGAGGGGCATCATTCACACCACTGCAAATCCTCTCTGTAACACCCAAAAACAGCTCTCCGCCAATCATTAATTTGTGGTCTGAACTGGGCTTTAGTGCCTCTTTGTAAGAAGTTTCAGATTCCCATCCTCCTGAATTTGTGGAGTCAAAAAGAGGCGCTGAATTTACCATGAGCTACGAGGGAGCACTGACAACTGAAAGCAATTGTAAAAAAGAAAAACAAAACTAAAAAACAGGAAATGAGGCAAAATTTCTCAAGTGAATCTTATCTCAATATCTCCCCTTATTTTCTTGCCGGATTTTTGGAGTCATCGTCAGGAAACGCCTCACCAGAGTCGTGACTTCACCGTCACCACTGCTCCCCCTGGATTAAACGGCTCCCTAAGATTGTATAAATCATTTTGCCTTTACTTTCGCTCAATTTGAGGCTTACCTTTGAGAATTCAAACCCATCCAGCCGATCATGACATTGCCCCCCGTCAGCCCACCCCTCGCCACTCTCCCAGTCACTTCATGAAGAAAGTCTTGTAATGAAGGCCACTTCAGTGTTAAAAAGGGGCCCATTAGGTCAAGGGCCATGTGAGTGAGAGCAGGGAGGCGGGGTGGGAGGGAGGCTACAATTCAACTCAATTTGTACTTAAAATACAAGACAGCCCTTTGAAGAACTTCGTTAATTATAGTTACTTGGGTACCTTTTTAGGACAACGGGCCATCCCAAATATTTTTTAAGGAGATGGCTAAAATATAGAGAAGATAAAACTTTACTACTTCCAAAGGAAATCCCCGTGTCAAAGATTGTTCCGCTGTTACAAAGACAAAGGCCATAAAAAATATTTTATGCCTTAAACTGGCCATGGCTGTTAATGGGCAATTTGTTTTTTGCATTATCACATTTCTCATGCAGCCAGTTGGCATTTACAAAGGATACAGGGGAATTCTGGGATTTGCTAAAGCAAAGGAAACACGGTTCAGGTTACTGCTTTAGTAGCTCACTGAGTGACACCATGTCTTCCAGATTTTGACCAAAGTTTGATCTTTCCAATTAGCAAATTAAACATGGTTTGAGTTGACAGCAAGAGCCACTGGGATTCAGTTAAGTCAGGTTAATGGCTCTTTCCAGTGATTCTTCTTCCCTGATTTTAATACATTTGTGGCGGTGGTGGTGGGAAGTGTTTGGCCAGAGGCTACAACTAGCCAGAACTCAGCAAAATACATTACAAAATATCCTGTGAGCCACTTACGGAGTATGTGTGGCCACTCTTCGTAATTCAAAATAGGAGTTTTTCAAACACTATACTTCTGTTTATCTTCTCTAAATCCACCTGTCTGCTGCAAAACCATTTACTCTCACTGAACCATGTGACCAGTGTTGTTTCTTATAAGCTGCCTGCTATCAGAAAATCATTCAAAATAAGAGAGGGAGGCAACTGGCAGGATCTGAGCCCATTGCTGTGTGCAGGTGTGGAGGGGTTTGGTTGAAGCCTTGTCATGGCCGGCTGCAGACTGGGCCCCAGGTCATCCACCAATTTACGCCAAACCAGGTAAGAAGAGACACCAGTGATCTCCGCAGCTTTGAGAAATATGAAAATATATATATGTATGAGGCTCATACTAAATTGTATTTAGTGAAAATGGTTGACTCATAAGGAAGAGTGATGTATTACTATACAGAGGGCTCCGGATTTGTTGCGACCCTTGACTGGAAATCCACAAAAAAATGCCATACAAAACAATAACATTTTAGGGATTACCTGAAAATGCCAAAGTGGCAAATGCTGAACTTCACTGATTTTTCAATGGGATGAGACAAAATTATCTGTTAATATAATTAATGATCAAAGTCAAAGTTTCAATATTTCCACTCCTGAAGACACTTGGTTAAAATATGGTAGCTTTTAGACAAAGAATGAAATTCAACTTATTGAAGATCACTGGAAGGAACTATACTGTGTCATTATGTCACCTCCTCTTTCACCTGGATTAAAAAAAAATGATGCAACATGCAAACAATATCCTTGCCATCCAGCACCATGAAGAAAACTAAAGAACTGGTGGTTCAAAAAAGACAAATAGCCTTAGAAGTTTATAAATCTGGTAATGAGACAAGAAAATTCACAACTGATGGGCAATTATTTAAAAATGTAAAAGGTATGGAAAAGTTGAGAACTTCTGACTGGTAGAGGATTCAAATGCAATTTGCCCACCAGGATAGGACAGGGGATGGTGAGAGAAGCAAAAAATTCCCAAAGAATCGTTGTGAAAAAAATTGCAGGTCTTGATGGCATCACAAGACTTGAAAAAACACCACCAGACCCACCTCCGTAACCACAGGCTCCTTAGAAGGGCTGCAAGAAGAAAGCCCTTTCTGACCCAAAGTTTCAGAAGCAAGGGGTTGAAATTTTTCAAAGTTTAAATTGACACAATTAAAAATTGAAAAAGAGCACATGCAAGGAAAGGCTCCTCAAACCACAGTGATATATGGTGGTGGATCATGAATGTTTTGGGTTTGCTTTACCAGGGGTACTGGTAAACACCAATAGCTTAATGGCTTCCAACAAGTATCAGGCAACTTTGGTCAACAGTGTCCAATACCAAAGGGTAAGACTTGGCCAAAGGAGGACTTTGTTGCAAGGCAATGACCAAAAGCACACCACAAAATTCATACTGAAATGGTCTTGAGATAGCAAAATCAATGTTCTGAAATTGCCATCTCAGTCACAAGACTTCAGTCTGGTCTAAAACCTGTAGACAGTTGCTTAATGCAAAGAATGCGACTGAGCTTGAATGGAATGAAGTCTGCAAAGCAGAATGGTCCAAAATTCCTCAAAATGTGTCCCTTTACCATGTAAAGTAGTACAACAAAATACTTAATCCTCGCTAGCTGTGGTTGCGCCTCGTCCTTGCCACTGATGCTAATAATTTTGAAACATTCATTGTTTATTTATTGAATAAATGTATGATTTTGATTGGTACCATTGGAACATAAAGACATTTTTTGCATCTTGGCATTTTGAGTTACTCTGTAATACTATTATATACTGTATATTTTACAAACCCAATTCTGAAATAGTTGGGACAAAGTGTAAATTGTGAATAAAATCAAAATGCACTTGACTTTCAGATCACGAGCCAATATGTTATTTACAAAAGAACATAGATGTGAGGTTTTACGAAATGAGCCTAGAGCGAGAACCAGATAAATGCAAAATGGAGGCTTTATTTCTGAAGGGGGAAACCCCCCCAACAGAGCTGGCAACAGTACAATGTCCACAATCCACAAGCAGAATCCAAAGGGCAAAATCCAAAACTGTAACCAGGGCACCAATTACAAAACTCAAGGTCAGGCAAAAATGGTTCGGTACACAGGCGTGGGTTTGGTGGAGAGGCAAACTCATTAGCCGTAAACAGTCCGAATCCAAAAACCAGGGCAGCAAAAGACAATAGACGTGGTCGGGCAAAAATAGGTCAAAACTCACAAAGGCAATCAGATCCAAAAGGGCAAACCAAAAACAAGTGTCGGGCAATCCAGTCAGAAAGAAAATATCACAATGAGCAAGGCGAGGAACGTAGCACAAGACAAAGGAGTAAAGACGATCTGACAAGGAACTAAAAGTGCAGACACCTTATATACACATCTGGGGTGAACACATGACAAGGGAGCACAGGTGCGATCATGAATGAAACAATAATCAGGATTGACACATGAGGGTTTATCTAATTACATGAATCTGGCGAATGCCGAAACGCAGACAGGGATAACGAGACATTCCTATGAACAAATAAACGGCTCCGGTTAAGGAGTACTAAAGTGTACAGTCTAAAGAAAAGGGAAAGCCTGAGATATAAGTGGAAACTGCAGTAGAGATAATTAGTGATAGGCAAGGAGGGCGGAGATACAGATTGGGCGAATGCTGAGAGATCGTTAGTCTATTAGTATGTGCAGCTATACAATCCCGAGTGCAAGTTAGTCCGTTAGTAAAAATATACAATGTTAATCTTGGTTAATAATTAATCGAAAACAATAAACTGTTAGTATGGTTAGTGGATAGTAACAGAGAGAGGAAGGAGGAAAAACGAGATATGAAGAAAGATTGAAATCCCAGAAACCAGGAAATCACCCGAATGAGTGGCACGTCAGACAAGGGACCGTGGGCAAAGACCTACACAAGACATGACAGGGTAAACGAAGTGCAGGACTAGAACTAAAAACAAGACTATGAAAACGTGGCAAGGCTATGAAAACATGGCAAGGCTGTGAAACATGGCAAGACTATAAAACATGGCAAAGACATAAATAATAACAAAACATGAAAAATAATAAAACATGAAATCAAACAACAAAACACAATACATAATCATGGGGATGGTCAGAGGCGGGCAGTGGTCACTAAAACACAAACGGCATACGTGGCATGGCCAGGCACAAAACTTAAACATGGGACTAGGGAAAAAGGCATGACCGAAATGCAGATTCACAACAATAGATAACATTTCAAATGTTGAAACTGAGACATTTTACATTTTTATCCACAAAATGAGCTTATGTCAAATTTTCTGTCTGCAACAGGTCTCAAAAAAAGTTGAGACACAGGCAAAAAAGGCCTGAAAAAGCAATTAATATACAAGAGAATCAGCTGAAAGAACATTTAGCAAGTAATTAAGCATCAGGTGTGTAACATGATTGGTTATTAAAGGGATGTCTTTGAGATGCTGAGTCTCTCAGAAGTAAAGATGGCCAGAGGCTCTCCAACCTGTGAAGCCTTGCGTAAAAAAAAATGTGGAATACTTTAAAAACAATGCTCCTCAATGTCAAATAGCAAAGGCTTTGAAGGTATCATCATCGATAGTGCATGACATCACCAAAAGATTCACAGAAACTAGAAAAATCTCAGTGCGTAAGGGACAAGGCCGAAAACCTTTACTGGATGCCCGTGATCTTCGGGCCCTCAGACGCCACTGCATCACTCACCGGCATGATTGTGTCATTGACTATGCTAAATGGGCACAGGAATACTTCAAGAAACCACTGTCTGTAAACACAGTCTGCCGTGCCATCCACAGATGCCACCTAAAACTCTATCATGCAAAAATGAAGCCATTATTGAGCATGATCCAGAAGCGCCGCCGTGTTCTGCGGGCCAAGGCTCATTTAAAATGGACTGTAGCAAAGTGGCAAAGTGTCCTGTGGTCAGACGAGTCCAAATTTGACATTATTGTTGGAAATCATGGGCGTCGTATCCTCTGGGCTAAAGAGGAGAAAGACCACCCCTCCTGTTATCAGTGCTCAGTTTAAAAGCCAGCATCTCTGATGGTATGGGGATGCATTGGTGCATATGGTGTGGGACACTTGCATGTTTTAAAAAGCACCATGAATGCTGAAAGATATATAAAGGTTTTAGAGCAACATATGCTCCTCTCTAGACAGCATCTATTCCAGGGAAGGCGTTGTGTATTTCAGCAGGACAATACAAAACCGCATTCTGTAGCTATTACAACAGCCTTGCTTCATAGTAGAAAAGTCTGTGTGCTGAATTGGCCTGCCTGCAGTCCCGATCTTTCACCGATTGAGAACACTTGGCACATACTTAAATGAAAGGTTCGTCAAAGGAGACCCAAAACTCTCCAGCAGCAGGAATCCTGTATTAAACATGAGTGGGATCAAATTCCAATGGCTAAACTCAAGAAATTTGTCTCCTCAATGCCCAGACGCCTCCATTCTGTGTTAAAAAGAAGAGGGGATGCTACACCATGGTAAACAGGCCCCTGTCCCAACTTTTTTAAAACCAGTAGCAGCCATCAAATTTGAAATGAGCTCATTTTGTGGATAAAATTTTTACAATTTCTGTTTCAACATTTACTATGTTATCTCTGTTCTACGGCGAATAAAATACTGGCTGGTGTGATTTGAAAGTCATTGCATGTTGATTTTATTCACAATTTACACTTTGTCCCAACTATTTCAGTATTGGGGTTGTAGTATTTAAAGCATTTTTAGGGGTGCCAATAATTCTTGAGCTCAAAGTATGGCTGGAAATTCTAATTTTATTGCATTACGTGTTGCGATGATTTTATTTTTTCTGAAGTAAATTCATTTTTAAGTGTGCATATAGTGTGTTATTAATATTTGAAAATACCTATTATGTAATTACACACAGGGAAATCACTTTGCAAATATTAGGAAGTAGAACATTTTTCATATCTAAACATATAGTATATTTTGATTTATTTCGAACATGTTTGGGTACCCAATAAAAGCAAAAAACATCTAGGTGGTCAAACAATATCATAAACAACAACAACAACAGAGAAATATTGACCCCACATGTCCATAAAGGAGTAAGAAGATGCATAAACTCATTTTCATCCTAACCCTTCTCCAGTAAACCCTCATCACAATTCGCATATATGTTCCATCCTGTTGACGCACATATTCAGAGACTGCTCACTGAGGTATATGTGATCACACACCCATGAGCATACCTATTTAGATATGTACATATTGACAAGCAGTCGAAAATGAATAACAAAACTCGACAAGTAAATAAATAATCTGTGAAACACCTGGGAATTGTTAAAGCCCTTCTTCCTCCGTGTACCTCGTGAAAATCATGTTTTTATACCTATTTTTGAACTGGATCGTGCTATATACTGTACGTGAACTATATTCACAATATAGTTACATTTCTGCAAATATATGATGCAAAATACAGGGAACAAATACATTGCAAAATGCAAATGCCCGTCATAAAGTATGTGTTGTTTGTGTACATTTCCATGAATCATTTTTCTTCTTATGGGAATCACTGAAGTTTATCTTTAAACTCTAGTTAAATGTCGCACGGATATAAAGATATGAAAAAGTTCCGCCCAGGAAAAACAAATCATAAACTTATCATGTTTTCAGTCGCTGAACTTTTGAACTGCTGGAAGTACCTTAAAAAATGTAAGAGTTTGTTAGACACACAGGCAAAAGCCACCAACTTAACCCCCCCCCCCCCAAAAAAAACAGGATTGTTGGCCCAGCACGCTACCAGTGCGGTACAAAGGACTACCAGAAGCCCACGATAAATGCAGCCGGGTTCTGAAAATACTCTATTGACTTTTAGAGGGACCCTGAAGGTTTCCTCAGTTCATTAATAACAAACACACAGCCACCAGCTGCTGAAGTTCAGTAATTGGAGAGAAACCGCTCAAAATTGAGAGCTACTTTGTGGCGAAAGTCAGCTGTTACCCGCGGTAGCCTGCATCTGTGTGCCCTCCAACAAAGACGGTACAAAGAAGCAAAAAAGTTTCACCAGTCGTAGAAGTCGTATCCTGTAAGTTCAGAAAAGTGCACCGACTCAGCGAGCAACAGATGAAAAGTTTGCACCTATTGTAGGTCAAATAAATTCTCATTTATTACCAAAGTACAGCATTATCCCTGAAGAATAAAATCTTCCACCTTAATTTCTGGTTGTTTTCATTTTAATTTTTGTTCTTGTTATTATTTATTATTATTATTATTATTATTAACAATAATAATAATAATTTCTATTATTATTATTAATATTATTATTATTGTTGTTGTTGTTGTTAATGTTGTGATTAGTCTGTATTTAGAATCAGCACAGAACAGCTGACACAAAATGTTTTAACACTGTCGCTGTTTTCAAAGTGCCGTAGTATTGCCTCAACATGGCGACAACACTGACAGCATTTCAACTTGCTGGGCACAGACAGGTGGGTAGTGTCACATGGTTTGAAAGCCATTTCACACTTCTGCAGTGCCATCACTGCTGTTTGTGATTGTCTTCATGTGTGTAAGGCTTCCCTCTGTACAAAAAAATGTTTAAAAGAAGTGTTTTGGTTGTCCTGCCACCACTAACTAAGGGGCTCAGCCGTAACAATAATTTTTCCATCCATCCATTTTCTTAATGGCTTCTTCTTCGACAGTCTCAGCAGGGACCACCAAATCTGACACTCAAATCAAAATCCAGGATCCAGGACTGACTGACTGACTGACAGACTGACTTTCTTTCTTTCTTTCTCTCCCTTGTAATTGGCTATTAAACTGATCGAATTATGCTTCAGATTGGCCAGACCAGATGAGGGCAGCGAGGGCCATATCTGTCCCTGGTTTTCAGACAAACTTCTGGCCTTCAATTAGTTGATTATCTAAGACAACCAAACGGTTTATGAAATCTGACGTTTCAGGCGCATTTCTTAAAATTATCATGAATGACCACCAAAGACTGTCCTTGTCTCCCTTCATAAAACATTTGCTTTGATCGAATCATTGCAATAATCAATATTTGTGCATGCAATCAATTAACTCAGTTACTCAGGGTAATTGATAGAAACAAAAACCTGCATACACACCAGCCCTCCAGTCCCAGGACTGCCCACCCCTGGGCCAGACTGTCTTTCTACCGGACTACCAGGTGAATGGGGGGGCTGCCAATTAACAGTATACCCACCTTTCAGCCAAAAAGCCATTGAAATACACAGGAGAGTTACCCCACTTTCCCCATCTACTTAATGAAGTACATGAAGGGTTTGGGGAAAAAACGGGACATATCCCAAAAGCTACTATGGAGAAAAATAACATTCTTATCATCCTCAATCACATTGTCTTACTGTTTTAATTTTAATACAGTAAAATCAAAATTTACATGAAAACTGTAAGATGAACACAGTAAGACAACATGAGCTTGTGGCAGATAAAAATCTTGTTTTTCTCAAATGTTATTGGGATATGTCTTGTTTTGCCTCAAAACCCTTCATATTCAATTTTCCAGGGACCACTACACCACTGCTCTGGGTTATGATGATCCCAGAGCTGAAGCTAATGCCCGCTGACTATGAGGAAGAAGCAGGAACCCACCCTGGACAGCTTGCCAATCTATTGCAAGGCTCACGCACCATTCGCTCACTCACTCATACAATTTAGAGCAGGGGGATCCAATCTTATCCACAAAGGGCCAGTGTGGGTGCAGGTCTTTGTTTTAGCCCAGTGCTACAACACCTGATTCTACCCACCAAGGTACTGACTGAAACCCCTGATTAGTTAATTAGTGGAATCGGGTGCAGTACCACTGCTGGCTAGGACAAACACCTTCACCCACACCGGCCCTTTACGGATAAGCTGGACACCCGTGATCTAGACGTTGCTGAGTAGAATCTGGTGTATTAGTGTTGGGCTGTCACAAAAACCAGCACCCACACCGGCTCTTTGTGGATCAGATTGGACATCCCTGGTCTAGAGTATCCAATTACCCAAGTTTGCACACTCTTGGGCTGTGGGAGGAAACCAGGGTACAAAGATTAAACCCAAATTTGAACCAACAACATTCTTGCTGAGAAGCAACAAGAACACCCACTATGTTGCCGCCGCAAAATTTTGTATCCATTAATTTAATGTATAAGTTTTTGGGACGCCAACAGAATTTGTACTGCTTGGGGAAGGATTTGCATAAAAATGCTAGATTATTATTTATTTTATTTTATTATTTTTTTTGAAGGGGGGAGTTTAGACTGAATCACCCTCGAAAAAAAGTGTCTATTTGTGGGGGAGCTGACGCTATCGGGATTGAGGTTCCTCAGAGAGGGGTGATGACTGGAAGTCTCTTGGCAGGGCGTGCAAGTGAAACAGGCGCCGCTGTTTATCGTTTCGTTAGTTAAAATATTTCTTCCTGCCTCAAAACATATTGGCTCGGATTCTGGAGTCTCGCCTTCAAAAAGACTCCGCTTTGATGCAAATAAGCATTATTAAACGGCGCTCCCATCCACAGCCCTCAATTTCCCCGCTACGCAACGCCCTTGATTTATACGTCTGCTCTCTCATTGCACGCTGCCCTGGATAGTATTGCCTGCCAAATGCCATTAATGTTCTGTAATGTAATGTAAAGAGCTGCTTACCCGTATTTTATTTTTAAAAGCGACAAAGTAAGGCAATAAAATACGAGGTCTCGGCTCTCTGTTGTGCCGTTCGCTATCTCACTCCGGAGCATCATTTTTGATTGGTGCTTCCGGAAATTGAGTCGCGGGGGTTAACAGCCGGGTCAGAGGTCAAGACACTTAACTTCTCTCGTGCAGCTGGCAGCTAGTCAAGCACACATCGTGAAATAGTGAGGCACTGTCAATAAAACGGTAAACTGTGCGTCGATTTTACCCTTTGCAAGTCCTATAATGTCCTCTGAGTTAGGAAAAACCATTATCTAATATTTTGTCGCCTGGTCATAGAACAATTTTCAAAAAAAACCTTGGAGTTAAACAATTAAGTCTTATTGGATGTGATTAAGCTCAGATTAAGACTTTGGGTAAATGAGGTGTGCAATTATTGTTTTGGATAAGTTTTTTGTTTGTTTGTGTTTGTTTTTTTATTTTTTATTTTTTCTTGTTTTATTTGGTAATTCCTGTTTTAACTCACTTTGTAATGTATGCAAAACGTTGTATTGTCTGGGCCAGGTCTCCCTTGAAAAGGAGATTTTAAATTTCAAGGGAACTTCCTGGTTACATAATAGTTAAATAAATGAAAATTTAAAAAAAAATCTAACTGCTGGGCATCCTAAAGCTCTTGTGAGCTAAAGGGAGGAATTTAACAAGGGCTTTACAAACTCATCTCATCAAAAACTTGATACTTAGCTGATAAACTACCCTAGCTGAATACTGCTTCATATGGCTACTACCTCTTGAAGTAAGTGTAGATTACAGAAGTGTACAGATAGCCAGCCCCCTGTACATCTGTCCTGAGATATAAATTTGTCACTTGGAGATAGATGTTTCGACTGAGTTACATGGGCAGTAATGAAGTAAACCGGTACAAAGGCATGTCTTCATTTTTCTTATATGATGTTTTTTAGGAAAAATGTAACAGAAGTGAGATGGAAATCCTACAACCTGCCATACACTACAACTTGTTGGTATGGTTCATTAAAACATTAGAGCGTATATGCATTTCTTTAAAGTCCTTGAGAACTGAAATTACCAATTCTTTTTTATGTCACATACACAAAGTATCAGAAAATCACGTCTTTTCTCTAAATAGATTTTCCTTTTGCATTGGTTGGATTTGAATTGGGCATAAACCTTTTCATCCGAAGGCGAAATCACCTGGCACTTAAGCAATTTGCCTAAGTTCATTGAATAGGAGTTCAACGAATCTCAGAGTTAATGAAAATGCCCCCCCCCCGAAACATTCATCACAGCCAGCCAGAGGGCTCTGATGAGTTTATTCAGCTCATTTTTGCTATTTTTTTTATTTTGTATCGCATTTTAAAGTAAGCATAGTCTCTCTCTCCCTCTTTCTGCCCCCCCCCCATATTTTATCTTTGGTGGATGCTTAAGAACAAATTAAATTCCCAGTTTAAAGATTGGCTCTGTGTTCCCAGGGACTTTAACCATTTTCTGTTCCACTCAACAGTTCTTTCATATATATATATATATATATATATATATATATATATATTAGGTGTGGATATTAAAGGACGATAAAACTTGTTCATCAGCTGATACGCTAAGTCTTTTTCCATAGACAGACAGACAGACAGACAGACAGACAGACAGACAGACAGATAGATAGATAGATAGATAGATAGATAGATAGATAGATAGATAGATAGATATACAAAAGCAAATAACTAAACTCACAGGATTCAGAACTAAATGTAGTGAAAATTGCAATTAAAATAGATTAGCCATATGTGTGAGCTCCACCGGAGCTGCAGTGAGGTGGGGTGTAGGGGGCGGTATCGATAACTAACCGCACCGTGCAGCCCACCGGTCTGCCTGGAATCGATGCGTTGAGTGGGGGTGTTCTGTTTTTGGGTGCGGTGCAACGTATTCGCTGGCGCACAGGCCGGGTCTACTGCGGACGAGAAACATTTCATATCAGCCACTGTCCGAAACCGCACCGTAGGATACAGAGAACAGTATGACAGACTCTAACAACCGAAATCGAACGTTGCGCCCGGTAATTAGGCCTATACAGAAAAAAAAGAATAACATGAAAATGTTCCCATATTTTATACAAAACCAGCACCGCTGAATTGCATTACGGCGTGCGTCTCTAACCTCTTTTCTTTTTTCTTCTTTTTTTTTTTTGTTGTACGAGGCTTGCTTGATAGCGGATGAAGGTGTGAACAGGGCCTATTCTGATGCGTGAACAATTGCAAACCATATCTCTATCACTCTCTCTGCTGGCCTGCGCACACGCTCACTGCCGCGCGCCCATTTTGCATGAGCATTTGATTTAATTCCCAAATAATGGTACTATCAAGTCAAATTTTAAGGCTGGTGCAAAATATGGCCTCTGACCTGCTTTATATATACCGCTCCATTGCATTAAAATTTTTAATATGTATTGCTATGACAGAGACATTAACGTCACGACAACCAAAATAATGCAAACGTATGCAAATAGGTTTGTACATGCACGAATAGATTTATGATTGGACTTATTGCATGCCTGCTCTCTCCCTCACTGTCCTTTTTAGAATTAAGTCGCTTTTCCTGCCAATTACATTGCGCTAATGGTTTACACATAACATCAGTTTGGCATTGTTTCTTTTTAAAGGCGACCCAATTCAAGCAGAAAAATTTGTGCTGCATTTTGCATTTGGATATGTAGGCATATGTTTCATTTTGATTTTATTTTGATCTAGGGCTTTTTCAGTTTTGTTGGCATATGGTTGGTCGCTGTATTTTATGTGACTTATTATATTCATCACGGTAGAATTCATAAGGTTTTGAATTATGGGAAAGTATTAATATGTCAATGCAAGAAGACTCGTTTTATTTTCATTTATTTATTAACTTTAGGGAACACTGCCACAATGTTCTGATTTTTTTTTTTTTTTTTGATCCAACAAATATCGCTAATGTGTGCTGCTTTTCACATAATACAAACTAGTGAACAATTTCATGCTTGCTCTCTCAGTGGAAGAGTGGGTCTATGCGTCATTTGTTTAAGTCGATGAATATCAGCATTGTATCATGCCTGCAGGTTTTTCTTTTTCTTTTTTTTCATTTTCAGTGGTTCGTTAGATATACTAATGAATTATTGTAGCCCGTTCTAATGCCTTTTTTTGATTGTGGGCACCATAGCCCAAAGCCCAAATTCGGCAGTTCTCCTCAGATCGATAACGGCCAGTCTTGGCTATTTTGTATGAGGGCCCGAATAGATTTTGGGAAAATACCACGCCTCTTAGTCACGGAGTGTGAGGAATTTGTGCGAACGTATGTTTAAGTTTGATTTTTGCCAGAAGAAGGCTCAGCGCGCCCTTCTGTTGCGTGGAGATGTTTTGTTGAAACCCACAGGGATCTGCACCCGCACTACAGAAATTACTAGTGAACGCGGCTATCAATGCCCCATCGGAAAAAAAAGAGTTGGACAGCCCTGGGCGTAATGAGATCAAATAGGAAGTAGGCTATATAGTCAGATTTTCCAGCCTATGGAATTACAGTCTCGTCCAAAATCGCATCGAACTGACCCGTAGTTCTTTCTTTGCTTGGCAGATTATGTAATGTTTGTCTTCGTGTTGACAAGAGATAAAGCAAATAGCCGGAACTCGATTGTACAATTGTCCGTGACCTGCGCGAGCTACCTGCGGTTGTCTATCACCCAGATGGGTGTATAAATTCCGGTTTAGGCTATAGTTGGATAAAACTGTTATCTTATTATAAGTGTGTTTTATAAAATTATTGAAAAAGAAGACTGAAAACGCTGTTGTATTGAAGTCTTGAATTTGTGTATATAGTCCATCTGTGCGTAGATCTACTGGCAATGAGAAATTCCCAATTTTAACATTTTCCCATGTTCTTGGAGTTTTCACATTCTACTCACTGCTGTTCAGTATTTTTGTGTGGGCTTATAAGCAAACAATTTTACATGGCAACGTTTACTACAGCTTCATTTGTGGCCTATTTAGCCTCATTTATATAAAATGGTCAATTCGGCCAGAATTTCACCGCATACGTAAGCAAGCAAGTAAATAAATAATAATAATAAATCAGAAATAATAGTTATAAATAAATGAGAAATATCCATAAAATCGTTTATTTTCTCGAATTAATTATTTTATATTTTTTGAATGTCAGTTTGCTCTGTTCCCCTCGAAGGAATCTTAAAGGTTTTGTATTGTGGAGCGACAGGGGGTCAAAAAAAGAAATAGCCTACGCAGAAAGACCACAGTATGTTTGTCTGCCAAAACGAAAGTGGCGCACAAATTACCTTTAGGTACAAAATGATATCGATAGGCCTACATAAAAATGGCCACATTTTACCATTAAATTGTTAAACTGATTCCGGGGGAAAATACCTAAGTGACTCTCAGTTGATCTGATTTGTTTAGCACAGAAACTAATTTCATGGCGTCGTTCGAATTTCATCTCGCCCAAGTAAGCCCTTTGAATGATGACGGATATTTAGTTGCTGGAGATGCATAGGCCAGCTTTTGTTCAGAAAGGCCAAATATTTTGGCTTGTTCAGTCTGCATGGACGTAAACTGGCCAAATTTTGAAGGCCTACGTATCCCCATTGTGGGCTTGAGGAAAGCAAACTTAGCAGGGGCGCGCGACTGAGGAGTCTGTGCAGCGCGTTATTTCCTTACAGTTCCTCTGAGTTTGTCGTCTTCGTTCAGCAGGCTTCCGTCGACCATTAAGTGGGTGACTATCGGTCGTTTAATAAGTCATTATCCTTCTGTGTGTTAGATAAGCTGGCGAAGAGAAAGGAAAAGGGGAACTCTGATATTTCCGCGCCAATTTCACCGGAGATTTATAGGACCCTCCCTCCAACCCCTTCTCAGCAACGCTCCCGAACGAGACAGTAGCCTACGTGACAGACCCAAATACTCAAAGCTCTGCATCTTTTTTTTTTTTTTTGAAATATAACTCAGTCTTTTCATTAGCTTCTCAACGCAGTGGTTTTAAATGTCCTGGAAACCCAATAAAGAATAGCCCACAGTGTAAATCGGGAAGCTTTGGTGCAAAATAACCGCGTGCGAGGCGAGTAATCAGGGATACTAAACGGCTGGGGCCGCCTTGCCAAAATCAGAGGCTCATACATGCATGAATTAACCCATTTAATATTATATACTTTGATCAATTTTTGATTTATCCATTCAGTAGCACCATTTGGCCTATTTTCATGCACATTTTGAGAACTTGAGGAGGAATCAAAGATGGTGCTGAGACGGAACTGACTGAATAATGTCCAATGTCAATTCGACTCCAGTAGTAGCCTATATGTACACAGTTATAAAATTGCACCCTTTTGCCAGTTATTTATGCTGTAGCCTAATTTTACAATCAGTTTATATCAGAGGTTCCGTGTATGTTAATTGTAAACCACAGTTAAATGCGCACAGGGCTCTACTTGCAGTTAAAATAACAAGGAGACAGTGCGTCAATTTAGCTGTTAAATTCAGTCAATTTATAGCTGTGTTCTTGTAACAATTAATTTTGATATAATATTTTTCAATATATAATTTTCAGTGAGCACACGCTACCCCCTCTATCATATTTCTGTCACAAATGTGCGGTGAACAAGACAGGTGCGGCCCTAGAAAACTAAATTCATTGAACATCACGGTGCGGTTTGCCAGTGCTGTTAGCCGTTTATAACAGACTATTAGAGTGCTATTAGCTGATTTACTGTTAGCCGACTTATGTTTGCTTGCTTGTAATGGGGGTAATTTAATGTCTGCATTTAAGCTACTGGAGTGTTCATGGACGGTCTTACTTGGTCTATTTTAAGAAAGAGGCTACAAGTCATTTGTTTTTAATCAACGGAGAAAACTTAGGAGGGGAAACTTCTGCACTTGACACGTCGCAGAACAATAAATAACAGCACTGATTGGGCAGGCTTCTCCAAAACACTTAGAAGACTGCTCTTGAAAACCGAAATTGAATTTGTAAGGCAGGCATACGTACAGCTGGTGGCAAAATCTATGCATTTATTAATTTGTTTGTGGCCGGAGCTACTCTGCTTACCGTTCCAAGAACCAGAAAAATTCACCGATACAATGATTAGGCCTATTGGAGGAGAAAAGCGAGCGCAAGAAGCATTGCGTCTCGTCCTGTTCGTCAATTGCATTTTTGAAATGGGAAGAGGATATCTGCACGACTGTCCTGAGATTTAGCAGAGCTGCCCCCTCAACGATAGTATTATAGATAAATATGGCCGACTCTCATGCCGACAAATGGCCTAGATTTGTCCGCCCGACTGTCGTGCCGATAGTCACTCTCTTTTAAATTTAACTTAAATTTAAGTTACTGCGCGAGTTATGTCTAAAATATATGATGCGAGTTCGTGCGCTCGGTCTTATTTTCACAATTGTGTTCAAGTAGGCCTACATTATAGTGCATTTTAAAGAGTAAATACTCCGTTGGCTGTTGTCAGCCATACGAATGAACATAGTTATAAGCCTAAGTCTATAGGCCCGCCTGCTCATCAGCTGCTGGGTGACACGCCGAACTGCTGCTTGTGAAAATGTGTTTGATTAACGTTGGAACAAGTTTGTTATTGAGCAGCCGTGTATGCCGAGGTTGCCTATACTGTTTTAAATACCTTTTATGCGATTTCCGCCCCAGAAAACCTCCGTTCAGAGGCCTTTGAAATTTGGCTAATGGTTCAGAATTTTGTCAGCAAGTCCTTAAAATGGGAATGCAATGTTTGATACAAAGTTTCACGAAACACTATGCATAAGGTGTGCCGTATTTATTTAGGCTATTTAGCCCATTTTCAATTACAGCAATGACCCAACTTTAGGCCAGTGATTTGAACTGGGATGATATTTTGAGGTTGGCTCTGGACATACTTGGTATGTTGTTTCGTTGTTTGTTTTTCTAGTTAATGCCTCTAGATGGTGTCACAGGCATAGATAAGAAGCTTGTACACTGCGATTTGTATTTTTCTGGCAGTTGAAGCAATTGACCCACCGAATACAATATTTGTCCAAAGCAGCCACTGTGACGCCAGAAGCTGCGGAATTATTGTCTCTTGAGGAGCTGCGCCCTGACATGTTGCAGCCGGAAGGGGCGGTGTCTGCACGTTTGGGAACAGATGTGGGTTCTGTGATTGATTCCGAAATATGCGTATTTCTGGGGGCCTCTGTCCCTAGTCTTTTCCTAATGGAGGCAAGGAATTCGTCTGAAATTAATTTCGCAGTTTATAAGGATCTGGATTACACCTGTTTTCAATATGGGTTGACTTTATTCCAACGTTATTATTATTATTATTATTATTATTATTATTATTATTATTATTATTGTTGTTGTTGTTGTTGTTGTTACTGGTAGTAGTAGTAGTAGTAGTAGTAGTAGTAGTAGGCTAGTAGTAGTCGTATATAGTTGTAATACTTTTAAATGATCCTTTTGCATTATTAAAAAATAAGTTTAAAATATAAGCTTTTGTAGCTTAATATCCAGGCTACGTGGGCCTACAATACAAGCTATAGAATTTTTTGTGTTATGGGACGTTGGCCAAATGAAATGAAACGGCGCCAGTATGGGTACAACATCTGGAAGGTGATATTATGACGCGCTGGTTAGTCTGAGCGTCAATGCATTCAACATGTAACGTAGGCTAATATTAACTCTGCCAAATTTTCATGACTCAGCGGGACCGTTTCGTCGTAAAAATAGATTACGTCAGTGTTTCCCATTCCTGCTCCTAGAGTACTCCTGGCCCGCACATTTTGGATGTTTCCTTAATTTAACTCTCCTGATGCAGCTGATCACCTCGGTAGTGGAGCACTTGGTGAGCCGAACTGGGTGTGTCAGTTTAAGGAGACTTATAAAATTCGTCTGACAGAGGTACATGAGGAGTAGGGTGGGGAAACACTGGAATAGGTCTATGACGCGACATACAAATGTCCTCACTCTCTCGCATGCGCGCGCTCTCAAAAAGACGCGCGCGCGCACGCATGCACACAAAGGCCTAATATATTGGCTGCAAAACATATACATATGCAACATTCATGATCTAATAGAAATATGTGGTAAAAAAAAGTCATATAGATGTGCCTGTGCGTGTGCGTGTGTGCATGTGATTGTGCATGCACGCGCTCAGCTTCTGGCCAGATTAATAATGCAAAAAAATAAATAAATGGCATTGATCTTGGCAATGTTCGACCTCTGTAATATGTTATGTGGAACCAGACAAGTCATCCGCTCGCAAATGTCAGTTTTGTGTTAGAAGATCGCGGTTAACCCGATGGGTGTAGTGGATACCGTTTTTTTTAGAGCCACAGAAATTCATGTGAGCTGTGCGTATGCGCGCTGCGCGTGCTGCAGGAAAGACTTGATTTGAAAGCTGATGGCGTAGCTGGAGGGGGTGGTCGAGGAGAGGATGGCTCGGCTAGCTGATGCTGTGGCTGCGGCTTCCATAATGGTAGCAGAGATCGGGGGAAGGGAAATCAATAGAGATTCAGTGGGAGTCAGATCGGCCTCAGCAGTGTGTAACATGTGACCGTACTCTATAACCCACTCACATACACGCGCGCACTCACGCTCGCGGGGAAGACTCGTGCCTTAAGTGCCTTAATATTTCACGTATAGCGCCGTATGCGCTTACTGGGTCACCGTAACCTTCAAAAAAGATTACAGCATAGTTTAATGCCCCCCTATTATGTCATCAGATGCACCGACAATTAGCCATTAGGAGACATTTAAAAATATCGAGGGGTCAGAGCACAATAGTTATATGTCAATTTTAGAGGTTTTGAGAGAAATAGATTTTTAGGTTTCCAAGAGTTCTATTAAATCAGGTAATTTATTGCCTATCATTTTTTACCAGTCACTCTTTTGCTGCATGATTCAGAAGTATATTGAACACCTAAGTTTTCATAGGAGTGTAACCGCAACATCATGGTCAAAAATGTCACCTCAGTGCTCAGTGCTGCAGTACAATTCTAGCACATGATGTGACATAACACAATGGTGATTGGTTGATGGTACGTTCGTTTGCAGTGGAAGACAGACTATTCTGTAAAAAAATTCATGCTTATTCATCAAAATGTCAATGTTTAATTAATGTAGGCAGATTTTGTTGGATTATCACAAAATGAAAATGTGAATTCTGATTGAAAATGAATGCAGATGGACATATAGTTACAGTGCTCTAGGGATTAGCTGATATAAAGCAGTGACAGGGGGTAAAAATCTCAAAACACAAAATTCTAACACCATTGTGCTCCAAACCCCCGATATGTTCTTTTGAGACATGAGGAGGAGAAGATACCAATTTGTTCCGTCATTTTTCTGGGTGGTCAACCCCCACTGTAATATCACAACAGACAGATTTTTAAATAGCTTTTAATAGATTACTGGCTGTGAACCTGTGGTGACATGATTGGGGGCCTTTAAAAAAACTTAATACAAATAAGCTTGCATAAATGTTACTTGTATAAACTCTAAGTTTATCTTGTAAGAATTCAAGAATAAATAAGTTCCTTGTTCAGTCTGTTTGACTGAACTGTGTTGTCAAAACACTTGTGTTATCATTTACACGTTTTCCCTCTTCAGTTCTTAAAGACACCTTAATGCATCTCTCTCTGTCTTTATCACACTCTTTAACTAAGAAGAGTTACTCAGTTAGTGCAGACACACCCCCTTCTCTCTCTCTCTCTCTCTCTCTCTCTCTCTCTCATCCTATTTGCTTATCAATTATTAAGGACAGTATTGATCATTTCAGCAGCTCCGTCTCTTCCTGCCCAGACTCTAGAAGTCAAACCAAGCTAAACCTCAACTGATTCTATCTTCAGCTTGGTCTTCTGCCTGTGATGATATGGCAACTCGGTTATATTCCCAGTGCTCTGCAAGCAAACATTCGCATGCATTTACACAGAGGCAAACACACATACACACACAGATGTATGAGCAGGCAAGCACAAACTTGTAGTGTTATTAAGATTTTAGGTGTGGGTGCATGTGCTTGTGTATGCTCGCATGTGTGCTTGTGTGTCTGTATATACATTATGTGTATTTGCATGGAACAGGAAAGATTAGTAATGTAAAGAAAACTGAAAATGGTCACGAAACAGTCAGGACTCCTGTGATGTATCATGCAAGACCAGATCAAAACCAGTTATACGTCAACAAACGTTCCATGTTTTCTCAATCACTTAAAGTAATTGGTAGTTTTGCGACGGACCATGTTTCTTCCGATGGACGATGCTGAGAATTTTACCCGCTTGCACAGGCTACCTTACACGCACTTGCATACTCAAACAAGCTCAAACAAGCTAACATGCCTTCGTACATAAACACGGTCGGACAGCATACACGCACTCACACCCACAAACAAGGTGCACGTGCACACACACATTATATTACAAATACACTCACACATCCGCACATACACTCCTCCATGTATATTCATGCGCATTGCACAAGGGTGCAAACAGGTATTGCAAAAGCATCAGTCGCTTGGTGTGTGCGCAAACTCATGAGCACCTCTGGCTCCTGCAGACACACATTCTTGGTAATTCACGTACTAATACAGTCAGGTACAACTCAGACTCAGCTTCCACATATACAATATGTACAACCCCATTTCCAAAAAAGTTGAGATGCTGTGTCAAATGTAAATGGAAACAGAATGCAATGATTTGCAAATCAATTAAGCCTTAAATTTAATTGAAAATAGTACAAAGACGGCATATTAGATGTTCAAACTGAGAAATTTTATCGTTTTTTGAAAAATATCTGCTCATTTTGAATTTGATGTCAGTAACACATTTCAAAAAAAGTTGGGACAGTGGCAACAATAGACTAGAAAAGTTGTATTATGTGAAAGAAATGCACCTGTTGGAACATCTAACGGCTAATTAGGTTAATTGGTGACAGGTCAGTAACATAGGTATATAAACTCTTTCAGAAGTAAAGATAGCGAGGGCTTCACCACTCTTTGAAGAACTGCATGGGCAAACAGGTCAAAAATTAAACATTTCTTAATTTAAAATTGCAAAGAATTTTGGGATTCCCCCCCCTTCAGACCCTCAGGCAGCACTGCATTTAAAACAGTCAGGTTTTAGGAGTGGAAATCACTGCATGGGCTCAGGAACATCTGTAAACTTTTGGTGGTGAGCAGAGTTAGTCACTGTATCCACAAATGCAAGTTAAAACTTGGCCATGTAAACATGAAACCAAATCTAAACAAAATCCAGAAACGCTGCTGCCTTCTCTTGGCCCAAGCTCATCTAAGGTGGACAGAGGTGAAGTAGAAAACTGTCCTGTGGTCTGACCAATCAGATTGTGAAATTCTTTGTGGAATTTGTGGACGATCCATCCTCCTGGCTTAAGAGCAATGGGGACATTCGGCTTATTATTAGCACATAGTTCAAAAACCAGCTTCTATGATAGTATGGGGGTGCATTAGTGCGCATGGCATGGGTAACTTGCACGTTTGTGAAGATACCATTAATGCTGAACCACATATACAAGTTTTGGAGCAACATATACTGCCATCCAGACGTCGTCATATTCTGCACGCATTACAAAGACATGGCTCAGTAGTTAAAGGTCTGCGTGCTAAACTGGCCCCCCTGCAGTCCAGACATGTCACTCACTGCAAATGTTTGGTGCATTATGAAATGAGAAATATGACACAAGAGGCCACAAAGTGTTGACAGCTGAAAGCCTACATCAAGAAAGAATGGGAAAATATTTAGCTTTTGAAAACTACAGCATTTGGCCTCCTCTATTCCGAAATATTTAATGAGTGTTGTTTGAAAAAAGAGGTGATGCAACACGGTGATGAACAACCCCCTGTTCCAACTCTTATGAAACACGTCGCTAGCATAAAAATCAGTATGAGCATATATTTTTCAAAAACAATGATATTTCTCAGTTTCAACATCTGATTTGTTGACGTTGTGCTATTTTTCAATTGAATAAAGAGTTGAAATGATTAGCAAATCATTGCATTCTGTATTTATCTATATTTTACACAGCATCACAAATCTTTTGGAAAAAGGGTTGTACATGATTCTGACGCAGAAAAATATGGTATTCGGAGTCAGGAACCAGCCTGAGGGTTTCAGCTGCCAAAAATAAAAATGTTGTGGGCTTAACGTGCCCCAACCGAAATCACTAAATCACATTCTGAAAATGCTGAATTTTTTTGATTAGTTGCCGATTCAAATGACTGCATACCCCCATTTCTGCCTGCTCTCGGGTCTGCGGAGCTCTCTGTATCGACTATCTTGTCTTTTCGGCCGTCCCTTGGCATGTTCTCCGTTGAGCCACAGTTCACGGTTGAAAAGCAAAATCTCGTTCATTTTAATCTCGTTGTTATTTCCCATTGCCACTTCCCTTTGCACTTTTTTTTCTCTGTAAATTCAGTTTGTGTTTCCCTGAGTCCCAAAACAGATGTTTTCAAATTATATCATCATGGACTGCCATGCCATGTTTTTGTGTATATGTATGTGTGTGTGTGCGTATGTGCCTGTCGTGTGCTTGCTCGTGTGTTCACTTGTACATGGGTGTGCAGGTGTCTTTGCGTGTATGTAAGCGCATTATTGCGGTGCGGGTGTTTGGTCAAATATAGCTTGATTGATTTCCTGTGTTTCTGCATTGTTGTGTTGCTTTATTTGTGTGTCTTGTGTACACGCTTCAGCTTCTGATCTGCTAATCCTTGACTCTCTCCTGAATACAGGGTTTCAAAACAAGACTGCATGAAATGTTTGTTTTGATCAGCTGTCTGAGTTCCCCTGTATGCGTGCCTGAGCGA
Source organism: Gymnothorax reevesii (assembly GCA_029721435.1). Taxonomy (NCBI): domain Eukaryota; kingdom Metazoa; phylum Chordata; class Actinopteri; order Anguilliformes; family Muraenidae; genus Gymnothorax; species Gymnothorax reevesii. The sequence goes on along the minus strand of CM056576.1, from coordinate 128,542,093 downwards.
ATGCACCGAATGTGTATTTACACAGACACTGCCGCTTGATTGTATAAGAGAACTCCCCGTGGACAGTGTGAGCCTGCCCGTCTCCGACCACTGAAACCTGACTACGAGCCAGCCAGGGAATGCTGGGAAATGTCGGTCCTCCACAGCCCCCTGGTTTTTTTATATTTACAGTCTGTGCCCATCTCTGTCTCCCTGGCCTCCTCCTTTCTCCACTGCCATGAGCCCCCCTTCCAGTCCTTTATTTGGCCAAATATACAGCCCACCTCCCCCCCTCCTTCTGCCAAATTTGGCAGGGGGGGGGGGGGGGGGGTCCAGAGGGAGAAAGCAGTGGGCTGGAATAATTGATAGATGAAATGGCTATCCTTATTGATCCCTGTTCTCATGACCTGACCAAATGCATTCAGATGGAGTGCGGAATTCCACACAAATTCTGGTGTTAGTGCAATCTTTAAAACTGAGACATTTCTGATCAGCAGGCTTTTGTCACCACAAACAGGTTGGTGGTGGTGCTGGTGAGTGTGTGTGTGTGTGTGTGTGTGTGTGTGCGTGCGTGCGCGCGGGCATTTGAAAGAGAGAAAGAGTATTGGGTAGAGTCTGATCACATAGAAAGCGATGATTTGCTTATGTTTTGTCACGTGATCAGGTTTTTGACAGAAAGCATTGAAAGTAGCAATGTAAAGCACCTTTAGATTATTATTGCTATTAACCTTTCACATTGCATATATAGAGGCATCATTTTCAGGTCAATGAGATTGCATTTTTCCCTGAGAATTCATCTTCAAGTGAGCCCCTATACAAATCTTGAAGACAATGTCCCCTCCACCACATATAATGACTGATTCCAGAAAACCATGCACCAAAACCTGCATTTGCAGATTGCAGTCCACTCTGTATAGACGCCATAAATGAACACAAAGGTTAACCTTTCAAAGAATAAAGATTTCTATTAGATAGTTCAACTGGAATTGGAGAAATTGGCATCCCTTATAGCCTATACATGATCCTACACCTTCAGCCGTTAAATTAGAGGTCACTTTCTGGCTTTATGTAGATAACACTAAGGATTTTTCGGTTTACATTCGAAGATTCTCATATAGTTTCAGTATGGATGCCGTCCGCCCCTGTAATTTGCTGAAAAGTGGATCTGAAAGTTGATTCTGTCCTGATGGTGCATGTAAATTGAGAGAATGGGGATGATTCAGTGATTGAATCAGAGCGCAGTATTGAAATCAGGGTACCTTTCACTTTAAATTTATTTATTTGTCGGGGATGGGGGCTGTCCCCTCCAAATGATGAACTTGGCTCGCGCTGATTCTCTTTAATGGAGATATTAACTGTTCCTTGTCGCGCGTGGCCTGGAGTTGAGAACTCTGGAACTCCCATTTGTGAGCCAGTAACAGCGGTTAGCGTCGCCGTCCTTCGCCCACGTTGGACTCATTACCTCACATGCAGGACTAATGAATTTGTTCCTTATAGGTCATTAATACACTCCAACACGCAAGCACGCACGCACACACACACACACACACACACACACACACCTGGTACCACTGTATCAAATACCGCCCCTTTTTTTTCAATATTGTGAAATCATTTTGAATGAATATTTTCACATTCCGTAGTTTTCAAAGACTCTTCGTCGCGGGCTGTTCTCCGACAGAGGTGTGTCTTGTGTCATTTTACCAGCTCTGGAATTTATAAATTATCAGAGAAAGGCAGAGAAATTGATTTGTGCGACTGTGATGAATACGGAATAGTAATTTGAATGTATTGATCGAAACCCTGCGCCTTTACCATCCGACCCACCCTCTCTTGATAGGCCTTCAAGTTCCCCGCACCCTCCTGTGGATAACGTGGTCTAAAATATTCGCAGAGGACAACAGACTGTGAGTGGAGCGTATAGGCCTACAATTCATCCATCTGTTCACCTGCTCGTTTCATCAGTCCACCTGCAGCATTTTTTTCCACGCCGATATGCACTTAGATTTAAAAATAACTGACAGATAATATCGGACGATTAAATATGGTTCAGAATGTAGTCATTGGCCTCATAGTATCCCTGGCAGTAATTGAACTGCCTTGACAAAATGGTGGCTAAGGCGCGTGCCGAACATTGATGGCTCGTCCGTTGCCCGTGCTGGCTAAACCTGTTTAAGTGAGACAACCCGTTACGTTCCCTTGCTAATGCTGAGGTGGATATTATTGAGCGATTTAATAATGGTTTGGAAACAGTCCACGGTGTCAGATATAACCTCACTCCCCGTTTTAAAGGCATTGCATAAAATTTGGAGAGAGTGGCAAGCTGTTATATGGGCATGAGAGACGACGACATAAAACTGGTGCCCAGCAACACTGAAGATAATGACACACAGGGAATCAATTGTGTGGAAGTCTTTATTTAACAGAAACCCAGTAAATGTGCAAAGGAGCCATTTACGTTGCGTTAGGTGCTTTTCAATAGTGAATTGACTGGAACTAAAATATGCCACTATTCCTGGTTAATTAAAGCTCGCCCTGAAATACGGCTTGATAGCAAAGCCATGTGCGTCGGTCGGAGGGTGCTAGACTCCGTTCTTACTGAATTGTTTATATCCTCAGAATAAGCCACATTAACGATGCATATCAAAAACAGGCTACTCCATCGTCGCAGATTAGTGGTTTTTTTTCCATTTCATGATTAGAAATGAAATTAGCCTAATGAATTGCAAAATGTAAGATTCTTCGTGGATAATTTTTGTTGGATGTAATAGTTTTGATCTCAATTTATTTCCAAAATGACTGACTTTAAGTAGCGTTGAGCTAATATCAAAATGTAACATCCATGTTTGGCCTCGCAAAAACAATAAATATCCTGAGTATTAGAACGCATGTATGAATCGTGTTTCGTCTTCTTTCCACATTTCCCTCTAATTTCCCCCCTGACCCAAATCGTGCCACGTGTCAGTGGCCTATATCTTGGTTGATTGTTGATTTTTGATTTTGCCACTATCTGCCGACCCCAGTGTGCAATTTGCGTCCAGTTAGAAGCATTTGCCGACCGCTTGGAGCGTCTTCTCGAGCGGGCGATAGTCCTCTTTTTAATTTGCTAAATGTAGTGAATACACGAGCCGTTTTAACGTTTCCTGTGAAATGTTTACAGATTTCTCGCCAATGAAAAGGAACTTGGAACGAAACCCCAGTTATCAAGCTTATTGATTCTTCAGAACACCACTCGGCTCATATTTATGTCTCTCCATGCATTATTAAAATTGAATGACACATCAAAACAAAAGCGCTCGGTCTGTGGAATGTCAACACAATTCTGCCGAATAAATACAAACAATACAAAAATTATTGAACGTACTGATATATTTCTGGAAATTTATTCAGTGATTTGTCTGTTGCTTTGCATGCTGATCTGTAAATTCTGAAGGCTAAGAATGGCCTGCAGCATATAGCGTATGGTATACACACTCACACACAACACACCATCACGTTTAGGATATTTTCCACTTATCTTCAGAATGTTTGTCAGATATAACAAATTGTCAATTATCATCCGAACAAGGTCCATTACGGACTTTTCCCCACACTTAAATATATAAATAACATTTTTAAAAATCGATAGAATGCCAGAGAAGGCTTTCGATATATTGTTTTTTTTTGTCTTTGTTTCAGCCCTCTCTAATTTGAATATTTTCACAGAGATGTTATTAAAACGTTGGAGACGTTGCGTTGTATCAGTTGGTCCATTCCATGGTAGTTTTTATTGATCAAACACGAATGAAATATTAATGTATTACCTTGAGGGACAGCTTTGTTCTGTCACACTTTTCTGTCAATATTATTACAACTAAAATATATAATATTGACGTTTAATTAATTTAGAGGTTCATTTTACCAAATCGATAAGTTTATATCTGCGTGTAATTATTCAACTTAAGGTCTTCAGATAATAGATTTAATAGGCTAGTAGGCCCGACTGGGTGAAAATACTGTGACAGACTACAAATGGATCAGCTAGGTTACGAAAAAAAGACAATGCAGTTTAAGGTGCGAATGGATGTACAGCGTCCAGTGTGTTTGGCGTTTTTTAAAGATCCGAATCTGGTATTGATCTTTGCTTTACTTTTTTAAAAGGGGACGCTGGTAACTGAGGTATCGATCACCGGGAGGTCAAGCAACCCTGACGCGCCATCGCCACACAGACTCTGCTTGTTTGCGCCTCGCTGAGAGCGCGAGAGATGTCGAGGCCCTCAGGAGAAAGGGACGCGTTTGACACACAGATCTGACCTTTACGGTGGAGCTGGGAAAGCACACATGCAGAGATTCCCTTTCTATTTCGAGTGCCACGGTCTAGACATGAGCCTCTGACAGAAAATCGTTAACTAAATGTCTGTTTACGCACCATACTTGTTTTGCGACAAAAAGCCAACTGACTTCAGTACTACAACTATTCTTCTTCTTCTTCTTCTTCTTCTACTTATTATTATTATTATTATTATTATTATTATTAGCCTATTGTCAATATTAGATTTAGTTGTAGATTTGAAATTGCTTCAGTCTTCGGCACTATGATGTCTGCTGAAGTTACAGTGGTTACGACAGACACAGTGGATCAATTCTCTGATCGGATTGCTAGATAACTAAATATAAGACAGTAGATGCAATATGAAGGAAGGGACGAACTTGAGGAATCATGCACGACTAGCAGCTGCCCGCAGTCGTTCAGATATCGCATATGCAACGTTGCCTACTACTATCCTTTGTGTGCGGGTGAAGGAGTGGGTGTAAACTCTGTGACTAGTTATTCGTCGTCCCTGTAGTTAGCCTATATATATATGTGTGTGTTTGTCTCAAATGTATAAATACTGAAAATCTGCGCTCACTCACCCGCCAGCCTGAGCGCCGACATGCGCTGAAACTCGGGCTCCTGTAGCCACTTCCACATCCGTCGAAAAGTCTCGCGCCCGGATTTCAGTTTACTCCACGGTTTCGGGTTCCGCAGCAGGTCGGACAGGGTGCCCTGGGAGCGACACAAGATCCGCTGGGCGAATATCGCCTGCGGAATGCTGTAGCGCTTCAGCTCGGCCGTGATCCGCTGGGCAACTTCCTTGGTGTTTATGTCCTCCACCTGGCCCGACCCACCGCCCTGCCCGCCTCCGACACTCTGCCTCTCGCGCTCCGTCAGCATTGAGCCGTTGGCTTGCGAGTGCAGGTGACTGTGCGGGTGCATGCCGTTGAGATTCGACATCATGCCAGGCCCGTGCCCCACCAAACTTCTGGCCAGGTGCTCCTCGCTTCGGGACAGCATTGCCGCGTGAGACTCGAAGCTCCCGGGCGAAAGCATCTTGTCGTTTGAGAGGTGGGCGCCCGGTCCATAGGCGGAGAGCGTTTGCTGGGTGTTGTGTAAAGATCCGAGGCCGTTGGAGAGCGGGGATAGTGGCTGGCCCATGCTGGACATGTCTTTGGGATAGTGGCCGTACAGGTTTCCCATCGGTGCCAGACCTCTGTCATCCCGCATGAGAGTAAAGCTGCCGCTAACGTTACCGGTAGCTAGGCGCTGGTGTGCCGGGTGGTGGTGCGGATGAGGGTGGGGGTGGTGGTGGAACTTCTCGGAGACGGTGGAAATCGGGGGCAGGTGTTGCAGCGGGGTCAGGGTCGTGTAGGTGCTACTGAGGCTCATTCCGGATTCGCACGACATCGTCATTGCAGGGTGCAGGTGACCGGACAGCGCGTGGTCCGTCCGGTATTCCCCGGCCCCCTCCAGGATCGAAGCCATGCTGGAGACCATCGCTGGCCGCCCGTGCGACACCAAGTTCCGATGCGACGTGGAGGACGGCCGTCCGTGTGGGGAGCTCATCAAGTCGCCCGTCTGAGAGTGGGAGACTCCGTGCAGGTTGCCAATGTTTTCCATTGTAAGTTCCATAGCTGAAAAGAGTCTTTATTTCCACCTCCCTCCCTCCTCCCTCTCGCTCTCACTCTCTCTCTCCCTCACACACACAGGCGCGCACACTCTCTCCCCGTCTCTAGAAGATAAATTTCGAGCGATCTTAAAGCCAATCCATTGATTTTTAATCGCCCCTTTCTCTGCTCAATCCAGCATGATTTCTCGAGCTGTTTCACTCTGCCCGAAAGAAGCTTATACGCCTGCTATCAGTTATCACGTATGATCGTTTGGCTCGCACCGCCGGCTGAATGCGTGGATTTTCTGACTCGCTCGTCGAGCAGCTCTCCGACTGACAGCCGCGGCTGGGGCTGTGTCCGTGCGTGGTCTATGTTTGCGCGCGCTCCTGTTTGTTTAATATGTGTGATAAGCGTGTGCGCGCGTCTTGTATTGGCGTCGAAAGCTTCTTGCAGACAGCGCTGCACAGACGAATCCGGAGGTGAAACAGTCAGTCTGGCTTCATCGCACGTCAGCTTTCTTGTCCACCAATGGTCCCCGGATCCCTCTCGATAGATTAAGCGCGCCAGTTTTGAACGTTAACCCTGAACTCATGTTGGTGACTTATTGACAATAAATATAATCTAATTGCGTTATTATGTCCTGTCGAAGTTTTATATAACTCGTATTTTGCTCTGTTACCGGACCACATTTGAAGTTATTAATAAGTAGGCTATGTAAAAATATGCCAAAATACCGTTCAGGGGCCCAGGACATTGCAATCGCAAGATAGGCTTATCATTTAACACTTTTGTGGAGTAAAATCTTAAAATTCATGGTGTGTGGCTTACTTGATGTGTAATCATGAAATGGTTCACATTAAGTCAGCGGACCAAGTCATTCATTTATATATTTACACCTGGGGACTACGTATGCCATGTCAAAGAGAAAGAGGACATTTTCAGCAGTTTATAATAATGTAGAAGCCAATACCTATAAAAAATACAAGAATTTGACAAGTTTTAACATTTAAACGTATTTGTTATACTAGTTCAGATAAACTGCATCACTTTCTCTGAAGTGACTTGTAAGACATCTCCAAGTCTGCTCTCACGCGGTACCTGCTCCTACCTCGGGTGAGCAAATAGCTCGCGGTTCTCCCGCAAAACTGTCAACGGGCGTTTCTTTCCACTCAAATTGCATGCACGCACAGAATGAGGGCGGAGGAAACCCGAACAAGTGCTTTGTCACGGGTATGATTTTTCCTACTGAATGAATGTATAATAATTTACAGCTTTAAAAACAATAATTTAAGACAGTCAACAGAAAGGATCTCCTCAGAATGCAACTGTGCCTATGGGTGACCAGTAGGAGGCGCTTGAGCAACAAATTATCATAACCGACACTGATTGCATCCCTCCCATTTCTGTGCGCTGGTTCTCACTAGACTGCGGGACTCAGTAGCATGGCTTGACTCGATCTGATCCCGGCGGTCACTCTTGCACCGTGAGCGGCGCCTTTACGGTGTGAGGCAACCATTTCGGCAGCTGCACCGCGTTTTGAACCAGTTGTCGAAATTACTAAATGAAAAAATGTGACAATATATACCATCATCAGATATATTTTAATGATAATACTCAGCATAATGGTAAATGCTGTAAAACTGGAAAATAGACTTTTTCCCGTTTCATCACACGAAGAAGCCAATATCTGCTTTGTCTCTTGTCCTCTCAATAATATTAGTATATTGGCGCTCCAAGTTTGCTTTGAGGCCCTTATTGTTTGGTTTGTCAGTCTCACATTGGTAACCCCACCCCCCCTTTAAAATTGGAAGTGGTCCCTGACCTGTTCATTAGATGTTTTCTGCCGACTCTGAGCCTTTGTTGTGTTCTCTAAAGAGCCATTCCCGTAGAGCTGTTCCAACTGAAGCCTCTTACCAAGTCAATATTTATAATTCAATTTGATGTATTTCTGTATGGAGTCCATTGCTCAGCCACGTATATTGACATTACTGACTATTAACCCTTTTGTTAATAGCGGCCTGTTGTTGGGGAAAAGGTCTTTTCTGTTGACTGTCTTAAATGCATTGTGTTGTATAATTTATTACGTATTAAGTCAGTGGGAATAAACAGGGCCTTGATATGTCAAAACTTGCTTGATGTTGTTTCTCAAAGTTCCATTCATTGTCTTTCATTGTTACTTGGAAACAAGTGTCATTTTACTATGACTTTTTTCCCCTTGGAAGCACTGTCATAAAAGTGAGTGACGCAGAGCAGACTGACCTGAAAAGGACGAGCCCGATCTCTGACATGCTCAGTTCAAGGCCTTTATTGGCCATAAATCCTCTGGTCTCAGTATGCTTCAATAACAGAGTCCTCAGAAGAGACAGATTTCCTTTGAAAGTAATTTATCAATTATTGCAATAATGGTACAAAGATGTGCTAGGCTGCTTAATGCATCCTCAGAATGGCTATCTCCCGTATAGCGTTGTAACATACCTCTGACACTGTACTCCGTACTCATGGCACATGCGAAGACTACTGTGGAGTTCTATGACTACATTTTCGAACCCCCGGCCCTACTAGAAAATACGGTTTTACTGATATTGACTTATAGAATTTATGTTATGTTATGACCTCTTTCCGTGTGATATCGTGAAAATACTGTGTGGTATATTTTATAATATTGATTTATAAGTGCTCCTTTCTGTCATCTGACACATTGCTTTATCCTGCACGTGCTTCTAATAAAATGTAAATAATGTAACATATCATATTCAAATGCTTCAGTATGAATGAATATTCAAACTATTTAACATTGTAAAACCATGTTAAAAGGATGAAAACAGTTTTTTAAACTCAGAAGTATTGTTAAGAAAGCATTGTTTGGCATTAGGTCAGAGTATTTTTTTATTTTTTTATTCAAAAATTATATATCTCCATGTAATCGAAATTGTATAAAACCGAAAACATTCAGATTATTTAAAGTGGTGTTCATGTAAATTTGCAAAATTTTTGGACGTCCTACTTCTGATATTATTCAATTCCGAGAATAATTTACTGAACAGTTTAACTTAGCTGATAAAAAACACCGTATGTGCGCCGTCACGTCTTAGGTTATAACTGAACAGGTGGAAAAACAAGTCCGCTGTAAGGAACCTGTCAAAAAAGATAAAAGGGAATAACATCAAGCGATCTTAACAGAGTGTTTCCCCCGAGCTTGGTCATAATACGAATTGATTTATCGCTCTATATTTCTGAAAATATCACACATTTAACTTGCACCCAAAACCTCGGGGAAAGTTTGTAAGGCTTTGAGAAATGATTCTGAGCATAGCCGAGCCATACCGATGGCTACGTCGCGGATATTTACGAACACTGTGCCTTGTCAGATGTTGTTACGGTGACCCATTGAAAGCATTTTCTTTGGTCATTTTAATGGGTGGCGGATTCAGCTCAATGCATCCAGTCATTCCTCCAGATTTGAGTGAATTGCACATTTCTGAAGTACGCCCAATGTTCACCTACGAGCAGTGATGCTGTCCATTTCTTCATATTTTCACACGTTCCCCTGACCCCCAAGGCAACAGAGCTGCAGAGTATGCACACTCATGCCACTTAGGCTTGAGGGTTTCACTTTACTATATTTCGCGGCTGCCATCGATTGATCCCCCGATCGATGCATTGATTGGCTCGAATTAATTATGTTTCGTGACCCCGTGTGACGTCAGTAAGACCCCAAGTTTACTCGTGCTCACCTGACAGGTCAGAAGAGGTGCAGAGTCACGGAAGGATATAATCCAGGTAGGTGAAATGGCAGCCGTGACCTCGGGACGAGAGTATCTATTGAACCAGTCACAAACAGTAATAAAAAAATACTAAATCGGTCAATTTTAACGATTATGAAGGTAGGCCGGCCAGCACTAGGCCTATCGTTTAGCCCTGTAGCCAGTGGCTTTCTTATAGGTCTTTTTTTTCTCTCAATAATGAATTTCAATGTTTTTGTCTTAAACATAGTTTAAAAATTGGTCACACATCCAAATCCTATAAGAAGTCAAATAGGCCTTACAGAGGACCTTTTCGATGTTCCAACGTTATAGGGCCGTGCTCAATGCAAGCTGTTGTCATCTTGTTTGCAAGTATGTAGCAAGTGTTTTGTCTGTATGAAATAACTCTGTAAAATACTTAAAATATGGGATCATTCATTCTCGGAATCACCTTTTCACCAGTTCTCCGAGGATGTGCCTCAGTAAAAGAAATATTCTTTCATGGAAATGCTAGGTTAAGTATTTTGCGCCGAGTTTTTTTCGTTAGACTTGGCCTGTCTGCTCTCTGATCACCTCTTCTTCTTCTTCTTTTTATTATTGCTATTATTATTATTATTATTATCATCATCATCATTGTTATTGTTGTTGTTATCGTAGTCGTGGGCCAGAAGGCCAATGGCTGATCATTTCACATTTAGAAAATTAACTATCTCAAATGCTCTAAAGTTATTTTAGGATTAATTAAATGTTAATTATGATTAAACATTAACTCGATTATGCTGTTGTTGTTGTTTCTAACCGTATCGGGAATAATGAATGTTTTAATGTGAAATCATTGCTCTGCTATATATGTTACGACAACAATATTTAAGAAATATTTTCAAAAGAATAAAAAAAAAAGAAGTATTATTCTATATTATTATTATTAATAATAATAATAATAATAATAACAACAATAATAGTAATAAGTATTGAATGTGTATAAAAGTTAACGTTTTAAAACTTCAACTTTTAAACTTTGAAGACTATTGAAATACCGACACAAACAGAAAAAAGCGACACTTCCGCATATGACGCTTGTTTTCATTGGGTATATTTTACAATCAGCTCATTTAGAAAATGTGATCAAATATGAATAAAATGACCTGGAATTAAGCTGGTAATAGGCCCTACGATCAACTTTCTGACCTGCTGGTCTACTCTCTTTTTAGAATGAATTAATTCTAACACTCATGTTTTTCCTCAGTGTTGTTATTATTATTATTATAATTATTATTATTAATAATAGAAATAATAATAATAATAATAATAATAATAATAACGAGAAGAAGAGGAGAATTTGTGGAGAGTTATCTTGATTATCTGGGTTAAAATGGTCGTCCATGTTAGGTCTCAGATTGTCTGAATCAACAAGAGCACGAACTGTGCCAACGGGACAACAGGGGTGTCCGCGTGGGTTAATGTTTCTTCATCGATCCCCATTGCCAGTGTTATCGGAAATGCATTACTGGAGCCAACAGCGAATGCGTCAACTCCGTGCAGCGCGGCGGCAAGCGAACCTAGTATTGGCTGCCCAGCTGCTGCAGTGATTGATGCTCTTACTCTAGGTCCTAATTCACCCGGATTTCGCCCATTCACTCGTGCCTCCATCTGACTTTGCATGCAGATTCATCTAATGGAGGTGAGGCGGACGATGTTTAAACAGTGTTGGCACATTTTAAATGTGGAGCAACTTTAAACCAATGAATAAGACTATTACTCTTTGCAACTTCGATGGAACCGAAGTTTAAATGCGATGCTGCATGCTGGTTGAATAAACACGGATGGACCGAGCATGAAGGGAATTCCCATTATCCAAAAGGGCCCAATTAAGCAATTGTTGCAATTTTACCTCAGCTGAAAATGTAAATCAATGTTCAATCAATAGTGCTATTCAATGCAATTGTGCATTCGCTTGGCCTAATGCTGTCGTGCTGTGGAGAGTTGGCATATCAACTGCTTTTGTGGATCTTTTTCACGGAGTTTTACGCTGCCGTTGCGTTTTTTGTAGTTTTTGTTGTTTTTTTTTTTTTTTGTGGAATAAAATATTTCTGTTGCTTTTTTCTAGTATTGCCTCCTTCTCTTGACCCTTCGCATTTTCAACTCTCAGTTCCCAATATGAAATTGAGGCCCGCAGGCCCTGTAATAGATGTGGAAGTTTTTTTTTTTTTTATTCAAGACTCAAGTGAAGTAGGCTGCGAAATTGACCAGTAGGCATGGGCTATTATTTAACAGCGCAAAGTTACAAATTAATAATTTATAAATACTATCGATGTGATTGGCATTTTTTTTTGTTTATAATAACAGGCGCCGGCCTTCTTCACTGATTATTTTTTTCTCCGTAAATGGTTTCTTCACGCATTAACAAAAACAAAAAAAAAAAAACGTTTTGCCTACTTTGGCTTAGCTCGTTTAGAGGGCTACGTTTTCCAGATAGGCTGTTTAATGGCCCGTAGGCTAGGGTATATGTTATATTAATTGAATTAGCAGTGTTTAAACTGTTTTTCAAAATGTTTAATACCATCTCTTCATTGAGGCCATGGTAACTTTGAATTTGGCTGCGCACTTACAGATCGCTGACAAAATAAACTGTCATAGACAGTTGATGATTCATATATACCTTTATGAACGATTGCGACTTCAATAAGCAGATGTTTTTTACAGCCATATAAATCCCATCAGGCCTTATTTCATTCAGAAGATAATGATTGTTTTAGTGATTTACTACATTGAGGAATATTGCGTGACGGTGTATGCCTGTGGTTTAATATTATTACTTTTATTCGTATAGCTGTGTAAGACATGGACTGAAGGAACACGAAGATCATTTGAGTCCTGCTGCGGCCACCTGTAGGCTACTCACATAGAATTGATATAACTCTGAGCATTTTGCTGTGAAGAGAGAACTCTGGAAGTAGCTTCGGACGCAGTGGACAAAGAATCTTTAAAACCTCTAAGGCGGATAGGCCTTATCGACACCTATAGGCTTCCTTGGGTTTATCCAGTTCTTTCTTCTAAAAGGATTTTGAAAAATAAATGAAAGCTCACGTGTACTGCAGTGCTTGTCCTAAAATGGGCATTTTTTTCTCTCAAGTTATGAAGAAATGGTACGCGTAATAGTGGACGGGATTTACTTACAGTGCTGTCAACTAACTGCATTTTTAATTGATCATGGAATTAGGCTAAATAACATATTTTTCTCTTGAAATCTGTGACGGCTCTCTTTTGGTATATGAGTAAACGAAGAGGGTCACGTGCGACTTTCTTTTCGGGTAGCCCTGTGATCTGGCGAATTTCGTTGATTATTCTATTTAGCACACGGACTGACGGCGAAATGTTTATTTGATGAAACTGCACTTGCCAACGGTGTGTCATATTTCAAATTTCGTTACACGGTTAAAGTCGCTAGAGGCATATCCTACTGATTCTGTTGCCTAGGGGTTTTTTTTCCAAAAAAATGTGCAGATCCTTTGCTGGGCCATTTCACACCGTCTATATGTTGTGTAATAACGTTCACTGAACACATTCTGTAATTTTTTTATGTAGATCTAAAAGGATGTGGGATATTGATACAGCACCTGTAATCAAATTCTTCACCATTACCATGGCAACGATTGACTATGCAATTCTGCAACCAGCAATACAACGAATGCGGATGCGTTTTTTTTTTTTTGGCCTTCCTCTTCATGGAACTCTAGTGTGCGACTCATTTCTTGGCGAAATTTCTGCGAGGAACAAACGTGCGAAAAATTTTGACCTTCTGTCTCATCGCATCCTAAGTTGAAAATCTTTGTTTTTATGCGAAGCCATAAAGAATATAAGGCGTCTGTAGTATAGCACTGCGCATTAGCATGGGCCCGGAAACTTCTGTGTTTGTGTCTGCACCCCTAAACAATGCTATTCATCAAAACACAAAATATTAATTTTATCTTGTCTCTTAATCCATTTTACTGTCGGGAAAGCTTCATCTTTGTTGCGCGTTTTCTCAATCTCTGTCACGAAGTTAATTAACAGTTCTTCACAAAGTGGTGAAGGAATAGTTTATATTACTGAGGTTGGGAGTAAAATGATAGACAAACAGCAACACAGTTGGCTGAACAATTTGCGCCTTTTACAAAACCCTCAGTGACATTTAATTGGGTCAAGGTGTTGTGCTTAGTGTCAATTGATTGATTGTTGATTGATTTAGATCAGGCAGCACTGATGGCTCCCATTCTGGCGGGCCAGTGCACGTGCCTTACTGTGTGTTCCAACTGATTATTCAGTTTTAACGTTCAAAATGGATGGATAAACCACTTATTTATTTTCCCCTCTGGCAGCCCTATATCAGTGCTGTCTTTTGCCCCGCTTCTTCTGGTTTTAGATCAAGTACTGATTGAACTAATTATGTATCTGAAAACATAAGTTGGCATGAAATGGGTCTGCCATTATTTTACGGCCAGTGTATCTCCCGCAGTCGGTCGCATCTCTATTTTGGGATGAACAGCTGTTCCTGCAGTTTTATATTCTTTCAAGTAGGAGCTATTCTCTCTCAGCACGTTCCAGCCACAATTTAACGGCACACACAAATGCTCTCTCTCACGGACATGGTCTTAACGTTATTGAAGGAACAAGATTTGGATTTTTTTCTTGTGAATTTTTTAAAGTCAGTGTACTGGAACTTAGTCGCTTTCAGCTACCGTGGCGATCAGTTGGGGAGACCGGGTCTAGTTGTTACACGTCCATGTTGTTACATTCTAAATAGTTCCGATAAGAAAACACAGACGGCGCTCTAATTTTTCCTGCTGCTCCGCGAAGGTTACCCGCGTCTTTACGTGACAGAAGGACGTACGTCGAAAGTCGCAGGTTAGTGTTCCAGAAAAAATGCTCGAAAAAGTAACTTTCTTGGTGTTTGGGAGATTTCGATTGACATCAAGTGTAATTCATACATACCCGAGAATTTCTGGATTAAGAGAGAGGAAGACATTAGCCACTGTGTCATGACATGTAAAGATTGCCCTGGAACATTTCAAAATGTCGGGACAATGGGGAAGGCTTGCTGGTGGACTAGTTGATACATCCAAGTTGTTACAGTAAGAACTTGCCTCAAAACCTGAGACAACTTGGGCAAGATCAAATTACCTCACTGAATGACTTTCTACCTTTTTGTATTACAGAAAGATGCCTTGAAATTTCAAACGAATAACGAAATGTGGCAATGTCATTAGAGAATGACTCAAGAGATTCCTTACGGTGGATTCGTGGGATAATAGGCTACACAGCAAAACGTTCAATGTTAAATCAAGTCTATTTGGATCCACGTGGATGCACGTGGATCCAAATAGACTCTTTAAGTGTTCATTTAACACTGAACGTTTTGCTGTGTAGTAAGACATAACCTGTCTACTTCAGTGGGAAACACATCTCACTTGAGCAAATTCTTAGTGTAACAAAATGCCCCACAACCTGCAACAAACTACCCCTCCTGTAAGAAACCACCCCATATATTCTATTTTTTATCTATTTTTATCTATTTTTTATTCGCCAGCATTACGCATACACAGAATATAGGGGTTGTTGCAGATCAGTCATGTAGTCTAATAAACTTTCTATATATTTTCAGTACATATTGATAAAAAAAAAAACCTGATAATGTCAATTCTACAGCTGTTAAAAGAAAAAGTGTAACAACTAGACCGGGTCTCCCCTAGCCTATAATTATCTTGCGCCCCGATGTGCAGGCCTAAAAGAAATTTCATGGCTCAATTAGGTTTAATTTTAATTTTCATTCAGGCACCTATTTATTGCTTTGTTTATGTTAGAACTGCTTCTTCCAGTAAATCACAGAATAACAGAAATATCTGCTGGGCAATTGACTCACGAACACCTCGTATGAATCCTGCCTCTCGACATATGAAATGCTTGGCGAAAAATGCAAATGGGGCGTGCGGGCATAGACTATCCGATTTTCTTATATAGAAATAAATCTTCCGATGGTCTCTCTCGGTGAGGTAGAGAGCTTTCTTTGTTTTTGTTCCTTGTTGATTTGTGAGAGGAGATGAGTGATGTTGGCAGCGCGTTTGTGCACTTCTTCATAATTGGTCTCGGTTTTTTGCCTACTCTCTCTCGCCTTCTCTCTGAAATTCAAAGAGGTTTTATTGGCAAGTGGTTCTTAGATCCATGATTCTCAAGTGTAAAAAATGCAATGAAATACAAAAGATCTGTTTATTTCTCGCTGGCGTCTCTCGCCGTCTCTCTGTCTTTCTCCATTGCTCTGTCTTAGTTTGAAATTTATGTCACCAAAGTATTTTGAAAAAGATTTGAACTAGATGTGCCCCGCGCCGCAATTCCGAAGCTTTTACAGCAGGTCTTCCCTGGCCAAAGGCTAACTGATCTTTGGATTTCTCGCGCTCTGACACCGGCAGTGTCTCCACATCAATCTTAATGTATTCTAAAGTATATTTACTTGAAAGAGTCTATTGGCAAAAGTTAAGTACCTGTGTTTAGTGGTGTCTCATTGATCAAGGCCGAACAGTGCATCAGTCGGGCATTACAGCCTAGCGCGCGTGTGTACATGTGAGTGAGTGTGTGTGTGTGGGGGGGGGTACATTTTGAGAGGAAGCACAGGGGACTACGCAGAAGTCCTTTGATCAGCACAATGTTAAGTCACTGAGTGGCTTTGTGTGTGTCTTAACTGAGCCAGCTAAACTCTTCCCGGGTCCAGATTCAATATGACCGGCTAGGAGCCCGTCGTTAAAGTGCGACGATAATGAACGCTGGGCTCTCACATTCAGTTTGCCAATGAGCTGCGTAACGACCAGTTTCACATGACTTGGACCTCCATTATGTTTCTGGTTATAGAATTATGTTCTGGTGTATTGGTGTTTTCTCGTATCAAATGTTTTGTGTGTGTGTGTGTGTGTGTGCTTACTTCAACAGGGCTTCAACCCCAGCAGTTTGAACTCCGCATGCGCTTCAGCTTCAACCGAACCCAAATTCGGTGTGTACAATTGATTGCGCCGTCGGCTCAAAGAATACGTGAGCTCTGCCCGCTTGTCAATCACCCCCCGGGTCGTTCAGAGGGAAATCAATTTCCGATTGACCTCTCTCTGTTTGATTTGAGCGGGGAAAACCCACGAACGTTTTCCACTGGGAAGTCGTGGTGCGAATTTTCTTTTCGTCAAAGGATTTCATTCAGCTTTATCCAGATTCGAGGTGTTTCGTTCCGTGGTATTATTACTGAGACAGCGGGTGGGAGTTTCACTAGTAACTGCGAAGTCTTTTGTACAACTTGCAAAAAGTTTTTGTATATAAATCTTTAAACTGTAAAGTTAAGGCCTTTATATTTCTATGTAATTACATGTGAGTTGTTGCAGCCCAAGTAAATTGCTTGAATTTGCAGTTTCTGTTCTCATGAAAATGAATTAGAAGGGTCAATTTTTAGAGCTTTGAACGATTATCTTTGATATCAAATTTAGCCAACTATTTCCCCTGAAATCAATCTCTCTCTCTCTCTCTCTCTCTCTCTCTCTCTCTCTCTCTCTCTCTCTCTCTCTCTCGCTCTCTGTGTGTGTAAACGTTGTCTTTTTTCACCAGGTAGTACAGTTTAGCTTCAGTCACTCTGAAGCAGGGTTTTTCGATGAAAAATGCGGCATGAGTTCCAACCAAGTTCCAAAATTTGTGCTCTTTTGTTTGACCTTGAAAATTACCAAACTCAGGTAGCGCTGGCACAATATGTTGTCACACTGTCTATTTAAAAATGCTGATGTTTTTTGACATGGCCGGTGTTTTTGCTGATATTTTCCCCAGGTTAATTGACGGGAGCACATTTCTCATTTGCGATTTTTTTTTCTTTTGTTGTTTTTTGTTTTTTTTGTGGGGCATTGGAATTCAGAATGGCATAAGCGTATAAGGTTAAAACAAATTAGCACTGGCTTTTCGCCATTTAAAAAACTGGACATCCTCAGGCGTTCAGAGATATTATTAAGATGGCCTAAACAAGGGCCTGTTGAAACATCTAAAAAATAAAAAAAAAGTCAGGTGTAATAATAAATCTACCGAGGTTTTCCAAGAAATATATTAGTTCCGATACGAATCATAATCCCAAATCTGAACCTAAAAACGTTATTTTTTCGGTGTGACGGAGATCGCCAAAATGAAGTAGGCCTAATATTTTTCATTTTCAATTTCTCTTTGTTTTAATAGTGGGCCTATATCATGGTGCGTATTCGTGCAAAATATGGACGAAACTACTATCATTTATTTATTGTTTTAGTTTATTTTTAATCTAAGATTAATTGTCATTACAATTGTCATTAAAAACTGTGCATAACCGACGGAGCAAGTTATGCCGCATTACAAACAAAACTTGAATACATTTTAAAGAATTAGAAATTTAGAATAAAAAAATAAAGAATTTTTTTGACATTTAATTCAATACTACAAAATATTGATTGTGAAGTTGATTTATTTATTTTGCATTTGCTGGCTGTGTAAAAAAAAAAAAATTGATGAAAAGTGAAAATTGTACTGGATGTAAAGTAGCTGATAAAACATAAATTTTGTTTCATCCTGAACCTGCCGTTCGAATATTTTGTCCGCAACAAAATACAACAACAACAACAACAACAATTAATAATAACAATAACAACAACAACAACTAAATTAGTGTAGTTAAATCATCTAATATCAATAAAATAATCGTCACTGAAACAGGCCTTATTAAGTCCTACATTATTATTATTATAATTATTATTATTCTTTTTATTATTATTATTATTATTATTATTATTATTATTATTATTGCGAGGTCTGTAAATATTAATTTATGATTTACTGTGATTTTGACTCATTAATTTAGAATTTTCTTCCTGTCCATTATTTTTTCTCTAGAATTGTCTCTTATTTAATCTAACTTGGAATAAATAAAAAAAATGTTGTCTTCATTTTACAAATAAAATGTTTTGCATTAAGGCTCATTATCGGCTTATTTTAAGACTGACATTGCTTCAGATGGTCGTACGTTTGAGTGTTCATTGATGTTTCCAAATAAAATTAGATTTATAATCACATTCAAACTTTCTTCATCATGGCACACTGGCTTGCAAATGCATAATCTGAATTATTTTTGGGTGAATACTATATTGGATCATATTAAAGTTATTAAAATAGTTGAAAACCGAATCTATCAGATTCTGATGGTGGTTGGGGTTTAGGGGATGGCTGTTGGGGTTTTCCATCACCAAGGTTAGTTTACCGATGAGTCGATACTATTGGAAATCTATATCAAAAGTTATTGAGTTTGTGATAGGGGGTGTTAGAATGTATTAATTGGAGCTGCACTTAAATAATTAGCAAATGTTTTAACTTCCTTAACCATAGAGCGACTAAAAGAGAACGCAATGATTTGAAAATAGCCTATAAACATTTTTTTTTGCATTCTGAAATTAAAAGCACCAATAAAATCAGAACAAAATATAATGACCTGTTATGAATTCGCTTAAAAAGTGGATTGTGACCGATAAGGCCTTGCTTTAAAATGATCGTCGGTAACTGTTGCACTAGAGATATGTTTGAGGAAGTTGAAGATATTTATCTTGCAGCACGGAAGTTGGAAGATTTCATGTTTCCGGTGTATGGAACTTTATATATTTACAGGAATTGCGTTTTGGGATTTGGTTTCATGATTCAGGCTCATTTCCTGTAAGCTTTGTGTGCCTGTTTTTTAACATTATAGACTATATGAGCGATATACATCGCCGTTAAAACCAAATGTTTCTCGCTCCGAAAAGATGTCTTGTCAAACCCGAGCGCTTTGATTAATGTACAAACTATTTGCGTATTAAAATGCGTTCTGTGTTAAAACAGCCTGCTTATCTTGTGGCTCTCCATAATTTAATCGTCAGGGGTTTTCATGTTCATTGAACGCTTCATATTTATTTTTCCTTGAAAACTGAAGATTTAAGGCCATCTGTCTTGTAGCAGTCGTTCTTACGGGTTCTGCTCGTGCACGTATATTTCTTATTCGCATTAATGAATTGTCTATATATGTTTCATTCTCACAAACTACTGATCCATCGTTAAAGGGAGCCTAAAAGAATTAATGGGGAACGACGCTATGGGGTGTCAGTACAAGTAGGGTATGACATTGTCTGTTTAGGCCAAGATCAACTTCATCCTTTCACTGAAGAGTGAAAGTTTGTTTGTTATTGTTTTATTTTATCTTCTTTATTTCATCGTATTGATTAATTTATTTATTGCTTACTTTGACAAGCGGCGCAATTCGACCGTCTCTTTTGACTGAGGGGGATCGAATGGTCACAATTTTTTATGTGGGCTGAATTTTTTTCTTGCGGTTTTAGACGCGCAAAAAGTGGCCGCAAGATGAAGTCCCCTTCACCTCTAATTATGTTTCACGGTGGTGACGGTTTCTGGGGCCACAGGTGTGATTAAAACCGATGTTAAAATGCAATCTTTTGCGCGTTATGGAGAGTCAAACAGAACTACGAAAGATGTGAACACAAGCCAGCCCTCATATTTTCTCAGAATGTTAACTTCAACTGAATAATGTCTTGAAGGACTTCGCATTAGGGAACACTATAGATTATCTGAGTGGTAATAAAAATGGCTTTAACTAAAAGCAAGCATGTGCTCCATGCGAAGCATAGGCTACACACGTACTTGAAAAATAGAAAATAAAGCAAATAGGATGGCTGCTTGAATTGTTAAAGCTGCCTTCCAGCTTTAAACTTTTGCCACTTCTTTGAGCGACTGTCCGTGTAGGCCTATTGATATGATATTTAAATTACGAGCATCAATTCGTTATCACAGGGAATTATCTCGATCTGCTACCTACGTCACAGTGGCCCCAGCTTGATACCTGCTGACGTATACAAGAAACACAAAGTGAGACCTGCAACGCTAACTTTCTGTTGAGTTCGCTATGCCATCAATTTAAGTTTGAAAGCTTTCAGATACTGTCTTATTCACACTTGATTTGGCTACTCGCGCAGTGACGTCAGTTCAACTTTACCTATCTAACAAATTCCGCATTGCAGCATAATGTTCTCTCTTTTTTTGTTTTGTATTGTAGTGAGTGGATCGGGCTTTTTCAAACAAAGCATTTGGAGTAATGACTGCAGGAAGAATTATAATTTGCATAAAGAATTATAATCAATAATAATCGATGACACACATAAGCGTCCTCTAATGAAGACTTCACGTGCCCTGCTTGGACTGTTCAATACTGATTTGACTGTTGCGATAGCGACCTTAAGAGGGGCTTATGCCTTTCTTCGACCTCTGTTCGTTTCATACCCCATTAACCTTGACTGTACTTGTTGTAGGCCTATGTAGAGAAGTATGAAGAGGTTGGGTAGTGGAAAAAGGCCAAGGTGAACCGGCACTGCTGTCTATGATCTGGAATAGTTATTTTTTTATTGTTTTTTCTGCATGTCATTCTGTCCGTGAGCGAGGTGCCTATCTCATACCACGAATACTGGGATTCATCGAGTCCTCAACTGCATGACAGTTGTGGGTTCAAATCCGAGCTGAGGCATTCCTGATTTGAATTCGCATGATCTCTCCGTTTTCGCGTGGGTTTTCTCCTGGAGCATCAGTGTCCCTTCTCGGCCAAAATACATGCATACGAGGTTATTTGGAGACCCTGAGTTGCCAGTAGACTGTGAGTGAATATTGCGCGGGCCCAGCGATGGGTCAGCGAGCTGTTAGGGATATGTTCCTGTCTTTCGTCCGCAGTCTGCAGGGTTAGGCTCCAGGTGCCCCACGAACCAATAGGAGGAAAGCGGTTAAGATAACGGCAGGTTGAGATAGTTGCTGTTGTTCGTGGTGGTGTTGTAGTTGCTGCAACGCGCCACACGTTTTCGTTTCCAGCAACTCTCCATCGATCTGTGTTAAGTCGCGATAAGTGTTAAGTGGAAGTGTTTCAGGGAAATTAAGCTTTCAAAACCTCCCAGTTTGATTTCGTCGAAAGAATTATCCATCACAAAACTTGGTTTTCCTCAGAATCTGATTGGCCGAGGTTTCCTCAGGCTTTTCATTCGATACCGTCGATTAATGAGTCTATTTTTCATGTCTTCCGCTTGTCTCTGCTGCCTCCTGTCAAGAGATTCTGTTCATGCGCTCAAAAGCTGCGAAACAATAGGCTATATACACGGCAAACTCAAAGTTAACATGTCAAAGTATTCGCTGTCTCCGCCATAAGACAAACTGGTGGGTGGGGGCCTTATCTATCCCAGCGAGTGCTGCGCACGTTGCCTGAGCCCGTGCTACTATAAAGTCACCCCGAGCCTCAGCAGGTATTATAAAAGGCCAAGGGGTTCAAAATGGCGAGCATGGCGTATTTCAGACCATGGCACTGATTCAATATCTCTGTCTCAGATTGGCAAGTGTCCCATTTACCATGCAAAATGAGACAAGATCCTCAATTCAATCAAACCGCAATCGTTTTACCCTCAACTTGATGGACCAAATTTGAGGCAAGTGTCAGTGTATCAGTTTACCTCGTAACGATTTTTCAGACCAACTGCAAACGCTATATTCATAATTGAGTGTGAAGTGTCACGCGGATAATACTTGTGGTTTTATTAGGGACCAAGTCTGTACCGACGAAGGGTCTGTAACTTGTTAATTTCGAATATATATATTCATCTTCCCATAAGCTGAGTCAGGACCCATCAGAAATAAAAATCAAAACTTGCATTTTTTAACATCTTTAGTTTTTCTTTTAATTTCTTAAAAAATAAAAGTAAAATTAAAAATGAAATGTGCTTAAATCGGGTTTCATCTGTAGGTCGACCTTTCATCGAACCGCAGCCCATTTGCCTCAAAGCAGCTCGTGTCAAAATATTAAAATATGAGATATTGCAAAAATCTTTTGGCTCCTGCCACAACTTCTTCTGGCAGCTCTGTTTTCAGGAAAGATAAAAAGCAATATGTTTTGCTCGTCAAAAATTGGCACCAACGTTATGAAGTACACAATATTTATTCCTCTGGTTTCACTTTCCAGTGATAAAAAAGAATAGTGGTCTACTTTTTAAATTTTATTTCAACAATCTTTTGTTGAAAACCGACAGGTGTATTGCATTTTTTATGGTTTAAGGTTGACATATTTTGGTACAAAAGCGACCGTGAACACTGGGTGCAATCTCTCCCTCTGGGTCTTGTGCCGTCACTCTTAAACATGGGTGCTCACGTGCTCTGGAATGCTGCCGGTAACTTTAATCTGAATCTCATTGTATTAATTGGCAATTTAATGTTTTGTGTAATGCTAAAATTGAGCCTGAATTTTATCGATAAGCCTATATAAAATATGAAAACGGGGGGTGGGGGAGGTTGCTGAAATAAAGAGAAGGCAAACCCCCCCCAAAATTGTATCGGCTGAATAACTGGGTTTGGGCATCTGCAAAACAGCATTTGTACCCTGTATGCAGTGGTCAGTAGCTACCAAGAGTGTCCAGGGAATGAAATCAGGTTCTTGAGAGACTCAGGCTCATTGGTTCTTGTTGGGAGTGAAGGCTGGCCCATGTGGTCTGATCCAACAGAGGAGCTACTGTAGTTCAAATCGCTGTAAAAATTTATGCTGGTTCTGATAGAAAGCTGTCAGCTCCCACAGCACAGTTTCTTTTGTATGGGGCTGCAAACTGGCCAGGATGCCCATGCTTAACCCTGTCCATTGCTGTAAGTGCCTACAAGGAGCATCAGAACAGGACAACAGACCAATTGAAGCACTGATTACTAAAATCCCACAAGTCAAGTCAAGTCAAGTGTGACTTATGGGGTTTTAGTAATAGGTGCTTCAATTGAAGAAGGTCTGATGAGTCACCTTTTTTTTTTACATCATGTGGATGGCTGGGTGCGTTTGCATCACTTATCTGGGGAAGACATGACACCAGGATGCACTATGGGAAGTAGGCAAGTAAGTGGAGCCAGTGAGATGCTCTGGGCAATGTTTTGCTGGGAAACTTTGCGTCCTGCCATTTATGCAGATGTTACTATGACAAGTACTACCTACATTCAGACCGTTGCAGACCAAGTACACTCCGTAATGGCAAAGGTATTCCCTGATGACAGTGGCCATTTTCAGCAGGATCATGTGACCTGCCACACTGCAAAAATTGTCCCACAATGGTTTGAGGGAAATCTAAAAAGACTGTGGAGCAGACAGGTTGCTACAGAGACATTGTTTCACACACTGCATAAAGCGAAGCACTCAGGTGCATCACAGTGCCTTCCAACTGAAGTCTTCATCAGGGAGTTCTTCACACCTCACAAATTGATGCAGTTTTAAAGAATTTTCAAGAATAGTTTTAGGAACATGACAGAGAGCTGAAGCTGTAGGCTATGTCTCTAAATTCTCAAAATTGCAATCCAGTCAGGCATATTTGGGATGTCCTTGAAAAAATGTCTGATCCCCACTGTTCAACTTACAGGACCTAAAGGATCTGCTGCTAATGTCTTGGTGCCAGATGGCATGACATGCCCTCCAAGGTCTTTTTGAGTCTGTGCGTCGATGAGGGTCAGAGCTGTTTCCCTGGACAGAGGGGGACCCACACAATAAGGCAGGTGGTTTTAATGTTGCGGCTGATTGGTATATTTATATTTGGTATGCTGCATAATGTATACCGCATACAGTGCCATGAAAAAGTATTTTCCCCCTTCCTGATTTCTTATTTTTTTGCATATCTGTCACAGTTAAATGTTTCAGATCATCAAACAAATTAATATTAGACAAAGACAACCCGAGTTAATACAAAATTCTATTTTTAAATGATGATTTCATTTATTACGGGGAAAAAGCTATCAAAACCTACATGGTCCTATCTGAAAAAGTAATTGCCCCTAAATCCTAATAACTGGTTGTGCCACCCTCGGCGACAACAACTGCAATCAAACGTTTGCGATAACTGGCAATGAGTCTTTCACATCTCCGTGGAAAAATTTTAGCCCACTTTTCTTTGCAGAATTGATTTAATTCAGCCACATTGGAGGGTTTTTGAGCATGAACGGCCTGTTTAAGGTCATGCCACTGCATCTCAAGCGGATTTAAGTCCGGACATTGACTAGACTACTCCAAAATCTTCATTTTGTTTTTTTTTTTAAGCCATTCAGAGGTGGACTTGCTGGTGTGTTTCGGATCATTTTCCTGCTGCATAACCCAAGTGCGCTTGAGCTTGAGGTCATGAACAGATGGTTGGACATTCTCCTTCAGGATTTTCCAGTAGAGAGCAGAATTCATAGTTCCATCAATTATAACAAGTCATCCAGGTCCTGAAGCAGCAAAGCAGCCCCAAACCATCACACTGCCACCACCATGTTTCACTTTTGGTATGATGTTCTTCTTATGAAATGCTGTGTTAGTTTTATGCCTGATGTAACGGGACGCACACCTTCCAAAAAGTTCAATTTTTGTCTTTTCAATCCACAGAATATTTTCCCAGAAGTCTTGGGGATCATCAAGATGTATTTTGGCAAATGTGAGACGAACCTTTGTGTTCTTTCCGGCCAGCAGTGGTTTCCAACTTGGAACTCTTCCATGGATGCTGTTTTTGCCCAGTCTCTTTCTTATTGTTGAATTACGAACACTGACTTTAACTGAGGCAAGTGAGGCCTGCGGTTCTTCAGATGTTGTTCTGGGTTCTTTTGTGACCTCCTGGATGAGTCATCAATGCACTCTTGGAGTACTTTTGCTAGTCTGGCTACTCCTGGGAAGGTTCGCCACT
The DNA here is from genome assembly GCA_029721435.1 of Gymnothorax reevesii. Taxonomy (NCBI): domain Eukaryota; kingdom Metazoa; phylum Chordata; class Actinopteri; order Anguilliformes; family Muraenidae; genus Gymnothorax; species Gymnothorax reevesii. Next base: position 128,516,706 of record CM056576.1, on the reverse strand, counting down.
GTTCCAAGTTTTCTCCATTTGTGGATAATGGCTCTCACCGTGGTTCGCTGGAGTCCTAAAGCCTTAGAAATGGCTTTGCAACCCTTTCCAGACTGATAGATGTCAATTTCTTTGTTTCTCATCTGTTCTTGAATTTCTTTAGTTCGCGGCATGACATGTTGCTTTTTGAGATCTTTTAGCCTACTTCACTTTGTCGAACAGGTTCAACTGAAGTGATTTCTTGATTCAGCAGGTCTGGCAGTAATCAAGCCTGGGTGTGGCTAGTAAAATTGAACTTAAAAAATGTGATTAATCACAGTTAATTCATGATTTATGGGGGGGGGGGGGGGTAACTTTTTCACATAGGACCAGGTAGGTTTGGATAGCTTTTTTCCCTTAATAAATTATATCATCATTTAAAAACTACATTTTATATTTACTCGGGTTATCTTTTTCTTATATTAAAATTAGTTTGATGTGAAACATGTAATATGAAAAATATACAATAAAGTAAGAAATCAGGAGGGGGGCAAATACTTATTCACAGCACTGTATATAACTCCTACAAATCTAAGTCCATAAATGAAGGTACAAGGAAATCACTTTACCACAGCATGAACCACTTGACATAACATTTTCAAATGAATCATGTTTGTTTTTTGAATGTTAAGGGCAAATCTAACACTGATAGTGTGCGATATAAATAAAGAATATTGGCTCAGGTCTTACAAATGTGTTAGTGCGATGCAGCCGCCTGAACTGTCCCTAATATCTAGGCTAACTTGCTGTTCATTTTTAAAGAACATGTTATTGTGATTCCTCTGTTTTCGGGCAGCGCGCAGTAAAAAAAATAAATAAAACTTTTTCTTTTTGTACAGGGCAGATGTGGCTTGAGACATTTTGTTTTCTGTTTGTTTTCAGCTGTAAATAAAGGTCAGGTTCATCTCTTGGGAACTCGGAAGACGACTCTCGGAAGCGTTCTGGCATGGGTACGTGTTTCGCAAATGTGCCGCAGTAATAGACGTGTTCATACGAGGAGACGTATTGACGTGCGTCAGTCCGGTGGAAACCGCACGGGCCGGCATGTCCCAACTGATAGAAAAAGAAAAAAGAAAAATCATTTTTCCCCAACCTCCACACCCAGTAGCACTACGGTTGCTAAGCGACTGAGAAAGAAATGGAATGGAAAGGCATGGTCGATCAATTTTGTTGGGAGGGGGGTTCATCCAGTGCTGGAGACTGTGAGAGCCAGTGAATTATGTGACTTTTATTCAAGCATTATTTATTTATTTATTTATTTACCTACTTATGTCTGTGTGTGGGTTTCTGGGGAGTTTTAAAAAATTTGCCCTTTAAAAAAAAAAACTTCTGTGTTCTCTCTTTGCATTCACCTACGTTACTGTCCAGTACAGTTCGGTCTTCGGAGACAAATTGCTCACTGCATGCATATCCGATTGTGGCTTTTTCCTTTCTTATACTCATAGATTAAGATGTGCACTTAGGCCAGCAGGATAGATGCGTGCACACGTACATACACACAATTACATGACCACACACACACACACGCATGCACTCACACACTCATGTCTGCGCATAGTCGTGCAGCACGCACACATGAAGTAACCATGAATGATTGAGCAAATGCATTCCGGAAGGCTTGAATAGGAACACAAACACACGTATGTGTGTATGCGGAAACTGCCACATCCTCATGAAAACCCTTTTGTGTGTGTTTCCAATACATTTAGAATCAAAGTCCTTACAGGCATGGAATGTGCGTGTGTGAGCAAGTGCACACATACGTACAGACACTCACTCACTCTCAATCTCTCACACTCACGTACACGGATGCACATACTCTCTCTCTGACACACACACACACACACACACGTGCCTGCATACATACACACTCACTTGTGCACACAGACATACACATATACACACGCTCTCACTCTCTCTCACTCACACACACGTGTGCACACACACTCTCTCACACACACACACACACACACACACGCACATTGTTGCCCTCACACACTCCCTCTCTGGTGTTGAGTGTATTGAGCGGGTGGTATTGATTCTGAGGCCGGCTCGCCTGCAGTCAGTGCTCGTCCTACATCACATGCCTGGGATGATTTCTCCCTTAATAGTCTTTATCCAGCTCCACTCTTTATTTACACTGAAAAAGAGGCATTAGCGCTTTCTCTGTCCCCCTCTCTCTCTCTCCCTTTGTTTCTCACTCTCCTTCCTTCTCTCCGTCCTTTCTTCTGTGTTTCACTCTCTTCTCCCTTCCCTCTTTCTCTCATTCCCTCTCTCTTACCCTCCTCTGTCCCTCTCTCCTCCCATCTACTACCTCACTCTCACTCCCTCTCCTTCCCTCTCTCCCTCTCTCTCTTTTCATCCTCCTCCATCACTCTTCCTCTTTCTCTCTCTTTCTCTCTCCTTCTATCCAGCGTATGCTTTGTCCACATTCTGAGTCTACAAAGGCCACCCGTTTTACCCCCTATATCTTCTGTTGTTCAGCGTCCCCCTTCTCTCTCTCTCTCACACTCTCTCACTCTCTCTCTCCCTCCTCAAATTCTCCTTCTTTCCGTCCCTCCCACCTTCCCCTTCTTCCATTTCTCTCAGCACGACTCGTAAAAAATAGTTGTGTCTTATTATCTCCATAGCAACAGCAAATGAATGTTTTTGTAAGTCCTCCTATCCCACTCTCGCCTGGTTGCTGATTGGTTGCTGGTGCTTAGCGGTTAGCATGGTCTTGACCAGTAGCATCACTCACGCGGTAATGTTTGCACATGACCAGAGCCCTTCATGTTCGTGTTGTGTTTAGTGCTTTGGGCTGCGCCAGGTGAGATGTGAAAACACGAGCATCAGTGAGATGTATCAGGGCGCAGGTGTTACCTTGTATAGTGTCACATCACGCGACGGTGTCGATTTAGCAGACATCATGTTCTGCAGCACACGGAGGAAAGCCAGCCGTTGACTTTTGGTTTGGTCTGGACAACAAGGTTGGACAGGCCGCGAAGTGCACACAACAAGTTGTACCAAACGCTTTCTCTTGAATTAGGTGTCGCAGAAGTGTTTGTGGCACAAGAAAAACTGTTGATCCTGGAAGACCTTCTCTACCAGAGAACATCAAATTATGTAGATCAATTCATTCAAATTCAGAATGACATCAAAACTTCATTTGTTTTGTGCATTTGACACAAATCTCCAGACAATGTCTGAAGAAGCCTCTGATGACGAAAAAAGTTCTCCCATGAGAAGAAATGCTGGGACACAGGTGGTATTAAACGTCCCTTGGTGGAGAAACCTCAGGAGTTACTCAGCTGGAGAAGAGGGGTTCTCAACCAGATCCAGAAAGGGCTGATGAGGCTGCTGGCTTTCATTCCAGTACAAATCAAAGTTTTTAGCAAAGACTCTGGGGATTGATTTGTGGATTCAGGTGTGTAACTGCATGGCTGCGATGGAAGCCTGCACCCACACCAGCTCCTTTTGGATGAAACCGAAAGCCCTGCTGATGATGACAATGGACAGCCTGGAGTAAAGCAAAGACTGCATGATCGTTGTAGATCCATCACTATTAATAGTCCAATGAGGTGAGCAGGTTACAGTGAGATATTGCACTAGCAGGTAAAGTAGAAAGTACACGTTAAAGGATGTGTAATACCCTTTGAGCAGATATAGACGCCGGCGCCTGTAAATTCCTACATAATTCTGGAATTGAATTTCCGAATGTCTTGCTTAACCCGAATAATTTTCCCAAATCTCTATGACACAAGTACTGAGTTATAAAGCCTATAAATAGTCTCATGGACAACAGGAAATTAAACTGGCATTTTTTGTATTCTTCGCAAAGGTTAAGAGGGGTTTCCACACTTGTTGTGTTAGTGGGGTTTCTTGTAGCGGGTCTGTGAGGAGAATCCTATATCTCAAACTGTGGGGCGAGATGTTGCGGGGGTCACAATTCTCAGGGTTTGATTTGGTTTTGACGCACCTGGGGTGGGGGGTCGAAGGGGTGTTGGGTCACCTTACGGTCTCTTATCAAACCCAGCACTCCAGCCCCATGGCAAACAGAAGCTGTCCTTAATCAAACAGTGCTTCCTATCAGGCCTGGCACACACACACACAAACAATGGGGATTAATCGATCTCCTAATACCCACAGATAAATCAATAAGGGCCCAGGCCTGACGAGCCACACGGACCAATCAGAAGGCGTCTTGCTTTTGCCTCAAAGGTCCCCGGACCCAGTGAGAAGACAGATTGGGGAAGGGAACGACTGACCAGGAACTAGAGGTGGACGATGTGGTGGAGAGTCAATTAGAATTCCATCGGCGAGTGAAATGCAACGGGAGTGTGTCAGCATGGAGTAGTTACACACACTGGCTTTTCACACATTGTGTACACATGCATATATTCATGCGCTTTTACCTTACAAGAGACTGGTTTGTTCGCATGTACACTGTACTGTACACACTGATTGCACAGACATAATTAAAGTGTGTGTGACAGAGACCGCTGAACAGCTCTTTAATCTTTAAGGCAGTTTTATACTTGTAAGACTTACACTGACAGACGTCAAAGTGTCGGGTGATACAGATGTTTTTATGCTCAAACGAAGTGTCGCACAACATTTACAGCACAAACTGCCATCTCCATGGCAATTACTATTATTTCTTAATATCCATAACCAACCAGCTTTGTAAATGCTGCTATATCAACTTTCTATATCCACGACAATCACCAAAATCTCGGTCAATCCAGCCAATGAAATTGTGAGACAAGCAACAACTGTGTTTGTAGTGTTGCAAATATTTGACTGGCACAAGACACCATTAGACAGCACTTACTGTTTTTCTGACATCATTTTGGTCATCAGACACAGTCAACGGACAGATGTCTCACAAGTATAAAACGGCCTTTAAACTCTGGCTGCTGGCCTTGAGGCCTCAAGGTGTACATGTTTTTGAATTTTTGAGATTGTGCGTATTGGACAGAGTGTGTCATACCATTCTGAAGTTTTCACGATCTTCCAATACTCACACTCCCTACTGCATACTCACACTCCTACTACTGAGTACTCATACTCCCACCCTCTACTGCATACTCACATACTCAGCACTGAGTACTCACACTGAATTGTGCACTCGTCTTCAGCTACTGGATTTTCAGTCCTGCTCGGTGACGTACTGCAATATAGGGTGGGAGAGGCTTTGAGCTTGTGGAAGGAACCATGTCATACAAATAAAGTTTTTGAATATTATTTTTACCCATGTAATTTATTGTTCTTCTTCCATGTTTTTTTTACCATTGCTGCTACTATATTACCACCCATCTCATCCTCCTTCATTCCACATTCATCTTTACATCCCTATTTCCATCCCTCTCTCACTCTCCCTCCCTCCCTCCCTCTATCTCTCTTCATCACTCTCTCAAACCCTGTCTCCTCTTAGTTCTCGCATTAGAATTCAGACCAACACAAACACACATGTATGCGCATGTATACCCCGAGATGTTAACTCGCATATTTTATCTCCATACTCATGCGCACCTAGCAGCACACAGTCAAATGCATAAATACACACATTTCCGCTCACATACATGTATACACATACATATTGTGCATGCAAATACAGATGCACGCTCACACACAACACGCACGCACACACCTGTAGATGCACATACGGAAATCCACATGCACACATATGTGCACGCTCAGGCCAGACACAAAATATGGGGCTGCTTTTTCTCTTTTCTTGTCGGTATTGATTTTGCTTGTAGCATTGTCTATGACCAGAGAGAGGGAGAAAAATGGATAAGGGGAGGTTGGGAGCGAGGGAGAACGAGGGGGAGGGATGAAGACAGAGGAAGGACGAACAGAGGAGCGATCTGTGTTTACTCCAGGTTCTGGCGCCATTTTTATGCTGGCGTTTCCGATGGCATTGTTTCCGTCTGTCTGCCGAGCTGTCTAACAGTCTACCCGTCTGTGTTTGGGAAAAAAAAAATCTATTTTGAATGCACAATGTGTATATCATTGTATTTCAAATCTTTACAGGCTTGCATGCCTATCTATTTTTTGAATATCCTAATTTACCAGGTAGTAACACTGATTATGTTGACAGCATAGAAAACAACACGGGTCGGCGTGCTGGAGCTCTAGAACTTTGAACTCAAGCTGTGATTGTGATGTCAGCATACAGAATATATTAAGCTGAGCAGGGTGTAGCTAATATACAGTATTTGGTGTAATTATATTATAGATTATAACTATATGTCTGTCTGGATCTGCGAGAGAATTGGGCGCACAGGGCACAGAAGATGGTTGGCCTGCAAAACTGCACTGTTTTACAGTAGGAGCGAGGCTGTTGCTATTGAGGGTAGGTGAATAGTCTGGTTGGCCTGTGATAGAGAGGCCTGATCAATACCTTATTGATCCGGGCAGGAGAGGATTGGGGCAGGGGGGTGGGTGGGGGAGGGAGAGAGAGAGAGAGTGAGCGAGGAGAGCGGTTTGGAGGGGGGGGGGGGGGGGGCGTGAGTGGTGACTGTGGGTTTGAGTTTTAAAAATCTTTTGCTCCAAAGATGACAAATAATCTTTTGAACTGAAGGGAGCTTGAAAAGCGGAATGTTTTCTGGGGTCTGTAGACGCTGTGGCCTCGTCACCGCAGTACAGAGCCTGTGGTTTTCCCCTGCCTGCCTGGTCTGGTATGGATTTTACAGGGGCTGGGGAGGGTAGGGGGGTTGCTCTGGAGTAGGGGGGGGAGGAGGGAGTTAGCGGCGCCGTGGTTATCATCTCACATGTATATTGCTGATCAGGATATTGATTGTACGATATTAAAATGGGAATGAAACACCGTTTTCTCTGTGCCTTTCGTACAGTGCAGCTGATAGCTGAGGAACAGGTCTGTCTGTGAGTGAATGGCCTGTGAAATCAACAAGGATTCACACACTCACACACTCCCCACACATTCACACACACACACACACACACACACACACACACATGCGTGCGCGCACGCGCACACACATATATTCAGCCATAGACACTCACACACACAAGCACTCGCGCATGCACAAGCACAGAGACACACATACACTTATATACTCTTCCAAAGACATACACACACACACACACACACGCACACATATACTCTCTCAAATACACTCATTTCCACATTATTCTAGGGCAAATTATATGTATGTTTTTTAAAATGGCAGGATAAATACAGGCCCATTTGGACTGGGGACCCAACTCACCCACAAAGCTGTCTGAAGTCATTTCTGGTACAAATGAACAATTCCTCCTGGCCAATGAACTGGACCCAAATTCTCCGCTGAGTCTCTTCGTGCTGAATATAGCACTGGCCCCCTCTTTCCATTGATTGAATGGTAGAACTTTATCACTTCAACTCCTTAAGCCTCAGCCAATAGGAATTAATCACTTTGTTTGGCTTCCCTGAGTTTGTTTTGCTGGCCAATTAAGACTGTGCAGTTGCTAAATCATGGATTTGACTTCAGCATGCATGTTCTGACGAATAATGTCTACGGAATAATTAAAAAAAAAAAAAAAAACTGAGAATGAATGCTAGTAAATCCCAACCATAGATCTGTGATGTGACTCGACTGAAGTACTTCTTTTAAACAATGACTAAAGTTTTTAGTTCAGAACAATGGGAATCCTGAATGGCTTGCAGTTGAATGATTAGGTTCCCATGAAATGTCTGTAATTTGATTGGCTGCTGTCAGTGCTGTGTACTGTCAGTCACCCAGGGGGCGGGAGACCTTTAGGACCATGGACAGCGGCAGGTGTGTGTAGGGAAGGCTGGGTGATCAGATTGTATTTCCTGGAGTTCATCATCTCTTGTTCCAGGCTCTACTTTGTCTTTCAGATTTTGCCGTTAAATTCTACAGGTCCAAAGTCCAAGTTCTTTCTCCCCAAATCTTCCCAACTCATTTGATTTTTGTGTTTACACCCTCTATGACCATTCCTTCTCTCTCTCTCTACCCGTCTCTCACTCGCTTTGACTCCAATGCATCTTACTCATGCACTATCGTACACATACCTCTGTATTCTGATATACAGCCAGCTTGAGAAGTGTTTGAACACATCATTTTGGCTCTGTATGCTGACATCGTGGTTTTCAAATAAAACAGTTGAAGAGTTCATTGCAATAACTTGATAAGTGCCAATCTTATGTTTTATGGTATTACACAGAATATACTTTCACCATGTACCAATGTTGTGCACTCGTGACAAGTCTGCTTTTCTCGTGCTATATTGTCTCTGAATCTATCTATGGGGAAATATTACTAAAATTATCTTTATATCCTCCTCTTTCAAATAAATCATGTAGACTTTCATCTGTAATTTAAGGATTTTGTCAAAAATGTATGAACTGTAGAGAAATTACAGCAACCTCTCATACATAGCCCCCAAGTTTAAGTCTGAAGTTTGTGGACAAACTGGTATAATCATTAATTAAAATGTTATTTTTAGTGCTTTGTTGCAGATAATTAGCAGTCAATGGCTGCCTTGAGTCTGGAAACCATAGAAATGTCTTCCCTGAAGAATTTAAGCCAGGCCTTCAGTGCAGCCGTGGGGATTTTTGCCTTCAGCAAGTGGAGTCAGTGTTCGATTGGATTCAGTTCATATGATTGACTTACATTCCACCTCTTTGCTTTCATTTTATTTTTATTTTTCTACTATTATATTACTCATATCAAAGATCTTCAGTTTCTTTCACAGTAGGCTTTGGATCATTTTTCATGTACACTATGACATGCTGTCCAATGAGTTTTGAAGCATTTGGCTGAATCAGAACAACCAAATAACAATAGACAATATAGAATTCATCTTCCTTCTTTTGTTGACAGCCTCATCACTAGTAAATATAAGGGAACCATTGGCAGCTATACATGCCCACGCCATAAAACTACCTTCGCCGTGCTTCCTATCTGAACTGGTGTGCCCAGGAAGTTCCTGCTTCATTATCATTTTCTGTGACTTGTTCGACAGTAACCCATCCGTCAGCTGAGACTAAGAGAGATATCCTTTGTTGCCCTTGGACATTGATGAGCCTTTAACACCCAGTAGCCTGTGCAGGTTTGCGGTTTGTTCCACCTCGGGCCACTATCAGCTGGCTCACCACCCCAGGAGCCGTTCCGTTTTGGGGATAGTCCGACCCTGTCTTCTGGCCACAACACTTTTGCTCTTTTCAAAGTCACTCAGGTTTTTATGCCAAACCATTTTTCTCGTACCCAACACTTCATCCACGAGAACCAGCAGTTCAGATCTAAAATATCCCAAAGGCCCCATAAAAAAATGTTAGTTTATCATCCTCGTCCACGTCGGAATTTTGTGGCCGCATCAATTTTTTTTCAGTATTTTTATTTTAAAGAAAAAGGGCAATTCGGATAACGCTTTCAGAGAGTAGCACGAATAGACCCATAAATTGACACTTAAGTCATTTATTTGAAAAAGTTATGTTCTTCTCAGTGGAGTATCAGAAAATAAACGCATCTCGCAACCTAGAAAACGTCACAAACACATAAGTTTTACATAAAAATATATTTCCCCAAATTTTTTTTAAAATCCACCCACCCGCATCATATTTTTCAGATTAAAAGGATGAAAAACTAATATTTTTTTCTTTTGTGTGGCCCAACCTTAAACAGATAATCAACATTATTCACTTCATCTTTCAGTGGCCATAATGTTTTGGTTCATCAGTGCACACATGCAGACACATTCTGTTGTATATTCTCTCGCTACATTCTCTTTCTCTAACTGATTCTACCGCACTCTCTCTCTCTCTCACACACACACACACACACACACACACAACCTCTCTCTTGATTGATTTTAGCCGCAGTTTAAAGTTAAGTGGAGTTAGCTGGGAAAACTGCGGCTCCCTCTGTAACTGTGCAGCCCTCATTTCATCATGCAGAACACCAGGAGACCCTGTACAGAACTTGGGCCTGGGTGGATTTTTCACTTTGCTGTGATTTTAATTCAATTATTTCCCTTGCCTATTTGTTTATACAGAACTGGTTAACCCTTTCACACCTGCCCGAGGAAATACACTTGTTTGACAAAATACGTTTAGTATTCCTCATCCTCAATGCCACAAGAGATGGGACTGTACGTAAAATGTAAGCAAAAATTAGTGATTTGTAAATTCTCTTTCACCTATATTTTGTTTAAAATATCACAAAGACTGAGTATTTAAAATTTCACCCTGTCAACTGCATTGATTTTTGTAAATATTCGTAAAATTTCAAATTTGATTCCTGCAACACGTTCGAAAGCAATTCAACAGGAGAATGGAAAGACTGTAAATGTTTTGGAATCTTCTAAAAGACGCTGATTTTGAACATTCTGCAGGTAAACTGCTGAATAAGTGACAAGCCTTGGTTGTCACTGGGGCAGCCCCCTCAAAGGTACTGCTGTTGTACCTTAGAAGTGGGTTTTTATTTGTTTTAGAACATAAAAGTACCTTTTTGACCCTAAAAAGGTTCACACAGGTACCTTGAGGTCCTATAATTAGCCCTAAAGGGTACATAATACCTTGGGGAACAGAAATGGACTCCTGCTGTACCCCTATTTCTGAGAGTGTACAAGCCCTCAGGCAACATTGAATTAAGAACAGACAAGCTTTCGTAATGGTCGTAACTGTATAGGCTGGTAAATATTTCACTGAACACAGTTTGTTGTGGCATCATCAAAGTGCAAGTTAAGATTCTAGAGGAATAGAGATCCATAAATGAACACCATCCATAAGCGCCTCTGACTTCTCTGGGCTCCAGCTGAACCTAAATGGTCCAACAGAAAGTGGAAAAGAGTTCTGTTGTCCGATAAGTCCATCTTACGCATTGCCATTGGAAATAATGGAGAATGTGGTCTTAGGGCCAAACAAGAGGGACCATCCAGTTCATGTTCAGTGACCTGTTAAAAAGCAAGTGTAATGGTCCCGACTGCATATGTGCTTTTGGCATAGGCAACTTGCAAGTCTTTAATGGCACAATTGACACAGAGGGGTACACACAATGTATACTGCCTTCCAGACGTTATCTCTCTCAGGAACACCCCAGCAAGATAATGCCAAGCCACACAAAGCATATTAAAATGGCTTTGCAGTCATAGTGTGCAGGTACTAGACTGGCCTGACTGCAGTACAAACCTGTTTCCCATTGTATGGCAGATTATGAAAAACAAAAAATGGCAATGGAGGTCCGAGACTGTTGACCAACGGCAGTCTATATCAGGCAAAGAGATGAACAAAATCCACTCTTACAGCTCCAACAGTTAGTGCCCTCAGGTCCAAAACAACAGCAAAAGTGGTGAACATCCACCTGTCCTTACTTCATTGGAAGTTGCAGGCCTCATAATTCAAAATAGCTATTATTCAACAAACAATAAAGTCACAATGTTAAATCATCATTTATTTTGTCTTTGAACTTTTTCCTGTTTAATACAGGTTGATATTATCGCTTGCTGTTTTGATTTTACGGTTTAAACACTGTCCCAACTCCCTTGGAATAGAAATTGTGAGTTTTTCATGATTGTAACGCACCATCTTAATGATTAATGAATAGACATTTTAAATTTGCTCTCTGAATATTGTATTGTCATTTATCTATTCATTATTTATGGCAAGAAATATGCCTGTCATTGGTTTTCAACTCACCTCTCTTCAGAATCATCTTTGCTTTATCCTTGCAAATCTCGCCCAGTCCAATTCAAAATCCTCCCTGCAATAAATGGAGTCAGGCTCTCAATCAGTATCGCTTTCATGATCACTTTGAGAATTCAGTGATAAGACTAGCGACTTGTTGAGATGTAAATTTGATGCTTGGTTGAGTACTCCAAGACGCAAGACACTAAAATTATCTTCAAAGGAATCATTTCATAATTGTTTGATGTTTAAGAGAGCTGGCACCAAAGAGATAAACATCTTCTCGTGTCATAGCTGAACATAACTTACTTGGAATGGTTGAAGGCTCCATCAACCAGAGGTGCCCTGATTCATGATGGAATGACCCTCCCTATCAAAATTCTCCCTCTCTGGCCAAGTCTGTGGCCAATCATGTCCTGACCCTGTGGGAATTGTACTATAAATGATTGCTGATAGATTCCAGGGCTGGTAGAGAGTGAATTAATATGGAGATCCATGAAGCTGCCCCTTTTTGTACCAGTTGGAGGTGTCGTCCATAGCTCATTCAAGGGAATGTGCCTTTTGTCCACAAGCAGATCAACTATGAGACATCTCACTGAAACCGATGTCACTCTCTCTGTTCATACAGTCAATGATCTAATTTTGTACTGTTTTGCGCCATTGTACCTTTTAATGTCTTAAATTTATCGCTCAAGCATTTTTCTAAAATGCACTGAAGTTATACTTTTTAATCAAAATGTCTTTTTTTACATTGTTTTTTTGCATCGAAAACAGAACAAACCTGAGCCAAGGCATTAATTTTAAACCCCAGGGTCCCTGAGAACACTCCGGAAGAAAAGGCGAAAAATGAAGCATTACCCATGTAACAATATAGTCATGCTGCATATCAAATTAAACAGAAGAACCTCAGCTACAAGAATTCATAAGCAATTTTACACGCTCCAAACACAATTGCGACACCAATGAAAAAAATTGCCAAACACCAAAATTTCGACTGCGCCACCTAGTTAACCCACTCGCCACAATTTCCATTTTATCGCTCTGCTGCTTAATGCCACATGCACAACCAACAGCTCAAATGAAACCAGAGACGCCACAGATTCTAAGGATGTGCCTTCCTTTTCTCTATTTCAAAGCATCTGCAAGATATCAGCAAAAGAGGAGTAACAACAGAAATGGGATCATGAAACAACAAGAGTATTGACACATCTGAACAAATCTCACATGTCCCCTTCATTTTGAGACCAAAATTATTCAAATAGACTTTATGGTTGCAGAGATATGCCCTTTTCAAAGTCGAGGTCTAAAAAACAGGCTAGGGTTTAAAGGGTTAATGCGAACATGCTTGTGATTGAAAAATGTAAGAAGCTGGAAAAATTTTGAATTAAAAGCCATTATTTGACTGACAAATGTAAAGAACGTTGGTTAGGTAGAAATAATTTAATTTCTTCCGCATGCATTTCTGGGGAGTGTGTGCAAGTGTGAATGTGAGTGCTTAGTGTATGCGTACATGCCTGGGCCGTGTGCTTGTGTGTGATAATATGCCTGTGTGCAGGTATGCATAACAGTGGTGTGTGCATGTGTCTGTGTGCATATGCTGCGTATGTGGGATTGCAAATATGGATGTTTGCGGCTGTCGTATGTGCAAGGTGTGCGTTTATGTGTGAGAGAAATTTGAACAGTGAGTACATTTGCATGAGTGTAAGTCTGTGTGTGTGTGTGTGTGTGCGCGCGCTTGTATGTGGTAAGCGCTTGTTCTTTTGGTGTGTGTGTGGTACGTGCATGCGTGTACCACAGCTTAGTCCCTGCTGTGTAGGGCGAGCAGGTGGACTGGGGTCAGATTCTGGAGCCACGTGTCAAGGGGTCAGAGGGGGTCAGGGGTCAGGGCAGAGACAAATGTGGGGTCGTTTCTGCAGCAACCGCAGCTAACAAGCCAAGTGAGCCTACAAGGGAATACAGGCCACGAGTCTCTAATTCACTCAACTTTAGAGCCCCTCAGAGGATTCCATTTCAATGCCCTTATGGTTGGCAAAAAAAAAGAATAAAAAAGCAAGCAGGGCAGGGGCGTTAGATTCAGGGGTTGAGCATTGGACCGCATCAACAGATGTGACCACGTCCCTACCTTCCCACCCTATACCCCCTTAAGAGGTCCCGTGGTACATTCTGTCTTTAATAAACCTTACAACAGACAACTCAAAAATGCACTCTACGCTGTTTGCTGTGTCATCATATTCGAGTGCCAATCAGCTCATCTCCAGGGAATTCTGTTCCAGGGAAAAAATATTGATTGAATGGCCTGCTAGAAACAAAAGGCAGAGCCCTGGGTGATTTATGACATACTTTGTGACTTTTTTTTGCATCTCACTTTGTTTTTATTTTTATTTTTTGGTGAGTCTGGTGCAATCTGTCATCCTGTGGTCTCACTGATGCCGTAAAGGGAAAATTTTTATGGAACATTTGCTGTGGCCATTGTAGGCAAACAACCAGCTGTGTATATCTACGTGCGTGCGTATGTGTGTGTGTGTGTGTGTGTGTGTGTGTGTGTGTGTGTGTGTGACTGCATGTGCACATGCTTGCAAATATATTTAAAAATAATCATTTGTATTAATTGCCATAATCCTAATAATAATGCATGACATTGCTTTGATTAGGGGAGGTTAAATATATTAATCGTATTTCGTAGAGTGCACACCTTTTGTCAACCCATAGTCAGAATGGCAAGACCCTCCAGTCCACCTCTTCCCTCTTTAATTTGCTCGGGTGCATATCCTGAATCACTACAATTCCCACGATGCTTTGCGCAACCACTCATCATGTGCCTGATGTTATGATAAATGCTACCTGATTACCTGCAGGCTTGCTACCTGGAGAGGCAATCCAGGCTCCTGTCCTGGATTACAGTGACACTGCCGGAGTGTCGAACAGCCTTGTTTGGAAGGACACTGATGTAAGAGGTAAAGACAGAGGTGAGCTCGGAAAGTGACAAGGGACCCAAGGGCTAATTAAATGAATTGTTTTGCAAATATGGGAGGGGGAGGTTTGGGACGTGGCTGTACCGTCATTTGCTTGTGTAACACGGGTCAAGGGGTTAGGACCAGATGTGAGGGGTCAGAGGTGATGGGGTGAAAGATCAAAGGGCAGGAGGGCATTGTAAAAGCGAGAGAGAGAGAGTGAGAGACAGAGTGAAAGAGAGCTTCTTAGCCTCTGATAGGGATGTTATGTAATGGCTTTGGGAATTGCCTGTGAGATGGCCGAAGTGTTTACGGTCCTGTCTCATAACGGAACTGTTTTATTACCGTTTTTATTAGTGTTCATAATAAGTGCTCAAAGAGAGGTCAAGGGGGCGGAGAGAGCCGGATATATTTCTCGTGCATATTACCAAAAACTCCCCATGTACAATTTTTATATGTACATTACAAGTCCATTCTCATGATCCGTTGATTTTAATCTTTATTATTTATTCATTTACTAATTTATTTACTGCTCTGTCTGAACAAATTCCATCATAGCAAGCTATGAGCCAATGTGTATGTGGTTAGATTTACTAAGGCTAAGATAACATAACTGTTGCAGATATAACAGAGATTTTTTTTGCATTTGTGTGTGTGCGTGTGTGTGTGTGTCTTTGTTTATAAAAGTTCAAGTCAGAGCAGGAAGGTTGTTGGTATGTTATTGGAGCTATTTGCGATGCCACAAGAGGGAATTTGTCACTCATTTCACTGTGTTGCAGAAGAGAGCTTGTGAACAAATTCAAATCCTTCCAGCTACACAGAAATACTCCAGTCGCAGCAATGTGTGTTTCTTAGAATAACTTGGGTGGTTGGAGGATAAATTACACTCCAGGTGCAACTACTTTCTCATTTCTGTTTTTCCTTTTCACAAACCAGCTCTCTATCCCTCTACCCTGTCCC
Organism: Gymnothorax reevesii; assembly: GCA_029721435.1. Lineage (NCBI taxonomy): Eukaryota > Metazoa > Chordata > Actinopteri > Anguilliformes > Muraenidae > Gymnothorax > Gymnothorax reevesii. The sequence goes on along the minus strand of CM056576.1, from coordinate 128,501,142 downwards.
CATCCCGCCCGCCCTCCCCCACGATTAACCCCACTGCCCCATCCCCGAGGTCCCTCCCTGCGTATGCACACACTCTTTATCGGGCCGCAGCCTTTAAATTAATAAATTGATATTGACGAGCTATCAGCCCAGGGGGATAAATTATTCTGGAGAAGAAGGCTGAGATCACATGACTTTTAGTACCCACGGTTCCATAATTACTCCCCGTGAGAGCAGAGAGTGTGTGCGTGCGTGTGTGTGTGTGTGTTGTGTATATGTGGGGGGGGGTGTTGTTCACACCGCCACCTCTAGCGATCTCTCCTTACAGCAGGTCTAACCTGATGCTTTAATTGGTAAGGCTTAAGTTCTGTTTATGACTGGGGTCCTGATTGCTATTGGCATTTTGTTTTCCTAGCCTGATTTTAAACGCTAGATTTTATCTCCTGACCCCTCAACACAGATTTTATACCTGTGCATGTGCAAGATGAGCATTTGTTTGCTTGTCTCATGCTCTCTCTTGCTCCTGTCAGCCGCAAGATGTGTCTGCGCGCCTGCTTTTTAAACTCTTAAAACAAAGTGCTTTTACCAAGGCAGTATTGTAGCATGAGCATGTCATTGGCCAACAAGGTACTGTTGGACTGTATTGTGTGTATTTACGTGTTGGAGGACATCTTCGCCTGGCATGCTCACTGGCAAGAAAACAACCTGCTGCGTGGGTGTGTGCATGTGTGTGTCCCAGAAGTGTGCCAAACCATACATATAGGATGGAGAGAACAAGTCAATGTTTTGATTATCTAGATGAGAATGCAAGCAAGCAGATTTTAAGGCCAATCAGTAAAGTGCTTTCATTGCCCTCTGGCCACTGCTAACCCCTGGTCCGTGCACAGCCCAAAAGGTCACAGGTCACAGCAGAAGGTCAGCAGGCATCAACTGCTGCACTGGTCAGTGCACTGTCGCCATGGAAACTACAACCTCAAGAGACAAGAGCAACTCTTGTGATGTCACTGCAGTGTGATTAGGTTTGAGCGCCACCTTGTGGAATATCTGTACTGCATACTACATTTTGTCGACAAGAAGGGACAATTCATAATTAGTGACTGTTAGCTTTGTTGCCTTTGCATTCTAAGGAGTTGTATTCTGAGTTTCTACTGTATTTTTTCAAGTCTGCACAAGTGTATTGGTTAAAGCTAAAGCTAGCGTTGTGGCAGTCTTGTAGGCCAACTACTATTATAATAGCGTTCCTCACATTATCAAAGCAGTTCTAAACTCTTGTGAGAAAACGCTGTTTTACATATGGGACGATCCTTTAATAACTTGCTTTGTTTGTGGCTAGTTCTATGTGGATAGGGTGCCAAAAATTTTTACTCTCGATGTGATATGGCGTCCTCTGTTGGTTGTCTTGAACTTGGTCTCCTTTGGAGGAGCCGTTACGTTGAGCCGCATACTCCGTTCTTTTCAAGGACACCTAACACGTCCAGTAGCGGGCTGAAAGATGATTTATCGACAAGTCCTTGCCAGGAGCGTTAGTCGATGTATCTTTGTTTCATATAAAGTCACTTGGGCATCAACAGGTCCGGTAAAACTCCGGGGTGAAAAGAGCAGCGGGCGATCTAACAAACAATAGGGACAACCGTCGCGCAGACAGATGCACCCGAGGTCTAATTATTATGTCCCCCTTCCTGGTTCATTGACGCCAGATAAAGGACCAGTGGTAAAGTAGTCTAACGTGGGTATAGCTTAGCTTTCAGCGTTAGAAATTGTTTTTATCGGCCAGCGGTACATTTAAATGTGAAAAAAGGCGACGGAAAATCCAGAACGACAGAGAGGGGGGCCAAATATGAGAAAAGTTTGACTCTATCGTTATTCCACCTGGAAAGGCGGTGGGGGAAAAATTGCTTGAATGTAACACCACAGGCGCAAATCTTCCCTATGATTAAATATCTATTCGGGTCGGGTGATTAAATTTCTTTCAGAGTTGCCAGGCACCTTGGGTTTTATTCTCCCAAATAATTTTTCTCGCCTAAGCCTTACCCCTCCCGAGATTAATCCATGCAATTGACCTTTATTCACACTTCCCAAATGTTTCCTCTCCGTATCCCCTTTGATAAATTCCCCACTCCTAATTACTCTCTTATGTTTTCCTTTAATTTCCTTTAAATCTTCGAAAACATGCTCCCCAAAATTAGTAAAAACCAGTCTAGCAACCCTTTGTTGTGGGCCGCTGTGCGAACTCAGCAGGTCTGAGGTCTTTATTGCACAAAGTGCACTATAGCTCAGGTCTGTAGATAATTGTGGGTTATTAGGAAATAAATATGAACCTTGTGAGTCAAGCGGACGAAAAAAGGAGAAAGAAAAAAAACAGTAAATGAGATTGATTAGAAGAATTGGACACCCTCTCTTAATCATTCATTTACACCCTACTGCCTACTCGTGATGCAGTGGGACTTGGACACACAGGAGAGCAGACCAGCTTATAAAACAACAGTGGTGGCCATTTTAGTTCATTACTGAGTCCAGAGTTGATGGCATCTTATGCGTCTGCGTGTTGTTATGATTATTATGATTATTATTATTATTCTTATTATTCTTATTATTATCGGTGGTGTTGTTGTTGTTGGTGGTGGTGGTGTTGTTGTAGTTGTCATGTGATGTTAAGTAAAAACTTTATCTAGAAATAACAAAATAATAAGGCTCTGAATTAAGGCACCCAAACAATGGTTTATGTGCCAGGCATATTTTCACACAAATTATACCCTATGGTGCTTCACAATAAAATGTGTACCTGATAAATCATGGATAGCTAATTAAAAAACAGACAGACTTGGTAATAAAAAGGTATAATAAAACAAGAATAAAAATAAAGTTGAAATTAAAAGAAAGCAAGGATATGATAAGAGCCATAAAACAAGAGTAATGACAAGGCATTTCAACAGCAGATCAAAATTAATATGGTAGTAAAAATATTTGAAGATCATTACAATGCGAAGATAATAAAAATGGACCTATAAAAGCACAACCAAAGTACAACATTATAGAAGTAATATTGACTGCGAGGCTATTCCGGAGCATGAGAGCTTTTGGCCAGTGCAGGTTATTTTTTCACATTTATATAAAGACTTGTCCAGTGACCTTACTCGGTTGATTAAACAAAAGAAAACTTAAACATCTTCATTCTTTTGATTCATTTTTGTCAATTCCATGTTTCTATTTTTCTTCATGCAACTATGACCAGCTATATTGAAAATCATTCTAAGCAGTAATTACAATCAGTGAAAACTGATAAGTGGTTAGCCAAAGCTTTGATTTTCTTAATACAGAACAATGCTCTTAAACCTTCTGTTTAAAATATAAATATGCACTTAAACCTTTAGGAAGATGCTTCTGCACTCTGTCTAAAGCTGGTAAAGATGTTTAAGGAGTGAAGTAAACCCTTTGCGAAACAAAGTAGGTCAAGATTAATTCATCGTGGGAATGCTCTTTCTGCAATGCATCTTCCAACAACCTACGGTAATTTTAATCTTTAATTTAATCAGGACATTTGAGATTCTCATCTCCTTGACAGATTTTACTCGACATCAACGAATACAGCCAAAAACGTACTGGCAAGACAAATAAATTCCCACCTATTAACAAGAGATGCAGAGCTAAATTTTTAAATTCTGATAGTGGTCAACTACAGTATATCCAGTCCAAATGTTCTATGGAAATTGTCGTAGGTTTTGGTACACTGTAAATAAAAGCCATTTTCCCGTAGCTCTGTTGAATGTCTGGGAACATGTACCTGGTGTGGCTTTGGAAGATGTCCAGGTTGACTCAATTTTGAAGATTTACCACAGACAATGGAATGGAGCAAAACAAATAAGCCAAAGCAGATTTCAAAGCTATAAAGAAATGAAAAACAGTATTCAAAATTATGGACTGGAACATGGTAATAAAGGTTCAGAATGCATTGCTCTGCAGTTGTATTCATGTGCAACATCAATAGCCTATTTCTTTGTGTTGTTGCACTGAAAGAGTCTATATTTGCCCAACCACAGCCCTGCTAAGGAATGAATAGGATACTGCTCTGCGTGGTTATTGAATAATATTCAGATACTAAGGTAGTTACATACATCTTGTTGTGATTCTGCTGTTTGCCATGTTCTGTTCTTGCCTTGTCATGTTCATGTTCTTATTTACCTTGCCATGTTTTGATCAGTTTGCCATATTCTGTTTTATTGGTATTTGATTCATTGCGATGTCTGACTATTCTTTGATATATGTATTGTGATTTGGTGACTTAGATTTGTTTATTTATTGTCTTAGTTTTACTTCTCCACATTTTGCATTTTACCATAGTTTTATTCCAGTCCATGTTTTGATTCTCCATGTATTGCACTTTGTCTCCCCCTGTCTTGTCATTAGTCTTGGCTTTGCTCCCAGCCCCAGTAAATTGTCTCACTACTTCAGGTGATTTAATGGTTCTGGGTTTCAATCTTCCTTCTCGATCTTGGGTTCTTCCTTCCCCTTGCTTTTTGCTATATTACTAACATCTACTAACAGTTTGTTATTTTCGCTAATTTACTGACCAACACTAACATTGTATATTAGACTAACTTACTAACGAGCACTAGGGATTGTAGAGCTGCACTTTCTAATTGACTAACGACCTCTCAGCACTCGCCCTGTTCTAGTCTCCGCCTCTTGCTTTCGTTCAATCTGCTCTGCTGTGTTTCTTGCAGATTCTCTGCACCTGTCTCATCTCTGTTCTACCTCTTATTCTGTGCACTTAGAAATCCGTAACCAGATTCATTGTTCTGTCTATAGGAATTTCTTGTGCTCCCGGTCCGCGTTTTAGCTTTTGCCTATTTCATGTAATTAGGTTCTCCCTCGTGTTCCACCCTCTGTAGCTAGTCTCATTTCGAGCACCTGTGTCTGTGTAGCATGTGTTTCCCTCACCCTTGTGTATATATTTTGGGAGGAAGGTCGCTGTGCGGGTGGCGTCCTGCAGCAGCTGGGAGCCCGCTGAGTCCGCTGTGCCATCCATGCCATCTGTGCCAGCTGTGTCCTCTGAGCCATCTGAGCCAGCTGTGCCATCCAAGCCATCTGAGTCAGCACTGCCTTCAGTGCTCCCTTCCTAGTGTTGTTCCCGACTACCCCAGGCTTTTTGTTTCCGAGTCCCGAGTTACCTTAGTTTTTCCCTGTTCAGTGCGTGGCAGGGTGTTTTGTTTCGGCCTGTGTGCCATGCGTTTTTTCCTGAGTTTGGATTTCTTATTAAATCTTCTGATCCCGCAATTGGTGTCTATCCGTTTACATCTATGTCAGAAAAGATTTGACATGTGCTGCCATTTGTAGTTGGTGGAAACCAAACTCTTGCTCAATGTGCCTAAATATGCATAATTTCCATCAAATTTAAAGCATGAGCTGCTCGTCTGGTCATTAAATAAAAAAATGGCACGGTTAAATACTGGATGAGGGGTCTAAATTGTTATCATCTGAAATTCCCACTGAATGAGAGGATTCAGTGGAAAGGATAGTGAAGGGGGCTGTGTGAATTTCGACAGGAATGGCAGCAATGCTGTAATGCTGTCTCAGAAGCATATAAATCATCTAAAAGATTTTTCCATTGGCTTTTGTAATTAATATTAATGATGTCTGGTGGTGTTACTTTATATATGCTGTGTGGGGTAGGAATGAACCTGTATGATACTGAGCCCGTATTTTCCATTCTTTTTACATAGACTTAAAACCAAGGCGTTACAGTTTAAGAATGATGTTGCCTTATCCTGTGGTCCCCTCTTGTGGTCAAATACTGTTCTCCTCTTTCTATAATCTTGACAATGGGTTTTTCACCTGTACACAAATGTATTCCACTGTTTGTTCGACAGGCTTGTCTGATCCTTTACATTCCCCAGGGACAAGCTAATATGGAGATGAGAGGGAAGACAGACATATCTGGCTAAGCAAAGTACTGTCTCAGTATTTCTGATTTTTAAACAATGTTTTTTTTTTTAAATCCTGTTAAATCCAAATCTCCATTGTCAAAACCACCAAACAAGTGGCTCGCTGTAATGATTGGCAGCAATGAGCGTCTGTCATGTGATTTCTCAGTCTAGCACTGGTGTGGAACCTGAGGGACCTCTGCGATTCTGTTATTATTAGCGCAGCGCTTTGGCTCTGTGGAGCAGCTGCGTTATGGTGGCGGCTGAACTATTGGACGTGATGGTAAGTTTAGCTCCTTTCAGCATGCGGCACCAGAGATGAGATGTGGGCGCATCAATGACTATTTTTTAAATGTCAGGGAAGCCCGAAGGGAGTAGAACGTAGCACATCTGAGTCGATTATGGCTGCAGTATAGAGGCAATACTGTAGGGCCCAAATCCAGTGTCTCCTTCTTCTCTTGTTACCTCTCCTCCCTACCTCTCCTCCCGTCCCACCAGGAAGTATGGAGTGGAGGAGAAGAGTGCGGGGACACATCCACATTCAATATCCACTAATGATGAAGTGGCCCAATCACAGCTGGCACTGCTGCAGTAACACAAGCAGCGAACCACATCCTCCATTTCATGTCATGGCAAATCACGAAATTCAGATCGAAACTGCCCTAGACCTGCAGTCAACACCAACGGTGTTGGGAGTAGTTTTATTTCATTGACATGTAGGCTTGCTAACAAGGAACAAATGACAAACTCTGGAAATGTGGGTAAGTATTTAAACACTGGCTTTAACTTACATTTGTGCTCTGGAATAATGTCTTCAGCCATGGCATCAGCTTTCCCTGAGCTTGAATTGATTGATGAGCTTCGATGGGCTGGGATTTAAAGTTGTGTGGGAGTGGACGCAATGATGTCGTTTAAATATGCAAAAATACTTCCTGAAAGTATTGGAAGAGGCATGTAGGTGGAATTTTTGATTGATGTCCTCGTTTCCTACAGTTTTGAAACGGCACTCAAGTGGCGCTGACATGCTCAGTTGTCAGGTCATGGAGAAATAGTCAGCAGAGGAAAGGAGGGGAGGTGACTTTCACCTGATTGGAATAGGCCCCCTAATTGTGCTGAGTTGCAAGGGCATGAATTGTAATAAATGGGAATGGAGCACTTACAGGCTTTTGCTTTACAGAATGGACAAGATTGTCAAATAATGGATTTACTTTTTGATGTTGAAAGCAAAAATTAAAAGACATGGTTCATGAATGAGTGTGTAATATCTGCTGTGCTTGCATTCCTCTGATTTCATTTGTGTTTTTTTAAAGTGCTATCTTAAATCCTTGTTAATATATTGTTTTTTTGAAAATTTGGGTAGATCAGTGCACTCAGTACCTATGTCATGTGCCAGTCCTCAGGATCTGTAAGGATATAGAGCGAGACATGTGAATTGATTTCAGGGTGGCAAGCCAGGCTTTGGTTGGTTTTCTAAATATTTTGCTCCAGGAGAGGGATTACGACCAGGGACATCATTTAGAAGTTCTTTTGCTTTTTGTCTCATGCTGAGGGTGTTTTACCAGATGACGACAGGAGCTTTTGAATTGCCAAAGTCAACCATTTTTAGAGCTGTGCTCAGGATTACCAAGGAGATTTGCAGATACCTGTCCTAAATAAAATCATATTCCCCTGTGCAAACCCCTTAGAGAGAGTAGGCCATGGATTTTGACTGCTGGCATAGTATGAGCCTCCAATAAGGCTGTGGTGGCCATAGATAGCCATCGCATACAAATTAAACCACCAAAACATGACCATATAGATTATCTTAACTACAAACCATTTCATTCAATTCAACTTCAAAGCAAGTGTGACTCTTCTGGGACATTTCTCGACATGTTTATTGGTTATTACAGGGTCGGTGCCCAAAGCACAGATTTTGCAAAGACAACCATATTTATTCTATTTATCTGTGGCCCTTATCCATTCTTCAATGACTAAAGTAATGACTAAAGCAAAGTTGGAGGTCCATTATAGAAGTAAGTTAGTCTGTTCCAAGCTTAGTGACTCATCAGTCTGGTGCTTAACTTTAGTTTCAAAGGTCCATTATGTGTGGGATAAAATGTTTAGTACTATCAGAGCAGGACACACACACACACAGGCAATCACACAAATGCCCATACATGCACACACTCAAGTTTAAAACAGATGTGTAAGCTTCAGCAATTGTGCTTAACTTTATACGGTGGCTGCTTAAATAATCATGAACTGACATTTCTGGAGTTTACACGTTAAATATTCACTGAAAACGTGTGCAGATGCATTTCTGTGGCAAGTAAAGTGATGCTTGTGTTCCATATCCAGATGGATGAATTGCAGTGTTTGTTGTTAGCTCCCTGTTTATGTAGAATATATTGATGTTGCAGGATTAGATTTGATGGAGGCAAATTTGGAAATCCTCACAATGTCATCAGTGGAGTGACAATTAAACACAGCTCTGGCTATGAATCTCCAGGGAGTTTCTTTAGGTTTCTTTCAGTTCACTGTGATACCTTTCAGCTTACATGGGGCCTTAGCAACATTTGGGGGCTCGGGAACAAACTACTTCAAGGTTGTGAGGACGAGAATGCCACCTATTTGGTACTGTGACTTCAACCATACCTGGGAGGAACATCTGGAGCACCTTCATCAGATCTTACATGCAATATGTGTGGAAGGACTAAGACTCAAACCACACAAATGTGAGTGTGCTAAGCAGGAAAATTGTTAACTGGAGTATCATTTGGGGATAGGTGAAGTCCAGCCTCAGGCAGACAAAGTTGAGGCCATCTTGAACAGCCCCAGGCCCCATATTAAATCCTGAATCCGATCTTTCGTTAGTCTTGTGGGCTGCAACTGACAGTTAATTCCTCAGTTTGCAAACCTGGCAGTTCCATTAATTAACTTTACCTGCTAGTTGGCCTGTAATCCCATGGAATGGAGAGATATGTGTGCTAGTGCTTTTCAGGGTCTGAAGGAGTAATTATGCTTTTCTCCTTTGTCGCAAAGTCCTGACCTTAAACACTGCCTCCAAGAGTAAGAGTTGATGTCTTGGGAGTCAGCATTGGTGCAGATTTGGCTCTGGGAGAACCAGGCAAGGAATGTCCTGTTTTTGTTTTTTTTTGTTTTTTTTTAGTAGAAAACTTCTGCCCAGGTAAATCCGGTGCTCGGCAGTTGAGATTGAGTGTCTGCTAATTGAGTGGGCATTGGACAGCTTTGGATATTACCTTCTTGGGAGGGAATTTGACCTCCAGACAGACGATGAGCTCTGACCTGGATTCAGAAATTGAAGGAATGGAACAAAAGGGGGACTAGATGGTACCCGAAACTTCAACCTTTCAAGTTCCATGCGGCACAAAGCAGGTAAGGAGGACATCACAGCAAACAACCTGTCAAGGCTGCCGAAGATTGTCCCTGCAGGAAAGGAGGATGGTAGATAATGTGGTTAAGACCTTATCACTGGTTACAGATGGCAAAGGGTAAAGGAAACAGTAATATACTCACAAATGCTCGTATTCTCACTGATGTCCAAACTTATCCATAAAATGCCAGTGCGGTTGCTGGTTTTTGTGACAGCCCAACACTAATACACCTGTTTCTGATTATCAACGTCTTGATTGAACCCCCTAATCACTGATTTAGTTGAGTCAGGTGCTGTAGCCTGAGGCTGTAACAAAGACCTGCACCCACACTGGCTCTTTGTGGATAAGATTGGACACCATTGCATTATTCCCCTTTGTCATTGTGATGAGTGCATGTTCTACAATAAACCACCAGAAATCTGGTCACAACTTCAGACGCATCCACTTCAGTAATTTATTATGTTGGGTAATAAAGACACATGACATCACTTTTTGAGTTAACTCAGATCAGTTTACTTACGTTCATCTTTCACACAGATCTTTTGGCAAAGTGATGTTGTAATCTGACGTTCCTCTCCTGCACGGTACCAGGGTATGAAAACAAAGCTGGTGTGTAGCAATGCCTCATATAGAGGCTACAGCTATCCTGCATTAGTGTGCTGATGGTAGTAGATACCATGTTCAAAGTGCATCTATTATGGTTTTTCATTATTTTTATGCTGTCGTGTGAACCATTTCGTTTTTATGCACATTTAAAAGGTCTGTGTCAGGAAGCAACTCAAAGTCACCTCCAGAAGAAGTGCTCTCTGCCACCATCACACTGATCCAGCGCTGACTGAAAGGCCCCAATAGCTTCTGGCCATTTTTTTCATCAATGGGTTATGTCACCAATTGAATTTTTGTGCCAAGCAGATAGTTTGGCACGCCCTTGAATCAAGTGGGTTACGCCCACAAGGCTACAGGGGTTATTTGTTTCCAAAGCTCATTTACACTCTGGAGTGGAAATACATTTATGGTAAGGGGCATGACATTTTTCCAACCCACACGTGAACAGTGGACCAATCACGAGTGTGTGATCAAGTTGACCAATCACAGCACACTGGGGTTTTCGGAAGGGTGGGGGCAGGACCTCAACAGAGCGTTTCACAGACAGGTACTGCAGAAATGGCCAGCATGAAAAAAACTTGTTTTTTTAACAACGATGCATTTAAACCTTTTTAATAGACTTCAGGAATAGAAGATTTACCATGAAAAGTCACTTTATAGTGCATTTAAAATTGATCATAGCTGTTGTTAACTTCAAGTTTTGAGGTTTATATTAGGTATTTGACTGGGTAGTGGCAGTTCCCATAATGAAAGATGTTTGCCTGATGTAAAAACTGAGAGTAAATGTGTAACTTGTGAATCATGTAAGGTAAATGACCAAGCAGAAACACATCTGATACGACTAGATTTAATCAGCTGATCTCAGCCTGAATCAGGTGATTAGTTGTATCAGGTGTGCCTCTACTCAGTTGAATTGAAAACCTGTGGCCCCTTAGCCCTTTTATTGAGCAGTTTGAGACCCCTGGTCTACAGTATTGCAGCAATTATTTTCAAACTTGGTATTCAGGTCAATCATGGTCCAGAATAAAAGTATTTTCATTTTGATTAAAGTAGGTCAAAGTTCATGAAGAGTTTTTTTTTCATGGTAACTTATGATGTAGTGGCTGGATCAAGTTTAAACAGAGCTGAAAAGGAGTAGCTTTCAATTCATCCTCTGATATGTGTTATGGCCCCAATTTGTAATTAGATTTTCAATGCAACAGCAACAGCAAGGGATGACAGACACAGTTTTAACAACTAAAACACATTTAATTTTTAAAACAAAGACAATAACGACTAAGCAACTAACAACTAAGACCAAGATTGAATTATCTACAAAACATAAATATTTACAATCCCTTTTCGTGGGGTGGCTTGGTGATGTCCTGGATGATGAAAATGCTCAAACACAGGCAAAGAAATCCACAAAAGAAACGTCACAGGTCTTGAACAGAATGGCAGGTCTGGTCATCTTCTTGCAATTTCTCCTACTACTTTACTGTATCAATTCTTTTCCTTATATACTCTTTTGCAGACCCCACCCACATTTAGACCTCTTTTTTTTAATTTTCTGAGACTTGCCCCAGACATGTCCAGGACATGTCTAAACATGACTCCAGTCTGAGCTTAACAAAAAAAAAGGTAAATACTGCCATCTAGTGGCCTATATTCACATTACACCTCCATTCCAAAAGGGAAAAATTTTGACTCATAAAGGCAAAATTTTTCTTTTCAATACAAGATGGTTAAGTGAACACTTGTCTATATATACATATCATACAATATTCAAACACATGATATATATATACACATTTAAACACGGGATAAGCAATCAGCAATTACATTGTCTGTACCCTTCACATGCTTAATTTCCAAGTCAAACTCCTGTAAAATCAAACTCCAATTCAACAACCTCCGATTCTTGTTTTTCATCTTACTCAAAAACATTAACGGATTGTGGTCAGTGTACACAATCATTGGCTTTTGTCCTGTACAAACATAAACCTCAAAGTGTTGTAAAGAAAGGACCAGAGCCAACAGTTCCTTCTCTATTGTGGAATAGTTCCTTTGGTGGCGATTGAACTTCCTGGAGAAGTATGCCACGGGATGCTCAATGTCATCAGAGTCACTTCTCTGTAGGAGCACAGATCCACAAGCTTGGTCGCTAGCATCGACCGCGATGGAGAACGGTTTGTTGAAGTCAGGAGATTTGAGCACGGGGAAGTGACACAGCAGAGACTTCAGGCAATCGAAGGCTCTCTGGCATGCATCATCCCAAGTGAACTTTACGCCTTTCTTCAGTTGGTTAGTTAGACTGAGAGCAATCTCAGCAAAGTTCTTGCAGAACTTGCGGTAGTACCCGATCATTCCAAGGAAGCGGCGCAAAGCTTTTTTGTTGTGAGGAACTGGAAAGTCCATGATGGCTTGGACTTTAGCATTTATGGGTGCCACCTTACCCTGGCCTATGACGTAGCCAAGATAGGTGACAGTAGCACAACCAAAGTCACTCTTGCTCAGGTTAACAGTCAGGTTAGCCTGGGTAAGACGCTGGAACAACGTCTCTACATCTTTTAGATGTTCTTCCCAGGAGTCACTCCATGTGATCAGGTCATCGATGTATGCACCCGTGTGTGGCAATCCGGCGATTGTAGACTGTATCATCCTTTGGAACGTGGCTGGGGCATTTCAATCCAGATGGTGTGGCAAAAGCAGAGATGCTCTTGGCCCTCTCAGTTAAAGGCACACAACAATAACCCTTCAATAAATCAATCTTGGTCAGAAACTTTGCTTGCCCTACACTATCAATACAATCATCAGTCCGAGGTATTGGAAACACATCAGTTCTAGTTACAGCATTGACTTTGCGATAATCTGTACAGAATCTAGTACTTCCATCAGGTTTTGGAACTAGCACACAGGGTGAACTCCAATCGGAGTTGGAGGGTCTGATAATATCATGTTTTAACATGTACTCAACCTCTTTCTCAGCAATCTTTCTCTTTTCAGGATTCATCCGGTATGGATGCTGTTTTATTGGTTTGGCATCACCAACATCTACATCATGAGAGGCTATAGTAACTCTCTTTGGAACATCAGGAAACAAATCCTCATATTTCTTGATCAACCTTTCAAACTGATCTCTCTGTGAGGGTTCTAAGTGCTGGAGTTTTACATCAAGATTTTGCAACACTTCAGTGTTTGACAATTTACATGAAAGAACTTCAGCTTTAATTCTTGGTTCATCATCTTGAAACTCCCCCTCATCTTCACACGTTTCGACCATTGGAGAATCTGAAGTGACAGCTGCAACCCTAGCATTTCTGTCATGATAAGGCTTTAGCATGTTAATATGACACAATTGTTTTGGTTTTCTCCTATCTGGAGTCTTCACAATGTAATTGAGATCATTGAGTTTTGTCAGAATTTCATAAGGACCATGAAATCTAGCCTGCAATGGATTGGACTGCAAGGGAAACAACACAAGGACCATTTCTCCTGGTTTAAACTCACGGCTTCTAGCCTTATGATCATACCAAGTTTTCATTTTTCCCTGACTTGATTTCAAGTTCTCTTTGGCAAGGTCACAAGCTGCACGCAATCTTTCCTTGAACTTGCTAACATAGTCTAACAGACTGATTTGCGGCTCTTCCTCTTGCCATTGTTCACTCAATAATAGCAAAGGTCCTCTCACTTCATGACCAAACACTAGCTCAAATGGACTGAATCCAGTAGACTCCTGCACTGCTTCTCTAGCTGCAAACAACAGCAAATGAACCCCTTCATCCCAGTCTTTCTCATGGTCATAACAATAAGTCCTCATCATTGTCTTGAGAGTGGAATGAAACCGCTCTAAGGCACCCTGACTTTCTGGATGATAGGCACTAGAAAGAATCTGTTTTGCACCTAGTTCATACACAACCTGCTGAAACAATCCTGAAGTGAAATTGCTACCTTGGTCTGACTGAATTTCCCTGGGAAGGCCAAACAACGTGAAGAACTTTATCAAAGCCTTCGAGATTGCAGTTGCCTTGATGTTACGTAGAGGTATGGCTTCGGGGAATCTGGTAGATGCACACATGATTGTCAACAAGTACTGATTTCCAGATCTAGTCTTGGGTAATGGACCAACGCAATCAACAATGACCCTAGAGAATGGCTCCCCAAATGCTGGGATAGGCTGCAATGGAGCTACAGGTGGGTCTAACTGGTGTTTTCCAACTACCTGACAAGTGTGACAGGTTTTGCAAAAGTTGGAAACGTCTTTCCGAAGCCCAGGCCAAAAGAAGTGTTTCATGATCTTATCAACAGTCTTGTTAACACCAAGATGACCTCCTAAAGGTAAACTATGAGCCATTGTTAAGATCTCATTCCTATAGACCTTCGGAACAACAATTTGCCTGACCACTGCCCAATCTGCATTGGCAGGGATATCAGGAGGGCGCCACTTCCGCATCAACACACCATCCTTGAGATAATACCCAACTGGAACTGCATCTATTTCTTTTTCAGGAAGGGCTCTCCTCTTTAGTACACCAATTTCAGGATCATTAGTTTGCTCCTCAATCAACCGCTTTCTGGACAGAGACAAGTCTCCAGACACATCAGAATCACCAGACCCATCCGGCTGGCTGAATAGAGAACTGATAAAAGTATCTGATAAGTCCTCAAACGGAGAAACCATAGTAGGCCAATCAGAGTCATGAGGCGAACCACCTGAGTCCTGACTATTCAATGTACTGGACGGCACCACAACATCATCTTCTTTAGCCTTCTTGGCCATAGCACGAGTCACTGCGCAAGAAGGATACAGAGATGGGTCCTCATCCCCATTTTCAGTGCTCGGCTGTGAAGTAAGATGTACAGGGGGAACTACTTTGCCCCCAGCCAGGTCATTGCCTAGCAACAGAGAAACACCCTTTATAGGTAGACTTGACATAAGTCCCACCTTTACCTGTCCTGTAACTAAATCTGACTTCAAGAATATAGAGCGCAGGGGTACAGATACAGTCCTCCCTTCAATACCTTGTACAAGTATGAAATCCCCTGAAGCGGTCTCATCACGTAACTCCAAGGAGTCCATCAACAAAAGTGACTGAGAAGCTCCGGTATCCCTTAGGATATATATGGGGACAGGAGTAGTATGCTCATTCAGAGCCACAAATCCCTCTGACACAAATGGAAGAAATTCCTCCCTCACAAAGTCAGCTGTATTAGGCTTTTTAGCCCCACAAGAAGCAGGCAATTTAGCAGATTGGTTATCTACTACAGGGGTTTCTAACCTTGTTTTCACAAAAGCATTTGGTTTGGTATCCTTTTCTTTTTCTTTCTTAGCTTTAAGGAACCAACAGTTAGTTGTAACATGACCAGATTTCTTGCAATAACTGCAAACTAGACCACTTTTGTCACTGTCAGCTTTCACACTTTGATCAGACCTATTACTGGATTTCTGAGCACCATCACCAGATTTGTCTTTGTCTTTGGGTGAGGAATCTTGGGTATCACCGTAACCCTTTTTCTGAAATTGGGACCATTTATTGTTACTGCTAGACTGAAATTTGGACTTATGAGTGAGAACATATTCATCTGCAAATTTGGCAGCTGATTGCAAGTTCAGTGCTTGCTTCTCATTAAGGTAGGTCTTAACATCATCCTTAACACAGTTCTTGAATTCTTCAACTAACACCATCTCTTTTAGTGAGTTGAAATCATCCTTGACCTCCATAGAAGTACACCAGCGCTCAAAGCAAACCTGCTTCTCATTAGCAAATTCAACATAAGTCTGATTTTCAGATTTCTTCAGACCTCTGAATTTCTGTCGGTAAGCCTCTGGAACCAACTCATAAGCTCTCAAAATAACCTTTTTGACAACCTCATAATCAGAGGAATCATCTGCAGACAAAGCCGAATAGGCTTGTTGAGCTTTACCCTTGAGGACAGTTTGCAACATCAGAGGCCAGTGTTCCTTTGGCCACTGGCAACTCTTTGCTACCTTTTCAAAACATTGGAAATAGTTGTCAACATCCTTTTCCGAAAATGGAGGCACCAGTTTTACCTCCTGGCTAGCCCGAAATTTATTTTCAGTTGCAATTTTTATTTTTAGTTGCTCCATTTGGAGTCTTTCTTCTCTATCGAATTTCTCTAATTCAAAATCTCTCTGTCTTGCAAATTTTTCTAACTCAAATTCTCTTTGTTTTTCTTCTCTTGCTAATTTTTCTAACTCAAACTGCCTTTGTTTTTCTTTTTCTTCCCTCTCACATTCTCTTTGTTTTTCTTTTTCCTCCCTTTCTTTTTCTCTTTCTTCCCTTTCTTTCTCTTTTTCCTCCCTTTCTTTTTCTCTTTCCTCCCTTTCAATCTCTAGCATTTTTAATTTAAGTTCCATTTCTATATTTGGATTTTCCACTGGAAACTGTTCCAGATCTCCTGGTGCAAACACATTTTCATCAATGTAATATTCAACTATCTCTCTAGCCAGTCTTGCTTTTCGCATGGCTGGTTTTACCTCTGTCAGCTCCAACTGTCTGCAAATTTCTAGCAGTTCTGTCTTTTTAAAAGACTTCAAAACCCCTACGGTTGGTGATGCCAAGAAATCATCCATTGCTGTTGTCAATATATATCTAGGAAAATTCACAAAAACAATTTCACAATTTGGAATGTTAGATTTTCAATAAATTACTCACACAATGGTCTATCCCGGACCTTGAGCCCCCAATTTGTTATGGCCCCAATTTGTAATTAGATTTTCAATGCAACAGCAACAGCAAGGGATGACAGACACAGTTTTAACAACTAAAACACATTTAATTTTTAAAACAAAGACAATAACGACTAAGCAACTAACAACTAAGACCAAGATTGAATTATCTACAAAACATAAATATTTACAATCCCTTTTCGTGGGGTGGCTTGGTGATGTCCTGGATGATGAAAATGCTCAAACACAGGCAAAGAAATCCACAAAAGAAACGTCACAGGTCTTGAACAGAATGGCAGGTCTGGTCATCTTCTTGCAATTTCTCCTACTACTTTACTGTATCAATTCTTTTCCTTATATACTCTTTTGCAGACCCCACCCACATTTAGACCTCTTTTTTTTAATTTTCTGAGACTTGCCCCAGACATGTCCAGGACATGTCTAAACATGACTCCAGTCTGAGCTTAACAAAAAAAAAGGTAAATACTGCCATCTAGTGGCCTATATTCACATTACATATGTTATACAATATCATGGGGGGCACCCCCTCCTCAGTCATTGTGTGCTTGCTTTCCATAGGCAAGCAACACATTGTTCTTCTAAAGTTAGTTTATTTATTTATATATTTATTTATTTATTCTTTCTCCATGTCCACACACTTTTTTGTCCCATATCAAGTGCCCGAGTGTTTGCGATAGAGAAGGGGTTCAAAGGCTGAAACGTCCGGTCCGACCGTGTCTCTGGACCTTGTACAAACAGTTGTGTAGCCCCTTTTCATTCTTTCACAATCCCAGTTTTTCATCTCTTTTTATCTCTATTAAAAATGCATGGTGGAGTTCGCTATTATGACATCACAGAACGCTGGCCCCATCTAGTGGCACAACTCTACCATGCATTTTTAATGGACATTTTCGCAAGCACATTCTTGAGGTTCATCCTGACAAAATGCAGTTCTGGTTGGGGTAAATATCAAGCAGAGGTATATGAAAATTTTTCAATGTCCATCAAATCATCCATTGAAGAGCCTAGTGCTAAAAGTACTTGAGTCACATTTTCACACACTGTGAGGTAAGGATTGGAAAACATCTTTTGTAGTCTCCAAACTTGATTTTCTCAAAATAGACATTTTGTGACTTAAGCGCTTTCAGCACTAGGGTCTTCAATTTTCATCCGATTACGTTAAAACTGGTTGGGCTGCTTCTTATAAAAGACAACTTATAGTTAATCAAATACAGAGGGAGTATGCTCATGAAATTCCACTTTCTATTGAAACAAGGTTTTTATTAGCAGAAAAAAACAGGGCTGGTCAGGATTTTATGTACAGTTTTGAAGATCCATGTCATAGGCCCCTGGTCCTCAAATCATCTCGAGGTCCGAGAACTGCTGGTTTTCCACTCTCCCTTTACCTGGGAGTCAGGTGAAAGACAGTCTTGCCAATCAGAAGCACGAAATGCTCATTTATCTACCTGGGATAAAAGAAAACCTGGACTGAATTTGGATTCAAGCTCCAGATTTGAAGATACCTGCTATGGGGCCTACAACATGTGATTTAGCTCAGTGGTTCTCAAATTCTGTCCCAGAGGACCACTGTGAAAGCTGGTTTTCACTCCAACAACAAATGCAGGAAAAGAATTTTAATGAGTCGTCAATTTTTCTTCCGTAATCTTTTAAGCAACATTGTGAAAAATGGCTGAGCATGCTATGAACAATAAACGTTCCACATTCACATCATGCTACATGGGAAACATGACAATAAAAAGGGAGAGATTCAAACAAAAGTACACCAGCGCATTTAAAAAATCAGCAGGCTTTTAATTAGAGAAATTGCTGGCACATGGACACTAAATTTAACCATTTCATCGATTATGAGGAGTTTGAGGGTGATGCAATCAACAACGACTTGCACCTGTTTTGTGTTAAAATCGTGGGACAACTATTTAAGAACTTCAAGCTTATGTGTGTCAACCTATAGGAGCTAATTAATTATTAACATTAGCTTTGCTTGGAAAAATAATTATGTAGGACCTTTTGCAATGAGGGGCTTTCATTCCCCATGGCAGGCATTGCTAATTCTCTCAGTTTGTGAAGTTAGAGGGTAAATACAATGAAATCAAACTAATTAACTTATTAAGAAATGAACTGCTTTAAAGAATTCTGGGATTGGAACTGTGATAGTAATGAAAACCAGAATAGCATAGTGGTCCTCAAGGACTCAGTTCGTGAACCACTGACTTCGCTTTCCTGCGGATTGTCCATGTATTTTCCTTTCAGAGTAGTTATGATTACCTCACCCAGGATGATCTGTTGTTTTTTGTTCTGTGTGTTTCTTTGTCAGCTTCTTTGCATGTTGTTTTTGTTTGCAACTTAAAGCCTACAGCAGGGGTCTCTAACTTGTCCATAAAAGGGCCAGGGAGCTGCAGGTTTTCAATCCAACCAACCAGAAGCACACCTGATATAATTAGATTTAATCAACTGATCTTATGCTGCACATGTGATTAGTTGTATCAGGTGTGCCTCTGCTCGGTTGGATTGAAAACCTGCAGCCCCTTGGCCCATTAATGAACCAGTTTGAAACCCCTGGCCTACAGAATTCCAGCAATCATTTTCAAACTTGGTACTCAGGTTGGCCATGGTCCAGAATAAAAACATTTTCATGTAGTTTTCAATTCTGCATCCTCTGATATGCACCACAAGGGAGCTGGGAGGGGGGCACAACCTCTCTGGTCATTTGGGTAAAAATCAGGAAGGGGTACATAAAAAATTTTCAGTGTCCATCAAATCATCAATTTTCATCCATTTACGTTAAAACTGGTTGGGCGGCATCTAATAAGAAATATCTTATAGCTCATCCAACACAGAGGGGATATGCCCATGAAGTTCTAGTTTCTATTGCAACAATATTTTATAAGCAATGGAACATTATTCCACTGCTCTGAATTTCCTGCCAGTTGCTACAGATAGAAAATACCTAGAGTTTAGAAGTTAGCCTGTTCGCCATTAAAACTGAGTCAACACAAAAGCATTTATTGGGGGAAAGGATTTCTTTTGTCCGACGCAGCTCGTTTCATGTTGATTTTAGGATTTTCCATTGGATTTCAAGGATTTAATGGAACAATGGCCAATTATAGTTGCCGTCATTTTTAAATAATGATTTAGTAGCAAAGTTAATTGTCGGACTACAATCAAAAATTAGGAAAGGGTCACTGACAAGCTGGACAAAGTTTAAAATGCCACTGTAGTAGTCGGTCTAAGTGAAGTACACAGGTACCTGCTGATTTATTAAAACAAAAACGAATTTAAATTATATGTTATATGACGTCGCATTACTTATTTTTTTAGGTCGGGGGTAATCTAAGAGGTGGAATATTTTTCGCGGATTGGAGATCTAAAGGCGCACGTGCCTCTTCGGACAGTTTCACAAAAAATATCAGCGCCCACCCAATGTACGACATCATTGCCACTATGAACTCCCTTCACAAACCGAACATAAAGCTCTGAAAATGATTATTTTTGTTTGCTGATAATGTGAGGTTATCCCACAGCACAATGGGCCTATTTTTGTAAAGTGAGCCTATTCGCAAACTTGTCTTGTATTTTAGTATTACTGTCACTTTAAATCGTATGCATTTACACATCTCTCTGACGTATAATGTTTGGGTGCCACTGATTGGCTTCACCTAGCTAATCATGTGACCATAGTATCTCCCATTGGTGAGGAGCAGTCTTATTTTGAGATTTGGCTCTGGCTCCCGCGGGTCAAGTGCATGAAGATGGAGGATGAGATGTTGGAAGCGAAGGTAAGCTCAGGCAGGTTCGTGTGATGTGGTCCTTTAGTCTTGGCGAAGGGAGGGGGAGACGAGACGTAGGCATGTAATACCATATAAAGGAATAATTCTGGGAACCAGTGATAGTCAGGCTGCGAACGTTTTGAGGTACAGAACAGCTGGTGGGTTCGGCTGTATTGTCGCTGAGATGAGACCTTAAGAAATATAGCGACATGGGGAGCTTACGTTTGAACGTTTGCATGTACTGGATACCGTTGGTTGTGCAAATATGCAAATCCGAGATGTCTAGAAATGACAATTGTTGAAGTCCCTGGCAAAGAATTGTGGGCGACTGTGGTGGATTGGATGCCCGATTACCTGCCCCAACACAATCTGAAACTCTCAAAAGATGCGTCACCTCGAAGTCGCTGGAAAGACGGTTCTACGGATGACTTGCCTGAGGAACTGCATCCTGTGAACAGCAAGTTTCCAAATTTCAGTGCTTTTTTCTGAGCGCTGTTTAAGATGAGACACCATTGTGAAAACCAATAGAGTGCCTAATTAATAGACTGCACAAAATACGGTTTTCTTAAACAGGCGGATTTGGGGAGGAGGGGCGGAGGCGGTGTCGCACGCGGCGCCCCCCCCCCCCCCCCCCCCCCTTATTTCTGCAGACCACTGATCTTCATATAAGAGATCAGTGCTGCAGACTGACTTTTCAAAGACCGCCCTTTTCGCTCATTTCACACAGGGCTTAAAGCGCGGAAAATTGCCATGCCGGTGTTCTGTCAATTTTGCTCCCTTGTCAAAAATGCTACCGTAATGCAAAGCGATCGTTAAGTCTTTGTTTTCGCCTTGATATTGCAACATGAATCAGTTTACTTGTTACTGAACTTTAACTTGTTAGCTTATTATAAGCAAATTTTATAACGAATTGAATAAGTTTGTTCAAAGATATGTGCCCATATAGGCCTTCGCCATTATCATCTAATTTCTTCATTTTCAGGAAAACCCTGCGTGTACATACAAATATGTGCACTTACAGGTCGAAATGCGCACTGAAAATAAATCTATTTCTATGATTTTTGAAGATCTTAAAGATGGGAGCGAGGAAACAGCCCTTGATTTTTGGTTTGCGCAAGCGCAGAACCGCGAGGTCGCATATTTTGATAGGCAGCAAAATTTGTCAGAACACCGGAAAAATGAAAGATCCAAAAATATGAGTTGCGTCCTAACGCACTTTTTGATGGTCAGAGGTGTATAGTAACGAACAGTAGGCTACTCGTTACAAATTAAAATATGAATGCAATTCATCATAAGGATTATCTGGATTTGGCGCGTTCCAGAACAGCGGTGCTCGGCAGGGTATCTGTACAGATGTTGATGCCAGCGGACATGAAGCTGCAAATTTATGCACGCAGTTACAATATTCTATCACTCGATGGCACACCAGGATCAGTTATTGAATATTTACAAGCAAGCCAAGCTGAAACACGGTTTTATGGATGAGTTCGCTCCTAATTTAAATGCAGGATGTCTACTTTTTTAATGCATTTACATTGTGATATTTACAATTTTAGTTAATCCTCTGAATATTTATTACACTACAGTTTAAATGCTATATTTTAACACGGGACAACTAGGCCTCTTCAGTACCAATGTTTTCTATAGCTGAATGTATAAAATAGCAAGTGACTAATCAACTCTGACAACTATACACCGTCTGTTGTGTGCAGTCCTATATGGATTAACTATAAGACAAGCTATAATGTTTGTTTAATAATGATGACACGGCTATATCTTGGAGTAATATTTGTGCCAGTGCAACTGGATCTTAAACTTGATTATGTCAAAGTGATCAATATGTATGCATGTAGATACCCCCGAAGAATGATCTTCATCAACCCATTCAGTGAGAATTAAAAATTTTCAGATGATTTTGTAGTTCTGCATGCCTACTGAATATGCCAAGTGTGCAAGTCAGAAATTCACTTCAAAGCGAATTAAATACCATTCTCCATGAAAGACAACACCTTTACTGTTGTGTCTCAAATGTTTAATCCATGACAGGGGTTCCCAAACTCGGTCCTGGGGCCTCCCTGTGTATGCTGGTTTTTGTCCCAACCATAATTGCCATCATAGGACTTCAGCAAGCTGTTAATTTGTCCAAATTGGGTTCATTTTGTGTTTAAATATGTTATTTGCTGTTTTAAGCCAAATTTTACTAGAAATATCAATTTGTGCCATGAAGAGTAAAAGACTGAATGGAAGACCCTTGCATATCAAGTTTTGTTTTTTTTTTTTCTGTGTGGCAAGCAACTTCAGGTGATAACATTTATAAACAGATCAGCTCAGGTACTGAGAAAATCAATACCCTCCAAATCAGGTTGCTGAAGACAGGTGATTAGAATTCTTTCAAAACTAGAAAAGCACTCGGAGACCGCAGACCTCCGCCAAGCACATTTCCCTCCATATTGCGACTTCCACCATAGATATTAGTCTTACATTTATTTTATCTTCATTTTTAGATTCGTTGACCATGAAAACATGGCAATTTGATTCATAAGGCTATATCAATATTAGTTCCATGGCGTCTTGGCTGTTTAAAGATGTCTGTTGAATGTTTCTAGCTGCATTTGTTTTTTTCTTATGAAAATTTTTTTTAAAATTTTCTTATTTTTTTCTTATTTCCCCTCATGTTGTGATTTACACATAAATATTAGTCCTACATTTATTTCATCTATTTTTTCAGATTCCCTGACCAAGAAAACATACCATTAGCAACTGAATTCATAATGATATCAATATTAGTTCAGTAGTTT
Source organism: Gymnothorax reevesii (assembly GCA_029721435.1). NCBI lineage: Eukaryota > Metazoa > Chordata > Actinopteri > Anguilliformes > Muraenidae > Gymnothorax > Gymnothorax reevesii. The sequence continues at coordinate 128,478,003 of CM056576.1, read as the reverse complement.
TTCACGAAAATCAAATTTTCCGTAATGGTGGTTTTCTTCTGGATCTAGTTCCCTGGCTTTTGAAGATACAGTAATACTGATGACACTTTCCTAATTCTACAATATCTTGGCTATATAATGGTGTTTGTCGCATGTTTGTAGCTTCATTTGTTCTCTTCCTATAATGAAAGTTCCGAAGGTTCCCTACTTTCGTATTCTGGATCATAGTATCATAGTATTCGGAATTATTCAATTTTCAGGATCAGTCTTTGATATATTGTAGAACATGTTCGACACTTTTCCTGTATTTTTTTTTCCAAGTGCCCTGACCATTTTTGGTGGAGTTATATGCATAAATGTCAAAAATGGCCCTATCTCTCAATGTTAAAGAATCCTTTAAAAAATTCCTGGATCCAGGCGGAGATCCGAATCACTTCCAAAATCTATTCATTTCTTCCTTATACCAATCTGTACAATCCCTGAAAATGTCATCAAAATCTGTCCATAACTTTTTGAATTATTTTGGAAACCAACAAACAAACAAACAAACCCAGGCAAAAACATAACCTCCTTGGCTGAGGTAATAATTTGCTTGCACTCAGTAACAGTGGCATAACATAAAACAGGATTGACTCCATTTGCTTGTTTAGTAAATCGTTAGTTTTTGCAACCATGTGCCCACAGTTCACCAATTAGGAACCCACTGATTTTTTTTCCTTTGAGTACATTTTTTATCTTCTTTTTTTTTTTTTTTGCAGTTGTTACTCATATATTGCAATGTGGATTCGGAATTCATTCCTCACTGTTTGTATGAATATCTGTCAAAATACTGTTTGTCAAGAGAGGATAAATTGCTGCTCTGAACAAAAATGCACCTAAATGAGACAAATTTAACGGCTTGTTAAAATCCTATGATTGCAAACCAGGGTGCAGCAAAAACCAGCAAACACAGGGAGGTCCCCGGACCGAGTTTGGGAACCCCTGATCCACGATGTATCCCGATGGATGCTTTGATCATTTTCACAGTTTGGCCGTTTCTATTGGAATAGGACCTAAGTCTCTTTGTTTTGATTGTCTTTGCAGAGTCAAGTGCAAACTTATACCTTGCATAGAGATAACAATTATCTGAAAAAAGCTTTTTTTTTTTTCTTTATTAACTATAAGACCTTGAATTTTGTTCTCAGATGCCAGGAAAATTCATATTTGGCACTTAAATTTTCTAATTTTTCTAGGGGAAGCCCTCCAGGCTTTGCGCCTTCAGTGCTCGTATAGGGGCTGCACCCCCCCCTCCAAAATTCCTGGATCTGCCCCTGTTAAATGTACTAAAAAAACAGAAGCGTGTTGAGTTGAGGTGCATGCTCATGTCGACTCCAGTTGTGATGGCCAGTCCCTTTGCCTGTTGAGAAGCACTGGACAGGACAGGTTTATTTACCGTCAGCGACTAACTTGCATTAATCCCCTCCGATGGCTACCTAACAAACCGGACTGACTGGATGACAGACACAGCAGTACATTATTATTTGTTTTCTTTGCTAGTGGTTTAGTGACAAACTAAGCCCGTGAAATGAAATCTTGTGTGCCCGGTGGTCTTGAGGTTGAAACTGGTATTTCACCTCTTCGGTCTTTCTCTATTCCACTGCATCTGGTCTCTACTCGTTTCGTTAATTTATCCCTTCTTCCTGTTTACCTTACTTTCTCTTTCATCCTCTCTCCTCATTTTCCTCCCTCCTGTGATATTTGCTCCATCTCTGACCCTTTACCTTACCCTTACCTCTATTGCCCTCTCCATCACTGCTCCTCTGTCAATCCTCTGTACATTCTCACTTTTGCCCTCACTCCTTTTCTCCCTCCTCATGCAGAACATGGTAAAAAGTTTCCGTGTGTCTGAGCTGCAGTCGCTGCTGTCCCTGATGGGCCACAGTAAGAGCGGTCTGAAGCAGGACCTGCTGGATCGGTCCCTCAAGTTGCTGTGGGCCGATTTCAGCCCTCAGCTGATGCAGCACATCCGCCAGCTGTACGAGTCACGGTTTCCCAAGGTCCCAGCTGCCAGCTGCCGCTCGGAGGAACCTCCACCGCCCTGCCCCGCCCCTGCACAGCGGCAGCAGGGCACAGTTCACCTCAACGGCCTGCCCAAGCACAATCGCGTCCCTTCCCCCAAACCGGCCACCACCAATGAGATCAAGCTGGTGCCTCTCCCCTTCTACCAGACCCTAGACACGATACTGCCCCCTAAGGAGCTGAGTGAGTGGTGCGATTACCTTAATGAAGACTTCATATTGTGGTCAGAAAAGCACTGCAGTCCATATTTATTGAGACTGTCTCTTCATTTTATATTCCTCTGCCACACACTATGGGTTGGAGGCGAACTGTTTTCTGGTTGTTCGTCCGTATGTGAATCCATCATAAATCGTTTGTCTGTGCTATATCTACTGAAGGAATGGAATGATTTTTCACCCATGGTAACTCCCCACAGAGCGTAGCTATACTAGTTATGTTTTGGAGGCCAAAGGTTGGGTCAAAGGTCAAGGTCACAGAAGGTCAGCTGTATGTGGGGGGGTGGGCGGCAAACTGCACCTTTAAAGGCTGATGAAACCATGGCAGGCGTAAGTATAGCTGTCAATGCTTTGCGTTGAGTTTTACCTTGTTAGAAAAAAGCCTGATTCAAAAAATCATCTTGTGTAAGTAGAAAAATTATACATTTACTCAAAAAATCATGCTTTCCAGTCTGTTTCCTGGAGAGCAGAGCCAACGCTAAAGAAAAAAAAAAACTATCATTATCCAAATGCTCACAAATGTGTAACAATTGCTTACATTTGTGAAAGACGTTGGAGAGCCTTGTTTGTAAAATGGAGGATGGTATACTGTAAGCATTTTCCTCTTCCCTGATTTTTATTTTTTGCATATTTGTTACAAATAAATGCTTCAGATCAATAAACTACTTCTAGTATTGGACAGATTTACCTGGAGTGAACTTAAACAGTATTTAAATGATGATTTCAATTATTGGGCCTACCTGGTCCATATGAAAAAGTAATTGCCTCCTTGGTGACTAAATCAACTAATTAAAATTGATATATTGATTCATATCAATAGACCTACCCAGACTTGATTACTGCCAGCCCTGTTGAATCTAAATAGAACTTGTCTGGCAATGTTAAGTAGGGAAAAGCAGCACATTATGCTGCAATATAAAAGAATTCAAGACCAGATGAGAGTTTAGAAGTGTTATTTAGCCATTTTAAGGCTTTGAGACTCCAGTAAATCATGATTAGTTCCATTATCTACAAATAGAATAAAATTGGGACAGTGGTGAATCCATTGATCTAAAAAACAAAAAAAAAAAAAAACTCTCGAAAACCGGGCACCATCCCCTTTGAGTCTGCCGCCAAATTATGACTGTAAACTTCTGGTTTTTGGTATTGTTTGATTCCTTTTCCACCTCAGTAAAACATTTCAGTGCTCATGATTCTTGATGGGTACACAGTAGATGTAGATTTTGTGAAAGACTGCTGCTGTTGCAGAGTGCACCAGCGGAGTGCAAAAAAAGTATGTCTTAACTCTTAGGCTGGTCGTAGATACATTTTGACTTGTGATTTGAATTTACACCAAGTGCATCTGACAGGGCATGGTCACAGCCGCGCCTGCTCTTATGATGCTCGTCCGCGTAAATGCATGTGAGCTTTGTAAGAACAAGGTAGCCAACAAGTTATATATCGAGCCGATTGATAACACCAACTGAAAGAAGAGGAAAATTTTACTGATGGCGAAATAAAACTGACAGAAATGTGTTCAGAGAACAGAAACCCTCTCATAGCTAAATGAAACTACATCAACACAAAGAAAAATGTATCATCAGTAGAAAACCTGTACATCACCAGTCTGTCTGATACACACTGTTGCTGAGCTCATCGATTCATTTAAATAGGGCTTTCTGACCAAAGTAAAACCTCTTTCAGTTTGCTGTCTGGATGAAAGTCTGGTGGGTTCGCCCAATCGTGGACAACTTTGTTCCCGTCTGAATGGCCTTTTTGTTATGTATGGTCTAAACAAGACATGCTGCGCAAACAAGTTAAGTTTAGATGAAAATGTAGATTTAGAATCAAGATGCAAGCCCAGTCAATATTTGTTTACACGGACCAAGGCACATGATTACTATCGTAATTCAGCGACCTCACTGGACGACATCCGCAATAGTCAGCGAGTGGTGTGTTCACTATTGTGTTATTTGTAGTTCTATGGGTGAACCTTCCGAGGAGTGGCCGGCCTACCAAAAATCCTCCTAAAAGTGCATTGTCAACTCATCCAGGACATCACAGAAGAACCCAGACCAACATCAAAAGAACTGCTGACCTCAATGGCCTCAGTTAAGGTTGGGGTTTAAGAAAAAAACTGGGCAAAAATGGCATCCACGGCAACACCACAAGCCAGAAACCACTGCTGACCAAGAAAAAAACACAGGCTTTTCGCATATTTGCCAAAAGAACATCCTGATGGACCCCCCCCCAGGACTTCTGGGATAATATTCTATTGACTAATGAGTTCCAATAGCAGAACTTTTTTGAAGACATGGGTTTTGTTATATCTGGCTTCAAGCTGAAACTGCATTCCACAATTGGAACATCATACCAACAGTCAAATACGATGGTGGTCGTGTGATGGTGTCGGGTTGCTGTTCTGCTCTAGGACCTTGAAGACTTGCTTGTTGATAGAACCGTGAATTCTGCCGTCTACCAAAAAATCCTGAAGGAGAATTTTCGCCCATCAGTTTGTGACCTAAAACTCTCTTGCAGTTTGGTCAAGTAGCAGGACAATGATCCACCGTACACAAGCTGGTCCACCTCTGAATGGCTCAAAGGAAACAATAAAGGTTTTGGAGTGGCTTGGTCAAGTATTTACTTGAGTCCGATTGACATGCCGTAGCATGACCTAAACCAGACAGTTCATGCTCAAGTCCTCCAATGTGGCCAAATTAAAACAATGCTGCTAAGGAAGATATTAAGGGGGGCAATTTTTTCTCACATGGGTGGTACAGGTTTTGAAAATCTCTTCATTTCAATCGATGAAATGATCATTTAAAACTGCATTTTGTTTTTTTACTCCTGTTGTCTTTGTCATACATTAAAATTAGGTGCGTGACCTGAAACATTTAAACACAACAAATGACCAAAATTAAAGGGAATCGGGAAAGAGGCAAATATTTCTGTCGCATCACTTTATGCGGGCGCTATTGCCCTCTTTAGCTCTCATTGATTGCTTTAGGCTGATTTTGAAGGGTAAAGCTGCATCAGAATTCAGAACACTTATCTGCTCTCGGCATCTGTGATTGATTGCTTGGGGATGATCTCGCGGGGTGAAGTCTTCTGGAAGCATTGATCCCTTCTCTGGTTCTGCCATTGATTGCTTTGGCCAGACGGGCAGTATGGTCCGCAGGATGCCGATGTAGCGCTACATTCTTTGTTATTGTTCGGTAAAGCAGGATTCCTGAGTGAACCAGATCTGCGCTTATCTGTTGCGTTTTATTTACCTCGGTCCACGTCCCGGTTGTGAGGGGTTCCCAGGTTTCATCGTACAGTTATCCAGTGTATGGAATAATCCTGCTTTTTGGAAAGTTCTGGAGTCTGTTACCAGATTCGAAGTAGAAGTTAACCCTTTGAGCGCTGAATACAATTTCAAGGAATTAAAAATGTAATTATCCTGTGCTGTTGAAAACCTGACATTTGCCAGTGGCGCTCAAAGGGTTAAAGTTTGTTGATTGGTAATGTCAGTGTGTCTTTGGATGTGGTGCTGGACGAGACAGTTTCTGTGACGCAGTGCAGTTTCACTCTTTCCTCTCGGCTCGTCTCTGTTCTGGTGTTTCCTTCCTCCCCTCCTTCAGCGGTGGAGAAACCCAGTGTTCTGCAGGAAGGTCATTTTTCCTTTGAGCTGAGCTCCAGCCAGGTGGAACAGATCAGGAACGGCAGGTCAGTCGCGTGTGTGTATGTGTGCGTGAGCGTGTGTGCTGTCATTTGAGTATGTGCATTGCACCTGTCTGTCTGTCTGTCTGTCTGCCCTGCTCACAATAGTCTGCTCTGTGCGTAATGTGTGTGTGTGTGTGTATGTGTGTGTGTGTGTGTGTATTGCTGTGTTTGGGCTCAGTATATACAACCCCAATTCCAAAATAGTTGGGACAAAGTGCAAATTGTGAATAAAATCAAAACGCAATGACTTTCAAATCACACCAGCCAGTATTTTATTCACAATAGAGCAGAGATAACATGGTAAATGTTGAAACTGAGAAATCTTACAATTTTATCCACGAAATGCGCTTATCTCAAATTTTATGCCGACTACAGGTCTCAAAAAAGTTGGGACAGGGTCCTTTTTTACCATGGTCTAAAATCTCCTCTTAATAACAGAGTGGAGGCGTCTGGGCATTGAGGAGACAAGTTTCTTGAGTTTAGCCATTGGAATTTGATCCCACTCATGTTTAATACAGGATTCCAGCTGCTGGAGAGTTTTGGGTCTCCTTTTACTTTTCATTGAATTATGCATCAAAGTTCTCAATCAGTGAAAGATCAGGACTGCAGGCAGGCCAGTTCAGCACACGGACTCTTTACTACAAAGCCATGCTGTTGTAATAGCTGCAGTATGTGGTTTTGCATTGTCCTGCTGAAATGCACAAGGCCTTCCCTGGAATAGATGTTGTCTGGAGGGGAGCATATACTGCTCTAAAACCTTTATACACATTTCAGAATTCATGATGCTTTTAAAACATGCAAGTGTCCCACACCATATGCGCTAATGCATCCCCAAACTATCAGAGATGCTGGCTTTTGAACTGAACGCTGATAATAGGAGAATTTCAGGTGGCATCTGTGGATGGCACGGTGGACTGTGTTTACAGACAGTGGATTCTTGAAGTATTCCTGGGCCCATTTAGTAATGTCAATGACAGAATCATGCTGGTGTGTGATGCAGTGGCATCTGAGGGCCCGAAGATCACAGGCATCTAGTAAAGGTCTTCGGCCTTGTCCCTTACGCACAGGGATTTTTAGTTTCTCTGAATCTTTTGATGATGTCTTGCACTGTCGATGATGAGACCTTCAAAGCCTTTGCAATTTGACATAGATGGATATTGTTTTTAAAATATTCCACATTTTTTTTTTTTTTTAACGCAAGCCTTCACAGGTTAGAGAGCCTCTGGCCATCTTTACTTCTGAGAGACTCAGCCTGTCTATGACATCCCCATTATAGCCAATTGTTATGGCCCCAATTTGTTATTAAATTTACAGCAACAGTAACAGCAAGGGATGACCGACACAATTCAAAACCCAAACACATTTAATCAAAGAGACAATAACAACAAACTAATCTACTATCTACAACTACGACCGAGATTGATTTATATACAAACAAAACAGACATATTTACAGTCCCTTTTGTTGGGGTGGCTTGGTGATGTCCTGGGTAAAGAAAAATGCTCAAACACAGGCAAAATCCACAAAAGAAACGTCACAGGTCTTGATCAGAAATGACAGGTCTGGTCATCTTCTTGCAATTTCTCCTACTCCTTTACTGTCTCAATTCTTTTCCATATATACTCTTTTGCAGACCCCACCCACATTTAGACCTCTTTTTTTTTTTAATTTTCTGAGACTTGCCCCAGACATGTCCAGGACATGTCTAAACATGACTCCAGTCTGAGCTTAACAAAAAAAAAGGTAAATACTGCCATCTAGTGGCCTATATTCACATTACACAATCATGTTACACACCTGATGCCAGTGAACTTAATTACTTGGTAAATGTAAATAAGCTGATTCTCATATATATTAATTGCTTTTTCAGCCTTTTTTTGCCCGTGCCCCAACTTTTGAGACCTGTTGCAGCCAGAAAATTTGAAATGCGCTCATTTTGTGGATAAAAATGTAAAATGTCTCAACATTTGAAATGTTATCTGTGTTCTATTGTAAATAACATATTGGCTCATGTGATCTGAAAGTCATTGCATTTTGATTTTATTCACAGTTTACACTTCGTACCAACTATTTCGGAATTGGGGTTTTATACACACGTACAGTGCTTCACAAATTTATCAGACCTCCTGTCATAAAAAGGAGAAAACACAAATATTTTAGAAATTTGTCAAATTGTTCAAAACTAAAAATGATATTATTTCTTTGGCAAATAACAAGCTGAAACAAGCTGAATAGTCCTTATTCACACATAAAAACCAAAAAAGTTTGATATTTTGTATGGCCTCCTTTGGTATTGATAGCAGCTTGCATTCTTGCATTCAACAACTGAAACAAATTATTTTGCTCTGGAATGTATGTAAATAACTGCTATTTGGCCTCTTTATCCAAAAATAATAATGTGCTCAACTTTTTTTCTGCTTTTTTGTAAAATGGTAATTTTGAAAATTTAGGGATAGCAACAATAATTATATTTTAGCATTAAAAATATCATTTCAATTAAAGAGCTTGCGCATACTGGTGGATTAACCAATACAGAACACAAAAAGTAAATGGTTTCGGTAATTACTAATACTGTTAATTTAGGACCGCTGTGGCACAAACCTTACATTGGGTGGTGGTCTAATAAATGTGTGTGCGTGCGTGCGTGCCTGCCTGCCTGCCTGCAAACGAAGAGTGGATTGATGTGTATAAATGCATTTAATGAATGAGTGGCTAAGCCCGTTTACTGGAGTGGTGCTGCAGCTCCATACAGGTTTACAATGGCTGTGAGCTGGTGTGGATTTCTGTGACCATGGGGACGGAGGACTGCTGGTTTTTTACCCTCCCTGTATCTGGGAGTCATTTGTAAAGACAGTCTGGCCAATCAGAAGCACTAATTGTGCAGTTGATGTCTTGGGAGGAGAGAGAACCAGGAATGGACATTGACTATGGGGCCAGATTTGTTGCTTTATAATATCAGTTTATGTATGACCGCCTGGGATGAGGTATGACTGGGCCGAACTGAACCAAACTGTCTATTTTTCCAGAGAGCTGCGGCCCTCGATAAAGTCCATCCAGGTGGTTCTCAGGTGAGTCGGAAAAGACACCGGCTGGCGCAAAGCGCCTTTTTTCTGCCTGTCTGGGTTCTCCTCTGTACTCGGGGTTTGCATTTATCCTCACTAACTAGGGTGCTACATTTCAACTGTACATGGACTTATCTTTGTTAACAACCACTGGCAGGGTTTTCCCTGCCTATCTAACGCTAAGGCGGGCCGCCTTGGTCATTTTGGCTGCCGCCTTAGTTGAAAGGTTCCGTTTCATCACTACGGGATTCATAGAACTGCACAACGTAATCTTCATATCCAAGGCTCTTTGAGTGATACAGCTGTCAATAAAACACAAGCCTCACATGCGTCATACGTCACGAGCGTTTACGTCGCTTGCGTATGTGTCGGTTTACTCCAAGCGCGCGAAATGGACAAGGCGATATTCCAAACAAAAGGACAACTACTACGTCCATCACACACGGTAACGCGCACTGGCGTGTCTAGAACTGGGAATTGGGATGCTACAGACGCGTCCCTTTTAGTCCTGGCAAGTTCTCAATCATTTTCCTTTATTGATGCATTTTCCAATTATCGTAATTCCCAACTGAAGACACGGTTTCTTTCCATATGCGATCTAACGGCGATGAAATCATGGGCTAAATTCAGAATCAGTAGGTAACAGTGGCGAAGCCAGAACTGAGAATTGGGTGCACAAAACATCAGTTTAAAACAATTATTCGTCCTAACCTGTTCTGGGGTCATTTCTATAATTCACAGAAGGTTCACTCCGAGAGCACTCCACACTTAATAGGTGCTGCTTGTTCTCCCCAGTTAGGTAAGATGACAATCATTCATCTGGACGTGTATTTGCTGTATTTAAATCAACGTTGTTCAAAGTTGCATTCCTGTGGACTCAAGTAAATAGCTTGAGCTATTTGGGGTTTTGTACGGACAAAGAGACGTTTTATGCTTCATCGGCCCCAAGAGTTAAATATTCTGAAATTTATAGCTGGGAGGAAAACGCAGAACAACGATTTTGTCGAAATGCCGGTTGATCAGTTAGCCACAAGTGGCTCTTACTGCCAGTTAATGGGGCTACAGTGCCACCTAGTGTAGCGGAGTAAGTCTTTTTTATTATTTATCAGAAAAATAAATACAGAAGAGTTGAGCGCAAGGACAAAGACTGCGCAATCCGCTGTTTGGTTTTATTGTTTTTGTGAATCACTTTGTCTTGTTTGTATGAGAAATTTTTTGAGCTAGGCAAATTTATTCAAAATATATGTAATTATAATGTACATTGATCAATTTGTGATTATTCACTTAACGCCCAACAATCCAAAGGTGTGTTCATAAACTTTGCACGCCACACATCGCTCCCCGCCCTTTGCCACCTTGGTCTCAAAAAAACCCAGGGAAATCCCTGCGATGGCAGCACACCCTTGGGAATATACTGCACACTTATTGGTCTTTCAGCAATATTGTCTTCGAAACTCTGATGCCTTCTGTGAATTTTGAATACCTGGGTCCTGTTCCACTACACAGGATTGCTCAGCTGGAGAAATGCACCAAGTAAAACCTGGAAAGGTCACAAATTTGCAACAAGAGTGATTCAAATAGAGCTTTTCTGGATTTTAGTTTTGAGCCATTATCTGACAAACTCTGCAATCCTGCTTTGTGAAACAGGCCCCCTGACTGATTTGGGGATAGAAAATGGCTGGTGATGTTTTGATATAGTTGATGTTTCTTATGGATTCTATTTTGGGGACAGATAGTTGACATTCCCCCTGTAGCAGGCAAAGTCAGTGGTTACTTTAAGTCTTCTCGCTTCTTGAGCCTTTGGTGCCAATACGATTTTTGCTATTGATGTCATTTGAATTGGGTTCAACACTTTTATTTTGTACATTGTTTTCGTGTTCCAAAATGCTTTTGTATTTGCATACTCTCCATGGACGTTTTTATTTTGTTACTTTTTTTTGAGCTAAGCAGTAGACTATTCCAGTTCAGTTTTCATTCCTATTTTCTCTTTATGTTCTCGTAACTAGTGCCCAGTGCGCCGTTTTTAAAAAAAACCTTCAAGTCAAATGTGGCAGCCACCATGAATTGGAAATGTATGGAACTGTTCAACAGAAATGATCATTCTTAAGGTAGAATACTGCATGAAAATTTTCATTACATCACTTACATCAAATTGATTTATTGATATGAGAACCAAACATTCAAATTAGCTGGGATGGAGGTGATTTGCATAAATTATGCAAAATAGGTGTCCAAGATGGCCGCCGTAAAGGGGCATATCATGACTATTTCAAAACACCATACCTCAGTGTCTAATTGACACATCAACTTCTTATTTTGCACACAGGTTGCCTGATCCAGCATCTATCGGCTAAACCTCTTAAAGTTGGATACTTTTACAAAATGCGAAGGTGTTTTGGAAATGTTGCTCTTGACTTGAAAATTCTCTGCCTCGTTTTATATTCAGCACCCCCTGAAAGTAAGAGTACCAAAAGGGCCATATTTTTAGGTTCGGGACAGCCATCATACTTTAAACTATTTGTGTTCCAAACTTCATTAAAATTGGACTAGCGGTTTTTGAGAAATGGCACATAAAAAATGTGGAAATGGTGATGGTATTTTGATAGCAGTAATCTACCTTAATATGATCCAGATGAGTCCGCTTGACTGGACATGATCAGTTCTGTTCAAAAATTTAGATTGGACAAAGAATTTCTGAATGAGAAATTGATGCTTTGATTTATCAATGTAGGATTCTATTAATATGTAGAAAAGAAGGCATTTACTGGATAACGTAAAACATTGCTGTAATCAGGGTTACTACGGGTGCTGGAAATCCTTGGAAACGCTTGCATTTTAATTTTGCAAGGTTAGAAAACTGCATTGAATTTTGGATTAAGTGCTTGAAATTGTAGTGCTAATTGTATTACTATCATAATAAATTGCCATCTGACTGAGAATTGAGTCCCCTTAAAAAAATATTTGTTTGTCATGCTTTGAATCCGAAAAATGTGATGCGGGTGGGCGGATTTTTTTTTAAGAAAATATTTTTTCATATAGAGTTTACTCATGCCTTCATGACGTTTTTCTTTGGTTTCTAGGCCTGTTTATTATTCGATACTCGACTGAACAACACAGAAACATAAGTTCTTCAAGTAAACTGCTAAAGTGTCTGTCCATGGGTACATTCGCATTACTCGCTGAAAGCATTATGCCAATTGCCCTTTTTCGATGTTAACAAGCCTAGGTTCATCCAGTATATGGCTTGGCCGCCTCTTCCCCGCCGGCTGAACAATCGCTGAACTTCATCCCCGCGGGCCAGCCAGTCGTTGAACTTGATCACTCACTCACTCAGTCAGTCAGTCAGTCAGTCTCTCACTCGTACAGTAACTCAGACGGCGACATTCACGTTTATGGGCCGGGCTGCAGCTCAGCCCAAACCCAAAATAGGCCTAAAAAAGACAATGTGGTCATGAATTCTGATAGGGCGGGGATGCTAAACTGATATTTTCTTTATGGGGCCTAATTTACCACAGCTTTAAAGACAAGCTTAAAAATGTACCTTCACTGCTTGAATTTGACTGTGAAAATGGAGTAGGACCCTGTATTGCATAGATATCTGCTTTTTCTGCAGCTATCGATGTTACTTCGTCATTAAGAAATCACGCTAATGTGGTAATTTGGATCGAGAGGAATCGCTATAATTATAAGCGCAACAGACGCGAAGAGGCATCATTCTTTTCAGCTTAACCCTGTAATTTAGCAGACTTTAACCATGGAAATATCACTGGGGGAACCTGGGAGTTTTTTTTTTTAGTTATATCTTTCAGTCAAAATATTATCGGATCCACATGGGCTGTTCTTGAGGGTTCCCAGCTGTGAAACTTGGGAGAGCTCCGGCGAGCCGGAAAGCCTTGGGTTTTTCGCTCCAGCAACGAGTCCTCTGCGTGAGGGGTTTTGCTTTGTGTGCTGCCAGGGTAACTGTCATTACATTACACCGTAATAAGGGCAGATATGTCCTGACTTGAATGGTACTGATTGAGCTAAAATGGCATGCTTTCATGCGCTGCGGTCCGTAAGTATTCGGCCTTTCATTGTACAAATATATGCACTTCTTCACCTGGTGGCCTGGCTGGAACAGAGACTGTCAGATTAAATTTTTCGGAATTTACTTGTGTCCCACATCCATACAATGTGCGTTCAGAAATCTGCACTGAGAATCCCCTCCTGTTTTTTTTTTTTAAAAAAAAAAAAACAACTTAATGCATCATAGAAATGATACAGATTTTTGCCTGTTGTGCATGAGCCTATTTAAGGCTTTAGGGATTTTTCCTGTGAAGCAAGAAATTTGAAAATTCAAATACAGAATTATTTAACAATTTTGGAATTTCTGGATACAGGCATCTGTATTTGTGCAATGAAGCTAAATACTGTAATTTTTTAACATTTTTCGGCACGTTTCAGTCCTCATGCTTTCTGATTGTGACGTGTAGGAAACTGAAAGGGGGGCTCATTAGGATTCCTCCCCTGTTAGTATTTCCTCTTTTTCCTGCTTTCAGTGCCCACATCCTTTAAACCTGCTTTGTTTTAAGGTGGTATGTAATATTCATTACATGTTGGATGAATGAGGCATGTTTATAGATGCCACCTTAATGTGTGCCAAACCATAATAGTGGGATGATACAACGTGGGGGCAAGTGTGGTCTCGGTCACATTTTGACGATAACATTGCACAAAAATTTGAGATTCAATTTTGAATCCGTTTATGTGAACTTGCCATTGCCACTTCAAAGGTCATGTCTGCGGCTGTCTGAACGTTCCTCAGCCCAACATCCAAGCAGACTTTTCCCAAGCGACGTCTCGCCGCCATTTCGGTCCATTCTGCTGCTGCTTGTCCTTTTTTCCCTTGGTCAAATTGTTTCTTGATTACTTTATTTTGCCTTTTGATCAAGGATGCTGTGTTCCATTACAGAATCTGCTACAAAGACGCCTCCAGAGTTCAGGAGGATCAGTACCCCCCTAATATTGGAGTGAAAGTCAACTCGTTCTCCTGTCACGTACCGGTGAGAGTTGGACTGTACCAAAATGGCTGTATTCATGGGTGGGGTTGTTGAAATGCTGGCTGTGAGTTCCTATTTCCCTATGACTATGATTTAATATAATGCACAATGTTCTTTTTTATTGGGGGGTGGTTTCCAGGGTTACTACCCCTCCAATAAGGTGGGAGTGGAGCCACGGCGACCCTGCGTCCCAGTTGACATCACGTCTCTGCTACGGCTTTCCACTGCAACTAATCGCATCATAGTTTCCTGGGGAAACTTTGGAAAGGTGCGGCTCCCTGCTTGCAGTTATTTACTCACTTTTTTTTCCGAGCAACTTTAACCCAAAAGGGGTACTTTATTTGTCTATCTGTTTATTTTTATTTACTTTTTGGTTTTTTGTATTGCCAGTTGAGTTTGGTTAGGGGGTCTCTGTACTTTCTAGACAAAGCCATTGTGGGTTTTAGGCACTGGTTGTAGGCAAATACTCTGGGTCCGTCCACACGAGAACAATTATTTTGAAACTGCATAAACATTTTATTGTTTCAGCCTTGCGTCCACACGGAGACGGCGTAAACACAGCCCAAAAGCTTTTATATATATATGCCCCCGGCATCGAAGATTCGAGGGCATATTGTTTTGCACCTGTCAGTCTGTCTCTGTTTGTTTGTCTGCAGCAGGAAAAAAAAATTTTACCCTGCAATACTTTAACCTGCCGCTGGGGGCACTAGTGTTCCGTGAACACAGCTTAGGTTTTTTATGCCTCTGGAATCGAAGATTCAGGGGCATATAGTTTTTCGTCTGTCTGTCTGTCCGTCCGTCCGTCCGTTTGTCTGCAGCTGAAAAAAAAACTTTAACCTGCAATACTTTAACCTGCCAATTGGGGGCATCAGTGTTCCACGAACACAGCTTGTTTTGTTTTGTTTTTTAAAAAACGGGTTCTGGAGTGAGAGAATCTGAAAACGCCGCCCCAGTGTTTTCGTGAATTAAAAAAAATAAATAAAAGGATTTCGTGAGGGCCCCCATCACAGACCTCACCCCCTCTAGTGTTTACACAGAGCGCAAGCTTCACACATGCTCTTCGCCGCCTTCCCCGTTTTTTGGTCTGTTTCCGTACAAACGTTACAGCGCCACACACAGGTCTGGAATATTGACTGCAGCGTTTTTGGGTGTTTTAGGCGTCTTCGTGCGGACACAGGTATTTTTAGAAACGATGCTGTGTGGACGGGAGATTTTTAAAAACTGCAAAAACTGTTTTTGAAAATCTCCGTCCCCTTATGAATGAGGCATCTGGAGGTTGTTTACTCCAGTAAGGCGTGTAACTGTTTGGTTGGAACGAAAGCCCATGTCAATGCAGAAACTCTCAGGATAAGGTTCAGAGTCCCTGCGCTTGACCAAAATTGGGATTCTATTTTTAAACTGGGGGGGATGTATTTAATAAGTAGGATTACCAAGTCTGCTGGCTAGCTGTGCAAAGTAAAACCTGGGATTCTCTCAAATATGGAGCATGGGTTTAAGTAAAGAGCTGTTCCTGGTTTTGCTTGCAGTTATTCCACTGTCTTGGTGAGCCTGTTTTATAGAGAACTCCTTTGGTGGACTTTAGTGGAGCTCTGATGTGTCCTCTACCTTTGACATCATGTGAGTGAGAAGCATTACTGTCTGATGTCATTGTTGTAAGCCAGCGCCTCATGGAACCCCCCCGGCATGACTCAGGCGGAATAGCATGACTTGTATCTCAGTGAGTGATGTCACCATTGTAAGCCATCTTCACAGAATAGCCCCCGAGGCATGACCCAGGCAGAGTATTAGTGCCTGGTATGATTGTGATGTCATAAGAGTGACAGGGGACCTTTCACACTATGTTATGTATTTTTCTCCTCGGCAGAGATACTGCATTTCCTTGTACCTGGTACAGGTGTTTACAGCTGCCGATTTATTCGCTAAACTCTGCGTGGAGAGTGCTGAATGCTGTCGAGAACGCAGTCAGTATTGCGCAGAAACGCACAGCCTCCCTCACTTATACCCCCCCTTTCACATGTGGTCATTTCCACTTGAAAATGTTATTGCACACACACACGCACACACACTCATGACTGTGTTCACTCTCATACGTAATCTCACCCTATCGAAACCATAGCCATAATCTCTTACACGCACGTATGAGCGTGTACGCATGCAGACCCAAACACACTCACCCCTGCACTCTCGCACCCTCTCATACCTCATCTCATCACCCACTTGGGTACGTAATTGTTTTCACTCCAGCAACACTCTCATAACCCTTCACTTAATCTCGTATCTGAAGTGCCCATTATCACACACAGGCCTGCACTGGTCCTCTGTAGCCTAATCTCTCCCACTCAAATGCATGCTCACACATGCTTAGTCAGCCTTTCTCGTGCCTGATCTTTTTGTTTCAAAACTAATTTACACACACACACACACACACACACACACACACACACTTCCCTCTTCTCTACCTGTATCCACCTGCCCTGCTCCTGTCTGGTGACCCTTCATACCACTGCACTTGTCTCAGTCCAGGAGAAGCTCCGGTTTGACCCCGAGAACGAGGTCGCCACCACAGGCCTGTGCGTGTCCCTCATCTGTCCGGTGAGCCTTTGACCTTTGACCCCTGACCCCAAACCCCCAGCAGAATCATTGCAGTGTAACAAGAGTTCCCCTGATCTTCAGCGTGGTCAGGGCAGCCATTTTTGCGAAGGGCCTCCCACTGTGGTCCTTCCATCCATAATTCCTGTAGCCCAAATGTATCCTTATTTGCAGATGTTAGATTATGAGGTAGATGTTAAATATGAGGTAGGGATCGTCAAGTTGCATTCCTTGAGGGATGAGAATGGCTCGTTTTTCCTCCTCCCTTGACCAGAGAGTCAGGTGTCAGGACATGTCTGGCCTTTCGAAGGCACTAAATGTTCATTTAACTTGCTAGAAGAAGGGAAAAACTGGGCTGGATTAGGATTCGAGATCCAGATTTGGTGAGACTTGGTATTAGGGGTTGTGAGTTTGGTGTGAAGTCCAGTGTTGTTATAACTGAATCTCTCCGCTCCCCCCCCCCCCCCCATCGCAGCTGGTGAAGATGCGTCTGGCCGTGCCCTGTCGTGTCCTCACCTGTGCCCACCTGCAGTGCTTCGACGCCATGTTCTTCCTCCAGATGAATGAGAAGAAGCCCACCTGGACCTGTCCCGTGTGCGACAAGCCCGCCCCCTACGAAATGCTCACCATTGATGGGTAATGCCCACTGAAAGGGGCAAGAATTTTTTTTTTTTTTTTAATTGATTTAACCTTTATTTAACCAGATAATTCCCATTGAGATCAGGATCTCATTTACAAGGGTGACCTGGCCTAGAGGTCAGCAGCACACGTCATAATAAACACAATTTCAAGAAAAAGTTTAGGGCAATAAATAACAAACAATAATTATGGCAAAGGATTCAACAAATTCACAGTGAAAGTGCGATAGATTTTAGGGACTATAATAATTTTAAAACACAGGCATTGCTCATAGGACTCTCGCTGCCTTGCAAGTAAAATGGTGAGAATTACCACTTAAATGGCCAGTAATGCTCGATTTAAAGGGGCTGTTAATGTCCACTTAAAGGGCTGTTAATGTCTGCTTAAAGGGCCAGTAATGCCCACTTAAAAAGCTGGTAATGCCTGTTTGAATGGCCCATGATGCCCACTTAAAATTGCTTTAAGAATGCTGCACCCACTCATGAAATTCAAAAAATGACATGCGGTTGTCAGCATTAGTTTGAGGGTATCTGTGTCTATACTGCATGAAGAAGACTGGTACGCCGATCTTCTTTAAAGTGTCCCCATACGAGCAAATACTAACTGACTGTACCTGACCCTGACTGTACCTATCATGAAGGAGTCTTGGGACGTTATGATGTCTCCATTGGGTTACGCTCCTGTTGTTTAAAAGACCATCTGTAGTCTTTCGCAGTAATCCTAAGTACAAACATATTTTATGTGATAAGGTGATAAATGCATCAAAATGTTTCTTTGTGCTTGGAGTGTCCCTGAAAATCAAGGTTTGAGTAGTATAGCACAGGAATTGACTGAGATTTTCTTGTTGAAAGTAACTAAAGATCCAGGCCGCTTCAGACTTGACTAGCCATCCAATACGCCATTTCTGTGGATCCAACTTCAAACTATTAACTGTGTGACTCGTAGTCCTGTCCTGGAGAAGTGTTGAAGCAGTGGAGAAGTGACCCGCCTCCCTCAGTTACACTGTGTTACCTCAAGTCCTGTTGAGTTTTACCTTTTAGAAAGACTGTTTGCGCATGTGAAGGGTGATGACGCTTTGTTGAGAGAACACGGTCGACCTTTTTAATGCTCCTGCCCTTATCCCTTTGTAACACAGTTAGAAATGGGAAATATAGTTGATGGTAATAGACCCTCTAGCCTCTTGGTGAGCCATTGTTACAAGGGATGTAAATCCATTGCTACCCCTTTCCAGGGGAATCCTTTTTTTAAATTTGTTTTATGTCCATACATTTTTATTTTATGCGTAGTTTAGGAAGTGTGTGTGTGTGTGTGTGTGGTAAAGGGTTACAGTGGCAGGATTTTGGGGTTTATCAAAGAAGGTGAGGATAAGGTCGTGATCTTGATGAGGTTATTTTTGCGTTGAAGGTGGGATTTTATTGTATTTATTTGTCTCTGATTAGCTGGAGAGAGAGAAGGGATTTCACATCCGTGTTTTACCTGCATACGTGAGTGTGTTTGCGTGCATGTGTGTTTCAGCCTGCTGTCAGAGATCCTGAAGGAGGCGCAGGACGTAGATGAGATCGAGTATTTGACAGACGGGTCCTGGAGACCAATCAAGGAGGAGAAGGAGCGGAGCAGCACTCCGGAGTGCCCCCTGCTGGACATCTGTGAGAACTGCGTACACGCGCTGGCACACAAACGCACACAAACACTCTCTAACTCATTCACACGTTTCAGTAGCCGTAGTTTTGATGACATTTTATGGACTTCATTCTGTACAGCCTTTCCATAACCAAATTAGGCTTAACATAACCCTAAGTGTAACTATAACCCTAACTTTAGCCAGTGGGCCATAACTCTCAATGATAGGGTTTTTCACCATTAGCCTGCAAGGGCCAGTATGGGCACAGGCTTTTATTCCTACTGTAGAGGCATGGAAGTATGTCAGTCAATTACCTGTCGTGTGGGTGTGTCTGTCAGGAGATGTGGGTGTGTCATCAGTGTGTGGGGTGGAGGTTTATTCACTTGTGTCTATATGTGCGTACGTGTCCTTGCAGGTGTTTGTAAGCCTCTCTCTGTGCAAACGATGTCGGGGTGCCGATAGTTCTGTTGACCGCAATTGTGTTTTCCATCGCATTTTAAAGTTGTCTTTTTTATCATTCTGTACAGTGCAATAGTTTTCGCTTGCCATGATTAATTAAACATTGTCAAATATACCTACGGATTCCTGCTCGTTCGTCAAATGCAGCGTGTCGGACAGATCTCCCTGGTCAAGCCCTCTCATTCAGCGACTTAATTAGCTCCTTTCAGATAAGTCGCGTTACATTGTCAACAGAAAGGCTATAAATCACACGCTACTTCACTGAATTGCGCTTGTAAATTTACGGATCAGTTAGAAGGACGCGGTGCAAGGAACGTGGGTAAAACGAAACGTGAATGAATGGGAAGCTACAGCCTACGTTACGGTAGGAAAAATCGGTTCCTTCCTTCTTCGAATTGTTGCTTGGATGCAGTTCTAGCTGCCCGGTAATCGCTGCATATGGATATGGCTGCTGATTGAGTCATTGCTGGTGATCAAGTTTACGTTGGAATGAGTGGATTACTCACTTGCGCACATTAAGTGGCGAAGTTGGACATGGGTGTTGCCGCATTTGTTGCTGTTGCTTGAACATTACACTGCTCTTGAAGTTTGTGGATGCGTAACACGGAAGTGGATTGTGATATATGGTATGCTCTGAAGTTTTCCTGTGTGCTGACTGGTTGATGCCAAAATGAGCGGGTCACGTGCTGGTTCACTTGCAAATAAGTCCGTTGCTGGTTCAAATGTCAAAGATGTTTGTGATGATGAAACTGTAAAAAGGAAAAGGATTCCCACTGAAAAGGGCTTGGCAAATAAAATTGAGACTGTTCAAAAGGAACGCAAAGTCAAGGTGAATAAAATAAAAGCTGTTATTACTGTCTTGAAAGAGCTCATGCAAAATGATGATAATGTTTCACATGTACAAGTTCAGCTGGATACTTTGATTCAATTGCAAAGGGAAACAATTTAATTACATGATTCATTGTTGCCTTTATTACCTCCTGAGGAGCAGTGGAAACAAAATGAGTGGTTTTCAAGCATCAATAAATATAACAATGGATTTATCAGTGATGTGAATCACTGGCTCTCTGAAACTGGGTTGGATACTGACAAACTGGTCTCACAACATGCAATGGAACGTAATTTAAAAGAACTGCCTCGAAACAAGGGCTCTTCTAATTCTTTATATTTGGGATTGGATAAGCCATATCTCAGTGAAATGCATTTGAACATGGAGCTGGATGAAATTGAACCAGGTGACAGCATTTCCAATGTAAGCAGCAAAAGGTATGGTTCGAAGTCTGGGGCCTCCAGGACTTCAAGTAGCTCCAGTTCCTCTCGTGTTAGAGCAGAAGCTAAAATGGCTGCCCTTCTCACGCGTCAAAAACTGCTAAAACAAAAACAGGATCTGGACAAGCAGGAAGAGGAAATAAAAAGGAAGAAGGAACAATTTGACCTCGAGGTGGAAATTGCAGCCACACAGGCTAAAATGGATGTCTTAAGGGCCTCTTCAAGAAGCAGTGTGAAAAGCTGTATGTCCAAAAAACTTGATGAGAAGTTGCATTGTATTGACATGGAGAGGGGGGCCAGTGCTGCTCTCAATGCAAATGCTGATTCGTATGTGCCTCGCAGTCAAGGAAATTATGACCATCAAAACACAACAAAGTTTGCTTCAAATGTCAGAAAAAACACTGTCAATGTATCTCAGGTAGTTCAGCAGAGACCGCCCAGTCATGGGACAGCTCATAATGTGAATACTGTATCGACGTCTTCACGTACAGCCAATGCACATGCTCATGTACCAGTCACAGGTGACACTAACAGCTTGCTGTCAATAATTGCAAAGCAAAGTGAAACCACTGCTATGCTGGTGCAGCTCCAACAGGCGTCATCTTTACCACACAGGGAAATCCAAGTGTTTGACGGGGATCCTCTTCAGTATCATGCATTTATGAGAGTTTTTGAGCACAATATTGAGGAGAGAGCAGCTGATGCAAGCGACTGTCTGCACTACCTGACACAGTACACCAGGGGGCAACCACATGAACTAGTTCGAAGCTGTCAACAAATGCCTGCAGATATCGGATATTGTAAGGCAAAGGCTCTACTAGAGGACCATTTTGGAAATCATCAGAAAATTGCATCCGCTTATCTGGACAAAGCATTCTCTTGGCCAGCAGTGAAAGCGGAGGATGTCAAGGCTCTCCAAGCGTATGGTCTATTTTTGAGAGGCTGTTGCAATGCGATGGATGAAATTGAGTACATGTCTGAGCTCAATATGCCTGCAAATATGTTGACAGTCATAAAGAAGTTGCCGTACAAGCTAAGAGACAGATGGAGAACAGTGGCTTGTGACATAAAAGAGAGATGTTGTCAAAGAGCGACCTTTCCTGACATTGTGGATTTTATTGAGCGCCAGGTCAAAATTATAGCTGATCCTGTGTTTGGCAACATACAGGATACTCCAAGCACAGTGCGAGGCAAAGCTGGCCGTAACCACAATTACCAGCATCAAACAAGAAATCAAGGAAGTAGTTTTGCTACGACGATCATTTCGGTGGATGGAATGGACCACGTTGAAGAGGAAAAGGGTTCACTGAACAAAATGACCTGCCTATACTGTGATGGAGAACATGCTCTCAAATTGTGCCCTCTTTTGGGAAAGAAGTCACATGATGACAAGATTATTTTCTTAAAAGATCACGGAATTTGTTTTGGAAGTTTGGGCAGAGGGCATGTAAGTAAGGACTGCAGGAGGCGATTGTCATGTTCGGTATGTGGTTCTAGACATCCTACCATTCTTCATATTTACCCGAGGGACAAAGAGGCAGAGACACCAGCAGTGGATAGTGCTGTAGTAACAGTGCAAACTAGTAGTCTCACTGGGGCCGGCGACAAAGACTGTAAACTCTCCATAGTCCCAGTGAAGATTAAATCAAAAAAAGGTCAGAAAATTGTGGAGACTTATGCCTTTTTGGACTAAGGGAGCTCTGGTTCATTTTGCACAACAAGTCTAATGAATAGACTGAACATTCCAGGAAGAGGAAGCAAAATTTTGTTACGCACTATGGGTCAAGAAAAGGTTGTGGGATGTTGCATTGTCTCTGATTTGGAAGTAGCCGGCCTGGGCAGTGAACTTTACTGTGAGTTGCCAGATGTTTTCACCCAGAAGAAAATGCCTGTCAGTAGGAACAATATTCCCAGACAGCAAGATTTGTACAGATGGCCATACTTGCATGGAGTGCAACTGTCTGAAATTGATGAAGATGTTGAGCTTCTCATTGGCTTGAACGTACCAAGGGCCCTGGAGCCTATTAAAGTCATTCCAAGTAAGGATGGAGGACCATATGCTGTGCGGACTGTCCTGGGATGGACTGTTAATGGACCATTATCTGGAGGAGTGGACTGTTCTAGCATCACTGTTAACCACATCTCTGCGGTGAAGTTGGACGATCTCTGGAAGAAGCAGTTTCAAGTAGACTTCCCTGAGTGTGGCCATAGTGAACAGCTGGGTCTGTCGAGAGAAGATTGCCAGTTTATGCAGATGGTTGAATCCACTGTTCAGCTGGTGGATGGTCACTACTCTGTTGGCCTACCTCTAAAGAGAGGAGATGTATGCATGCCTGATAACCGCCGGCTTGCTGAGCAACGTGCCTTGGGTTTGAAAAGGAGGTTCCAGAGAGATGCCTCATTTCATGCCGATTATGCCACCTTCATGCACAAGATTGTTGCCTGTAGGTATGCTGAGAAAGTGCCAACTGAAGATCTGACAAGCAGTCCTGGTAAAACCTGGTACATTCCCCATCATGGTGTATACCATCCTCAGAAAAGAAAGATCAGAGTGGTGTTTGACTGTGCTGCATCATTTCAGGGTGTCTCACTGAACACACAGTTGTTGCAAGGACCTGATCTTACCAGTTCATTGATTGGCGTCATCACTAGATTCAGGAAAGAACCCATTGTTTTGAAGGCAGACATTGAGGCAATGTATCATCAGGTGCGTGTGCCAGCTGAAGATCTTAACCTGCTAAGGTTTCTCTGGTGGCCCAGTGGAGATTTCTCTCAACCGCTGGGTGAGTACAGGATGCTTGTACATCTTTTTGGAGCAACTTCATCGCCAAGTTGCGCAAACTTTGCTCTCAGAAAATGTGCCACGGATAACAAAGACGACTTCAGCCAGCAGGCAGTGGATACCATTATGAACAATTTTTATGTGGATGACTGTCTTGTCTCCGTGTCCGCTGAGTCTCAAGCTGCGGCTCTCTATCATGACCTTCGGGCTATTTGTTCTAGAGGGGGCTTTCAGCTAAAGAAGTGGATAAGCAACAGTCGAAATGTGTTGGCTGCAATTCCTGAAGAGGACAGGGCAGTGGACGTGAAAGTATTGGATTTGGACTATGAAGCACTCCCTGTAGAAAGAGTTCTGGGTTTTCAGTGGTGTGTGCAATCCGATGCATTTAAGTTCAAGATCTCAATTCAAGATCGACCTTTAACCCGTAGAGGAATCTTGTCTGTGGTCAGTTCAATCTACGACCCACTTGGAGTGTTGGTACCAGTTGTGTTAAAGGCAAAACTCATCTTGCAAGATCTGTGTAGGAGACGTCTTGGGTGGGATGACATCATACCGGCACCTGTTGCATTGAAGTGGAAAAGGTGGGTACAAAGGCTCCACCTGTTGGAAGATCTCAAGGTCAGTAGATGTTTCAAGCCTGTGAATTTTGGAACTGTAGTTTCTGCCCAGTTGCATCATTTTGCAGATGCCAGTGAGGTGGGATATGGGGTAGTCACCTACCTGCTGTTGTACAACACGGATGCAAAGCCATGCAGTGCCTTTGTCATGGGAAAAGCTAGGGTGACTCCTCTAAAACCGGTCACCATTCCCAGATTGGAGCTTACTGCAGCAGTTGTTGCAGCACGTATGGACAGAGTGTGGAGAAAAGAGTTGCAGTCTCCTCTACTTGAGTCTGTTTTTTGGACAGACAGCACCTCTGTGCTGAAATATGTCAAAAACAAAACTTCCAGGTTCCGAACATTTGTGGCTAACCGTGTTTCAGAAATTCTTGGAACAACTAATGCAGCTCAGTGGAGATATGTGAGCACCTTATGTAACCCCGCAGATCTGGCTTCCAGGGGACTTAGTGCCGACTTGTTCCTCAAGGAAGAAAGATGGATCTCTGGCCCACAGTTTCTGATGCTGCCAGAGGAGCAATGGCCTAAAAGTCCAGATGGTTTGACGGAACAATTGGAACAGGACGATCCTGAGGTCAAGTTAAGCATCTTGGCTAATGCGGTTGGTGCTGAAGAAGAGGGGGATTTGGTGTTGAAGTTGATCCGTCGTACCTCATGCTGGAACCGTCTGAGAAGGACAATGGGTTGGATCTTGCCATTTAAGAAAAGACTCTTAATTCTCTGGAAGAAGAGGAAAGAGGTCAGTGTGATGCTGTCTCACTCAAATCTGGATGAGACTGGACAGAAGGACATGCTGAAGAAAGAGCTGCAGTGTGTTAAAGATTTATTTGATGCTTCTCTTACAGTGGAAGAAGTTGAAGAGGCGGAGCTTGAAATAATTCGGTCCTGCCAAAGGAAGAAATTCCCAGAGGAGCTTTCCAGACTACAAAGGAGTCAAGATGTAAAACGAACAAGCCAAATATACAGATTGAACCCAGTGCTCGATAATGGTATTTTGAGAGTTGGTGGCAGGCTAAGCAGATCAGCCATGCCTGAAGAGTTCAAGCATCCAATCATACTGACTAAAGATCTACATGCCTCAGATCTGATTCTGAAATGGATCCATAAAGAAGTCGGCCATAGTGGTAGGACCCATATATTGGCACGGCTACGTCAGAGGTATTGGATTACTGGGGCCGGTGTGGCTATTAAGACGATCCTGGCAAAATGTGTGGTGTGCCGACGAGTACGGGGAGTCCCGGGGAGCCAACAGATGGCAGATTTACCAATCAGCAGGATAACACCTGATTAAACCACCATTTACTTCAGTGGGAGTAGATTGCTTTGGTCCATTTGAGGTGAAGCGAGGAAGATGTCGGGTCAAACGATATGGAGTGATATTCACCTGTTTGGCTTTAAGAGCTGTGCATATTGAAGTAGCAGCATCTTTGGACACGGATTCCTTCCTCAATGCACTGCGTCGTTTCATAGCAAGACGAGGCCAGGTTGAAGAACTCTGCTCAGATAATGGTACAAACTGTGTGGGTGCTGACCGAGAGCTGAAAAGATCCATGCAACAGTGGAATCAGTCTCAAATTCATGAGGAACTCCTACAGAGGGGTATTAAGTGAAAGTTTAATCCACCTACCGGATCTCACCATGGAGGAGTATGGGAGAGACTAATTCGTTCTGTGAGGAAAGCTCTGAATTCTACTTTACAAGTACAGTCTCTGGACGATGAAGGTCTCCATACAGTGTTGTGTGAGGTGGAAGCCATTCTAAATAGCAGACCAATAACAAGGACATCCAATGATCCTAATGACCTGGAGGCTCTGACCCCCAACCACCTTCTCCTTCTCAAAGGTCAGCTATCTCTTCCACCTGGTCTCTTCCAGAAGGAGGACATTTATGCTGTCCGCAGATGGAAACAAGTGCAGTATATGGCTAACTTGTTTTGGAGAAGATGGGTAAAAGAGTATCTACCACAGCTTCAGGAACGCCAAAAGTGGAACAGAGTTGAACGCAACTTTCAGCCTGGAGATATCGTTCTTGTTGTGGATGATACTGCTCCACGGAATTCTTGGATTATGGGAAGAGTTGTTGAAGCTATTCAAGATAAAAGCGGGTTTGTCAGACAAGTGAAGATCAAGACCAAGACAAGCAGTCTGGACAGGCCTGTCACAAAGATTTGTCTCCTTCTGGAGGCTGGGGGGACCTGACCTGTTGACTTGGTTCGTGACTTTGGACTTGATTTTAAGAGTGGTGACAAGATCACTCCATCTAGGCTTTGAAAGTTCTGGAACCTTTGACCTAGTGACACGACGCTTAATATGCTTGGACATTTGGAACATTGGAGTTGGACTTTGTGCATCTTCAAGGATGAACGTAGAGATACTAACAAAGACATTGAATTATTCATGTTTTTATTCGCATGTATTCTACATAGGATTTTTCTGTTGTGATTGTTGTTTGTAATTATCCCGCGTGAATAATTAGGGGCCGGAATGTAGAGGCATGGAAGTATGTCAGTCAATTACCTGTCGTGTGGGTGTGTCTGTCTGGAGATGTGGGTGTGTCATCAGTGTGTGGGGTGGAGGTTTATTCACTTGTGTCTATATGTGCGTACGTGTCCTTGCTGGTGTTTGTAAGTTTGCACAGAGAGAGGCTATGTCGGGGTGCCGATAGTTCTGTTGACTGCAATTGTGTTTTCCATCGCATTTTAAAGTTGTCTCTTTTATCATTCTGTACAGTGCAATAGTTTTCGCTTGCCATGATTAATTAAACATTGTCAAATGTACCTACGGATTCCTGCTCGTTCGTCAAGTGCAGCGTGTCGGACAGATCTCCCTGGTCAAGCCCTCTCATTCAGCGACTTAATTAGCTCCTTTCAGATAAGTCGCCTTACACCTACCAAGCACTTGCACACCTGATTTTACTCATCAAGCTGTTTTAGAAAAAACTCTTGGGGTTGATTAGTAGTATCTGGTGTGTAAGTGCTTGGTTGGAATGAAAGCTGCACCCACACCGGCCCTTTCTGGATAATGTTGAATAGCCCTGCTCTATATGGACCTCTCAAGGTTTCCTCAACTTTAAATGTCCTCACAACAGTTGTGATTTCTTAAGAGTTCTTTATCACAAGTGTCGCTATACAAGCCCACCCATAACTGCACACGCACTCGCAAATAAACATGCATTGGGGCTTACCATCCCTTTTTGAAAGACCAAAGTTTGTGAAAGAAAATTAACCCTTTCTTGCATGGCTCTTCTTTTTTGCCGATTAAAGGTGGTTAGTGGGTTTAGTTACTTTGAGAACCACTATGAAACAAAGGGTTAATAGGTGACCTATTTTCTGATCAGAAAAAACAAAATGGTCTTTTTTAAATCTAAATTGCATACATTTTAAATTGCTACTCAGCAACCTCTCTACTCTAGTTGTATATAATCGAGTGGTATACACCCCATATCGTGTCATTGTACCGTTGGTCTTTTTCTTCGTCGCCCAAACAACTTTTAGCATTTTGTGAACCATGTCTCAAATCTAAAATAAGGGGTTGGATTCCAGACCATGATCGGCCTTGAGATGCGATAGTTTGAAGTTTTAAAACTGGCCAGTGTTAAGTGAGTAGATCACCATCCTTGTCATTGGATGTTATGAGGTCAGATTATAGACTTTCATTTTGTGCTTTATTTTGGTGGCCATTTTGTTTTGACTACCCGCACTGGCGGGCTGGTGTTCAACTAGGTGCTTGTGGTAATTTGCTCAAGAAAGGGAGCATGTTAGATTTTATCAAAGCATTTGTTTGATCTTCTCTTATGTTGCGCCATCTAGGCATTTCGCTACTTTATGTATGGAAATTGTTAAAAGCTTACCCCTAATTCTCTATTCTGTCATTTCAAAATATGGACAAAGTACAGACTTGTTATTGTTTTTTGGCACTGATATGAGGAGGCTTTAATTGAATTAATAATAATAATAAAAAAAAAAAAACAAAACAAAATATTGATAGACTTTTATCTGATTTTTACATTTCGAAAATCTGTATCAGCTGAAAATTTCCGCAGGTGTGCATATCAGATAATCTAACAAATAGATGCTTGGGAAATGTTGCACTTAGGCTGAATGCGCAGTCCATGTACAGTTAGATCTGTCTTGTCATTATAGCAAATGGCCTATATTGCTGAACACTTGAATCTAATTCAGTTGAAATTGGAAAACATTTCCCCACAGGCATTAGCATGTAGACCCCTGATGATGGTTCATGGTCCCCCACCACAGTCTTTGAAAATCCTGTGGGGAAATGCCCGATAATATTTATATCTGTAACATGGACATGACCCAAGACCATTGCACCGGTCACTTTATTTTGAATTCATAATCTAGTTCAGGATTGATGGTAATTTTTTTTAATGTAAATGGGTTGGCATCAATCCTCCACCACAAAGCAGATGGGGATGTAGGAATGAGTGTTGTCCATCCGTCCGTCTGTCAGGTTTTGGGGCCAGACCTCATAAATCATCAAATATTTTTCCACGAAATTTAAAACATGGATACAACTTATTGAGTAGATGTGCCTTTTTATACTTCTGTCTGTCATCATGACCATCCGTCCACCACGTTTTGTTTCCCGGCCGTGCTGTGGCAGAGGATCTGAGTATTTCATGTGGTTTTTTTTTTTTTTTATTTTTTTTATTTTTTTGTGTCCGTGCATATTCTACAGGTTTTTTTTTTTTTTTTTTACCCAACAAGGTAAATTAATTTATGCCATTTCATTTATTGCATTTGCAAGCATATTTTAAATGAGTACCATTCAAATTATTTGCATTTATCAATGCAGCACTGAGAATCAAGAAGTAGGCTACAGTATACACAGCAGATGGACACGAAGTTGAAGTGGAAATGTTTTTACTTTATGGTATAGATTCTACAAGATTTGAAGTATATTGTTGATTTTAGAGGGTGAAAAAATTGCCAAAAAAAAAAATAACTTTTTCCATTTGGTCCTGCTATTCCTGGGACATGTTAGAAATATGGCCTTTTGGGGGTGCTCTTTGTCTTTTAAAAAGGAAACCTTGAAGGAATAGTTCACCCAAAAATGAAATTCAGTCATAATGACTTTACCCTCTTGCTGATGAGAAGTTCGGTGTAGTTCGGTGTAGGGGGGGGGGGGGTTTCCTCCTGAACCGCAAATCCATATAACGAGCGTCTATGGTTACTGAAAAGGTCCATAAAACTACGCAAAAACTTTGTAATATTCCTCCATACTGCTCGTCTGCTGCAATCCAAGTGTCCTGAAGGGGTAACATCCAGAATTTACCCGAAATGACATCATTTTCTACAGTTTTATAGCCCATTATTCTCTCTAGTATGTTTGCCTGGCGGCGCGCTCGCGCGTTCACGCGGTTCTCCTGAGCAGCTGCGGGTACTACGGTCTTGACATCGC
This sequence comes from Gymnothorax reevesii, assembly GCA_029721435.1. Lineage (NCBI taxonomy): Eukaryota > Metazoa > Chordata > Actinopteri > Anguilliformes > Muraenidae > Gymnothorax > Gymnothorax reevesii. The sequence goes on along the minus strand of CM056576.1, from coordinate 128,448,570 downwards.
AACGAAGAGCTATCAGCTATTGCTGTAGTCTTTCAGGGTCCTGAACTGGTAGTTTGTGGAAAGTCACGGATCTCCTGAAGGCACGCTTCATCTGGTTGAAGCAACGCGTTTCACTCTAGTCCGTTATCATCGTATCCTCAAAGAGTGGACGGTTAGAGCGGTATCGTCGCTCAGTTGAACTTTATTATAACTTCTCCTGCAGGCACACACACATCTCCAGGTTCAATTACACTTTGTGTCACACTTAAATCGGTCCTACTAGAAAAATATATGCAATCCTATCCTATATGCAAAACTAGGAATATTTTCCCATTACAATCCTATTGTAACACAACCAGGAAAGGAACACACTACAACCATCTTTTCATACTAATTTACTGGTGCAGTTGGAAAAAAAAAGTAAATTTCTGAGTTACAAAAACCAAAAATGTCTTTTTACTTCCAACTCGGGGAGCAGTTGACTTCGCTCTGCCTTATTGGTTCTCGTGTCGCTCTCAGCAGCATGTGAACACAGGGTTGTCTCTTCCGCGATTCCCGTTGGATGTTGTCTGGCGCGGCTACCGTAGTGCCCGCAGCTGCTCGGGAGAACCACATGAACACGCGAGCGCACCTCCAGGCAAACATACTAGAGAGAATAATGGGCTGTAAACCTGTAGAAAACAATGTAATTTCGGGTAAATTCTGGATGTTACCCCTTCAGGACACTTGGATTGCAACGGACGAGCAGTATGGAGGAATATTACAAAGTTTTTGCGTAGTTTTATGGACTTTTTCTTTTCTGTAACCATAGACGCTCGTTATATGGATTAGTGGTGCAGGATGAACCCCCCCCAGTCTCCGGCTGCATTTTGAGGAATAAAAAACTACACCGGACTTCTCATCAGCATGAGGGTAAGTCGATAATGACTGAATTTCATTTTTGGGCGAACTATTCCTTTAAGAATCAAAATTTGTCTCATGAAATGATGTATTTATTCTTTTCAATAGATTCTGCAGTGGACTTCTGAGATGTTTTTTTTTTCTCAGAACACTTTCTTTGTGGTCAACTTCATGGTCAAAGTTCATGATTAATTTGAGGTTTGCAGAAAAAAAAAATTCACCATCAAAGAAACACTGTTTCCATCCTGCTTCGACAGATTTTGTGGCTCATGTCATTTTAATGGTGTAATATCGTTGCAAACTCCAAAGTCTCATAAGGCCTGCATTTTTATTACCTGTGTGAGTATTGATTAGCTTGAATTGTTGTTCACCTAGACGACTGAGATTTCTGCTGAATGAAACATGAAAATGTCTTGCTCGTATGTTGTTGAGGAAATGCAATCCTTCTAAAACCTGATTTAAATATTCAAGTAATTCAACTCCAAACAAATTCCAACTTAAACGTCAGAGCTTTTCAATGAAATGTTATAACGAAAACTGGCTTCAACTGAGCAAAAAAATGTTACAATTTGATGACATGATTGAAAACGATAAAAATATTTATATCTGTAAGTTTACACAACCAAATGCAATGTCCTCAAGCAATTAAATGGACAAACCTGCGGTAGAAAGTGAAAGTCGCTCTATTCTGTAAGAACAGAGCAGGAAGGTTGTCATGAGTTGATCAAGGAAACTGACATGAGTGAGAGAGACACTGTGCTTATCCGTCTTTTTAAACATTCTTTATGTATGCGGCAGTACCGCAGGCAATGACCACTTCTCTCTCTCGCCCTCCACAGCCTCTACAGAGGCCAACGGTCACTCCCCGGCTCGTAGTGCCGCCATTCAATGCGGTGCAAAAGCCCCGCCCGGTGCAGCTCCTTTGCCGACTCCGTTGGTTATCGTGGACCTGACGGAGGACACGTTATCTGAGGAGGAGGAGGGAGAGATCACAGAGGAGACGGACGACAGTCAGGATGACCCCCCTCCCAGAAAGGGCAGATGGAGCCACGATAAAGGCCCTTCCACTGCCTGCTGACCCACTTCGTCAGAGAGGAGTGGGATATGGATGTGTCAGGGGCGGGGTTTTGGTGGGTTACGGGCGTGGTCAACATGGAGCAATTTACCACTTCCTGGCCTAACCCTGCTCTCTCTTAAAGGAGCAGTGTGTGGAATTTAGATTGATATTTTGGAAGAAATGGAATATGACATTCATAACTGCTTTTTTAGAAGTGTATAATCACGCGAAAACAATAATCTTTGAGTTTCATTTCGCTTAGAATAAGCCCTTTAACCTACAAGGGAGCAGGTGCGCCTCTGTGGAAGCCAACATGTTGCACCACCATTTTTTTTCTACAGTAGCCCAGAAAGGGAAAAAAGCTAATGAATAAAGCACTGACACGAGGGTGCCTTTCACGCTTTCTCAAGTTTTGCAGCCACCGTAGCTTTTCTGAGAAGAGGAATGGTCAGTTGCTTGCAATCTATAATCTGACCGCTAGATAGATCTAAATCTTGCACACTGATCCTTTCAAAGAGGCAGCGTACCTACTCACTTGGTCAGTGACTGTAAGTCATGATTTCCTAATCGCCACTGCAATAAAAATAAAAAACTAATGCTGTACAAAAAGTCAAGGAAAACTGAGCACTGCTGCAGATGGAATGGCGCTAGATCTTTTTTGTATGCACAGGGGGAAAAATGAAAAGTGCAATACATACATATTTTGAGTTTACAGTAAATTTACAGCTGAACTGATTAAACCTCCAGATAGGGGTGTTTCTCAGGTCCCATCTCTGTTCAGGGTGTAGGAAGAGGTACATCAATCCAGCAACTCTACGAAGGTACCTTAGCAAATGCAGCTAAATGGGAGGAACTTGCTGTAAAGCACGAGTGGAAGAACTGGACTTTAATCGCGAAAGATGTTATGCAAGCACTGGCCTTGAAATGCAATAAACATGTTCAGGGAATCAAGGTCAGCGCAGTTTGTTTTTCAGGGTGTCCAAAAATATTATGTGCAATTAAAAATGCTGATTTTTTTTTTTTTTTTTTTTTTGCCAAAAATACTTTGATTAAAATTTAATACTTTGATAATCAAATGTGGCAAGGCCTTACTCTCATGGGAGTACAGCACCGCTTGTTTACATATGCAATAAATGGCCAGTCGTACAATCACGCGGGTGCCTTATCCGTAATGCCAGGCCTGCTGAAAGGATGGCCACTAGTTTCCACACTCGATTTTTCTGTTGCGTTTTGATCCGACACCCACGTTGGGCCGATTGTTCAATCTGCAGCCGTTTGTTTGATTAGTTTTTATTATTCGGACTGCTTAAGTTTAGGAAAGGCTTGCTTTGTGTCGCTTGAGGATCTGTGGTTCACCTGTACTTCTCTTCGCTCAACCCCACGGATGTGAGCGCGCTCGTTTGCACAATAGTAACGCCTCCAGAATGGTATGGTGGGCATTATGATTTGTTACTACTAATTATGAAATGTAATTTGGAATCAATGGGGGAAAAAAATAAAGAAATGTAGTGTAATGAATATCTGAGTGTTTGAGGGATCTCAACACTTTCTGACTGCACTGGCTGCACTTCTAAGACGACTCCTTTCCGGTGCACGAGCTGGAACTTGCACGTTTGCCGTTTGAAATATCTGTCGTGGGAAATGTTTGCTGTAGGGCTTAGAAGGCTGTAAGAGGTGAGGGGTCACTTCAATTTTGATTAGTCCTGTTCAGTTGGTCCCTCCCTCTTCCCATCTCCCATTGCCCATTGGCTGAAATGGGACCTTTTCGGATGATTAATTGATTTCCCTCCTTCACTTGCAGCCTACGGCAGGTTATGAGTGCGGTGCTCCCCGCGGCTCAAAGTGGAATTTGAATATTGATGCCCGTACAGAGTCCTACGTCTATCTCTTGTGGAGGACCTATGGTTCTTGGTGGTGGAATTCTTGAGCAGGGTTCTCAACCTTATTTGGATTGGGCAGGTGTTGAGTGCAGGATTCTGTTGTTGCCACACAGTTGCAAACCAGATTCTGCTAATCAAGGACGTAAGGAAAGACTGGAGGTTAGTTGGTAGAATCAGTTGCGTGCCTACTTTGTTGGAATGAAAGCCTCCATTCATGCTGGCCGTTTCTGGATGTGATTGAGAATGTTCTAGAGGAAAACCACGACTCGCAATTTGGGATTCTTCTAACCAGCAAGGGGGTTGCTTGAATTTCCCTTTCCACTAACTTCAGTGCCCAGTAAATGCATCACCTGATAAGAAATGTACTGCAGAGGAGTTGTGATTATTTGACCTGTGAGGAGCAGCACTGGAATACAATTTATTGGAGGAATTTTGAGTTTGTGAAATTGCCCCAATTCATTCACCCATGTTCCATGCAAGTGTCTGTTTCTAAGCCATTTCCTCTTGGTAGCCATTCTTGAGCAGTTAATACGAAAAACAAAAGCAAGGGATTCTTCCTCAGAAAGTACTGTGCTCGTATCCATTAGAATCATTTCTGTTCCTCCATGAGCCATAATCTTGTGATAATTGAACCCGGGGTTCTCAAAGTTGTTGCTGTGACCACAATTTTTAATGACGGTGGAAAATGTGGGAACACCGCCCTTCGTTTGTTTAACAGTAATTGTTTTCAAAACCTTTTTTTAATGCATTTGAGACTGTGACACTTTAATTCAGCGGTTTTCCAATTATCCTTGAAGGCTGTAAGAGAGAATTTGTACTCGGGGTGAGCAGTCTTGCAATTCCTGATGTTAATGTCCTGTGTTGTCTTTTTATATGTTCATATTGAAACAGAGACCTGACAAAATGTTAATAAATATTTTATCAACAGATGGTGATTATTTATTTGTTGGAACAACTGCAATCAACAACAGAAATTGTAGTGTTAACAGCACTTTATTTTACAAGTGCCTCAGAAATTCATGTCTCTACTTGAAAGTTTTTCTCCTCCCTCTTGATTATTCACATAAAGTACTTGGAGCAGGGGAAATGATTTTGCTGACCTGACTATGCAACATTTTAATTGAAGCCCTCCAAGCAAGAACCAGTTTAGTCACTTTTTGGTGATTTTGAGATTTCGCACCTGATAGACCTACAGACATCTCTATCTTAAATTGGAAGCAGGAACAATTACTTTGCTGACAATGGCTGAGAGAGCAATTCTCCAGTGGAGTATTTCTCCAGTAATATTTTTGGTCTGACTATATTATTCAGTTTGATTGTTGTAATTGGGGGGAATTCGCATTATTTATATCTGATATTTTAACCATTGACTTTATTGCGGTGGGATCACACCAGCCAGTCTTTCTACCCCAACCCCAGTATCTGTGCCCTTGCTTGGCCCACCCACCCAACTCGGCCTTCAATATGATCTCATCTCATCTGTACACCTTGAAAGTTTTGGGACTGCATCTTGCACGGTCCTGAGTCTTGTGACATTGCATTTATCATATCTGTCCATCTGGCACCTGTACTCCAAACCACTTCTGGTGAAGTTCCCGCTACAATGGGTGTCTTCTGGACCTCATTATTATATGATGACGGACATAAACCTTGATTCACAAGGGGTGCATCTCAAAACGTAGGCTGCATCCTATGAAGGCTGCATTTTTAGGGGTCGTCAAGTAATTCCATCTGTCAAACTGATGTAACGTCAATTCATCTCCGTTAAACGGCTTTGGTTTCAGTGAGTTGTCACTGGTTTCCTTAACCTTAACTCTAACCCTTGTCCCAAAACCTAACCCTAAATTTAACCTTTTCCCTTAGCCTAAATATCAGTTTAGTGGATGGTAGTAAGAGATGACCCCTAAAAATGCAGCCTATGCTTTGAGATTCAACCAATGTGAAAATGCGACCAGCCGACGCTGTCGGAGTGATCCCATTCAGTCCACGGATGAATTGCCGAGGTCGATGCGGGACTCATCTTGCCCGAGCAGGTGCACATTGGTTGGCTTAGTGGGGCACGATTTTCAAAGCGAAATATCGCGAGACTACGTTAGCACTCATCCTTAGGTGCTGCTGCTGCTTCCTGGACCAGTGCCTCCCGAACCTCAATCTCAGCCATTCGGCCGGAAAGGGACAAGACGGAGCCACACCACCGCTGGCCCTTCCCCGGGACATCTGCGGCAACTCCTCGCCTGGGCCGACCGAACGTTCTCGGACGCGATCAGTCGCTGTCACCAGCGTTAACTGCCCTTCCGAGTCCGCCCGACCCAAGCAATCGACAGGCCACGGCCGCTCTGAGACGGGCAGCGCCAGCTGGTGCCGATCTGTTCTGCAAGTCAGAGTGGAGGAGATCAGGGAATAAAAATTTACGAAATGTGGTGATGGATTTTGTCCAGATTTTATAGTTCCTGTCGTAGCTTGCTAGCCAGGGTTAGCTTACTTGCTAGCCGACTGCACGCTACCGGTAGAGGCTTGCCTGCTTGCAAAGGTTGGCTGGCTAGCCTGGTAGCCCGCTACAGTGTAGGCGAGCCGAGCGAGTCGGCGGTCTTGCAGAACAGACAGTGCGAATGCGATAACACGTCTGGTATTCGGATAGCTATAGTTAGCCAGACGGCTCGTCTTAATTTGGATCAGTCAAGACCATCGGATTAAACCACCAGTAGGTAAAAGAAAAGACCTTGACGCAGCGCTTTTAACCAGATCTTACGCCGTGCAGTGCTCCAGAACAGCGAACTTCAGTCTTTAGCTGGTTAATGTTGCTAGCTGGTCCCTGACGTTTACAACTAGCGGTGTCCTCTGGCACATGTCCGCACCTCTTATTTTCTAAAAATTGGCATATTAATATTTATATTATCAAGCCACGTTTTTGGTCTGCCTGCACTTTCATGCTACTCTAAAATGTCCAGTGCATGGTCCAGTTCCAGCTAGCTACCTAGCCAGCTGAATGCCTAAGCGTGCTGAAGCGTTTCCTGTATTTGACAGATCTCTGAGTAGAGAACCGTAAACCATTCTCATTTGTGATTTTCAGGGAACTGTCCGTCAATTGGACAGCTTTGTAGCTCCTTGGCCATGCATGAAATGCCCTGTAAAGCCTTAAAAATGTAAGTCTGTTTGATTTACTGACAACCAATAAGCTCTGATTTGTTTTTAGTCGCTATGGCCCCTAAAAGGAAACCCGTACCACTGAACATCACGCCGACTGGAGAGGGACAGACCGCCTCCACCATGATTGATGCTGCCTCAGAGTGAGTCTGTTCACTTGTGAAGAAATTACTCTGTCATTACCTGAACATTTCAGTTGTTTTACAGGGTAACTGCTGCGTTTTGCGGGTGTCTAATTATACTGGCTGCTTCAAATGGAACTGACAGGCTTGTGTACACTGATGAGCCAGAGCATTAAAACCACACACTGACGAAGGGAACGACGTTGATTATATCATAACTTCAGCACGTCTGCCTTAGACAGTAAGCGATCAGTCGGTCCTCGTTGTTAAATTTTAGATCTGAGAGAGAAGGGACCTGACTGACTTCGACTGGAGTTAAATTGTTATGGCAAGACAAAGGAGTTTCGGGGAATCTCTAAAGAGGCAAGGCTCCTGGGGTGCCCCTGGACAACAGCACTGAGTATTAACCCGCCGTGGTCCAAAGGGGGCCAAACCAGCAGCAGGTGGCTAGGAGCCTAATGGTAATCAGTGTACTCGGGGAAACAAAGATTGTCCCGTCTGGTCCAAACCGACAGAAGGGCTACTGTGGCACGCTCACAGGAGGTTTATGAGGAATGTGTCGCAACACACAGTGCTTTACATAGCAGTAGGAGCGCCCATTGTCGCAGGAGTGCCCATTCTAACCCCAGTCTGCCACTGAAAGTGCCTACAATGATCTTATTAGCGACAGAATTGGACTTTTGGATCAATTGAAGAAGGTTTTGCTTGGTCCAGTAAGTCCTGTTTTCTTTTGCATTATATGCATCGGCCGAGTACATGTGCATTATTTATGTGGGTAAGAGATGGCACCAGGATGCACTCTGGAAAGAAGATAAGCTGGTAGTGGGAGTGAGAGATCATCTGGGAAATGTTCTGCTGGGAAACCCTGGGTGTGGGAATTAAGAAGAAGCGCCTGTTTAACAGGCGGTTTTTTAGGCACGAGGTCGACCTATGCACTACTGGACAGGTCGTTTTAATGTTGCGTCTGATTGGTAAAACCTTAAAAGCTTTTGATACGCACTCACTAATTTAAACTGGAAAATGTCCCTGTTTATTACGGATTCAGAAGCGGGTGCTTTACTACGAAAATGGCTCAAATAGCATTATAAATATCAGGTGGGGAAAAATGAATCTCGCGTTACGTGAGTAGTTCAGTTAGCTGTCATCTCGCAGGAAATTTCTGTTGTGATTGGAGTCACTTATTACAGTTTCAGTTTTTTTTAAATGAATAGCTAACTGTACTTGGCCAAGTTTAAGGCCCTGCCATCAGTCTCTATGCAGTGTTTTATATGGGAAGAGTTCCCCTGTTACCGGAGATTTCGTTCTGAAATGATGTTTCATTGCTGTTGATCTTTTAACTCCTGCCCACTCAAACTCACTTAGCTCTCTTTGACAGACCTGGGTACAGTCTTTCATATCCTGCAAGTCATAGGTTTGGCACAGTTGAATCTGCTGTCAGGCAGGGAATCCCCTATTTATGGCCCACTTATGGCATTTAACATCATAGGCATGTTGGATTTTTTTTCCCCAGAATTGTATGTCTGTGTTGTAGAGCTCCAACACTTTGTCAGCAGTTATGTTACCCGTGCAGCAAATGGTCTGATGTTGACTCAAGACCTTTAGTGCTACAGTAGACTGTCCATTATGGCACTGGGGGGGGGGGGGGGGCTCTTCAACCGGACTTGATATGCACTGACTGTGTATGTATTTGAAGAGAGTGTTGGGTGTGCTCACTGGTTTTCAACTTGTGCAAGGTCCTCTTGAACACGTGAGGCTAAAAACCTTTTACTACAAGCCATTTATTTTCACTTTGGTTCTAGGGAACTCCTGTGTGTTCTGGATTTTGTTAAAACCACAGTTGAATTAGCAGGAATCTGATATGCTGTTGATTTCTCTTTAAGAATTTAATGTTTAGAGGAACTATTTGCTCCCTAAAGCCACATTTAGGCAGAAATACAGTAGTGTGCAGCAGTGATTATGCACTTAACAAAATGAAGATAAATCAGAAACCAGGTACTTTAAAAAGTATTTATTTCATGTGATATTGAATCATAAAATGGAAATGCATAAACGGATAATGATGTATAAGAAAAACAAAAATAATGATTTGTCTAGTCAATATCTAGTGTGGCCCCCCTTTGCTTTGATTACAGCTTTTAATCTTTCAGACATAGTTTTCACTTCTTTAAAATTTCTGCACTCTGGAAATCATTCCGTATGGTTGAAGTTCATTCCAAGATTCTTTCAATGTTATAACAGATTTAATTTTTGAATACTTGGCATACACAGTGAACAAACATCAGCGGCACTTAACTTCCGCTTTGCACCTCTTGCCACTTGTTTTCAGCGCACCAGCCTCTTTGAAACACTCTGGTGTCTCTGAGTGCCATGGCAGCATTTAAGGTAGAATACTGCTATTAAGCATGAAAATATTTATTTCATCACTTACATTAAATTGCTTTGTTGATATGAGAAGCAAACATTCAAATTAGCAGGGATGGAGGTGAAGTGCATAAATTATGCAAATTAGGCATCCAAGATGGCAGCCGCAAGGGGCATATTATGACAATTTCAAAACGCTATTTCGGTAACTAATTGACATATCAACTTCATACTTTGCACTCAGGTTGCCTGATCCAGCATCTATGGGCTAAACCTCTTAAAGTTGGATACTTTAACAAAATGCAAAGGTTTTTTGAAATTTTGCTTTTCACTTGGAAAATTCTCTTCCTCATGGTATATTCAGCACCCCCTGAAATTGAGAGTACCTAAACGGCCATATTTTTTAGGTTCAGGACAACCATCATGCCGTAAACTATTTATTTTCCAAACTTCATGAAAATCAGAATAGTCTTTGTAGAGAAATGGCGCATAAAAAAATGGAAATGGTTATGGTATGTTTATAGCAGTAATCTACCTTAATGTCTTTGGCCATATATAAGACCACAGAGCGGCTACGAACGATATTAGAGAGCCCCCTCTGTCGTGCCATCGTGTTTAACACTGTGACACTGCTCAAAGTTCGTCACTCTATAGACTGGAACAACTGACATTGGAGGGAATTTTGCAGAATACTGTTGCTTCAAACCAGTTTAAACAAATTTTTTGGCATCAGTAATCTTGGAATGAGCCTTCAACCATGCATTCGGACTATACAAGACTCAAAAAAAAAAAAAAAAAAAATTGCGACACCTTTAAATTATTACAAAAATTGATGTTTTCAGCATTTTTGTTTTATTACTCATATTTTTGCCTCAATATACTTGCGGGAATGATTTTTTTTTGTTCTCATTGCCTTCTATAGTATTTCACAGTGAATTTTCACCAAAAATTATAGAGAAGTAATATATTAGGACCCCTTTTAGATGAAGGTGGTTGTATGCAATCATCACTGCACACTTCTGTATTTATTCATACCAGCAGCACACCCTCATACAGCATTCACTCTTGCTGTGTTAAACCCAGACTGGGTAACTGCATTTTAACAAACCAAGTGAAGGATTGAGGAAATCAAGTGGTAAAGTACTTTCAAAATACTTCCCTTGCATCTAATGACACAATCATGGCATGACTCAGTCAGTGAATTTAACTCCTCATTGTTTGCTTGTATTTGAAGTCTTCATAATTTGTGACGACCTGTCAACAATTTTGGCAATTAAGTGCCTATTGATTTCAGTTTGAGTTAAATTTCTTCCCTCTTTTTATGCAGTTTTCTGTGTAATGTCAGGTCTTTTAGTTGCCATGGCAATTATGGCTATTCCTGACATAATTTGCTTGAAAAAGGTTAGCAATTACTCTAAACTCAAGTCCTAAGTCAAATGAAGTGAACTAAAACCAGCATGCATAGTGGTTCTGCAGGACCAAGTTTGAGAACTGCTGCCTTATACTGCACCTTGATACCCTTCCATACTTACCTGTGCTTCCATGTCCTTGGAAGAGGGAGTTTTCGTATGATAAACCAGCTCTTTTGTTGATATTGGGTGAAGAAGTGGTAAAAATTTCAAAATAAAAGTCTCCGTAAAGGTGATGCAGTGCAATCTAGGAATATGGAATCTCAGAGTTTTTAATGTTTTAAGTTCCTGTTCTTTCTTCAGCATATATGATGGCATTAAATTGATACCAGAAAAATACCAAATAGCAAAGCATATAGTCAAGACATTGATAATGTGACAAATTCGTTATTGTTGGGTTTTTTGTTGTTGGTCATTTCTGTCATTGTATGATTGTAAAGCCCATTCTCAGCAGCCGGTATGCCAGCGTACAAAAATTGCAGTATTCCCTGATTCTTATAGCTCCACAACATCCCAAACCTTCCCTATACCCCTCTCCTATCCCATCCAATTGTAATCTCCCAAAACCTTGACCCCGCCTCCTCGGCCCTCAGGGCGAATCTGGAGGCCTTGCAGAAGAAGCTCGGTGAGCTGGACCTGGACGATCAGCAGAAGAAGCGTCTGGAGGCCTTCCTTACCCAGAAGGCCAAGGTGGGCGAGCTGAAGGACGACGATTTCCACCGCATCTGCGAGCTTGGCGCTGGTAATGGGGGCGTGGTCAACAAGGTCCGCCACAAACCCTCTGGGCTGGTAATGGCCAGGAAGGTGAGGAGGGTTTATATGGGAGAGGGAACGTGATTTTCTCAGTGCACATATAGAGTGCACTTTCAAGAGGTGGAGACAATGTCTGGGAAGGTGTGCAAGTGTGACTTTGAAGGTTTAGAGGGAGTATGAGTGAGTGTGAGAGTGTAATTTTGACTGGGTGAGTTTAGATAGTGTGTTTGTTCCGGTACGGCTGGCATGTCGCCGTTTATTTTTGTCACCTGCTGTTTACTCTGGCAATGAGTTCCCGTCCACACCTTGAAGTTCACCATGAAATTTTTTGAGAGGGAGCCATGAGGTGTATGGATAAAGACATGGCCAAACTCTGCCTCCTCCGTTTGCTACTTAGTGGCCAGTCTTAACCTTCCCATCTGGTTGTATTAAGGATAGGATCCAGCTTAAAGTAATGCTAGCTGACAAGCTTAGATGTGGCCATGTTGTAGATTTGATATTGTAGCTACTACATAATATTTGTCTTGACTTTTTATTCACTCTAGTTCGTGATTGTCATTCTGACATGATGCTAGCCTTGTGCACCCCTCATACTTTCAAATAATTCTCTTTGGTATTGGCAAGGGAAGACACCTCATGCCTCCCGTGCAAGTGAGGGACTGCGCGTTGCTTTTGTACGTCCCCGAGGACGTCTGTCTTTTGATCAAAAAATTGCAACTAAAATCGATACCATTTTTGGCCATTTGAATGGGAAGTTCCTCTTGCTGTCCAAGGTTATGGGAGCTTGCGAAGATCGCTAATCTGTGATTGAAGATTCAATGACAAGTAAGGCTGCAACTAACTATTATTTTCGGGATGGATTAATCTGCTAGTTTTTTCATGATCAGTTGTTCAAAATGTCAAAAAAAATAGCGAAAAATTCTTATTGCAATTTCCCAGTGCTGGAAGTGACGTCTTCATATTGCGTGTTTTGTCCAACCAGCAGTTCAAAAACCCACTGACTAAATTCACGGGGGAAAAAAAGCAACAAATCCTTACATTTAAGAAGCCATAACCAGCAAGTGCGACATTTGTTTGAAAAATGGCTACATCAGTCGATTATCAAAATAGGGGCAACGATTTTCCCTTTATATCGACAAGTCGATCAATCGACTGCTCGCTGTTGCTCTCGTGACTAGGGGGGGACTGGGCTATAACTCAGCCAGTTATTTGCGTTCAGAATTATTCTTCCCTACTGTTGGCTTTAACCCTTGCACCTCCTCTCTCGCGACCCCAAGCTCATCCACCTGGAGATCAAACCCGCCATCAGGAACCAAATCATCCGTGAGCTGCAGGTGCTGCACGAGTGTAACTCCCCCTACATCGTGGGCTTTTACGGGGCCTTCTACAGCGACGGGGAGATCAGCATCTGCATGGAGCACATGGTGAGCAGCTTTGGTAGCCGGAGGAGTGCTTAAATTCAGGCTCCCTGCCTCTAATGTCTCTGTGTCTTTCATTGATCAATTAAAACGTCAACTACACAGTTAAAACACCTCACCTGGTTACCAGGGTCTAAATCGATATTGAGATAAAAACAAAATCTATCTAATCCTGAGGCTCTCCTGGATCAGGAATGAAGAACATTGGTGTAGAGTCCAACCCTTTTTTTTTTTTTTTTTTAAGAGAACTACCATTCTGAAGATATCTGCTCCAACCAAAGCGAAGTACACCTCAGTTCCCAGTTCGAGATCTTTATGAGCTGCTAATTAGCTGAATCGGGTGTGCTGAATTAGGGTTGGATGGTAGCTGTGCAGGGACAGGGCTGGAGGCCACTGCTATTGAGTTGCCTGTAAAGATCAAAGAATCACAAAGAAGTCCTGACTAATAGAGAGTTGACAATTATGAATTCAAGCATGGTTGAGACACATGAATTTTGGCAAACGCACACTCCTGCGCAGCAGTGCCCAGTCATGTGCCGTGGAGGGGTGAGTGTGCGCAATTTTTCATTCCAGCCAATCACTACAACTGCTGACTTCACAAATTGACACGCCTTCAAAGGAGAGCAGAAAGGACCTATAAGGTGTAATCAGCTGGTGTAATGATTTGTTGGAATTAAAACCTGGATACTCTTGGCCTACCATGGCACATGATTCAGCACCACTGACCCAGAGCAATTTTCAGGTCTGCTAGCCAGATTGTTCGAATAGTGTTAGACTTCGAAAGTTTATTCAAGGTAAATGAGTCTCTGACACTTATGATATCGTTCATGTGCACTACTCTACAAACACAGGACAGTCCATTATCATATTGACATCAATGTTTTTTTGGCTTGTCGTTCTGGCGCAATGCGTTTGAAAACAGTGATGAAATGATGAAACCAATAATTTTGCTGTGTCACAGTCCACAACCACACTGGAGTTTCCAACGGAAATGTCCTTTGTGAAGGGTCCTCTGTTTAAGTGTTTTTATCACCCTGTAGGATGGGGGATCCCTAGATCAGGTGCTCAAAGAGGCTCGGAGAATTCCAGAAGAGATCCTGGGTAAAGTCAGCATAGCGGTGAGCTTCTTGCGAAATCTTTCGGTGAAATGGTGATGACAGTAGTCGGTCACGACAATCGTATCTGTGTTCATTTTACAGTATACCTCAACTATTACTTACAGTGGCTAGTATTCCATGATATTCCTTATCTATTTATAGTATTAGCGGCGGCTGTGTTCATTTTCTATACCCATAGCCGTGAATATTCTGCAGAATTCTCAACTGTGCTAATAGCTGTGAGTATTTGTGCTCTATTCTGTAGCTGTGCCTTTAACTGTCTGCGCTGAGTGTACTTATGTTGCCTATCTGAGGCAACAGTGGTTGCTCTGCGCAGCATAGCTGAGTTCTGAGAAAGATGAGGAGATTTACCGTTGATTTATCTTTATCGTTGCCCTGGACGCTCAAGTTTTGCCGCTACTCGTGTACATGTGAGCACTGTTTAGCTTCTGACGAGCGTGATCTCTGCGTGGGATATTCCTGCGGGTATTTCCCAACTGTGCATTGGTATGATGGTGAGGTTGCAGCGGGAGTTGATGACAGGAAGTGGGGGTGGGGGAGAGGGCCTGGCAGCACTTGCAGACGCACCTTGGGAGTGAGTGAGAGGATGTTGCTTTTCAGCTTCATCTCAGACTATCTGACTCTCGGTCTCTGACATCACAGGTGCTGAGAGGGCTGGCTTACCTGCGAGAAAAGCATCAGATAATGCACAGAGGTAAACCACACTGAAGTGTGTGCGTGTGCGTGTTTGTTTGTGTGTGTGTGTGTTTGTGTGCGCGCGCATGTGTGTGTTTGTTTTTTGGCAAGGTGTAATTATGTTCAGTAGCCATAATTCTTGGCATCAGCAGTGAAGTCCATAAGTATTTGGACAATTGTGAACCAGTTCTGGGGCCCACCCTGTAAGACCGGTCTCTTTAATCTTATGGTTATCCCCTTGTTGTGGAGGGAACTGTTTGAGTTTCAGCTCTTTTCTGTGTTTATAGTTTTGTAATTTATCCTCTAACCTGGACATTTTTCTCCCTCTGAAGATGTGAAGCCGTCAAACATCCTGGTGAATTCTCGTGGGGAAATCAAGCTCTGCGATTTCGGCGTCAGTGGCCAGCTCATCGACTCCATGGCCAACTCATTTGTGGGAACGCGCTCGTACATGTCGGTGAGTCAACCCTGAACACCTGGATCTCCAGCTGGAGGACTAGATCCCTCTTCTTTCTAGTAATTCTTGAAATTTGCCTCGGAAAGATACGGGCAGATGTGTAGCCATCCTTCGAAACTTTTTTTATCTTAAGTTATGAATGAACTTTGCTTCATTGGTAATGGCTTACCATTGAACTTAGACCTTGTGCTTTGTTTTTCAAAATCGCACATTGGCCTCCATTACGCTACCAGTGGGCAGCCTATCATTGATTGATACAGCGAGGAATTAAAATCTTAGTCTTGCGTTTAATGGCACAAATGTTTCGGCTCACACCATCGCTGGCATTGTTTCAGCTTGCTAGCAAAAGACGGTTGTTATGTAAGGCTTCACCTCTGAAGACGAGCCTGACGTCGCAACCATTTTTCAGTATGTGTCCCCCCCCGGAGGGAGAGGGGAGACACGTCATTTTAGGCTGTTCCCCCTTCGTTTCCGCAGCGTAACTCCATGATCTAAACAAAACTTTACATACTTACTGCTCAGGTCCTGCAGTGGTGCCTTTCGGTATGTGCGTCTGTCTGTCCGTCCATCCTGGTGGCTTAGGGCGGCGAAGGGGGCCAGGGGGGAGACGTCAGTTTTTACGAGTAGTAATGCATTCTAGGTGGTCATTGCTGGCATCTGTATGTGTACAGGAGAGTTCTTGGGACAATCGAGCCTAAGAAAGTTTCACCTCAGCAGTTCAGGCTTTGAAGTGACCTATTTTCGCTGGAGTAGGCGTTTCTGACACTGCAGTAAAAAGCCTTACTCACCACGCAGTGTCGCGGTGATGAATTATCTCTCTTCTGCTGGGTTTCAGTCATCTGTGGTCAGTAACTTCGACTAAGAATTGCTTTTTCTGGTAAATTCAAAAGCTGTGTCGGTTGGCAAGTTCAGCCATCACTGAATCTTAACCGGTCAAGCTAAATTTTCCCAATCGTATCAATTGGGAAATGGTGAAAGGACAGGTTAGAGGGGAGGAAGAATTTCTAGATGTTATAAATGATAATTTTTTGGTGCAGTATGTTAATAAACCTACAAGAGAGAAGGCAATTTTAGACTTGGTGCTCTGTAATGACCCAGATAGAATTAGCAATTATGAGATACTGGAGCCACTTGGGATAAGTGATCACTCTACTGTTAATTTTGTGGTTTCATGCGAAGTTAGAAAGGTGTCTTCAAAAACAAAAATTTTCAATTTTAGGCGAGCAAACTTTGACAGGATGCGCTCATATCCAAGTTAAAGAAAATGGGAGTCACTCCTGGACTGTGAGTCTGTAAATGAGATATGGGAAAGATTTAAGGGGGTTTTACTTGATTCACAATGCAAATTCATTCCAATGGTGTCCGAAAGTAAGCTGAAAAAGCAGAATCCTCAGTGGATGAAAAGTATTTGAAGGATTT
This sequence comes from Gymnothorax reevesii, assembly GCA_029721435.1. Classification (NCBI taxonomy): domain Eukaryota; kingdom Metazoa; phylum Chordata; class Actinopteri; order Anguilliformes; family Muraenidae; genus Gymnothorax; species Gymnothorax reevesii. The sequence continues at coordinate 128,431,878 of CM056576.1, read as the reverse complement.
TGAGGGAAAAAGGGAGTCTTTATAAGATATACATAAGGGATAACAATGAGAACACTAAGGCTGAATTCTGTAAAATGCGGGCTGTGGTCAAAAAAGAGCTGAGGAATGCTCGCAGACTGTATGAAAGACCAATTGTAGAGGGGGCAAAAACTAACCCTAAGCTCTTCTTTCAGTACTGTAGCAGAAAAAGGAAAGTCAAAGAGCAGGTTAACTGCATAAAGAATAAAAACAGATCGCTGCTATTTGATAACAAGGATATTGTGGATAGCTTAAACAGTTACTTTTTTGAGACTTTTACCTCAGAGGGGGTCTTTATTTGGCCAGAGGGCATGTCCAATGTTCAAGATTATTTAGCGGAAATTGAGGTTAGGGATAACAAAGTATTAGACAAGTTGCATAAACTAAAGGCAGATAAGGCGGCCGGTCCTGATGGCTTATATCCTAGAAGGGAAGTTGATGAGATCATCTTTAAGCCGCTATCCGCCATCTTCAGACAGTCTTTAGAAACTGGAGAAATACCAAATGATTGGAAACAGAGCAATATAATACCAATATATAAGGAAGGGGACCGTATTGAGCCAGGAAATTACAGGCCAGCATTGGGTGCAGAATGTTGGAATCTATCATAAAAGATGAGCTGGGCTTATTACTTGAATGTAACAGTATCTTGAGGGATAGCCAACATAGTTTCCGTAAGGGAAGGTCATGCAGGACAAACCCTCTGGAATTTTTTTGAAGAGGTCACCAGGACTTATGACCAGAGCAGGGCTTATGACACCACATACTTGGATTTTCAGAAAGCATTTGACACAGTACTGCATAAGAGATTAATTTTTTTTTAAATGAGCTCCATTGGAGTTACAGGAGTTATTCTGAAGTGGATTCAAAACTGGTTGCAGGACAGAACACACAGAGTGGTGGTCAGTGGCATCTCATCTGCGCTAGGTATGGTGGGGAGTGGCGTCCCCCAGGGATTGGTTTTGGGACCCCTGCTGTTTCTCATCTTCATTAATGACCTTGATCGGAATATTGAAAACAGATTAGTTAAATTTGCAGATGATACTAAATTGGGAGGTTTGGCAAATAGTTTAGAGTCCACTAAAGTGATCCAGGATGATTTGGATAGAATCCAAAATTGGGCAGAAATGTGGAAAATGAAATTTAATGGAGCAAAATGTAACGTTGTACATGTAGGTAATAAAAACATTAGACAGGATTACTTCATGGGAGGTTTTAAATTGGAATGTGCTCCACATGAAAAAGATCTTGTTGACCAAACCCTCACAGGCTCTAGCCATTGTACTGTAGCAGTTAAAAAAGCCAATCGGATGCTGGGACACATTGCCAAAAGTATTGAGTGCAAATCTAAGGAAGTGATGCTTCTTTTGTACAACATATTCATCAGACCACATCTAGAGTATTGTGTACAGTTTTTGGGACCATACTTTAAGAAAGACATAGAGGCTCTATGGCAGGGATGGGCAACGAGGGCCGTATCTGTCCCTGGTTTTCACACCAACTTCTGGACTTTAGTTAGTTGATTATCTAAAATAGCCAAACTATTCATGAAATCTGACATTTATGGCACATTTCTTTAAATTATCATGAATGACCACCAAAGACTGTTCTTGTCTGCCTTCATAAAGCATTTTTCTTTGATCAAACCTTTGCACAAATCTATATTTGTGTATGCAACCAATTAAATCAATTAGTCAGGGTTATTGATAGAAATAAAAACCTGCATACACACTGGCCCTCCAGGACCGGAGTTACCCATCCCTGCTCTAGAGAATGTTCAGAGAAGAGCCATTAAGCTAATTCCGGGTATAAAAGATGAAAGCTATGAGAAAAGGCTGAAGATCCTTAATCTCTTTAGTCTTAGGAAAAGGAGACTGAGGGGTGATTTGATTGAGGTCTTTAAATATGTTAAGGGGATTAACAAAGTGAATGATGTAGGATTCATTCGACCAAGTAGTGTTAGTAGAACTTGGGGGTCACAAATGGAAGCTGACCACAGGTTAATTTAGCGCTGATATTCGGAAATATTTCTTCACCCAAAGAGTAATTTCGATGTGGAATAGCTTGCCTGACCATATTGTTGAGGCAGAGACCTTGGGGGTTTTCAAGAGCAGGCTTGACTTGAAGCTAGATACCATTGAGTCATTGAGTATCTGAAGGGATATATTCACAATAGTATAAAGAAACTGGTTGGCGTAGTTAAGCTGAACGGCCTGTTCTCGCCATTCATGTTATGTCATGTGATGTAGATGTTGAGCCAGACCTGTCATCTATGTGATGACGTGCATTCAGCGCTCGTCAGTGTCGCTGTTCTATTCAGCATCATGTGCATAAAAACTGATTGTAAACATTTGTTGGAAAAAATTTTAGAGCATATCCGCTGGTTGGTTTCTCTCGTTAAGACGTGTGGTTTCTCTCTGAGCTCTGTGGTTCCTCGTTGAGCTGTGTGGTTTCTTTGAATGACCCTCCATCCTTTCCCGCCCCCTGCAGCCGGAGAGACTGCAGGGCACGCACTACTCCGTGCAGTCGGACGTGTGGAGCATGGGCCTCTCGCTGGTGGAGCTGTCCATCGGCCGCTACCCCATCCCCCCGCCCGATGCTAAGGAGCTAGAGGCCATATTTGGGCGGCCCGTTATGGACGGGGGGGAGGGCGAAATGCACAGCACCTCCCCCCGGCCCCGCCCCCCTGGACGACCCATCAGTGAGTGCCGGCCTCGCTTCTCCCTTCAGTTCTGTTATTGTCCCTGTTGTTTCCTTGCCTGCTGTTACTCTTTCTATTGTCCTTTTTGCTGCTGTTACTGTCCCGCTTGTCCCTTTAGCTGTTGGTACTGTCTCTGTTGTCCCTATAGCGGCTCTTAGTGTTCCTGTTGTCCATTTAGCTGCAGTTACTGTCCCTGTTTTTCCTGTCGCTGCTGTAACTGTCCTTTTTGTCCCTTTAACAGCTTTTACTGTTCCTGCTTTGTCCCTTCAACTGCTCTTACAGTTTCTGTTGTCCCTTTAGCTGCTGTTGCTGTCCCTATTGTCCCTTTAGCTGCTGTTAGGGTTCCTGCTGTCCCTTTAGCTGCTCTTACGGTTTCTGTTGTCCCTTTAGCTGCTGTTAGGGTCCCTGCTGTCCCTTTAGCTGCGCTTTACAGTTTCTGTTGTCCCTTTAGCTGCTGTTGCTGTCCCTATTGTCCCTTTAACTGCTGTTAGGGTTCCTGCTGTCCCTTTAGCTGCTCTTACGGTTTCTGTTGTCCCTTTAGCTGCTGTTAGGGTCCCTGCTGTCCCTTTAGCTGCGCTTTACGGTTTCTGTTGTCCCTTTAGCTGCTGTTAGGGTCCCTGCTGTCCCTTTAGCTGCGCTTTACAGTTTCTGTTGTCCCTTTAGCTGCTGTTGCTGTCCCTATTGTCCCTTTAACTGCTGTTAGGGTTCCTGCTGTCCCTTTAGCTGCTCTTACGGTTTCTGTTGTCCCTTTAGCTGCTGTTAGGGTTCCTGCTGTCCCTTTAGCTGCTGTAACTGTTTCTGTTGTCCCTTTAGCTGCCATTGTTGTCCCTATTGTCCCTTTGGCTGCTGTTATTGTCCCTGTTGTCTCTGAAGCTGCCGTTACTGTCCCTCTTATCCCTTTTTAGTTGGATTTAATGTCCCCGTTGAACTTTTAACTGCTGCTATTGCCCTCAATGCATTTTTTAGGCCACTGTTACTTTCCATCTTGTCCCTTCAGCGGCAATCAATGTCCCCCATGTCCGATCAGATGCTGGTGGTACTGTTCCTGTTGTCCCTTCAGCTGCAGGGACTGCCCCCGTCTCCCTATAGCTGCTGATATTCTCCCCGTCGGCTGTGCGGATTATTGTGGATAATCTATGCAACCTGTGTAATGTAACCTCTGGGCTGCTGTAGGTTTGACAATATTTTTAAAGCTACAATGTGAGGCGTCTAGATTTATGCGCTCGTGCGTAGAGGTGCGGTGTTTGAGTTGCTTGCAGGTGACTCAGTCTCTTCCCCAGGTCACGGCCCAGCCATGGCTATTTTTGAGCTGCTGGACTACATCGTGAATGAGGTGAGGAACGTGCTCGCTTTTCTGACTCCGCTGTTCTGCATCACGGTTTCTCTTCTCTGCCTGATTGCTTTTTCACTTCCTGTGTGATTTTCCCCACACTTCCTGACTCCTCCCCCCCCCCACTTCTGCCTGTTTTTTTCCCCCCTGATTTCATCTCTTTGCATCTGCACTTCCTGTCCTTTACCCCTCACTTCCTGTCCTTTACCCCTCACTTCCTGTCCTTTGCTCTTTTCCTTTCTGCTGTCTGCCTTTAACTTCCTGTCCTTGTGCTCCGTTACCTTTTGTTGGTTTCTCCTCACCTCTTTTTGTTCCCTCGCTTTCTGTTGTCAGACCCTCACTTCCTTTTCCCCTTGCTTCCTCTCTTTTCGCTCCCTCTTTTTCCGTCCTTTTCCTCTCCGCTGTCTTTTGTTTTCCCCTCACTGTTTTCCCTAAACTTCCTGTTGCCATTTAACTTCCTGTCCTTCCTGTTCTCTCCCTCCTGCAGCCGCCTCCAAAACTGCCCCATGGTGTCTTCACTTCAGATTTCCAGGACTTCGTGACGAAATGGTGAGTGAGTGAGCGCAGCTGCCGAACTGATACTTTTGTGTAGCAAACCAGCCTGGTTCTGCATGCAGTGTGAAGGACATTTAATGGGACTCAGTTTGGTACCACAACATACTCTGCAGAGGGAAGTACAGGTGAGCCGCCCTGATTCCTCTCTCTCTGTGCCTGGATCAGTGGTTACCACCCCTGCTTCTGGAGATTTACCGTCCTTAATGTTGCCGCTATAACCTTGATTTGGCAGTTCTGACTTTTCTCATTTGCAGTTCCACGAGATTTCTAACAGTTGAGCTACGGTTGACTGTTAGGCTTGTAGTGAAACCCTACAGGATGGTGGCTCTTGGGGACCTGGGCTGGTTGGTCAGGGAATGTACACCCATGCCTGTTCACTGTGACGTGGTCTGCGTAAGCTGGGCTGTGTGCTGCACTGCTGGGCTGAACTACAGGTGCTGGCCTAGTTTCAGCAGCTGTTAGGTTGAGGTGGGGGGGATGGAAGCTGTGTGGCTGGGCTGCTTCTCTGGAAGAGAACAGCACCTGGTCAGCTATCAACTGTCCGTGTTCGGGGTGGCAAACACTGGCGCTGGGGAGCCACGTAACGTGCTGGTATGTTGTCTTCATTCAGTACTTTAAGGGGTCAAGACTAGGTTCAGACTTTTTTTTTTTTTTTCCCATTTTGTTAAGTCTTTCAAAACATTCATAAAAAGTTTTTTGGTCTTAAAATCACCATCTTTTAAGTGGATTTTTATCATATGGACACCTCCAGTGCATTCGTTTCACGACAAAAACGCAATTTTCTCGCATTGCAAAATTTCATTGTTTATCAGGCTTGTGGCGGGCATAAAATCCACATTTTTCAAGTTATTGCTCTGAAATTGTCACCATAGCATCAGTTTGTTATGATCTATACAATGACATGTCCATTTTTGTGTAGGTAGATACATGATGTATTTATGATCCATCTGCCAGGCAGGTTCTGCCACCCATTTCAAAAATTCTATGACCAAATAATTTTTCTAAATATTTTCCCATGAAAATACCCAGAATGAGTGCCATTTTATAGCTGGTGATATTGGCTTCAAAACAAAAAAAAGAATTACAGGAAAATATGGTATAGTTGCTGAGATATTGTTGCCACAAGATTTCACATTTTTTGCCAATAATGTACGGTTTTCATGGTAACAAACTTATTAAATTTGATTAAAATCGAATTCCATTCTGAGCTTTTTTTCAGTTGACACAATTTTTATGTGTTTTTAGTGTTTAGAAGTACTTAAATTGAGTGAACCCAGGCTTGACCCCTTAATCAATCAAAGCAGGTATTTACACAGCTTAATCTCCTCAGCTGGTTTCCTGGCTCTGAAACGGTCGTGTAAAGATAAACCATCTCTGCCTGTGGCTCCAGCACCAAGCCGTCTCTGATTTTTGCAAAACTCTTGGGACGAGGCTGAGCAGATGTTAAGTTCTGAGAACTGCTCTGGTTATACCCTTACTTTACCTGGAGGTCCCGTGTAAAGACTCATCAGAGGCACTGTTTGTTCAGTTGGTTAATGAATTTTCTCGAAGTAAAAGGAAACGATGGCTGGTTTCGGATTCAGTGTCCAGATTTTAGGATCTCTGCATTAGGCCTTCAGCGTGACTCTGTTTTGGGGCAATGTTGCTGTCAGGAGAAATTTGTCCACTCCAGAGAAAAATGCACCACAGCATCACTGCTGATACCAGGGAGAAGTTGTGGATGATTTTGGTCATTTGGCTACTTAAGCGTCCTGGTAAACTTTAGCACGCTTTTTGCTGTTATTGAGTTGACCTTGTAGGGACATTATGGAGTTGGGTCTATTTCTGCACCAGATTTAATTTACAGCAAGATATTAGTGTTTTGGAAAACAGTATAAGAAACTGGAGACCATCTTGTGATTGGATGACACCAGCCGCACAGCCGGTCCTCATAATTCCGACTCGTGCTACACCCACCTTCAAACTCGGCCTTCATTTCAACCTCAAATACACACCTGTGTAGTTTTGTGACTGCGTCTTGAATGGTTTGGTGCTACTGAGTTGACGGTCCATCTACAGACAGACGTACCGACATACACTACAGGCCAGAATTTTGGAAGCAAGATCAAATTTGTACACAAAAAAATCATAGTTTCATTGGCATACTTTGCAACAAAATTAACATGATTATCGTCCCCCGCCACATGGAACGCGCAAAGTGGCGGGACATAGTATTCACGACCGTCCGTCCGAGAGATTGCTCATTTTGACACGATTTCATATCTTGTGGCGGGGGACAAAGACACGTTAGTGGCAAATACTCGTTATATAAAGAGTCACTTATCAGAATACATTTTTACTCAAATTATCAGGCCCATATTACTAGGCCCATGGTCCTAGTGCCCGCTGGATTGCCGTTGGCGTCCAGTGGGCTGTAAACCATGACATAAAGTGAATAATGCAAAGTATGATTTGTTTTTCGGTGAAGTTGTGACTCATGCAAATGTTCTCAACCCGAAAACTAAGCCCCTCCTTTCTTTTGTTAACATTTATTCAGCAATGGTCTGCTAACATCCATGTATTCAGTATCTAAAGGTAAATAGAGGTAATGGTGCGTATCAATGAAAGAGAAGCCTAATCATGGAGTAAATGCATTCCAAAATCCATAGACTGGTTTTTAAGAAGGGTGTTGTGAACAAGAACTTGAAGTTGCTTCCAAATTTTTGACCTGTTTTGGCCTTGCTTCCAGACTTCTGGCCTTTAGTGTACAAACACCAGGCAAAGTTCCTCAAACCATGTCTGTGGTAATTCCTGCTGCAGTAGGTGTTTCTAGGACCATGTGTTTTGTCATGAGGACACGCGCACACTCGCACAAGGTGATAATCCAGGCCACGCTGTCACAGCCTATAATAAGACCCTGACTCTTGGTCTAAGCCTCAAGTGTGCATTAATGCTCAACATGTACGGTAGGTGCACATCCCTCTTACTTCCCAATTGTTGGAATATTCCACCATTTCCTGTCTGAGGTTCATTCTAGCTATTTGTGTTAGTGCCCAGTTTGTGGGACATTTGTGCCCGTTTTCACTCAAGGGCCTCGGTTCAATCGTGGTTTTTTGTACGAAATGTCATTTCAGCTGCCTAGTTTTTACGTGTTTATTTCTTTTTTTCCAGCCTCATTAAGAACCCAGCAGAAAGGGCTGACCTGAAGATGCTAATGGTATGCTAATGGAGTGGCTATTTTCTTTAAATGCATCTCCCAATCCTTCCGTTTCTTCCTGTTTGTAATGTCCATATATCTAGCCCTGTTGGTGCAACACATGCACCGCACATCCTGAGGTCTCTCTCTTTGTGTACAGCGGCATGGTCTGCCTGGTTATAGATCTCCTCTCTCAGATATGCAGAGCTTTTAAAACGCAAAGATTGCTATCATGGAGAATATAGACAAGCTTTTATTGTCGGTAATTGCACCTGATGGGATTGCAAACAGGTAAACTGATGCATGCAAAACGCTTGCAGAATATTACTGATATGTACTGGGGGCTGATAAGACATCTTGCCTATTGAGATGGCCAATGAGGATGGCTTATTAGAACAGCCAATGAGAAGGGTCAATTAGAGTGGCCAATGAAGGAGGCTTTATTAAAAGGGTCTATGAAGAGAGCCTATGAATGTTGCTGTGCGGGAACATGATGTTTGACCATGGTGTGTGTGCGTGTCCGTGCACGTTCGCTTGCGCGTGCGTCTGTTTGTGAGTGTGTTGTCTGTATGTCTGTGTGTGTCTTGCTCTTGGCGAACTGACCTCCGTGTGTCTGTTTGTGTTTCCCTCGGCCGTGCAGAACCACACCTTCATCAAGCGCTCGGAGGTGGAGGAAGTGGACTTCGCTGGCTGGCTGTGTAAAACCATGGGCCTGAATCAGCCCAGCACTCCAACCCGCACGGCCGTCTGACCACCTGTCCGTCTGTCTGTCTCCGTCTGTCTGTCCGCTCTCGCCACAGGGATACACGCCTCCCTCTCTCTCCCTGTCTTTCTCCATCCTTCTATCTCTCTCTCTCTCCCTCCCCATCGCCCTCTCTCTTGCTCATTCTTCCTCTCTCCTGCACATGCATATGCTTACCCGTACACCGACACGCACGCGCGCACTGAATTTCTGTTCCGCCACTACCCCCCACCCCCATTTTACAGCCTCACTCTACATCAGCGTAACCCCCATGGGAATGAACCCTGATGATGTCATTCACATGCGCAGGGCGAGAGCCTGGCCGGAGAGGCGGGACGCGCGAGCTTGCCGCCATCTGTTCCGCCGGCCCTCTCGCCAGTCTCCCACCGACGCTTTTTAAAACGATGGCGGTTATTTACGTTTTGTGACGCGGCCCCGGCCTCTGGGAGATGTGTGATTCTGTCTTCGCTTTTCACCACTTCAGCAGCTACTGTGCTTCTCTGTTTCTTAAAAAAAAAAAAAACGCAAAAATGGAAAAACTTTGCGTGGAATTTCATTATCAGAGCTTCAGCGCTTGGGGGGTGGCGTCTGTTATGGACGCTGGAGTGAAGACCAGAGGAGATGAGAGGAATGGGTTTGCAGAAAGGCCTTTTTGTAACCAGATAAACCAATGATGTTCATCACTGGTTATAATGAGACCTGGAGCCTTTGGCTACTGTGCCACAGATTGTATACACCATCCAGATACTCTACTCATGTCCTCCATTTTACTTGCTTAAACAATGGTGGTTCCACTGGGCTACTGTGGCCTCTCAAGCCAGATTCCTGCACCAAACATCCATTTTCCGTGGTATTGTCCTGTGCCGTGCTCCTTATTGGGGGAAGAAAAGTAGATTTATTGAATACATAGTTGAGCATCTGGTCAACATTTAGAATCTGTGGCTGTGCTGCCATGTTCTGCATTTCAATTTCCGAGGGCAGAGCTGTACCTGAACCAAGCTAAAAGGTTTTCCTCAGATTCTCTGTAGGTTATATCCTGTTCACCTAAAAGAACATGGAAGACTTTCGTCTTGTCAGAATTGGGGATGAGGATGTTGAAATGGACATTTTTGTAATTATTTTTGCTTCATTCTTCAAATGCCGTGCTTGGGATAGCATCCATATGAATCTTGCTTTAGCAACCATAATATGAGATGTGTTGTGTTCAAGTGGGGTATTTTTTTGTTTTTTGGGATAATCAATATTTTTGCCCAAGCATAAAACCAAATTGTTCACAGCTTTTTTTTGTGTGTGTGTCCACAAATGCCCATTATGAAGTTCATGAGTGTATTTTTTACTGATTATTTAAAACAGTATTGTGGTAACTTGGGGTCATTATTGTTTGGAACTATTGTCTCTGGCTTGGGGGAAAAAAAAGGACTTTTGAGGAAGCGTCATTGAATAATGCTAGAATTTGTTAAAAGGGTCAGTAATTACTTTTGGGGCAGTTGCCCTCTCTGCTTATTTTGGTTGGTTGAAGATGGGTTTCTGTGGTCACTGGGTTTGAGACTGAGGGTTTCATTCGCACCCATTCACTGCCAGTATCATATTTTAAGTGCTGATTCACACGATCTCAAACTGTCTCTCTCAAACACTCATGCCGGTTCATATCTGATCTCCTCATGAATGCAAGTTTTTACACCCTCGTCATTTTCACACCACTCATTTCAGATCAGTCAGTTTTCAACTCTGAATTGCTGAAAAAAAATCATGTTCATGTCTCATCAGCCATGTCATACGTTTTTTTTTTTTTTTTTGGGGGGGGGGGGGGTGTTAATAGGGTGTTAAAATCGAAATGCTCATGCAGAGTGGAATCTCAGCGATATAAACTTGGCCTTTCCGAACGAAGTGGTCAGCCTGAATGCAGTTGCCATTTGACATCCGCTAAACGTCCTAAACCTGGTTTTAACTCTGTTGAACAGCAAGCATTTTACAAATTACACACTCTGTATTTATTTAAAAAAACAACAGGAAATGCATGTGTGGCCCTGTCTTAAAATTAGCTGGTGGCTAGCTGTGTCGTTCATGATAATCTGCACGCATCTCTTAGAAAGCGGATACAGTGGGGTATGTGTATGATTGAGTTTGTAGTTTGCTTTTGAAACCTTACTAAAAGATTACACAAACTCATTGAAAAATATACGAGCAATGTCGGTAATCGGTCCTTCATAATTACAATTAAAATGGTTGGTTTTACTTTTTCACCAAGCCGAACCGCTCCCGACTCATCAAAACGCTAGTATCGGCCGAGGTTCTGCTGTGACGATGCATACATGTGCGCTTGTGAATGTATGCATGTGTGCCTGCGTATACATATGCCTATGGGCAAAAATACGCAAATTAAATCTTTTTTTTTTTTTTTTGTTTATCTTGTCTGATTGGACCGTGTGGATAAAGGTATTGATGTGTTCAAACAAATGTGATTAAAGTACGGAAATGAAATGCCACATTGAACTGGTGATTGAACCACAATTGCTAGAAAGTGAAAAATAAAGATGGGTGCTTCCACGCACGCTAAGCATGCTCTTCGCTGATTGGCTGGGGCTTTTCTCACTTTTTTGTTGTTTTTGTTTTTTTTTTGCGCCAATCGGTGGAGAGTATTTTGAGCGCGCCGGGTTTGTCGGGCTGCTTTGGTCTCAGGTTTAATTTCCTGTTCTTGGTAAGAGGTGCATGAAGACAATATTTAAGATTCGGGTGAAATGAGGAACCTATATATAAATAAATGTATAATATATATTTTCCATAAAGTTTGGTTGTGGGAAACGCTGCATTCCTATGTTGACAATGGGGGCATTTTGGGTGTTTTTTTTTCCTTGGCTGCTTTTTTTTTGTTGTGGATTTATTTCTTAACAGTTAAGTGGAGGTGGTTTGTACTAAAGCAAAAAAAAAATGTTAAAGGCTCATCTCCTTTATTATTATTTTTTAAAAGGGTCATCATTGTCAATAAATGTCACAGTACATAAAGACGAGCTACCGAAACTCGACTGATTGGTGTGCGTGCGTGCCTGCACCTAGAGTTTGGCAGTGTTCGTGCATGATGGGGTGTGCATGTGTGGAATGGAGGTTTTGAGTGGTGCTGGGGAGGGAGAGATGGATTGTGGGTGCAGTAAGGGTTACGACTTTGTTGCAGAGGCTCTGACATGTTCTAAATCCCAGCAGTGGAATAATGGGGTGCTTTCCTTCTTCAGATGGAAGGCAGGCTCGTGTCCTCTGCCCTTCAATCCCTTCGGCTGGCCCTCTGAATCTGCTCTGTCCTCACAAACCACATATAAGGGATGCTCAACACTCTGATCGCACATTCTGTCAAAATGTGGCAAAATGTCTTGCTTTTCATTTTGCTTTTACATATTTTGGTTGGTCACAAAAGGAGGACAGGATCGTCTTGACGAGAGTAGTGAAAACAGGCCACCCAATCAGATTTCGCCATTTTCCTGCCGCTGAATTGTACCCAACATTTAACACACTGTAGAACTAAATTAGCTGGGGCTTTGTACCAAGGCTGGTCTTAAATGCTTTGAGTCTCTGCATGTACTACATGCCTGGGCAAACTATTCCATGCTGTGACCTCTCTTCTGTATTGAAAAAGAAATAATTCCTAGTATCTTTGACCTGTGAAGAAATATTTGCTCTCTCATTCTTTATGGAAAACGAGCAGAAGCAGGTTTATTTTTATTTTTTTTACCTGGAACTGTCCATCATAGTTTTTATATATCTGATAGACATGATACAGTGCACATGAATGAAAGTGTGGTCTGTGATGAAAATATAGTTAATTTCAGTCTGCAGTCCACTGGCAGGCTGACCTTGACACTGAGTACATCATGCCTGTTGGCATGAAAAGTGGTTTCTCTGTCTGCAGGAAGCTGAGAGAAGTGCAAAAGCCCTGTTCCTGTCATGAACATCAGTCTCGAACTGTAGACCACTTCAGAATTTAATGTGTGTTCTCCCTTTAGGTGCGAGATTATTTTTTTAGCCATCACTTGACGTCTGTCATCATCGTCTGTCCTTAACATTTTTCAAAAATCTTCTCTGAAACTAATGAACAGATCCAGACCAAAATTAGCCATAAGCATCCTTAGAATGTCTACTTTAAAAATCTTGTGGATTATGCCCGCTGTCGGAGTAACATGGCCGCATGTACTAAAAATAGAACACAGGAGTAAAACCACCTGTTTTCAGCTGTATCTCAGGAACTGAAGCAGCAAGAGAAAAAACCTTGATCTCAAAATGATCAGCAGATAAAACTTCACTAAAGTCTCCTCAGGATCGAAATCGTGCAGTGCCTCCTTGTAGGAGTTATTGGCCTTGAAATGACAAATTTGCTGGTTATCTCCATAGCACTGAATAAACCATCACATTCAATTTGCTCATTAGATCCTTGAAATGATAATCAGAATCACATGAAATTTTCATTTGAATCAAACTGATTCATTTTGTTTCCATTTGAAAATCGATTTAGCAAAATTACGGGACAAGGTCGGAATCATAATCATGTTTTTTGGTATTTCATTAAGATCCTGTACGTGGTTGCTTGTTTGCTGCAGTAGATTGTTGGTGTAATTTTAAGAATTACTTAATGTTCTAGAGCCTCTAGTTTATAAAATACCAACACCGCGCTCTAAATATTTCCCACACTGGACACTTCAGCGCTGAAGCGATCAGATCAGAATTATTAGCTCTTGAAAGCCAAGACAATCTTCTTCATTTTCGCTATCACTCAGCAAACGATGTGTCTAGATATTCTGCATTTTCATCGCTGAACTCACTGCCATCACTTGACAAGTTCGTGAACGCAGCCATTTTGAAACGATGTGTGGTCAGGATCCACAGAACAAGAATATTGTAATGATTCATTCATAAGATGACTTCGCTGTTCAAAGAAATTGTTACAATGCACACTCCAGGGCCCCTTGTAACCAATCCCCAACGTAGCTGCATAAATACTAAAATCTGATTGGTACAGTCAAACACACACACACCCCCTAAAACATCTTTTGCCACCACTAGCAGTTGTGGCTGGAAACATCCTTGCGGCAGTAGTCGCAATCTGCGGTGGTTATGATTGTTGTTATCATGGCTATAGCTGCTACTAGCGCTTAAAGCAGGGGTGGGCAATCATGGTCCTGGAGGGCCGGTGTGTATGCAGGTTTTTATTCCTATCAATTACCCTGACTAATTGAGTTAATTGATTGCTTGCACAAATATAGATTTTCGCAATGATTCGATCAAAGGAAAATGTTTTATGAAGGGAGACAAGACTAGTCTTTGTAGTTTCATGATAATTTAAAGAATTGCACATGAAACGTCAGATTTCATAAATGGTTTGGCTAATTGAGACAATCAATTAATTAAAGACCAGGCGTTGGTGTGAAAACCAGGGACAGATATGGCCCTCGCTGCCCACCTCTGGCTTAGGGTTAATTCTTGCAGTATGCAAAACTGCTTAATATTGCGTTTTACCAATGCAAATTAAGTATTTTTACATTATAAAATAACTATTGTTCTATCATCTGCGATCAAACATCTTCCAGCCTCTGATTTTCTTCATCTTCTTTCCACTGATTTACACTCATCCACAATAATGCCCCCAGTGGTAGCTGTGTGCGCTGCAGCTGAGCACACTGGCTTTGTGAAACGTTGCCCCCCCACAGGACAGAGACCCATGAAAAACAAGCAGTCGACATGCGGAAAATAGCTGTGTGGCAAATGCTAGCATTGTATTGTGGAAGGGGAATGAATGTTTTTGATAAAAGGATGGAATGCGCATTAAAAAAAAAGTTCCAATCCATTGTGGTTTTAGGGCCTTGAATGAGCCATGCCAATAAGTGGCAGACATTTTATCAGCAGTGGAATGAAAACTGGGGTTGTTGATGTCAGCTTGCAGTGAAATTTACAGTCAGGCAGTTTTTTTTTTTTTTTTACACTCACTCGTGCTTTTATCTCCTCAGGGAATGAGTGGGTCTGTGATTTTGGGCTGTAGAACTTAGAACACACACATGCATGCGCACACCAGATGGTCCCGGGGTTTTTTAGGGGGTTGAGAGAGAATGAAATAGAAAGATAACACATATCTCTTAAGTGTTAAATCACAGATGTTGGATTATAATTTTCTCACCGAAACATTCTAATGGTGATGTCATAGTCAAGTGCTGCCAATCAAAACCAGCGGAGTTTTGCATTGTGGTGGCTTATAATTTGGGGGAAATTATTCAGAAGAAAAGAAATACTCTTTGACTGGTTTATTGTGGTTGAGAAATGAAGACATTTTTGCAAAATTGTTTTGCTTCCTCCTCTCCTGTTGAAACTGTGCTGCCAACGTGACACTGGCCTTAAAGAGGAAGGAAACTGGGGTGCCTGTGCCTTTAAGAGCAGGGCTAGGTGGGGGTGTCGTGGGGGAGAGGGAGAGAAGGAGGGAGGAGCCACGGTGTCCGGGAGAGGAACCAGGAAGGGATCCCAGTTTATCTGCTGTTTGCCTGATGCCTGCGGGGCACTGAGGAGATCGAAGGAGCGAGAAAATAAGGGAGTGAAAACAAACCATCATCACCGCAGGTGAGTTCAGGTGGTCTCTGCTCCCCCCTCAACGGTAAAATCCCACCCGCCTCAGGGGTTGTACACAGGAGTGGCAGGGACGATTTTGGAAGGTGGGGGGGTTGCATTTGAAACAGGTAATACATCTTAGCTTGGTGTCTTCTCTTAATATTGTGTATCTCTTCAAAGTTCAGTTTTCACCTAAAGTTGAGCCTCAAGTTCAGTAAGTTTGAAGCTATCAGTTTTTTTTTAAACCCTTCGTGTTTTTTTTTTTAACTGGGATGAGGCAAGAAATAGTGATGAGTTTGAATGTTCCCAGAGTAAAAGATTTTATTAAAATTTGACGGAATGCAAGTTGGCATCAGTCGGTGCATTTGGGGTAACGTGTCACTTGGAAAGTCTTCCCTCAAACCTCAGACTCAGACCCAGTGGATGGAGGCGTGCAATCATTCTGCTCGGCCAGCTAAAGCCCCTCTTCATTTGTTCAATCTTTGAAGCTGACGGTAAATTTTGTCTAGGGAGAGCGAGGGAGGTCACCTCAGGTCGAGGATCTGGAGGTGAAGTAAGGTGAGAAGGCGAGGAGGAAGGTTTAACGGGGGTGCTTTAGTTCGAGAAGATGATCTTTTTGTGCCTCGAGAGTGCGAGGGGGAGCTGATATTTTTGCCTTGTTCAGATAAGACTTCTCTGTCTGTTCCTGGAAACCCGACTGGCAGAGCTCTGTAGCATATAATTCAGCCCTGGCTGCTGCTTACGTCGAGCTTGCAAAGCTCAGAGGTGGCATAAGGTAGCAGGGGGTGGTGTCTGTTGAGGGAGCACAGAATGCTGGGACTTGTAGTTCAGGGCCTTGGCCTTCCCAGCAGGTGGAATTGAGGCAGTAAACTACACTTCCCAGAGTGCACCACCCTCAGCCATACAGAGGGAGGAAGAGGATGAACCTCAGCCAATCAGGCAGGGAGGTGTGTTGAGTGGCGGCTGGCTCCAGCCAATCGGAGGAGGGGAAGCCGTGGAAGCGAGAGCTTGGAGCTGAAAATAGAGTGGGCTAGCGAGCGGGGAGGGAGGGTAGGGTGGAGGGTGTTCTGGCGAGCTGATCGTACAGGATCAGGCTGGGTCTTGCCTGTATGTCTCCAGGCCACATAGGAGAGGCTGGTCTTTTTCAAAAAGCACCGTCAGAGACCAGATCCTCCCCAGGACCGACAGGCAAAGAGGAGTCCACACTTACTGGTCTTCAGGAGAGAAACGCCAACTCAGAACAGGGAAGAACAGACACACACACACACACAGGCTTACTCCTCGATGGCACCACTTCCTCGTGTGACAGACGCCAGGCGAGGACAGTGAGACGGCAGAAGAGGCAGGGTGTCCCAGCTCGGGCGGACGAAGAGGAGGGGCGGAGGAGGAGGGGAGGGGAAGGAAAGTCAGGGCCAGGAGGTGACTTGAGGACAAACACACACACACTCTCACACACTCGGGGCGAGCTGCAGCGGAGGAGCAAGGGAGACCAGGAACGACGACAACACACTCCGTTTGACCCAGTTACAGATGTGGTAGTCATGGAACGCTCGGCCGAGGTGAGAGCCCGAAATTTAACTCTGCCCTTCTCTCGCTGCCGGGCAGAGCCCGCCGCGCTCTGGCCCGGGACCTGGCTGAATTACTAACTTTCCTTCATAAAAAGTGCCCGTCTCGTTTTTTACGCCTTGATGTGGACTGTCATTGCTGGGAGGGACGGTCATTGCTGCTGCTGCGGTGAATGGAGATTTTATGGGGCCCAGACGGCTCCTCTCTGAGGTGGTTCTGGTTCAGGAGCAGAGGTTATTTATTTATTTATTTTTTTACTTGTGAGGGAGCTCTGTTTAAAGTTCATTGCTTGGGGTGTCCGCCTGACTCTGGTAGTGTGCATTGAAGGTGCTTCCCTCGCCTTGTGACATTGTTTGGATACTCTGGAGTGTGTTTGTGTGAAATGTAGTGGCTCTCGTTGTGTTTACTGTTGTGTATCTGTATGTGTGCGTGTCGTGTGCTCTGAAGTGAGGCAGAAGTTTTACTGTCGTACCTGTGTATTGTATACATGTATACATGCATGAGTTGTCTGCCATGAGTGATCTGTGTTAGTTGTGAGAGCGTTTGAGTTTTACGCCTGGGCAAGGGTATATATGAGAATGAGCGGTTGTGTTTGGATACATGTATTTGATTGCGTTGTGTGTATGTGTACTCATGGGTTTGTTTATGTGTGAATATGCGGGTACATTTGTTTGTGTTTGTGTGTGTGTGTGTGTGTGTGTATGTGTGTGTGTGTGTGTGAGAGTATGTGTGGATGAGTGTACATGTATATGTTCGTGTACATGAATTTCAGAACTTTTCTGTGTGTGTATATGTGAGTGTATATGTGTGTGAGGGAGTATATCTATGTATTTGTGGTTATTAATGTGTATGTATAGGTATGAGTTCATGCAGCTTGTGTGCTTTTGTAGCTATGTGTGTATTTGTGTAATTATGTGTATGTATTCCGTATATATGGCTGTAATGTTTATTTCTGTGTGTGTGTGTGTGTGTGTGTGTGTTTGTGTGTATGGTGTATGTATTTGTGTGTGTGTATGTGTGTGCTCATGTGTGAGTGTGTGCATGTGTATGTGTGCATGTGAGTGCATTGCAGTCTGTATGCATGACGGATGTATAGGGAGTGGGGTTGAGGGGACTCTACAGTAAGGCTGTGGTTAGAATCTTTTGCGTGTCTGTGCCAAACCAACCAGTTTCTTGCTAAACTTGTTCTGGGCAATGAGGGCATTGGTAGTGTGGGGGACTTACCGCAGATTAACGATGACATTTAATTATCTTTCAGAGGTGTGTGTGTGTGTGTGTGTGTGTGCCCTCTGTCTTTCGGTTGTGAAGCTTGTTGGCTGGGTCTTCAGTGCGTGCTCATAGACTTCTGTATATGCCTGCGCGTGTTTGTATGTTTTATCAATGTATGTGTGTGTGTGTGTGTGTGTGTGTGTGTGTATGTACGTGTACATGATGGGGGCTTATGTCCTAATCCCTTTGTGTGCATGTTGGCATGTGTGTGTTTCTCAAGGACCTTGAGTGTATGAGTGTGTTGAGACAGATGGGCAGTGTAGTCCAAAATAGTCCCAGGTAGGAAATGGCTACATTTTTGGTTTGGAAAGGTCACTACTACTTTGTAAGTCCTCAAAGTCGCCCCCAGCTCCGTCTTCGATTACAAGCCCTCAATCGTTGCTGTTACGTTGTGCCATTTTACCTTTGTGCACTCTGGTGTTTAGTAAGATTGCTGAAGCTAGCATTTAAAAGCCCTGGAGTTCAGTATATACACAGGTAGCTTGTAAACCGAATTTTCACTCGACGTGGGTACTCGAACCCCTCCGTATTACGTGCATTGAACAGAGGTCTATAAATTACCAGTTTGGAATAACAAGTTTTTGCTCGGGGCTTGCATGCAAATGAAGTGACTCTTTCACTGTTTGACAAGTATGCTTTTTTGGGGCCATTTCAAAGTGGAAATTCATTTCCTGAAAAAGTAATTTGCCGCAGATTACGTGACTAAAATTGTGAGTCGGAGCCCCAGATGGGCTGGGGAATATCTGTAGAATAAAGCCCAGTGGTTTACTCGGCACTGTAAAAGTGGGTATTTCATGGGAAACTGAAATTCAAAGTGAGATTTCCTCTTTTTTTTGGGGGGGGGGTAGGGAATAAGTGCTTCTTTCTCACCTCATCTCTCTGTATATAGGAATGGGATGTTTTCAGCTGGACTAAAATAGTTTCAATGAGGAGCAGTAAAATGATAATATTCCACTGGACAAAACAAGAGGGGTACGTGTTGTTCAATTTCCAAGCAACACCGCCCCTACTCCAAACTGAGCTCCTTTTCCAAACAGGATATATCCCTTAATGTCCCGTCAGGTGTGTTTTTTGTGCATTTGGTTTGGAAGATTTCATTTTTAATCATTTTCTGGTCATTTTCATGACTGCAGTTGGTACAGTGGGCTGCATTGTTGGCCCATGATGTCACTCTTTAGCCTACCTGTTGTTAAGCAACATACTAATCTTCCTTCATCCCGAAATGGCTGCTTAAACCATGGGATCTTTAACGTGTTTTGCACAGGCATCGTGTGTGTCTGTGTGTGTGTGTGTGTGTGTGTGTGTGTGTGCTTGCGTGAGCATGTGCCTTTTTGCAAGCCCACACCATCTGCGGCTTGGCACGGTCCATTTAAAGCGAAACAGTTTGTTTTAAGCTTTGGACCGAGAGTCAATTGCCTGACTCATTTTTCTGAATTTTTTTCCCCCTTTTTTCAATTGAAAAAAATATCAGTTACTCAGAGGTGAACCTTTTTCTGAACATTTTTTTAACCCTTTCATGAGTCCATATTTTGGATCCCCCCTCCCCCCCCCATGCCCACATAAATTTTATGTTCGCGATCAAGTACTCTGATTACCAGTAGCGATTGTTAAATCAGCTGTTGAACGCTCTTTAACAGATGCGGTATTCACCGCCTCGCAGCCTAACAGTTTTATGTAGATTCTGTGTAATGTGGGGTTTTTTCATGCCCTTCTGAGTAAAAGGGAAGTTAGCTGCGGGGTGGGGCAGTTGTGGTCAGGGGCCGAGGAGCGCATAGGGTTTCTGGGAAGTGGTCATGTGATAACGGGTGATGTTTCGACCCGTGACCTACACCACAGACACGCACAGGCACAAAGTCCTCCTCCCTGTGGATATCAGAGGACTGGCTTCACGGGGGGGGAGAGAAAGAAGTGGCCATTTTTTTACGAGGAGGGGAAAATGTCATTGTGGGGGGGTGTAGAAATTCTTGGGGGAGAGTGGGGTGGACAGTATGGGATTCCAGAATTCTCATTGGACTATGAAATCCATGCCCGTTTACAGTATTGTACTGTAACCTCAAATACTGCTGCCGCCAAACTTACCTGCCACCGTGCTGCTAACGCAAGTCTGGTATTAATCTGGGAGGCTCTGGCACAAACTTTGCAATTTTCAACAAAAAATTAGGCTTGTTGTGTGGATGGGGTGCTGTTGGGGCTGGAGGGGAGAATTTTTGGGGAACCTCTCCCAGTTCGAAGGGAGAGGTTCTTAAGTTCACACCCCTCTATCTTTCTGACTCCGGTTACAGGAATCTTATTGTCCCATTGAAAGGGGCGTGAGGGGAGAGGAGAACAGGTTGCGTTACTTGACAGGGTTTTTTTTTTTTTTTTTTTTCAATTTGGTTAGCAGACGCCCTTACCCAGAATAGCGCACACACCTTACTTTGTTTTACCGCAGTGCAATCCGTTTATACAGGAGGATATACTGTATGATAAGGTCATGTGAGTTAAGTATTTAGCCCAGGGGCAAAACAGCAAAGCCCCACCTGGGACTTTAACCTGTAACTGCTGAGATGCCGAGCCAGTTTCCGCATTGTTGCACTGGTGGGGTTTCCAGCGGGAACAGGACTTGGCGGTGGGGGGGCTGGGTTCGCGATGGTGTGTGAACTTGTGATGAATATTGTCGCTAACATTGTCTTATGATTAGCCTATCATTTTACTTCATTTTGGTCAGCTGA
Source organism: Gymnothorax reevesii (assembly GCA_029721435.1). Classification (NCBI taxonomy): domain Eukaryota; kingdom Metazoa; phylum Chordata; class Actinopteri; order Anguilliformes; family Muraenidae; genus Gymnothorax; species Gymnothorax reevesii. The sequence continues at coordinate 128,411,235 of CM056576.1, read as the reverse complement.
CCTGCTGGCCCAGTCTGATCAGTAGTACTGTCTTTCGCTGTTCGTACACTATCTGTTAGGGTGTTTGTCCCCGTGATGTCACAGTGGCTCTTTTGAGGGGCCAGCTGCACATGCCACTCGGGATCTCCAATTCCAGCCACTGTGATGTCACAGTTGACCCTCTTATGGTTACAGTTGTGATGTCACAACATTCCTGATAAATGCATCTGACATTGAGCTCCTCCTGTATTCCAGCAGTATAACTGTTGAAGGCATAGACAAGGGAAACCAAGCACATGTTTGCACTAATGCCAGCAATGGATGAGCTTCTGTCCGTGAGCCGGGAAACTTGCTGGTGCAGTTACCTGGAAAAGCTCAGTCTGATCACAATCACCTCTCTCTTTCTCTCACTCACTCATCCAGTGCTTTCCTCATTTTGTCTCTCCTTCACTGACTGTTTATCATCATTTGCCCACACACCCATCAGCAAGCCAGCTCCTAAATCGTGACGCCCGCGCTGTCTGGCCCTGTCCCCAGTTACTCTTCCAAAGAGTAGATCTTGACTTCAATGACAACATTGACAGCTAGCACCCGGGCTGATTAAAGCCCTCACGTACCAGGTCGATGATGCAGATTGTACTGAATCATCCAGTGCTAACATATTTCCAATGCTGTACTAGATTTTTATACCCACCAATGCTATAGAGCTGTGGGTAGAGGTGGCCTAGTGGGTACGACTGCTGCCTCGTTACCAGACATTTGCTGGTTTACATCTTTGGAAAACCACCATTGGTGTGCCTTTGATCAAGGCACTTTGCCCCAGGTTGGCTTCCCATGTAGGCTACCCATGATGTCACTATAAGTTGCTTAGCATGAAGGTGTCTGGGAAGTGAATGTATGTAAATGTAACAGTGACTTAATAAAATCAGGCACTTTGTGTTTCCCGCTCAGGTGTGTGGCTTTTTTCTACTCTTTTTAGTCCTTCTCTGTTCCTTCATGTAAAGTATGCATTCAATATAGGCTGTCTCAAGCTCTCTACTGTTCTAATGTACTGAGTTCTTTTCCTGATCTAATGTGTTCTTTTCTGTTCTCTCGCATTCTAATGGCTTATAATCTTTTCTTCCCTCTTCCATTCTACGCAATTGTGTCATGTTCTGTTCCACATGACGTTCCGTCCGCCTCCTTCCATTTTTTCTTCAAGCTGTCATCTCTGTTCTTTGTCAGTCTATCCCACGTCTTCTCCGCCAACTCCCTCGTTTCTCGTGTTCTGCTTTGCACACTCCTGTGACTTTGTTCCGCAATGCTCAGGTCGATTTTGAGTCGATTCTGTTCCCGTATCTCTGGTCTCCGTCGTGAATCTCGGGTCCCATCTCACCGTAGTTGTTTCTCTGGAACTGTCTTGCGTAGGAGGTTCGCAGGTGTGTCTGTGTTTAGCACCTCTGTGTTTCCCAATACCTGACCCACCGGTGCTAAGGCAAACACAGCCCCTCCCTGTAATGTGGCAAAGTGCTGGGGGTGGGGGAGCGGGGGAGTGGGGTGGGGGGGAGGGGCAGCAGGGGTTTGCGTGTGCGAGCCATGCAGCTAAGGCAATGAGGTGCAGCCTGTAATAGGCTTTTCTCCAGGTGAGGTCAATCCAGGACACTTTTTCTCTCCCTTTAAGTAGCTGTTGACTTGACGCAAACGCTAACTGCTGCTTTTGGGTCTCATTTATTAAGAATATGGATTTTTAAACCTAAATACTGCGCATGCTAAAAAAGAAAAATGGCATACAGTCAAAAATAAACTCATTTATAACACAGCAGTTATCTAAAATTGCATGCAATTTTTATTTATTTAATCAGGATTAACTTGGAATATTTTTTTAAATGTGCATCATTTTAATAGTGCCATGTATTCCTTAATATCGAGTTTGTTTTTATAAATCTGAAATCTACAAAAAACTTGGCGTGCTCAGCATCTCTGTACCTATGCACCGTTCATAAATAAGACCCTGCTAATATTTTACGCTTTTTTAACCTTTTGTCTGCGAAACTTTAGTGTGCTTGAATTTGAAAGCAGAGCATGTAAGCTATTGATAAAGTTAGCCTTAATCTGCAGCTACTGTATATTACATTTATTTTGAAGTGTGTAAGTATGGAGGTACTTTTAATATGCCACTGTCTAAATGCTTATACTTCACCTTGTTTCGGTATGAATGCTTGGCTCAGGGCTCTAAGTGTTCAGAAGTTGCGTTTTAATGTAAGAAAATAAAACTGAAGGAAGGCAACAGGGTGGACTGGCATTGCATAAATGTATCGAGAAAGGGTCTGTTGACTTTTGGGTGTGCTTGGCACTCACATATCGACACTACCCCTGGGGTTTCACGCACTCAGATAAAGAAAAACAAACTTCAAGGCCATTTCTTCAAAGCTGAGGTACGTGTTATAGCAGAGCTCCAAGTCACCGGTGGTGATCATAGTCGCAAAAAAAAAAAAAATGACCCTCATGTATGCTTTTCATTTATTCTCTAAATCTCGTTCATGGTCTCGATTTTTCTTCCTGCTGGCAGTTTGAGGTGAGGGTAACACAAAACATCTCTCATCGGTGGGAATTGGACTTTTCGGGTATAAGGGGAATTTACGTTTCTTTTGTAAAGTTTTAATTTCTTGAATGCTAGAATTGTTCATATGAAACATTTCTCATAGTTGTGAATCACACTTTTCTGGGATATGAGAAGCAAGCATTTCTCGCATATACGAGCAGCGCGCCTTCAAATTGACACGATCCAACCTTTCAGCTGAATATGGCACCCAACCCCTCCCTCCCCCCTGCTATTAATGTCATAATTAACCTGTGATTTCACTTGAGAGGGTATAGAACAGCACTCCTGATTTATTCTTTTAATCATCGGCATTTTGCACAGTAGCTTAAACACAAAATGTGCTGACTGTTAGAAAACCTCATTAATGCTTGTGAATTATTTTGATGTATCTGTTTTTATTTAAGGGCGAATTACAGTGCGCATGGGGATTTGGATAAGACTGGTCTGCATGTGCTGAGAGTGTTGTGGTTTGACTTGCAAAATGGAGCCTGCTGTGGTCAGGCCCAGGGTATAATTTCAGAACATTAGCACAACTGGGCGGTGCGCTGCAGCCCCTACGTTTTCTTTTTATTTGCTTTAATCTGATGAGGTGGGAGCAAACACTGCAATAAAGAAAAATAAGTCAGGATTTTAATCTTGTGTTTGGACTGAAAACACTTGTTTCTGTTTTTACTTGCGTCGCCGAAGGCAGCAGGTCTAGGAATGGCTTTTTCACTTCCGGACCCTAACTCAGAGAAATGCTCGGAGGACAAAAATCTCTTGTGAGAGAGTCAAACTCATCAAATAGAGCGGGTGAGCGGGTCCATCATTCTGTCTGTCCGGCTGTCCGTCCATCGGAAGTAACGACGTTATCGAGATAATTCAAAAAAATAATTGGCCCAGGAAGTTGTAATTTGGTCTAATGATGTATCTTAACCCAAATTAGGTCACCATTAGAAAATGGGCGCGCTGCATCAAATTCCAAGATGGCCGCCGCCATTTTTGTAAAAGCAACTTTATCAAGAGAACGCAATAAAGAAGTGTCCTGGGAAGTTATAATTTGGTATGCTGATGTATCTTCACTTAAGGCAGCTCACTGTCGAAAACGGGCATGCTTAGGCAAAATCCAAGATGGCTGCTGCCATTTTTGTGAAAACGACTTTAATGAGAACGCGAAAAATAAGTGTTGTAGGGAGTTCTAATTTGGTATGCTGATGTTTCTTGACCTAAGGCAGTTCACTATTGAAAATGGGCGCGCTGTGCCAAAATCCAAGACGGACGCCGCCATTTTTTGTATAAGTAGCGTTATCGAGAATGCAAAAAATAAGTGGCCTAGGAACTTTTAATTTGGTATGGTGGTGTGTCTTGACCTATTGCATGTTCTTATTGAAAATGATATTACAACATCAAAATCCAAGATGGCCACCAAACGACATTATCAAGATAACTCGCAACATAAGTGGCTGACCCAGGGCAGGTCATTACTGAAGATGAGTGTGCTACGCAAAAATCCTTTCCAATTTATCTTCTCCATATGGCTGCATCGATCTATCATCATCGTCATCATAATCATAACAATTCACCATCACTCAATCAATGCAAATTTCATAACACCCGCGCGCGACGCAGGTTCAGTGACTTCGCACCTGTTTTGTTTCAATAAGAGAAAAAAATGTGCCGATGGGGTTAGGATATTTCACTTGTCAAGCACACAATGTCATAAAATAAGGTACTACCTGTGTTTTATACTTGAGAGAGAAAAATTGGGAATTTCGTCTCACAATAAGACGAAAGGACTTGTTAAGACTGAAACTTTTTGCAGTGAGGAAGTTGAGATGGAGAAAGAAGTGCTTTGATGGATAATTTAATCCCAGGCTTTCACGTGCGTAGGACTGTCTGTACCCGATCTGGTTCACCCACCCTGCACACTTAGCTACAAGCCTGGATTGCTGTTTTTGTGTTAGCGCTGACTTTAGCGGCTAGTCAAATACAGTGGCCTAACTCGCATGGGAAATTCTCATCCACAGAGGCAGGATATGTTATACTGTGTTCACATTGATCATGTAGATGTTACTCAGCAAACTATACAGGATGAGAACACGACACTGGAGATGGATTAGCAAACCGTCCTGGATGTGTTCCTGCCTTTCACTCTAAGTAGACTGGGATACGCCCCAACTGCCCCCGACCCTGATTGGAAAGAGACGGTTTCGATAATGGATGCATGATGGAATGGTGCTAGATGATGGATAGCAATATTTGGAAGTAGAGTAATGAAGTAGAGTACCTTTTTTGTGGCTAACTACTCACGTCCAGTTCTGGTTAACTTAACTTAGATTAAGTGATTAGCAACCAAACTATAGCTTATACAAATCAGTAGAATGGCTTGCCGATTTATTTTAATATGAAATTGCTTTTTATTGCTTCTCAATGTTGTTGATAGCTTTCCCATCAATATTAATAATGGCCTGAGATGTGAATGTCTATTCGAGATTCAGAACATCAAATGCTCATGTATCAGCATGGATTTGCTTGAAATGGTTTGTTTGGCTTACTGTGTGAAAAAAAGTGTTATATTTTGAATTCAATTTTTGTTTGATAAGCTTTACATGACGTTTTCCATTTTGAATCAATGATTTTTATAGCATTTTGATAAAACCAAGTGCTGTCGTGAAATCGGTTACACTCTTATTCAAACATACATTAACAGGAGTTTTGGATTTTTTGTAATTCATCATTCAGATTATTGCCATCATGCCGATTTCACACTTCAGCCAAGTGACGTCCTGGATATTCACATTTCTTAATCATTACAAGCTACTTTGGTCTCCATTTTTCTGCAAAGAAACTTTGATTGCTAATTAGGCAGAGTAAATAGAAACAGGTTGGGAGTAATTATGCGCTGAAAGGTGAGGGTTCTACAAAATCATTTTTGCTCAGTGTAGATAAACAACCAGGTGAAGCACAGTCATCTTTTTTATCGTTGGTCTTTGTCATGAGTCAGTCTCTGAGTAATGCCACCATCGCTACGTATTGTCTCTTTGTTGTGTTTTTATGTTTTTTTGATGATGTCCTGCTTTTTTCCCCTCCCTGAAACAACCCAAAATTGCTGTTTCTTTTGTGCATCATATTCTGTGTTTCACGTGAACTCAGCACTAGTCTTTGGTTCAAGCCCTGACCTCAGTCTTGTCATTTCCCCGCGGCCTTAAACGTACCTATAATGAAAAGACCCTGAGGCGTGGGGTGGGTTTAATTCTACGGAATTAAATCCTCCCACTGACATACCATGTGTTCAGGATACAGGTAATATCAGTGTGACACATACACACAGAGTACATTGGAGTGTGTGTGTGTGTGTGTGTGTGTGTGCGTGCGCGTGCGCGTGTGCGTGGTGTGTGTGTGTGTGTGTGTGTGTGTGTGTACAAGCAAAAGTAGAGAAGAATTCAGCACACAGTACAGGGTGGGGTAACCTGCTTAGACCAGATCAACAGCCTCGCTTGATCATTTTGAGTGTCTGCCCATTTTCATTTGTGCAGGTGTATGTGCCTTGGTGATTGCGTGCGTATGTGCGTATAATGCCTTCTCCCTGCTCACCAAATTTACCCCATGATGAAGCCATGAAAGACTCCAGTGCCCACAGTTGTACACTTATGAATAAGCTTAGGCTATGTTCAGGCACAGGTGTTAAGATGCCGGTGAAGCGTTGATGCTCTGCCTTGAAGATCACTATTTTCCCATCTGATTGTTCTACCGCTGAGAGCGTCTTCCAGCCCTGTCGAGGGACTTGTAATCGATTGTATTTCCTTGAAATTGTTGTTCTATAAAAAATACATATGGCAAACACTCCATAGTATCACTGCACTTTGACTCAACATGGCCTACTTACAGTACTTGTGTTCAAGGGTATATATTCACTAGTACTTTATGTGAATTATATGTTCTGTATCTGACCTGTGATCATTAGTTGTTCAAGCTTGGAATGCGCTTGTTGTCCATCATTTTGGATAAAACTATCCTCAAAATAAATAAATGATTAAATATTGTTTGAAGTCGATGGGCAGAAGAGTTATGCCTTGTCTTCAAGCTTGCAAATTAACAGTAGGGGGTTACAATAGTTTATTTGGGAACACAAATAGGGACAGGGGGGCCTGCACATACATACTCATGACAAAAAAAAGATAAATTTCGTTTGCAGGTCCCCTATTATGCTAATCCTTCTTTTAATACATACAAGTAATGTTATAATGTTGGATGTCCATACTCAACCTCTGCAAAGTTTCTAAACATAAGATACGGGGGTTTTGCTGTAATCCGAGAACGTGATTTCCTCTGTGAATAGCTCATCCCGAGATCTTCAGGAGATCTGGGCAAAATCTGACGTCAGGTTGTTGCGTCCAATCAGGACAGACCTGGCCAGAGCCAATCACAATGCTGGACCTGCCTACCCTGGAATTTATTCTATCGGACACAAGGGAGCCCAAATTATTTTATGTGTAGATTTATCAGTATGTCTCCCAAAGCTGTTTGTACATGTTTTTTTGGAAGTCAGAAAAGCACTACTATTTTCTCTTCCAAAAGACGATGCCACCGGAAATCAGTGGGTAGCTTTTTTGTTTGCTGGCCGTAAACAGCCACACTCAAAGGAAACATTAGCTGTTTGTGCTCAGCATTTCACCAAAGACAGCTTTGTCAATAAAGGATAATTTGATGCTGAACATGCATCTCAGCTGCTTCTCAAACATCGATCAAGCGCTCGGAGCCACAAGCTGAAAATACTGATATAACTGCAAACAATGTAAGTGAAGCTAACGTGTTTCGGGTGGCTAGCAGGACCGCTAATGATAGTTAGTGCTAACAACTGGCCTCAAATGCAGGCTTTGTAAAATATCTGAAGTTAAAGCCTGGATCGGTAGCAACTGTGACTATCAGACACGTAACCAGTAAGTTTTACCATTTTGCGTTGCTCTACTGCATAAGCCTACCTAACGTGATAGCCTGTTGAATGTGGCTGTAGCACTGCAGCAAACGAAGCTAAGTTACTGTTGTTAATGTTTGTGTCCTAAATATGCAAGAGTAATATCAGGGGACAATCAACAGAAGGTGTGTGAACATAAACTTCATTTGAAGCTAACTTTTTATACATGTTTGTATTTTTGATGCTTGGTACAACTGTTCATGATAACGGAACACACTTTCTGTAAAACCTGTATTGCAGGGTAACATTTGTCTCTGTCGTTGTTATGACTGCTCGGTTATTACCGTATGTTAGTTTGCATTCTGTGCTACTTAAAAAAATGCTCCTTGTTAATTTATATGCAGTAATTCTGATCGGTATGCTTTTGTTACTTTGGTTAGCATCAATATGGAGGTTTCATCATAACATTGCCTGATTGCAGCCAGTACAGTTGAAGCTAACTGGAGAGGTGTTGTATGTGTCCACAGAGTTGAGCTGAAAAGGCTGCAGTTAGACCAGACGTAGGTTTTTCAGAGCTCGGGGTACGTGTTGGGGTTTGTTTAATGCTACTACGAAACGATCATTTTACTTATCCATGACTGGGGTCAGCTTAATAATTTGCCATTGTGTGGGCTAGCTCTCTGAGGGTACCACGGTGAAAGCAATTGTCAAACGCATGATCATGTGTCTGGTATAACGAACGATTTCTCTGCATTGCTGTGGCGGAAATTTATCCCCCTTTAAAATTGTTCTGGGTAATAAAAGGCAGAAACAGGTTGAGATTGGATACAGAATTCTTTCCTGTAGAAGTTATCAATTTGCTACCTCCACATAAGCACTCAAAGATGCAGAAGCAGTAAGTTTTACCATTTTGTGTTGCTTTACTGCATAAGCCTACCTAACACGATAGCCTGTTAAATGAGGCTGTAGTACAGAGACTAATGTACCTAAGTTACTGTTGCTAATATTCATGTCCTGAATATGCAAGAGTAAATAATATCAAGGAGATAATCAACAGAAGGTGTGTAAACATAAATGTCATTTGAAGCTAACTATTTATACTTGTTTGTAATTTGCATGTTTGGTACAACTGTTCACGGCAATGGAACACACTGTCTGTAATACCTGTATTGCAGGGTAACATTTGTCTCTGTCGTAGTTATGACTGCTCAGTTATTACCGTATGTTAGCTTGCATTCTATGCTACTTAAAAAAATGCTCCTGGTTAATGTATATGCAGTCATTCAGATTGGTATGCTTGTGTTACTTTGGTTAGCATCAAGGTGGTAGTTTCATTAGAAGGTTACCTGACCGTAGCTGCTACAGTTGAAGCTATGTGAAATGGAAGTTTTTCTTATCCATGACCGGGGTCAGCCGGGTACTTTACCATGGTGTGGGCAAGCTCTTTGATCCTTCCGCGGTTAAAGCAATAGCGAAAGGCACTATAAGGTGTCTGGTATAACAAAAGATTTCTCTGCATTGCCGTGGCAGAATTTCATCCACCTTTGTGAATTGTTCTGGCTAATAAAAAGCCGAAAAAGAACTGGAGGTCAAAGATGGATTTCCAGTAAAAGTTATCGATTCGCTAGCTCCACATAAGCAACGTTTACACAGTTTGTTTGGTTCTGCTACAAACTCATTTTGTAGCTTGTGTTGGAATTTTGTTCCGTTTTGGTGGAAATGGTTAACAGCAGCTTTTAGCAAAGTTTACTCCAGATAGCTAAGTGAGTTTATAACTTTATTATATAACCGTACACCTCCAATCACATGCATGCAAGGTGAGACATTACGAGCAAAACATCAAAATTTCAACTTTCCACTCATTGACATCTTGCTTTAAAGGTTGCTGCAATACTTCGATTGCTTCCTCCTCCCGTTCGGGGTCGGATTCGGGATCAAACAAGTACGGTTACAGCTATAGATGCCCCGGAGAGCTGTCCTGAAATACCTACAATCTTGGTTTCCTGGTTTTATCGAGTCTGCACCCTCCCCCAGAATCAAAGCAGCTATGCAGCCAATCAGAGCAGCACCTCATTAGCAAAGCCGCCCTGCCCACTCAAAACACCTTGTGTTTCAGGTCGGCTCAGACTGGGTGAGAGAAGAGGTCTCACTAGGCTTGGATTTGTGAGGGTTTTTTTTGTAACTGAATTCTTAACATTATTTTAAAGACCCATTGGGCATATTTTAAAAACTAAATACAGCATAATAGGGGACCTTTAAATTAAGTGTTTCGGTCAAAATGACCCATTTCTTACTTCTAACTAAATTTTTATTGCTGGTAAAATCTGCTATTTTTTTGTAACCCATGGCCTTGTTTTATTTCTTGTGCGGAATATGGTGAGCACATTTTTAAGGTTCAAATGCTAAACCCCTCTCACTTTCGCCTTAATTCAAAAAGTAAACAGGACACAATGATTAACCCTGCCCCTTTTCTTCTCAACCCGCCCATCCCCTCCCTGCCCCGCCTCCTCTCCCCTCTCTTCCAGACAGGCAGACAGGCAGACGGCAGGACGGCCACTTCGAGGGGGTCCTCGGCAACAATCGGCGGCTCGGCGGCCGGCTGGTGGAAGATGGCGGCCCGAGGGGGCGGGTCTGGAGGCGGGGGCTGTGCGGCGGGGGAGGGGCCCGTGGGGATCCCGTTCCCGGAGCACAGCTCTGACCTGCTGGGGGCACTAAACGCGCAGCGGCTGAGCGGACGGCTCTGCGACGTGCTATTAGTCGCTCAGGAGCGCGAATTCCCCGCCCACCGCTCTGTCCTGGCCTCCTGCAGCTCCTACTTCCACCAACTGTTCACTTCCGGCCCAGCTGCAGACCGGCAAAGCGTGTATGCGCTGGAGTTCGTGCGGGCCGAGGCGCTCGCTGCCCTGCTGGATTTCGCATACACCGCCACGCTCACGGTGAGCTGCACCAGCATTGGCGACATACTGAGAGCAGCCAGACTGCTGGAGATACAGCCAGTGCGCGACGTCTGTTCTCATATGCTGGAATCCAAAGTGCTCTACTCACAGGTACTTACAGACACACAAAATCTCTCTCACACACGCGCAAATATGTATATACACTCCAAGTACATACAGTACACACGCCTCTAAACTCTCACAAACACCCATGCACACATACACTCACGTTCTGACAATATATACAAATACATGTGCATACACTTCAAATACATATAGTGTGCACACTCGCAAACACATACACATGCACACACGCACCCTCTAACACGTACGCTTATGTACATGACGGCTGCTCCGCTGACATTAGAGGAGGACAGAAAAATCCTTTTCAACTAATAATTAGCCTTGTTCTGTTTTCAGTCTTTTTTATGTTTAACAGATTTTCCAATGATTACCAAAACAAAACATGACATGAGTGGCGAAAACAGGCCATTCAGCCCAACTCGGCTCGTCAGTTTCTTATTACTATAATGTATCTATCACTTCAAATACTCAATGTCTCAGTGGTATCTAGCACTAAATCAAGCCTGTTCTTGAAAATTCCCAAGGTTTCTGCCTCAACAATATGGTCAGGCAAGCTATTCCACACTGAGATTACTCTCTGGGTGAAAAATATTTTCTAATGTCAGTGCTACATTTACCCTTTGCCAACTTCCATTTGTGACCCCGAGTTCAAATAACAAAACTCAAGTAATCCTCCATAATTCACTTTGTTAATCCCTTTAACATATTTAAGGACCTCAATCAGATCACCCCTAAGTCTCCTTTTCCTAAGGCTAAAGAGATTAAGGATCTTCAGCCTCTTCTCATAGCTTTCATCTTTTATATCTGGAATTAACTTTGTAGCTCTTCTCTGAACTTTTTCCAGAGCCTCTATATCTTTCTTAAAGTATGGTCCCCAGAAATGTATACAATACTCAAGAAGTGGTCTAATGAATGTGTTGTACAAGAGAAGCATCACCTCCTTGGTTTTATACTCAATACTTTCGGCTATATATCCCAGCATCCTGTTGGTCTTCAACTGCTACAGCACAGTGGCTTGAGCCTGTGAGGGTTTGGTGAACAATCACTCCCAGATCTTTTTTGTGTGGAGCACATTCCAGTTTTAAACCTCCCATGAAGTAATCCTGTCTAATGTTTTTATTACCTACATGTACAACTTTACATTTCAATTCATTCAATTTCATTTTCCACATTTCTGCCAAATTCTAGATTCTATCTAAATCATCCTGAATCACCTCAGTGGACTCTAAACTGTTCGCCAAACCTCCCAATTTAGTATCATCTGCAAATTTAACTAATTTGCTTTCAATCTTCTATCAAGGTCATTAATGGAGATGAGGAAGAGCAGGGGCCCCGGCACCGATAAGAATAATCCAAGCAGAGTTCAATGCACATCTTCCTAATGCAATGATGCAGAGATTGAATAGAAATTTCAATTCAGAAAAATGTTTTACTCACCTTACTAAAAAGATAAACGACAGTCTTAACTTTCGGATTCACTCTTAAAACATCCTGCTATTCAGAATATTTAACCAGCACTTCATGATTGTTTAAATTATAACATAGAAAACTAACATTAGCAACAAATATGCACAAGTGAATAACATTGATTGCAATGCAATTTTGTGTCAAAATGAAGCATTTTATATCTCATCTAACCTTAATGAGGAGAACCGGCAAGGCCCGATAGTGTTGAGTGTTCACTGAGTTCAAGTAAAGCTCATTTAAATCAATTATTTCAAACAGGTGAAGACCAGTCATTCGTTTAAAGGTGTGTTCTCATCCTCTCTAATTTTCAGCTCACCAGCCACCATTAATACATACACTCAACACACACACACACACACACACACACACACACACACCTGCTGTACACCAAAGCACTCTTACCCCCATGAAGTTCTGCCTCTACATCTGTGCCTTCAGGGGTGCAATTAGCCCATTTTCCTCTGTACAATGATGGCGACATAAAGCGGAAATTTGTCTTCAGAGGATTCTGAAGGTAAAATGCTAAGGAACCAGCAGAGGTTAGCAACAATTTGTTTGCGGGGCGAGTCTCCACAACAAAATTCCGAATCACAAGTACATCCGTCACAAAAAAGGTAAGATACTGTACAGTGATGAGGGAGACGGTGTCAAAAATTATGGAAACAAATGGACAAAGCCAAAAAACAACGACAGCAGAACAGAACTGTGGCAGCTGCTCAAAGCTGACAAATAGACATTTGGTAGGATAATCACCAATAAACAAGCACTAAAGCTGTAAAAATGATCTCAGGATTTAGTTAATCGATATCCACACCAGTTTGAGTGAAAACAAAAGCAAGGTTCCCAAAGCTGGTTTTCAGGGCAGTGTTTGCAGAAGTGTGTTCGCATGTGTGTATATATAACATGCGTAATTCTACCTGTTAGTGCAGACGAGTTTGTGTGAGGTGCGCTGTCATTTCTGCAGTCGGACGACGAGCCGGGAGAAGCGGAGGAGACAGAGGGCAGGGAGCGAGGAGAGGAGGAGGGGGACAGAGAGAGGACGGGCCGGCGGCAGGCTCTGGAGTACCTTCAGTTATTCCAGCAGGGGGAGATGTGGGACGGTGAGAGCGCCTCTCCAGAACTCAGGGATTCTGTGACACACCCGCACTTTACCCCGCCGAATGGGGCCGACCGCGACATCGCCGAATACGCCGCCCATCCCCCCCGTTTTGTGCGCGGCCTGGGGAATGTGGAGAAACAGGAGGAGGAGGGAAGGGAGGAGGAGGTGGATGCTGAGCGGGCAGCAGCCATCTTGGCGTGGGCCAGGGCCAACAAGGGGGGGGCTGCCACGGCCTTTTTTGACCCGCCCCAAAACGGAAACGGACACTACTACCTCCAACCGGCCCCCAAGCCGGGCACAGAGCAGGGGATGGGGAAAGGCCGGGGACGGGGGCGAGGCATATCGGCCAGCGTCCTCCTGCAGCAGATGATGGACTCCATTGAGCGGCAGGAGGAGTGGGAGGAGCCGGGCCCGGTCGGCGACCAATCAGAGGGAAAGAAGGCACAGGAAGACGGGGAAGGCGGTGTAGAGTTTTACTTGAAGTACTTTAACAGCGTTAGGCAGGAGGGCGGTGCCAGGCCCATGATGCCCCTCCCCTCGCCGCAGGACAGTGGTAGCCCCGCCCCCAGCCCGAGTCCCGGCTCGGTTGGGAGTGTCGGGCGAGGTCGAGTTTTCGGAGAGAAGAAGACGCGGTCAAAGGCCTTCCAGAAGTGCCCCATCTGCTCCAAGGTGATTCAGGGGGCAGGAAAACTGCCCAGGCACATCCGCACTCACACCGGGGAGAAGCCCTACGAGTGCTCTGTCTGCAAAGTGCGCTTCACCAGGTCAGAGAGCGAGTGTGTGGGTTTATAAATGTATGCATACATGTATTTTGGATTGCATTTTATCAGTGTTTTATCTTTAAAAATCTGGTTTGGTATGTAAAGTATTTGCATTTTTATTACCTTCGCCAGCGACTTCGCTGACGAAGGTAATGTTTTGATCCCCGTGTATTTATTTGTTTGTGTGTCTGTCTGTATGTGTATCGAATAACTCAAAAAGTACCAAACGGAATTTCATAAAATTTGGTGGGTTGATTTGGCATGACCTGAGGATCAATCGATTAGATTTTGGGAGTGATCGGGTCAAAGGTCAAGGTCAAGGCCACGAAAAGGTCAAAACCGACTTTCGGCCATATCTCGGTCAATTTTTATCCGATCGGCATGAAACCAACGCCAGTGGCGAGGGATTCAGTGGCGTCGGCGAAGGTATGCGCTCTACCGAGTGCCCGTTCTAGTTTGTGTGTGTAATGGGACTTTCTGACTGAAATACAAAACCCAAAACCAGTGAAGTTGGCACGTTGCGTAAATCGTAAATAAAAACAGAATACAATGATTTGCAAATCCTTTTCAACCTATATTCAATTGAATACTCTGCAATGACAAGTTACTTAATGTTCGAAGAGGTAAAATTTGTAATTTTTTGCAAATATTAGCTCATTTGGAATTTGATGCCTGCAACATGTTTCAAAAAAGCCGGCACAAGTGGCAAAAAAGACTGAGGGAGTTGAGGAATGCTCATCAAACACTTATTTGGAACATCCCACAGGTGAACGGGCTAATTGGGAACAGGTGGGTGCCATGATTGGGTGTAAAAGCAGCTTCCCTGAAATGATCAATCATTCACAAACAAGGATGGAGCGAGGGTCACCACTTAGTGAACAAATGCGTGAGCTGATTGTCGAACAGTTTAAAAACAACATTCCTCAATGAGCTATTGCAAGAAATTTAGGAATTTCATCATCTACGGTCCGTAATATCGTCAAAAGGTTTAGAGAATCTGGAGAAATCACTGCACGTAGGCAAAAAGGCCGAAAACCAACATTGAATGCCCGTGACCTTCGATCTCTCAGGCGGTACTGCATCAAAAACCGACATCAGTGTGTAAAGGGCATCATCACATGGGCTCAGGAACACTTCAGAAAACCACAGTTTGTCGCTACATCTGCAAGTGCAAGTTAAAACTCTACAATGCAAAGCGAAAGCCATTTATCAACAGCACCCAGGAACGCCGCCGGCTTCGCTGGGCCCAAGCTCATTTAAGATGGACTGATGCAAAGTGGAAAAGTGTTCTGTGGTCTGACGAGTCCACATTTCAAATTGTTTTTGGAAACTGTGGACGTCGTGTCCTCCGGACCAAAGAGGAAAAGAACCATCCAGACTGTTATAGGCGCAAAGTTCAAAAGCCAGTATCAGTGATGGTATGGGGGTGTATTAGCGCCCAAGGCATGGGCAACTTACACATATGTGAAGGCACCATTAATGCTGAAAGGTACATACAGGTTTTGGAGCAACATATGTTGCCATCCAAGCAACGTCTTTTTCATGGACGCCCCTGCTTATTTCAGCAAGACAATGCCAAGCCACATTCTGCACGTGTTACAACAGCTTGGCTCCGTAGTAAAAGAGTGCGTGTACTAGACTGGCCTGCCTGTGGTCCAGACCTGTCTCCCATTGAAAATGTGTGGCGCATTATGGAGCGTAAAATTGGTCTCCTCAGTTCCTAAACGTTTACTGAGTGTCGTTAAAAGGAAAGGCGATGTAACACAGTGGTAAATAGGCCCCTGTGCCAACTTTTTTGCAATGTGTTGCTGCCTTTAAATTCTAAGTTAATGATTATTTGCAAAAAAAATAATAACGTTTCTCAGTTTGAACATTAAACATCTAGTCTTTGCAGTGTATTCAATTGAATATAAGTTTAGAAGGATTTGCAAATCATTGTATTCTGTTTTTATCTACGATTTACATAACGTGCCAACTTCACTGGTTTTGGGTTTTGTAGGATATTCGATAAACGGACTAAGTCCAGGGTCATGGCGTATTTCCAGCCATATTCCTGTAGCCTTAGCAATTGTGGAGTAATGAAGGCTGGCTGTAGAGCCACCATTGCACATTTCACCCCACACCCAGTGGCTAGTGTGGCCCCGTTCCAGCGGAGTAAGGTCATTATCGAGGATTCAGGATCCAGGAATGCACTGGCCAGGTCCCTCCCCCGTACATAACACAGCCCTGTCCCATTTAGGGAAACACACCCTATCCTGTACAGGTACAGCCTGTGTTTGATTTTAGCCCCAGAGCCAAAGACAAAGGCCACTTCAAAGGGATGGGTAGCAGGACAGAGTTGCAGATATAGAAGCCTCCTGTGCCCCCACTGAGGAAACAGGCCGACAGCCAAAAATACCTTGAGACCTCTTAGTATTTAAACAGGGGGCTGGGAGGGATAGAGAGAGGGAGAGGAAGAGGGGGAGGGAGGGGGTAATCTAAGTTTTCTGACTACTTAAAGCTGGCTGGGGATGTCGGCACTGTAATCTTAATCCTGCTTGGTCAGGGCTGTGCTCAAACAAAATCACTCCTGTCCTTTAAATAATTCACACCCCGGCTCTTATCTCTGTAGTCCAAGCACATAGTCGTCAGTACTGCAAGCAAGTCCAGTTAGGGCGGAGCCCGGTGCATGCGAATTTGCCAGTTTGACGGCGAATAGTTCAAGCGCTATGTAAAGCGCAAGGTTCAAAAGGGCTTGATTAAGAGGCTTAATCAATTAATGAGTGCGTTTTGGACGTAACATGCAATAAACCAATTATAATGTCATCTTCCATTACTTTTAAAAGCCAACTACCTTGCCCCTCGGTGGACTGTGAATATGACGGCTGATTTAAAAAAAAAAACCTTGCTCTAATAGATCTTACTAAATCGCACAGTTTGTCTTAGAATCTGGTTTATTATAAAGGCCACTATTTTCCTCAAATGTCTTTAATTTCTGTTTCAAATTGATTCATTTAGATGAGGAGTTACAAGTGGATTCACCTCAGTTTTAAAAGCTTCAAGTCGCTGCGGAAATATAGTTGCTGTCATTTTTTAAGTATGCAAATAACAACATAGTAGTTTTTAAAAGATGCAGGGAAATTGTAGAACGAAATGGGGCCCATGCAGTCTCTTTAAAAAAAATCATATTTGACGAGGGTCGTTTAATAGAAACGTCAGTTCATAATAAAGTTTGTGTGTTCGCCCATTAGTGAAGCTAGGAGGGTTGCATTATATTCTTTAATTTGAAAAAAAAAAAATCCAAGCTAAAAATAAAACAAGAATCACCGAGGATTATTTTTGATCAACATTGGAATGCATTTTTTAATGACCACTTGTATTTCCCCACTCCCTCCGTTCAGACAGGACAAGTTGAAGGTGCACATGCGGAAGCACACCGGGGAAAAGCCCTACATCTGCCCAGACTGTGGCGCCTCCTTCGCCCACAACTACGACCTGAAAAATCACCTGCGCGTGCACACCGGCCTGCGGCCCTATCAGTGCCCCACCTGCCTAAAGACCTTCGTGCGCTCGGACCACCTGCACCGCCACCTCAAAAAAGACGACTGCACCGGCGTGCCGCCCCGCCGCGGCCGCAAGCCTAGAAACCGAGTCCTGGAGGGACCACTGGAGCCTCCGACAGAGTTGCTGAACACGATGCCCGACCTCCAGGTTGCGGGGGCCGGCAGTGGGAGGCCGCGTCTGGATGGAGCAGCGGCATTTGCCGCGGCTTTGGCGAGGGGCACTGCGAACGCCGTTCACTATTCTGACATCTCCTCTCCCCACTACCCCGCTTTAGGCCACACCCCCATATCGGCTGAGCATTTGGGAATGATGGCGCGTGTGGGTTCGTGAGGGATTTGGGAAGCAAAGGAGATGAGAGATCGAGGGAGAGAGAGAGGTAGGGACGCGCGAGACGTGAACCCGAAGGACTATAAGCAAATGCAAAAAAAAAAAATCTAAACTGTACAGTAACAAATACAAATAGAAAAATTACTTTTTTTTCCTGTTAACCAAAATCAGGGTGCTTCAGAAACAAGTCTAGCTCTTTCGAAGTTGGCTGTATTGGTTATTGTTTCCTCTTGGATTGAAATACAAGGCAGACAGCGGTTTTGGAGCAAGAGAACGCCGAAATCACACGCAGATGCATTATTCCCGGAGCAGCCAGGATCTCTGCTGTGCTGGTTTAACAATTTCAGAGGCTTTTAAAAATGCACCAATTAGCGGGGGAAATTAGCAACTTCAGGCAGACACGGGTTTTTATTCGTGTAACATGCAGCATATATAAATATGACATTACATATAGTGCAGTGCTCAGACCAGGTCGTGGTCGATTAAAACCAAGGATCATTCCTAATGGAATCGCACAGTAAAGGCCTTTAATTTCAGTCGTTTGAACTGTGCATAAAAAGGTAGAGTCGTTTTTGAAAGAGTTAAATGTTGAACTGATAACAAGTTTTTCGGATCTGTTGACTGGGGATGAGAAACGCGGAGAGGGGGTGGTCCTGTTTTTTTTTTTTTTTTTTTTTTGGAAGCACTACCAGTAGCACGCCACTAGTGGGAGGCAAACCCTAATTTGAACCCTCCCATAATTTACCCACCCCCTCCTCTGTGATTGTTGTACTTTTTCTTTTTTTTTTTGTTTTACATCTCTTCATTATTTTATTTTATTTTATTGTCTTACATTTTCCTTTCTGGTGAAGTCATGGAAATTTTATTATTTTAAATTAACTGTGTTTGGTACTTGAAAGTGTGAGTGTGTGTGGGTTTAGATTGTTTTGGACTAAATGAGGAATTTATTCATTTTGGGTGACGACATTCCATGAATATTAATAACTTACAAATGTTGCCTTGGGAACTCAAAAACATTTGCTAAACAAAATCAATTTTAACATCCCCAGGAAGATAAATGTTACCTTATGGCTTCAGATTTGTTTTGCAAAATAATTCAGGGTGAAAAGCTTCGGTGCTGGAATCCCTAGTGAGTTTGTATTCCTCAGCCATGTTGTCTAAATTATTTACAGCGAAGAAGAAAAAGATTATCTTGTATGACCGATTTGCAACTGAGTAATATGCAAGGGTACAACAATGACTAATTTATTTTTGATTATTTAATATATTTTTAAAGGCATATAGTATCTTTATCAAAAATATTTTTCTGATACAGGCAGAGATCTTATTGAAAACGTATTGTTTTTGGAGAAATATATTTCAAAGATTGGTTTATTTTTGAGGATTTCCAGTGAGAATGAGAGAGTGAGGAAAGTGTTGATGCCAATTTTAGGTCCCCAGGGCCCTTGAAAGCTTTCAGCTATCACGGCAACAAAGAGTGAGAGTTTGAGTAAGACGTCAAACCAAATGCATGATGGGATACGTGTGTCTGAGGGGTGTTGTCATAAGGTAACAGAGTGCTTCTTTATATGTTTCAGATTTTTGTAAACAAAAAATGAAAGTGTACATTGTTGTTATTTTTGAAAGATAGCTATTCCATTCTTCTGGGACCAAAAGGAAAGATCCAGATTTTTTGTCACTTTATGAATGCTATAAACCCAATAATAGGCGAAATCCGTGCTCACGTTCTCGCTGAATCGGCCCTGTTCTTGGAGCGCGCGGTATGGTTTTCAAAGTAAACTTTGACTGTTGCAAACGCACGGCCTGCGGTAGCCTGGATCGCACTTGAAACTCCACGATGGAGGGACCCTCTTTTGGCCGCAGTTGGGCCCGGATGAAAAATGCCGTACGCGTCAAACTCGTCCAAACATGTCACTCACCTCATTCCAATTTCCGCCTCCTAATTTCACGAGCACTTAAGAAGCATTCAGATCTTCCTTTTTTCCAGAGTAGGGCTGCCCTCAAACGCACAAATCTGAGGAGATTTTTCTCACACAATTCCTGGTTTCGTCCCTGACTGAGTCCTGTGGAGCGTGTTGACTCCATAAGCTTCACCTTGTGTGTGTGTATATATAAATACCTTTTGTGATATTATCATATTTGTAGTAGATATTTGCGCATAAGTGAGAGTAATTCTTTGCACTTGAAGAGTGGGTTATGCTGTTAGTGTAAAGAGTGAGTGGCAGTTACCGTACGGGGGGAGCAGCAGTTTTTAATCCCCTTTTGTTTCTGAACTGGGCACTCTGACTTTGGGTTTTGCTTCCAAAGAAATAATAGTGGAAAATCGGGATTACCAAAAATATTTCCAGGTTTGAATATTCATCCTGTATTCTTTGTTTAAAAATATGAATGTGATAAGTAGCCAACTATCAGTGGAGCTTGTTACCTCAATTGAAAAAAGACACCCGAAAAGCGAGGTTAATGTATCTCTGTTGTACCTGATTACACTTGAAGTAACTGTGGCTGGGTGAGAAGCAGAGTGTGTCAAATGTATTATCACCTTAATGCAGTTGAAAGAGCTTGCTCTGGCTGTGCTGTGTGTGTGTGTGCGCACGTCTGTATATTTTATTTATCATCAGTGACATGTTTCATTACAGAAATTTTAAAACAGACCAAATTATCGTAGAGACATTGGAACCCAGCCCAGGCGGACTTATATGTCACTTCAAAATGATTACATTAAAAACAAAAGCAGTTCCTGCTTGTTTGTGTATAGTATATCTGTGTGTGTGTGTGTGTGTGTGTGTGTGTGTGTGTGTGTGTGTATGTTTGTGTGTCTGAGTGTGTTTGTGTATTTGTGTCTATGCATGTGTGAGTGCACGTGTGTGTGTCTGTGTTGGTGTGTGCGTGTGTTTGCTAATGTCTGTTTGTGTATGTATGTATGTATGGAGGAGCCAGGGCCTATGCTTTATTTTGTTGCTTGAGCTGGTATTGTGTGTGTGTGTGTGTGTGTGTGTGTGTGTGTGTGTGTGTGTGTGTGTGTGTGTGTGTGTGTGTGTGTGTGTGTGTGTGTGTTCAGGACAATCGGACCAACTGCTCTCACCCCCCACCCCCACCCCCCATTCTTATAACCACCCAAAAAAAGATTTGCACCCTCATTTTCACCCCAGGCTCAGAGGCTGGTTCTCCTTTCACGTCCAACTCCCTGCATCGCCCTCTGCCTGTAGCCTGTGGAACTGCGGCTCATATGGCCTCGGATGCAACAGTCCCTGGGCAACACTCCTCTGTACTGAATTAAGCTGTGGTCGGCAAAAAGTGTTCCCTCTTGTGCTTCCTGGGTGTGTGTTTAAAGAATTATTTACGTGTACTGGCTATACTCCGTTAGCTGTCTTTTGGTTCTCGTGGGGACATTTGTTCCCCCTGATTTTAGCTGGGCTTTTCTCAGGCAGGTGGGAGCCGCTATTCAAGGGGACAAGAGCCAAATGTTTTGCTTTAATGACCTTATTAGATATTTACCCATATGTAGGCTAGGTCAAATGATTAGAACAAAGTAAAAATGTGTTCGTTGGGGGACTCAAGGAAGTATTGATATGCTTCGAGAGTATGTTTTGGTGTGTTGTCAAATCAGTCAAATTATTACTGTTGATATGAACAACAATCGCAATTGGCATTACATTCAGAAACGGGCGAGTTTTCATACGCTTATTTATAGAGGTGCAATTTTCAAAGTTTTGGACATTATCAGCAATGTGAGCAGAGAATTCGCTATAAAATATGATATTTCTTTTTTTCAGAGAATATGCTTTGCTCGAAACTAATGAGACACTTTGCACA
This sequence comes from Gymnothorax reevesii, assembly GCA_029721435.1. NCBI lineage: Eukaryota > Metazoa > Chordata > Actinopteri > Anguilliformes > Muraenidae > Gymnothorax > Gymnothorax reevesii. Next base: position 128,389,751 of record CM056576.1, on the reverse strand, counting down.
TAGGCCTTTAACCACTAGAGGGAGACAGAATGCTAGCGTTTTCAGCGCTTAGAGGGGAAAGTACGAGGCGAGTGCTGGTTTTTGAAGAGCTAGTGTTCGAAGCAGAAGAACGTGCCTTTCGGGTACTGAGGATCGAGCACCGCAATAGCTTTTTATTCCCAAACCGCAATGATGGAAGTGTACAGTGAAGGCCGTGTGTTTGTCAGGGGTAAATTTTGCAGCGGCTATGTAACCTTGAATTTAATGCTAATATATAACTGCTAAAGGAAGTTTGATGCCTCTTGGAAATATCTAGCCAAAACAAAACAAACCTTGAAAAGGAGTTATTATATTCTGTGCCTGTATCCCAGTCGTCAGTCAGGACCCCAACTAATAAGTGAGTTCAGAATTTAAAAAAAAAATAAAAAAATACTATTTCGTGATTTTAGTCCTGATATAAATGCACCACTGATGTTGGCCGTACGGAATGGAATGTACCATGTACAAATGCAAATTCATTCTCACAGGGACAAAAAATATGAGAACAACTGTTGATTTTGAAAATTGCTCTCCCTCCCGCTCACCCTTGTTCATGGTGGTACTACCAGCCGATTTTAAAATTGACCCGAACTGACCCATCAGGTGCACATTGTACAAATATTTAAAAGAATAAAAAGTTAATTTTTATGAGTGTAATTGAACTGAAGGAGCACAGGTTTAGTCTGCAGGCAGAGATGTATTTACTGGGCAGAATACTCTGCTTCGGATGGACAGTTCCTTAAAAAAAATAAAATAATTTTGGGGGTCCAAAATTCCCACAATAATAACTCCCAACCCCCCTCCATCTCTTTCCCTCTACCTCTCTCCTCCTTTTTTTAAAGTTTGCACTAAGAGTTCCTCTTGCGTGGATTTGGGGGGGGTCAGATCATTTGCACTAATTGTGGAGGAGGCGGCAGGGCTGTGGATGTTAGTGGAGGGTGTGGTCTTCTGGGACCAAATGGTTTGGCGGGGGAGGGGGGGGGGTACAGTAGGGGGGCAGTGGAAGGGTAGGGTGGTAATCCCATGGGCAATAAAGGTCTTTGAAAGGTTATTGAAGGTCACTGACTATCTCTACCCAGTGATCCTTCAGACCTACACTATTGTGGTACAAGATCCCAACAGAGGAATCTGACTTTTCACAGGTAGAAGAAATTCTCATCTGCCTATTCCTTTCCCTCCCTCCACCTCTCTCTCTCTCTCTCTCTCTCATGCAAGCTCTCTGTCATTCCGCCGAATCAATTTATTGTTTACCATTTTCCCTGCCGCTTCTGATTTACTTTTTGGTGTGACCGACCAATCAATGACTTGTGCATTTTTTAGATCCTGGAAAACAATAATGGGAAGGGGGCGGGGCTAATGCTGTAGAGTGTCATCATTCCGCGCCAATTACAAAGAAGCACTTTGTGGTGGGAGGGAGAGGAGTGGAGAGAAATTCTTTTAAGGGTTTTTTTTTTTATTATTTTAATTTTATGCATCATTTGTTGTAAATTCTACTGTTAATTTCAGTTTTATTCTTATTTTAATGGTGTCTATTCTGGATGATTTTGTTGATGTTATTATTGTTATTTAAAAGCAAAGAAACTACATGAAAACTTGAATTTTTTTATGTTTTGGGGAAGTTGGTTAGTTTTATTGTCAACTCTGTTCCCGCAGTTCTGTTCAGCAGCTGCATGACGAGTCTGTGCAGATCCAGGATGTAAAGGTCTCACCTTGGCTTGTACAAAACTGGATGTGGACAGACATACCCTCTGCTCCTCCTCTTGTTTCCGATCCCCATCCTACAAAAAAGGGGGAGGGACACAGGAGGAAGGCAGGATGACCAATTTTTTTTCTGACAGTTGGGATGTACCACAGGAATCCACGTGTGCAGGCTATATTTCAACATATTAACTGCAAACCACATCAGCGGTGCACACAGCCCTGCATATGGGCAAATGTCCGCTCGGTAACGGCTACCTATTGGTTAGTCAGCGGTTTATTGTAATTGTTTTAATTACCTTGAACAGGGACTCGCCCTGTTGTTGCCCTGTGGGGCCCAAACATTCATAGCAACCAAATTTATGCAGCTGGTAGTGATTTTCCAAAAAAAAAATAAACATTTGGGAATTTGATTTCTTTCAATGTCAAAAAAGTCTTATGAGGGGAGACACTTAAAAGCTAAAAGGTTCCAGCACTTGTGGAAGCAGTTGGTACATTGTGACACTGGGTTCTAGGCGTAGTAGAACACTTCTTCTGTCTCAGGCTGGGACAGTAGAACACTGCCCTTGTCCTTAGGTCTTACCGCCATAATCTATTCTTTGTGAGTATCGGAACAGAATATCAGGGTTTGAAGAAATGTGTGTGTTGTGTTTTTGACCACTAATTCAATATTCCTTTACTTTGATTGGTTGTTACATTTTCTTCCTCATCTTTCTTTAGCATTTTTTTTCCTCTTTTTTGATATGGAATTAGATTTACAATTCTCTCTGGCATCCTGGTTTAAAGTTGGAAAAAAATCTTTGTAATAAATAATGAATCTCTTGTCCTTAGTTGTGTTTTTTTTTTTTTTTTTTTTCAATCCTTGTGTGTGCGATTGTGTGTGCGTGTGCGCATTTATGAGTTTGTGCAATATTTCCCAATATTTCCAGAACTCTGATAATACCAACACCCAATGTTTGGATTGGCTGTATTTTGGGTCCATCAATGGCCAAAAATGTTTTGGTGAGTTAAATTTTTGTATTTTTCATTCAAAATGGTCAGTGACTGCAATCGGTTCGGAAGTTCAACTTGTCTGTCTCACCACCTTTCTCCGCAAGAGGGCAGCGTACCCTAGGCATTGCTTCCGTAATACACATTTGGATATTTGCAAGGGTACGATCAGATTTTCAAGAAGTGAAATTGTCGTCATTATCATGCAAATATAAAACGACAGTATGAAAATGCATCGTTCAAAAATTATCATACAGAAACTCAGTCATGCACAGGTCTTTTTGTAAGTTGTCTTTTAAAAATGCTTTTCTTTAATGTTATCAGCCCTATTGGATGTTTGGATAATTCGTTCTCCGTTCACGTCAACTTTCACACACTCTCACATACTAATTATGTTTTGTTTAATTACCACGAGACAGTCGGACTAGGAATTGTGCTGAAACATCACAGCTTATTTATTTATACATTTACGATCGCGGGGAGTCCTGTTACCATGGATACGCCTCTGTTGCGTTTGTCCTCCAGTGAATCCCTCTGAGTCTCATTCAGCGGAGAAAGCCGCAGGTAATTTTGAATAAATCCACCCCCCCCCCCCCCCCCCCCAAAAAAAAAGAGAGAAAATTCCCTCAACGGCAGGACTATTGCTGCAGTATGCTCGCTCTTGCGGATGTAGATTTGCGAGTAGTATGCCGCGACAATCGTTTGTGAAATGAGCTATGCAAATACTTATTGACTTGTTTGCGGATTAACCCCCAACTGCTGCCCAGCATGCCATACGCAGACCTCAATATTGGTGTACGCCGCTCTGCTAGACTGCGCTCCTACGGTTCATGGTAGACCCACCCAGTATCTCGAGCAGGTGGGGGTGGGAAATGAGGGGGTTCGCTGACAAGAGTATGAGGGCAAACTGCAAGTTGTTGTAACTTTCCAAGGTGTTCATGAGGAGACGATCAGTTATCACGGTCCAAATAAACTTAGGCTACAGGGGTGTCCAGTCTAGTCCCGAGTCATCACAGCACTGTAAATGTTTGGCGTGCTTGCATGAGTGATTGATCTGTCACTGACTGGAGAGAGAGCTGCTCACCCACTGGTCAACATTCAACATTCCTCCTCTAAAAAAATGGGTTCGGCTCCTTTAAATTCTACTGCGGCTGGATAAACACAAACAAAAACATCAACAAAAAGCCCTGCAGTCATTAATATGCAAAAATGCAAATGAGTAGGTAATTAAAAGCCCAAGTTCTCCAGAGGCTGTTTGATTGCTAATGAATTCTCATCTGAGAGGAAGGGTTTGGGAGGGGTGAGTAGAGAGGAGACACTGAGGTGCGGTGAGGAAAAAAGAAGAACGAGTCAGGAAGAAAAAATAAAATAATAGAAGAGGATAAAAGGAAAGGAAGATTCCTCATTGTGCGCCTTGCTTGCTGTGGCACAGAGAGGGACAAAAAGATGAAAGGAGGCAAAGAGAAAATGTATCTACATCTCAGATCCATACTGGTGTCCCACATATCACATCCATACTGGAGTCCCGCGTATCACATCCATACTGGAGTCCCGCATATCACATCCATACTGGAGTCCCACGTATCACATCCATGCTGGGGTGCGACATCTCAATACCGGAGTCTTACTTCTCACATCCATACTAGAGTCCTACATCTCAAATCGATACCGGAGTCCCACATATCACATCCATACTGGAGTCCCACGTATCACATCCATACTGGAGTCCCACATATCACATCCATGCTGGGGTGCGACATCTCAATACCGGAGTCTTACTTCTCATATCCATACTAGAGTCCTACATCTCAAATCGATACCGGAGTCCCACATATCACATCCATACTGGAGTCCCACGTATCACATCCATACTGGAGTCCCACATATCACATCCATGCTGGGGTGCGACATCTCAATACCGGAGTCTTACTTCTCATATCTATACTAGAGTCCTACATCTCAAATCGATACCGGAGTCTCTCGTATCACATCCATACTGGAGTCCCACATATCACTTCCATGCTGGAATCCTACATCTCGCATCCATACTGGGGTCTAACATCTCACGCATACTGGAGTCTTACTTCTCACATCCATATTACAGTCCTATATCTCAAATCAATACTGGAGTCCTATATCTCACATTCATACTAGGGTCCGACATCTCACATGCGTTCCAGAGTCCTACATCTCAAATCAATACTGGAGTCCTAAATCTAAAATCCATACTGGAGTCCTACATCTCACATCCATACTGGAGTCCTATATCTCACATCCATACTGGAGTCTAACATCTGGCATCCATACTGGAGTCCTTTATCTCACATCCATACTGGGGTCCGACATCTCACATACCTTCCAGAGTCCTATATCTCACATCCATACTGGAGTCATATATCTCACATCCATTCTGGGGTCCGACATCTCACATACATTCCAGAGTCCTACATCTCAAATTAATACTGGAGTCTTAGATTTAACATCCATACTAGAGTCCTACATCTCAAATTGATACTAGAGTCCTATATCTCACATCCACACTGGAGTCCTATATCTCAAATTGATACTGGAGTCCAATACCTCACATCCATAATGGAGTCCTACATCTCACATCCATACTGAGGTCCCACATCTCACATCCATACTGAAGTACTATATCTGACATCCATACTGGGGTCCCACACCTCACAACCATAATGGAGTCCTACATCTCACATCCATACTGGGGTCCCACATCTCACATCCATACTGGAGTACTATATCTGACATCCATAATGGGGTCCCACACCTCACAACCATACTGGAGTCCTATATCTCTCATCCATACTGGAGTCATATATCTCACATCCATACTAAAGTCCTACATCTCAGATTGATGCTGGAGTCCTATATCTCACATCCATACTGGAGTCCTACAACTCACATCTATACTGGAGTCATATATCTCACATCCATACTGGAGTTCTACATTTCACATCCATACTAAAGTCCTATATCTCACATCCATACTGGCGTCCCACATCTGACATCCATACTGGAGTCCTATATCTCACATCCATACTGGAGTCATACGTCTCACATCAATACTGGAGTCATGTATCTCACATCCATACTGAAGTTCTACATCTCACATCCATACTAAAGTCCTATATCTCACATCCATCCTGGGGTCCCACATCTGACATCCATACTGGAGTCCAATATCTCACATCCATACTAGAGTCCTACATCTCAAATTGATACTGGAGTCCTATATCTCGCATCCATACTGGGGTCCCACACCTTACAACCATACTGGAGTCCTATATCTCATATCCATACTGGAGTCCTACATCTCACATCCATACTGGAGTCCTATATCTCACATCTAGACTAGAGTGCTACATCTCAAATTGATACTAAAGTCCAATATCTCACATCCATACTGAGGTCCCACATCATATAACCATACTGGAGCCCTATATCTCATATCCATACTGGAGTCCTACATCTCACATCCATACTGGACTCCTACATCTCACATCCATAATGGAGGTCTACATCTCACATCCATACGAGTCTTACATCTCAAATTGATCCAGGAGTTCTATATCTCACATCCGTACTGGAGTCCTATATCTCACATCCATACTGGAGTCCTACATGTCACATCCTACTGGAGTCCTACATCTCACATCTATACTGGAGTCCTACAACTCACATCCATACTGGAGTCCTATATCTCACATCCATACTGGAGTCATACATCTCACATCTATACTGGAGTCGTATATCTCACATCCATACTGGAGTCATATATCTCACATCCATACTGGAGTTCTACATCTCACATCCATACTAAAGTCCTATATCTCACATCCATAATGGAGTCCCACATCTGACATCCATACTGGAGTCCTATATCTCACATCCATGCTAGAGTCCTACATCTCAAATTGATACTGGAGTCCTATATCACGCATCCATACTGGGGTCCCACACCTTACAACCATACCGGGCGGCACGGTGGCACAGTGGTTAGCACTCCTGCTAACTCACATCCATACTGGAGTCATATATCTCACATCCATACTGGAGTTCTACATCTCATATCCATACTGGAGTCCTACATGTCACATCCTACTGGAGTCCTACATCTGACATCCATACTGGAGTCCTATATCTCACATCCATACTAGAGTCCTACATCTCAAATTGATACTGGAGTCCTATATCTCACATCCATACTGGGGTCCACATCTCACATCCATACTGGAGTCCTATATCTCACATCCATCCTGGGGTCCAACATCTCACATGTATTCCAGAGTCCTATATTTCAAAATCATACTGGGGTCCCACATCTTACAACCATACTGGAGTCCTATATCTCATATCCATACTGGAGTCCTACATCTCACAACCATACTTGAGTCCTATATCTAACATCCATACTAGAGTCCTACATCTCAAATTGATACTAAAGTCCTATATCTCACATCAATGCTGGGGTCCCACATCTTATAACCATTCTGGAGCCCTATATCTCATATCCATACTGGAGTCCTACATCTCACATCTACACTGGAGTCCTACATCTCAAATTGATACTGGAGTCCAATATCTCACATCCATGCTGGGGTCTCACATCTTATAACCATACTGGAGCCCTATATCTCATCTCCATACTGGAGTCCTATATCTCACATCCATGCTGGAGTCCTATATCTCACATCCATACTGGAGTCCTACATGTCACATCCATACTGAAGTCCTACATCTCACATCCATACTGGAGTCCTATATCTCACATCCATACTGGAGTCCTATATCTCACATCCATACTAGAGTACTACATCTCAAATTGATACTGGAGTCCTATATGTCACATCCATACTGGGGTCCACATCTCACATCCATACTGGAGTCCTACATCTCACATCCATACTGGAGTCCTACATCTCACATCCATACTGGAGTCCTACATCTGACATCCATACTGGAGTCCTATATCTCACATCCATACTAGAGTCCTACATCTCAAATCGATACTGGAGTCCTACATCTCATATGAACCCCAGAGTCCAATATCTCTTTTCCATACTGGAGTAGTGCTTCTCACATCTCACAGATGTACTTGCCTTTAGTTTTAACCTTGAACTTGTTCTCTCACCTCTACACTTGAATGTTTTATTTTTTGTTTTATTTTTATTATTTTCTTTTAATTTATTTTAACTTTTTTTAAAAAGTTTGTTTTCCTTTATTCTGCAGTTGTTGTATGTAAGTGTGTGAATTTTATGCTCTGTCTGTTACCCACTTTGTATTTGTTTTATTGTATTCGGGGCTCCCCTGAAAAACAGACCTCGGTCTCAGTGGGACTTCCCTGTAATAAAAGAAAAAAATAAAATAAAAATCTATACTGGGGAGGTCCATCTTACATCTTTTCCGGCGTCCTACATTTCACATTCATACCTGCGTCCTACATTTCACATAAATACTGGTATCCTAAATCTCATCCATTCTTGAGATCTAAGTTTTACATTCACATGGGAGTTTCACATCTCACATCTATACAAGTTACCTTCCAAGGTGGCAAAATGGCACCACTTATGTCCAGCAACCTGACTCCTTGCTTATTGTTACCGTTTGTTCCACTCAAGCCTCAATCTGATTGGCTGACAGGACCCCCTACCGCCCAAATTTCCAGAAGAAAAATTCTGGAAGAAAAAAAAAACAATAAAATCAAAACAACAATAAGGCACCAGAGCCGAAGCCCAGGCCAGAGTGTACAAGCGAGGAAGGAATTTTGTTTTTGCGCACATGGAAAAATTCTCCCGCTGAAAGAAATCCCTCTGGAGTGCGACTGGAAAGCTCATCAGGAGCGGCGGGTGGGTATTAAAAAAATGGGCGTGGTCAGCTGGCGTTAAATCCACTGGCGCAACACACAAAGAATATGCTCTGGGAGGTACAGACAGAGAGCGGGTGGGGGGTTATGCTGGTGTACACAGTGACCTATGACCTCTGTTAAGGAAAGGAAATGGAATGATGAGAGGGAGAGAGGGAGTGAGAGAGGGGGAAGTGAGAGCAAGAGGGAGTGAGTGAGAGAGGGAGAGTGAGTGTGAGGGGGGAGTGAGGGAGAGAGGGGAAGTGAGGGGGGAGTGAGAGAGGGAGAGAGAGGGAGGGGAAGTGAGAGAGAGGAGAAGTGAAAGAGGGGGGAGTGAGAGGGGAAGTGAGAGAGAGAGGGGGAGTGAGAGAGTGAGAAAGAAAGGGAGAGAGGGTGGGTGAGAGAGAAAGAGAGAGAGAGGGAGCGAGAGAAACAGGGTCAGGTATCTCAGCAGGAAGTGTTCCAGGCCCTCTCAACAGCTGTGCTATGGGAGTGATGTCATGTCGGAGGAGGGCAGGCGAGGGGCTGGGGTTTCGTGCTCTTACACTGCTCTTATTGTTGTTCGAGTGCTCCCCTGACACCTCACTCATCCCCCATCTCTCTCCTCTCCCATTTCCTCCTCTTCCTCCCCTCCTCCTCCACTCGTTCCTCATTTTCTCTCTCTCTCTATCCATGTTTTTTTCCTTTGGTGTGAAATTACCTGCTATGTGCCTTCAGTAGTGGCTCTGTAAAGATCAGTTAAAAGTCATTACTTGTTTTTAGTTGTTGCGAGCGCGCTCGATGTCTGGCCCTCTGGTTTGGTCCGTTAAAGGCACATTAACAGATGAGTTTTTGACTTTCCTCATTGTAAATACCACAGCTCTTATTCCTCTTAGAAATGGCCCCTCCCCTCTGAGTTCCCTCGACCTTCAGGCCAGACTTTCAGAGCCTCTGTCGAGAGAGAGAGAGAGAGACAGGGAGAGAGAGAAAATGCTGGCATGAGTGATAACAACCAAGAGAGTTTGAAAGTTAAGTCTCAGCTGTGGGTTGGCTACACCCACAATGAAAGCACAGTGAGATGCCAAAGCTCCAATGTGGAATCCTTGACGGTTCATGCATTGCAGAGTCAGAAAGAGAGTCAAAAAGGCTGCTGCTAATTAGTCCTGGATGATCAAATCAATTCTCCATTCTCTGTGAATGCATGTGATAATGGCTGTATTTACTTTGCAGAGTCACCAACTTTTTAAAGCTGGCAACCCATTTTTTTAAATCAAATGTTACTTGACACTGGGTTACTAGCGCAAAACCAAATTTATGACACCACACTTGCCGGAAAATCCAACTCAAAACTAAATTTAAGACGTTTTATACACTTCTACTGCATCCTAGTTGGTGGCTGCTGGTATTAGCTATTTAAACAGGTAGAGATGCTGGTGGTCAAACAGATGGTGGCCTTTCAATTGCAGCTTGAGGATTATTGGCGATTATTGCTTTCTTGATTTTTCAAAACAACTTCAAACTTGACTCTGCACTGCCCTGGGTCCTTAGCAATACACCAGCCAGGTTTGAAGTCGATCAGATGGGCAGCTCTCAAGACATGCATAGGACGCATATACGTCCTGTATGTACACAAACACATGCACACAGAGTCAGGGAATACTTGCCTTATGATATGATGCTTTTTCTCTGACTGGCTAAAACCAGCCATGAAGTCAGTGTGTTGCTGGTTTAGTTGGAAATTTAGAACAGGAGTCATGAAGCATGTCACTGGAACCACAAGCAGGGTCGTGTCCCTGGTTGGATCAGCCAGGGCCACAGTAAATAAGCATGATAGCATGGTCCGGCTCTACTGTAGCTGCTCATTCCAATATGCAGAAAGGTGCACAGAGCACAATAGATACTCTTTGATCTTTTGCATTGTGAACTAAGCCAGGCGCTTACCTGTGTCACATTAAAGCAACTCTATCAGGGTCTGGTGCAGCGCATTTCATTTCCTGTACTGTACAGCTTACTTTCATTTCAATTTCTTTTGATCTTTTTTTTTTTTTTCTTACAAATTGGCTCACATAGTTAATGACATTGTTTTCTCTCATCAAATTTGAATCCAACCCCCCGCCCAGCTACAATCTAATCGGTCCCATTCAAACCATCAAAACCGTCCACCACTGCCCTCCGCCCATCTCCACTTCTCTATGGTTACATGGTTGCTAAGGGGAGAGATGCAGAGGGGGCTGCGGCGAACAGGAAACAGGAAGTCGGCGTTGTGTGAGCATAATGCGTGGGTGGTGGGGACAGCCCAGAAGAGCGAAGGGCTCGTCAGAATTTTTAGCGAAGTCCCGAGGCAGGAAAAGCGGGGGCGTAAGGAACACCTCGCTGGGGTGCTGATCGCCCGGATAAGCTACGCCTTAAAAATCCCCCACGTTCTCCCCAACACCCTCTTTTGCAAAATTCTTGGGGAGTCAACAAGGATTTTGGGCTCGTTGGAAACATCTCACGCCACCCAGGCCCCAATTTGAAAAAATGAGTAGTAGCTTTTCATCTTCACTATATGCATGTAACATTAAATTAGTGTCAGTTTGAATTACTGATTAGTCAAGTTATCAGTTCTGAGATCTAATATGCCTTGGTTTGTGGGCCTGTAATAGTCTATGCCCATCGAGTCTTCCTAATTTCCATCTTTGTTGCCTGGTGCTTGAAAAAAATGCACTCGAAAGGGCTCCAGAAAGCACAAAGACAATAATACCCTGCTATCCTCCTCAACCTATAGGCTGCAAAACGCTGCGATTATAGCTTAGAAGCTGAAACGCACCACCACTGTGTCTGCTAGACAAAGTTAAGTGGATATTAGATATTAGTGGATTATTTGAGTCTGCAGCTGCAGTCTTTCTTTCTTAAGGGCATTAAGCACATACAAACACTTTTGCACTGCTTAGTCAACAAGTTTTTAGCCTCACTTTTACCCCCCACTCAACACACACACACACACACACACACATATATACATACTCTACACGCACAAACACAGAAATGCGCAAAGATGCAATTAAACAACACCGAAATGTTGCTGCGTGACGTCTTGTCAGAAAACCCCACACTGTAAGAGGTAGCGTTGGGTGGTGGTGAGAGTTGGAGACCTTATTACAGAGACAAACTCATTTTCTGTGGGTTTTTTTCTTTCTTTGTTTCATTGGTTCAGTTCCATTTAACTCGGGGAGGGGGGGGGGGGGGGTGTAGGGGATGGTCGTGGTCTGATGAAATGAGATTAGCATCGCACAGCTGGTAAAAGCCACACGCGAGGCACTCTAGAAGCCAATGTGCTACAGATGCGCCGATGCTCCGTGTGGTGGTCTGTGTTGTTCACGCTCTCTCGTTCTCACCGTTTTGGTTTTCGCTTCACGTCAGTCGAGAGCAGCTGTGTTGATACCTGACTGAAAAAAATGCTTCAGTACCTCACTGAAACTTGTAGAATGAGGGGTTTACTGCAAAGAACACCAAGTGATGACCTACAGTTTTGAGCAGTTACCTTTGGGCGCATGGACCTCTATCCTGCATTTACATTTGTTAATTGTCTTCCTGGTTTTGTTCCTTTTTCCAGTATTCACATTTAAAGGGATTTTGTTCACGACAGAAAGCTTGGTGCTCATCTTCTAGACAATCTCGCAGGTGAAGGTGGGAAGGTTTAATGTTTGTGTGGTCAGTGGTTAGGGGAGGCCTAGACCTGGCCTAATTTCTCTCCGCTTTTGCGAGAGGGCGGGGGTGGAGTGTGAGAGGACGAATATGAATTTCTGGCCCATATTGAAAGCCCCCCCCCCCACCCCCCCAGTTACAGACATTGACTAAAAATTTCTGAACATGTTGTTTTAGCGCAGCAAAAAGAAAATTTTGGTCAAAGGCACAGCAGAAATACTTTATAGTCCAGTAAAGATAAATAATGCAGAATACTTGGGTTTTAAAAAATATGTTGATATTGAGATATTGAGATATTGATATTGACCTGTGAGTCAAAACGTCCATATGCTGCTTCTGTGCTTTTTAATATCATTAAAATGTACTTCAATTGGACCTTGTCGTGAGTGCTGGTCATCTCTTTAGATTTGCTGTTATTTTTCTGTGCACCCGAAATCATTAGAGATTTCAGTTGTCTGTGCCACTTGGTTTGATGGGACCTTATTCTCAGTGGGTTAAAAAAGGACACATTTTTGTTATAATCCAAACAAAATATTGCTGTTCCATTTCAAATTTTGGTCTTGGTTAGCGACCTGAGCTAGCACAGGACATTCTGGTGCACTAGAAGGAATGTTTCTTGGAGAGAGTTAACGCAGGTCTGTCAAACTAGATTCTCGGAGGGCTTGTTGTCAGCAGTTGATTTTGTGGAACAGCAGCTTACTCTACAGCCATCCTGGTCTGAATACAAGTTTAAGTATGGCTTGTTAGTATTTGATTAAAAGCTGGGTTGAATTTACGGTTGCTGCAGAATTTATCAGGACATCTTATACTGACCGACCTGCCAGCCTTTCTAAAGGTGTAAGATCACAGATATGTCATTTGAATATTATTTAGCCAACACAATGGAAATTGAATGTAATACTCTTCTAGAACACTGACACAAAACAATTTAAAAAAATGCTCCTCAAAGGGTAAAATCATTGGAGTGAAAGACTCATTTCTCCTGCATCACCGGCAAATTCAGCACGGTTGGCTATGACATCGCTGAGATTCTGGCTGTTATGAAGTCACTACGAAGTCACCATGCTACTTCAATAGCCAACTCATATTAACTACAGGGGCAACGTCATTGGCCTTTATTGGTTCAGCTTTTAGCTGCTGGACATCATGCTATGTACACTACCACTCAAAAGTTTGGGATCACTTGGAAATGTTCTTGTTTTCCATGGAAACACACATGAAATTAGTCTGACTAGGAAACATAGCAAAAGAACAGAACATGCTGACATTGTCTGAGTTAGAAATAATGATTTTAATGGAAAATGATGAATATGTACTTCAAACTTTGCCTTAATCAAAAAAAAAACAAAAAAAACACCTTCACTGTTGATACTGAAACTGGTGTTTGACGGGAACTATTTAGCGCAGCTGCTAGTTGAAAACCTGTGAGGCGTCTTTGTCTTAAACTACACGCTCTCAGATATTAGTCTTCTTGCACAGTTGTACATTTGGGCCTCCCACTCCTTTTTTCTGTCCTTGTCAGTGCCAGTTTGTGCTGCTCTATGAAGGGAGTAGTTGACAGCATGGTAAGAGCCTTCTTTTCTGAGCACAACCATAGACTGACGGGTCTCTAAAGGAAGTTCTTTCTTTCTGGCCATTTTGAGCCTGTGAACAAACAAACAACTGCTGATGCATCAGGTCCTAAACCACTCTCAAGAATGCCATGCTCCCTTTTGCACTCCCTATTAGTTCAACGGTTCTCAGCTGTGCAACACATTTGCAGAAGGGTTTTCTAATAATCAATTAGCCTTATAAAATGCTTAACTTGGATTAGCAGCCATACCAGGAGATTGATGCAGAGGACTGACAGTTGCTGATAATAAACCTCTATGCAAAAATGTAGATCATTCTTTGAAAATCCTCTGATTAATTTTGATCATTTGTGAAATGGATAAAAATGTTTGTGAAATTCATGAAAATTTATTTTTCTTTGGAAAACAAAGACAGTTGCAAGTGATTCCAAACTTTGGAGCAGTAGTGTACCTCTCCAAGAATAAACAGTCACATGACTGGCATATTACAAAAAACAAACAAACAACAGGGGGTGGTGCGATATGTTGCCATGTGGGAGCCCAGAAAGTTTGCTAAATGCTGATATAAATAAATAAATAAGCTGAGCCTCTGGTTTGACCATGATTCAGTGCAAAAGTGTAGAGGTGTCTTTGCTCAAAAATATGAGCTTTTGAACTTATTCCAAAGGTCAATTCAACCATGAAAAAATAAAATAAAATAGAATAAACATCCTGAAAATGTAGGCCTATGCATGTATTGAGACACTTGCACAAATGAATGTCAATTGCAGTGGCAATCTTCCGAGCCTGTAATACTGCTTGATTGTGATCGCCATTTTCCGCATGGAAACACACGGGCGCATTCGTAGTTCGATCGTAGGCAACGCGTTTTGTTGAATTTGTTTCAGTTCTTTTGATGGGCTCTGGTCGCGTTGCTATGGTGGCTTCGGTCTTTGGTTGTTTTCCGTTTATTAATCCCCCTCACGCAGATCCAGCAAACCCCCACGCGACCCCCTCGTGCCCTCTCGCTCCGAACGTCCTGCACGCGCTCTCCATGTCAGCCCCAGCTGTTCCTACAAACCGCGCGCCCTCCCCCGCGCGGGGAGCCCCCGCCGCTGACACTGACAACCGTCGCCCTTCTCTCACTGACCAACTGAAGCGTGCGGGAAAGTTGCATTGTGATGAACGGCTGCAGCGCTTTTTGTGATAACCACTTTAGTGCCGCTACCGCCACAGGAGTCCGGCGTTAGTCCTCCCGACTAGCACTGCTCATTCAACGGAAGAAACTGGTGTTGTTTTTTTTTATTTTGGACTGGGTCTAATGTTTTTCTTATTAGTAATATTAGTAGGACAATATCGATTGATGGGCAGTAGACAGACGAATAGGTTTTTGTTTTGTTTTCTATCGATCAAAAATAGTTCGAGTCAACTGTCGATGTCCTCACCTCGATGCGACTTGATTTTGAAAAGAAAATGTATAAACCCTCACTAGTCTTCAGGCATAAGCTGCGTTTGGTTATCTTAGGCTTAAAGACTAATACTTAATGAGGGTTTTAGTACTGTAACAAAACACTTGACACTAATACTACGGAGAACTACTCTTCTCTGTGTATACTGGGGGAGGGAACGGGGCGGGGTAACAGGAAGAATGGGGAGACAGTTGGCGTATTGATTTCAAGACATTTTCCCCTCAAATTCTCCACAAAGGTAATTTATAAACCAAGCTTTTACTTTTCTTTTGGTAACAGTTGTTAAACTCAGCAGGTGTGTTTGTTTCTGTAAAAATCCACCACTGTCATCTATCCTTTCTGCTTCAAGCACCAGTTTTTTTTTTTTTTTAGCTCTTAATCATCTCAGAATGAGATGTAATTGGATTTTCTGTTAATTGCATTGAAACACAGGCAGAAAAAAACTACCCAAGTCTCGAAAAAGAGTACATTTATAAACAGATTAATTGGTTTTTTTTTTTTTTGTTTTTTTTTTTTTAAAAAGCTAGGCCTACTTCAAGTTGCAACAGTGAAATAATCAAAAGCTACTGTAGGTTAAAATGATAATTTTTTAAGGTGGAAAATAAAATGTAAAGCTGGAAAATTTTCAATGTCAAAAGCTGTCCTCTCTCTCTCTCTCTCTCTCTCTCTCTCTCTCTCCTTGTCTCACTCTCTCGCGCACACACTCTCTCACACAGACAACACACACATGTACACACACACACACACACACACACACACACACACATATACAACTTTGTTTTCAGAAAAGTTGGGACTCTGTGTAAAATGTAAATATAAACAGACTGCAATGATTGGCATATCATTTAAACTCTATGATTAATTGAAAAATAGTGCAAAGACAACATATCAAATGTTGAAACTTAGAAATGTTTTTGTTTTTGAGAAATACCTGCTCATTTTGAATTTGATGTCAGTGACAAGTTTCAAAAAAGGTGGGATGGAGCAATGTTTACCACTGTGTTAAATTCTCTCTTCTTTTAACTTCACCCTGTGAGTGCTTTAGAATTAACAAGACTAATTACAGTAGTATTGAAAGCAAAATGTTTTCTCACTCTTGCTTGATTTTAGATTTCAGCCTCTCAACACTTTTTCAGACTCTTTTGTCGCATTTATCCGCCAAATTTTTCAATGGGTGACTGGTCTGTACTCCAAGCCGGCCAGTTTAGCACCTGGACTCTATTAGTACGGATCCATGATGTTGTAACATGCTCACAATGTGGTTTGGCATTCAGCAAAGCCCTACCAGAAAAAGATGTCTGAATGGCAGTATATGTGGCTTCAAAACCTGTTAGTATTGTTCAGCATTAATGCTGTCTTCACAGATGTGCAAGTTACTGATGCCATGTGCACTAATGGACCCCCATGCTCTGTCATTGATGCTGGCTTTTGTACTGTGCACTGATAAAAAGCCAGAGGTTCCCTTTCCTTCTTAGCCTAGAGGACATGGTATCCTTGATTTCCAAACAAAAAAAATTCAGATTTTAATCGGGCAGCCCACAGGATAGTTTTCCACTATGTCTCGGGCCATCATAAATGAACTTAGGCCCAAAGTGTCTCTAGATCCCGGCAGTGTCGCTAGATCCTGTTTATTTATGGTTTTTACTTTATATGGTCAAGCTTTAATTTGCATTTGTGGATGCAGTTACAAATTTTGCTCACTAAGAATGGTTTTCATACATTGATTTCCACAAGAGAATCCAGTTTGTTTTTAATGAAATGACTCCCGAGGACCTGAAGGTCAAAGCCACTCAATATCGATTTTTGGCCTTGTCCCTTGCATACAGAAATTTTTCAGGATTCTCTGAATAATATTATCACATCACTCACCATGGATGATTAATTCCCCAGTTTCTCTGCAATTTCATTCTTAAATTGTTGAATGATTTTCCCATGCAGACTGTCACAGAGTAGTGAGGTCGTCACCGCCTTCTAAAAGACCTCCCTGAGATGGGCTTTTCATGCCCATTCATGTCACTGACCCGTTGCCAATGAATCTAATTAGCTGTGAGATGTTCCTCCAGGTGCATTGTTTTAGCGGTATAAATTATTTCCAATCTTTTGTTGCCCCTCTCCAACTTTTTTGAAGCATGTTGCTGGCATCAAATTCAAAAATGAGCGAAAATGTTTCCAACAACAATACAGTTCTCAGTTTAAACATTTGCTAGATAAGGCCCGTTTCCACCGAAGAAGTTCCTGGTAGTATTTGGAGGGCAGGAACTACTTCAGGAAAGTCCTCTCACTCGGCCCTCTCAACGGCCGTGTCTCCACCGAGAGGACGTAGTCGGAGAACTCCTTTCAAAAATGCAACCCCTCGTTGTCAGCTGAGTTTTAAAAATGCTGGCTATTTTGTCGCTTTCTGTAGACGTTACATCCTGCCCTGAGTAAATCCAATCAGCGTCAAGTAAACTCCAAGCCCCATCCAAGACTTTTTTGGGGCCATTCAGAGTACCTACTCCGAGGCAGGGACTTTTTTAGCCCCTGTAAATGTTCCAGTACTCTGTCCTTCGGGGGTGGTTCCAGCGGTGGAGACATGGAACAACGACACCAGCCCCGTAAAATTACCCTGAAGTTCCTGCGGTGGAAACGAGCCTATAGTCTTTGAACCATCATCAACTGATTGTAGGGTTTACATGATGTGAAAATCATTCCATTCCTTTATATTTACATTTTACACAGCATCCCAACTTTTCTAGAAATGGGTTTGTGTGTGTGTGTTTATATACACTGTTCATTATATATATAGATGCACGCAGATACACACGCGCACACTCACACACACACACACACACACACACACACCATGATAAATTCCTCAACAGATCGTAAACTTGCCATTTTTTGAATTTGGGATGGAGAATGTAATTCTGAGAAAATAAATAAACAAATAATTAAAATTTTATTTATTTATTTATCTCAGCTCAGGCTGCTTAAGTTTGGTCCAGCTTAAAAAAAAAAAAAACCCACGCATAAAGATGTAACTGACTGCGAAAATGAGTCAGCAGGTCCCATTGGGGTACAGAAAAAATGACTTTGCATGACAGACGAGTTACAACAATGATACGACAAGGGGTCAGAGGCTAATTTTGGGATATCTGGACTTTCAGTCCACCCCTACCACCCAACAGACACACACCCACACACTCTCACATATGAAGCATCTGAAACTATTTTAAATGTCACTAGATGAATGCACTGGTTTGCCACATCTATAGTTTCAGGGTGCATGAGAAATGTAAAATGGATGTAAAGGGTTGCAGTGATGCCCATGGAAATCCTCTATTGAAATATAATGCGGAAAACCTTATGTGCAGTGTAGTCTGCATCCGCTTAGCTCATACTTAATGTAATAATGCAAAAGACTGAATCCTGTGTTTCTCTGAAACGGATGTTTGTTGCAAGCTGAGCGATTAAAAAGAGATTGTAGCTTTAAATACAACCCCAGTTCCAAAAAAGTTGGGACTGAAGCAAAATCAGACTCAGAGAGTGTTGAACAGGTGGCGCTATTATGGTAAGGCATAATGATAGCACCGAAAAAGAACCCAGGTGTCTACAAGCAATGCACGGTCGAGGCTCCTGACTGACATATCCAACTATTTGGTAGCAAAATAACCAAAGAACAACAACCCCAAAAGTGCAGGCAGAACTTACAGGATTCAGGGAATCTGGAAATATTGTTGCAATAAAAAGGATGAGATTGAAAATCAATCATGGTCTTCAATCCTTCAGATTGCACTGCACTGAAACTGTGAAGCTTTTGGGATGGATATAAACACAAACTCGGAAAACCTGTGCTAAAAAACAACACCTTTCATCTCTGCATCCAAAAATGAGAGCGCAGAGTACTATACATTGACAAAGCCATATGTGAAAAATATCCAGAGATACTGCCGTCTTCACTGGGGTTAAGCTTATTTGAAATGGACTAATGCATAGCAGAAACCTGCTGATGTTGGACCAGTCAATCTTTCAAACCGCTTCTGGTAGTAATGGAAATTGTGTTCTCCAGGCCCAAGAAAAAGAAAACCATCCAATTTGGTTTCCAGTGTGAGGTTCAAAAGCTCTCCTCTGTCATGGTATGGGGGTGTGTTTGTGCACATGGGTAACTTAAACATCTGTGTCAGAAAAATTGATACTGAAGTACATTTATGAATTCTGGAGCAATGTATGCTGTCCTCTCAATGATGTCTTTCTTCTACAAGACAATAGCAAGCAACAATCTTCATGTACATTGTATTAGATCGGCATGGCTTCCTAATCAGAGAGTGTAACTACCGTTGAGACCTGCCTCTGCTTGATAAAGCTCAAAAAACAATGATGAAGACCCCAAATGTTTCAGCAGCTGATATATATCAAAGAAAAATGGGGGGGGGGGGGGGGTTGCAACGATTGGTGCCCTCAGTCCGATAAATAATTTCCTGGAGGGCTTTTAAAGGGAAAAGAGATGTTACACAGTAGAATTCATTAATTGTGTTTCATAACTGAAATTCACCAATCTATAACAATTTCTCCTCTTTGGGGGGGGGGCTTAGTTGCTGCCCAGTGCCTTTGGTTCCATGCTTGGATGAGCAAAAATCTCCCAGGGCAGGGCCATGGATGCAAACTCAATGCATGTTTGTGTACCTTTCAATACACTTTTATTTTGACAGACTGGCCCCGTCCAAAGTTTGAAAGATTTTACATCATGTTTGTGTAGCTGTTTAAGTGATTTGTGCAACCACCGTTAAACCAAAGATAGCCAGAGGACAACTACCGGCGCGGAAATATATCAGGCAAATATTGGATATTGATAAAACTCAGAAGAAGGCAGTGCATTTGATTCGGCCAGGGGCGTTCCTGCCTGTTCACCTATAGGGTTCCCATGCATTTTCCTTGAGGCAGTCTGGTCTCCTCCCACTTTTTCTGAAGCAGGTATCCAGCCCTGTTTTATGCTGAAGGTTTTCACTCCAACCAAAGCAAAGTGCACCTCACTTCCCAGTTACAGTATCCCTCGGCAAAGCTCAGCCAATTCCTTCCTCATCAAACCTTGGATGTGTGACAGCGGAAGCCATTAGCCAGAACTTTTTTTTCTGGATAAACATTGCCGCGTCCAGTGGCAGCAGCGCTGGGTTCGATGTCAAATTGGTGAAAACATCGTGTTGCCTCTTGTGTCAAGACACGAAGAAGCATCGCCACACTATAGCTTTTGCAAAGGTCAGCTTTCCCAACATTTTTAGGTGGCGATGTAGTGCGTTGATTTAGACCACTGCGTAAATCGGTCTTCCAGTAAAAAATTTCAGTTGGAGTAACATATCAACTTTCTGTCACATATCCGAGGCTTGATGAACAGTAGCGGAATCAGCTGAGAAGTTCCGAGTGCCCAGTTACAGCATTCTGAATACCTCAGCCATTTGCGTTTACACAATGAGCGCCATTTTGAGGACAACTTTTGCAATCATGCAACTTGCTTACAGGTGCACCAGACAAGGGGCATTATTTCCATTTCTTTTACTATCAATTCTAGCCAATGATGTCCTTCTCATGAATGTGATTCTCATTTTACTTTCATTTTGGTTCGCAATAATGATTTCCATCGTCAAATTTGATGGAGATAAGTGCTGCCCCCCCCACTCTCCTGTGAATCAAAATAAATTTCTGTGGAAGGAAGTTACGTTCGCTTCCGTTCTCTGCCAGTGCCTACTTATCTTTGGCAAATAAGTATAGGTCACAGTTTTGTAGGATTCAGCTGGTTATTTTAGTGATTTTGTTCTTTTGAGAGAAAGGTCTCACTTGCGTAAAGAGCAGTAATGTTCTGTTTGATTTAGCCTGAACCCTAGTTATACTGAGCTGTTGAAAACCTATCATGTGGCAACGTGTTTAAAAGAGCTCCGCTGCGGGACAAGTTGCCACAAGATAGGTTTTCAACAGCATCTGATTTTGATATTTTACTTCATTGGGCAATTACATTGCCTATAGCGCTGAAAGGGTTAAAACCAGAAACTAATCCACTACTAAAAGAGTTGAATTAACTGGTCCAATCAGTTACTTTGTCTGATGTATTAAAAACTGCATTGAGTCTCTTAATCCAGACAACCAAGTTCTAGGGGAGTTCAGTTCAGCCCTGTCCTGCGGGACACTGGACCGACACGTGAATGTGTGTGAACGTTTCAGCGTAACCCCGCATGTGCATGCGCGCGTGAGTCTGCAGGTGTGTTTGTGTGCGTGCGTGCATGCATGTTTCAGTGCAGGCTTGCGTCGATACGCACGTGTGCGCATGCATGAGTGGTCGTCCCTGCTCGTGACTGTATACACGTGCTTGTACATGTGTTTCAATGTGCATCTGACTGTGAGTGTTTATGCCTGTGCGTGTGTTTGTGTGTGTGTTAACACTTCCACATGTGTGTTAGTGTTCCAGGCATTTCTCACACCCACACCCCCACCTGCCCTCCCCTGGTCCACCCCCACAGGGCCTCACCCGCTCAGAGGGGTAATTACTGGGGATCTCTTGGCCTCTAACCCCTCACCTGGGAAAGCCTCCCGATGGTTTAACCCTCCGCAGCCTCCTGGGTTTTTTTTTCAGTTGCCCATGGTCCCTTGTGCCCAGTAAGCTCCCGCAATCAGAATAATTAGACCTGGGGCCTGAACTGCAGGGAAGACTTCAAGCAAAGCCAACCAACCCCCAAATAATCTCGCCATCAGCTTATCCCTGCTGAACTCCTGCAGTATATTGGTTCATACCTGCTCAATTTTTGCTGATGTGCTTTCAGCATCCATTGCTGATTGGTCTAGATCCCATCTCTATGCACATCTCTCATTGGCTATGCCGGACGTTCCCCATAATGTCTGCCAACTGAGGAAAAACAGACGGAATGGTAATCTGTGTGTTAACCTTTTCAGCGCAATAGGCAACTATAGTTGCCCAATGATGTAAGATATCAAAATCAGCTGCTGTTGAAAACCTATCACGTGGCAGGAGAGCTCTTTTAGACACATGATAGGTTCTCAACAGCTCAGGATAACGACATTTTTAAATCCTTGAAAATTTATTCAGTGCTCAAAGGGTTAATGGGGGGGGGCGGACCCTGTAAATTAGCAGTTAGAATTTACAGTTTGCATGAAAGGCACCTGGTAGACAGTGCTCTTTCCATTTGAAAACAGGATAAAAAATAAATAAATTAGCCAATTGCAACTTGCTGTTTTAATTTGCATTTCACGAATTGTCCCAATTCCTCTGTAATTGAGGTTGTAAATTTGTGGTGGAAAGTCTGATGATGAAAAGTCCCTTGGTTCTCTAAGCAATGAAACCAGCTAGTTGCTTTCCACAAACAGTTCCACCTGTTGGCTGAAGAGATGTTTTGGTTAGGAAATCCAGGATAGTGAATAGGACCTCTAAATTTCTGAATCTGAATTTTATACCTTTGAAATCAACCCCAGTTAAGTTACAATCCACTTAGCCCTAACACCTGCCAGTGAAACAGCACCATATGTTTTAATGTGTTGATACCCACACTACCATGGCCACTCAGTAAAGGACTTAAACAAGGGGTGGACAAAATGTCAGAAACACCCCATAAGAATTTCTTTGACTTTGAAGTATCCATATGCGAATTGTAAAATCGACAACTCAAGTGATTCCTGTTAATTTGAGCACAAAGTGTTTGCTTAATCGAGGTCTAATCAGCCTCTCTGCTGGGTTGGTCTGCTAAACAAGACGAGGATACTAACAGATTTCCAAAGAGGTCGAAGAGTTAGCGCCAACATTTCAGGCTCATCAGTCGCAAAAGTATTTGAGGTGTCCAGAGAAACTGTTAAAATGGCATCATTTCCCTAACAGCTAAAAACAGGCACTGCAGAAGGGAACTGTGGCCACAAGTCAAAGCTCTTTGACAAGAACAAACAGTCGTGTCGTGAGATAGTAAACAACATTCAACACAGAGTGCTGTGAGCTTCGCAAAGCTCAAATGAGGAGTTTGTTTCCAAAACGCAGTAAGTGCCAAAATTACAAAAATTGAGACAACACCGTGGAGCGATAGCCCAGTGGTTCTTACACATGGAGCTAAAATCCGTTTTTAGCAATTCATAATATAAGGTGTATTTTTTAATGGTCAAAATTTTTGTTTTACTATAAAATGCACTAGGGGTCAACGCAGAAAAAGCAGATTTACTCAAAATGAGTGAAATGGATATATTGAGTTTTGGAGACAAACTCTTCATACATATGGCAATACTTCTGATAATTTAACCACTCACTAAATATAATTGCAATATTTTCTACTGCAACATACATTATTGTTGTCATTAAACACACTGTCAATCATTTTTCAACTTGCACACAGGATATGCATGCACAAAAATAAAAATGTTGTAAACACGCATGTGGATACATTCACTGTCAGCAAAATTAAGGTTTTTCCTCAAAGTCATACGTTCCCTGTAACCACAATAGGAGCAACGGCACCAGGTGACATTGTTCGACTAACAAGAAGGTTGTGGGTTTGGATCTGGCCAGGGGCATTTCTGTGCACAGTTAGCGTGTTCTCCCCGTGTTCGCGTGGGTTTCCCTGGGTACGTCTGTATCCTCAAACAGTCCAAAGACAGGCATGCCATGTTCATTGGAGACTCTAACCAGCCCATGAGTATGAGTGTGAGAGTGAATGCTGTGTGATCCCTCTGATGGATTGCTCTCCAGAGTGTATTCTTGCCTCTTGCCCAGCTAATTCTGTCCCCCACCACCACAACACTTGACCTGGAGTCTCTAGCCTTATTCCTATAAACTGTAAACTCCAATTGTGTTACTGTCCAATTAGTACAAACATCACCCAGAGAAAGGAAAAAACACGTGTTTTACCATGCTAATTCTAAAATAACAAAGGCCTTTCAAAAAATGGCCATCTTGTCCATGGGTGGTGAAGGTCATATTACATGCAATGAAGGCCGTCGGTGGTTTAGGCCTCTGTGTTGAGGGCAGAGGTGGGCGACCTGCCCAGCCATGTTTGCATGGGGTCTTGCCTAAGCATGGCAGGCCAAACCTGTAGGAGCTGACAGGTCTTTTCTGTTCAGTCTGCTCTGTATGACGCCGCTAGAATGTTCATTCTCAAATTTATTTGCAAAAATTTTCTCCAGAACATGCAGTGTTTCTGTTATCGAACACTCCCTTATTTTACAAAAAAAGTTTTTTTTTTTTTTTCTGTGATGGCTAGATGAGCACACTGATTAAAAATGCAGGTATCAAATACATTGGTCGGCTTGGTTACGGTTAGAAAATTCTAGCGAAAGGTTTTTTCCCTGAAGTCATACCATACATGTGACCACTTAAGACCAACCGCACCAGGTGGCATTTACCTTATGAAAGAAGAATAGAATTCTCATAACTCAACCTCAATTTGTGGGGAAAAAAAAAGCTTACGAAATGCTTTTCAGTGCAACCGTGAAACCGACCACAGGATAGTTGTGTGAAATTAAGCATGACCTACAAAGGAATGGAAGCAGCAGAGAGACATTAGTTGTTTTGTGCTGTATGCTTATTGCATTTGGATTCAAGAGTATAGGATGAATTTAAGGCAAAAAAAAAAAAACTTTAATTTCAGTTAGAAGGATCTACCGAAGGAGTGCCACTGATTCTCAGTATTTATGACTCATCTCTAGATCTTTCCATGGGGTAAGATAATTCCACGTACACAAAGGACAATTTTAGAAATGAATCAAAATTATCTTGCATCTGTGGCAGAATTTATTTTTCTAAGAAAGAAAAGGTAATAAACGCAAGATTTTGTTTTTGTAGTATGCATTAAATGTAAAATATTTAGATTTTGTCCTAACCCCAATTCCAATTAATTTGGGACGTTGTGTAAAACGTCAATAAAAACAGAATACAATGATTTGCAAACGCTTTTCGACCTGTATTCAATAGAGTACACTACAAAGATAAGATGTTTAATGTTGAAACTGAAACTTTGTTTTTTTGAAAATGTTCACTCATTTTGAATTGGATGCCTGCAACATGTTCCAAAAAAGCTGGGACAGGGGCATGTTTACCACTGTGCTATATCACCTTTCCTTCTAACAACACTCAATATCCATTTGGGAGCTGAGGACACTAGTTGTAGAAGTTTTGTAGGTGGAATTCTTTCCCATTCTTATTTGATGTACGATTTCCGTTGCTTGACAGCCTAAGGAGTCTGTTGCCATATTTTGCGCTTCATAATGTGCTATACATTTTCAATGGGAGACAGGTCTGGACTGCAGGCAGGCCAGTCTATTATCCGCACTCTTTGTAACAAGTGCAGAATGTGTCTTGGCATTGTCTTGCTGTAATAAGCAGGGACGTTCCTGATGGTTGCATATGTTGCTCCAAAACCAGAATGTACCTTTCAGCATTAATGATGCCTTCACAGATGTGCAAGTTACCCATGCCATGGGCACTAACAAATCCCCTTCCCATCACAGATGCTGGCTTTTGAACTTTGCGCTGATAACAATCTGGACGGTCCTTTTCCTCTTTGGCCCGGCGGACACAATGTCCATGATTTCCAAGAACAATTTGAAATGTGGACTCATCAGACCACAGCACACTTTTCCACTATGCGTCAGTCTATATCAGATGAGCTTGCGCTCAGAGAAGCCGGCAGCATTTCTGGGTTTTGTTGATATACCCTATGGCTTTTGCTCTACATGGTTTTAACTTGCACTTGTACATGTGGCGATGAACTGGGTTAACTGACAATGGTTTTCCAAAGTGTTCGTGAGCCCGCATGGTAATGTCCTTTACAGAATGATGTCGGTTTTCAATGCTGTGCTGCCTGAGGGACTGACAGTCACGGGCATTCAATGTTGTTTTTCAGCCTTGCCGCTTACGTGTCAAGATTTCTCCGGATTCTCTGAATCTTTTGATTATGTGATGGACTGTAGGTGATAAAATCCCTAAATTCCTTGCAATTGCACATTGAGAAACATTCCTAAACTGTTGAATTTGCTTGCGGAGTTGTTCAGAAAGTGGTGAACCTCGCCCCATCCTTGATTGTGAAGGACTGAGCCTTTCGGGGATGCTCCTTTTATATCAAATCATGACACTCACCTGTTTCCAATTAACCTGTTCACCTGTGGAATGTTCCAAGCAGGTGTTTTTTGAGCTTTCCTCAACTTTCTCAGTCCTTTGTTGCCCCTGTCCCAGCTTTTTGCAGAATTCCACCTACAAAGCTTCTACAAATAGTGTCCTTCGTTCCCAAACGCTCACTGAATGTTGTTAAAAGGGAAGGTGATGTAACACAGTGGTAAACATGCCCTTGTCCAAGCTCTTTTTGAATATATTTCAGCCATCAAATTCAAAATGAGTGAATGTTTCAAAAAAATAAAATAATTATATTTATCAGTTTGAACATTATATATCTTGTCTTTGTAGTGTACTCAGTTGAATATTGGTTGAAAAGGATTACCAAATCATTGTATTCTAGTTTTATTCACGCTTTACACAACGTCCCAACTTCATTGGAATTGAGGTTTGTACATCATTTTACATACATTTCTGTGTAATTCAGCGGGATGCATGTGAGGTTGTTGGAAATACTGGGATCTCCACTACAAATTTAAAATTAGCCTGAAGTTGCACAGGTTTGAATACAGCAGCAGCATTTTATGGACCCACATGTGTGTCTGTAGGTTTGAATGGGTTGAAACCATCCATCACCACGGGGGATGTGGATTGAGACGTCATATCCTGTGAAACATTGAATTTTCTGTCACATGGTTCGGCATGTACAAATCAAAGACAATCTGCGGTTGCGTTGACTGCCGCTGCATTTCTGCAAACCATCGTTTAATTATTGCCAGCACATAAGTCTTATGTTCATCTTTTGATCAATAAAGTAATGAACAGTGTAGGGCAAAAATGTCTCTGAACTGGTCCCACACTTTAGATGGATGTTGTGGTTTGATGCACATAGTTCAGCCAAGAGTGACTAATTTGTCAGTAATGCTTTAAGAAAATTGTGCTCAGCTGGACAATACACAAATTAAGAAATGTACACACACACACACACCACCCCCCCAATAGACTTTTTAAGGCTGAAGTCAAGTTTATTCGTATTGTACATTTTAAAACAACATATGTTCAGTCAAAATACTGTACAATGAATTACACTGAAAGAAATAACATGGGAGAAATTGAAACTTCAGCATTTCATGCGTAATCTTGCATGGGCCTCAAATGGTGGTCAGGGCTGTGAACACAGGACACTCTCTCCAGATCGGGGGCACAGGGTGAGCTCTCCGTGCACACTATTAACCCAAATAGCAAGCATCTCCTCACCACATTTGGCCTTATCCGGCTGTCTTTGGGTCAGAATTAGCTTTGATTCAGCCTGTAGTCACTTGCAACCAAAAGAATATTCACTCAATAAATAAAATAAATAAATAAAAATAAATGGCATATTAGTGTGACCAGATCTCCTTGCGTTTGATGCAAAAAAATTTGCTGTGAATCCGGTAGCAAGCAAATCCTCACTACAAACACTCATCAAACACTGGGGTGGTATTCACTATAAACACTCATCAAACACCGGGGTGGTTTTCACTATAAACACTCATCAAACACTGGGGTGGTACCCTATTGGTGCATAAATTATGCCCCCAGCCAGAAATACTTTATTCATTTGTATCTTTTTGTCCTTGTAAAATGCACTAATTCTCATCCGAGGAGAGCATTAATTATTATACTTCTGTTGAGCATGTTAGGAGACTTTGTTCTCTCAAGAATGTTAATGTGCATCCTCAGAACCTTTATTTCTAAGTCTACCGCTGATTCAATCACAAGCTCCGTGTCGCAAATCCTGTCCCTGCGTGCGCGCTGTGAGTTTGCTAATTAAATAGAAAGACCGTACGGGGTCCCCACATTGATGTAGCGATGAGAAAAGAGGTTGCAAGAGAACCTCCCAGGGGTTCAACCACCTAGGGTCTAGCAAGCAATGTGTTTGTGAGTCGCGGTGTCGGCTTACAGCGTTGAGAGAGGGAGGGAGTTTGTGTGTACGATTGTAACTGTGACTATCTGCGTGTGCCTCAGTGTGTGTGTGTGTGTGTGTGTGTGTGTGAGAGAGAGAGAGAGAGAGAGAGAGAGAGAGTTTTTGTGCACACGAGTGTGACTGTGTATCTGTATGTGTGTGTGTGTGTGTGTGTGTCATAGAAGGCAGTTTGTGTGCGTATGAGTGTGACTGTGTCTGTGCTTGCCTTAGTATGTCAGTGCATGTTCGTGTGTGTGTGTGTGTGTGTGTGAGAGAGAGAGAGGGGGAGAAGAGCAAATGCAGAGCAAGTGTTTTATAAGCTGACAGAAAAATGGATAAGATGCTGCATCACATAGATTTTAAGAAATATGCTTTACTGCAATTCTCAAGGAAACGACGGAATATTTGCATAAACCACAGAAGGAAATAAACATGACCGTAACATGGCTTTCATTACCATAAACATCTCTGCAGGAATTAACATAAATAGAAGTATTCCACAGAGAATGAAAACAAATATGTTGAAATGGTTTTTATAAGTATCATAGATAGAAAGGGCCTGTAGTGAAACAAATATGAATATTCTACATGGCTACTTCGACAGTAGCCTCTCAGAGACAGGCACTGTGGCCCTCGGCCCTGTTTCTGCATAAGCCCTCTCCCATTCATTTCTTTCCCCCTTTTCTTTCTCTCTCTCTCTTCCATTCTCTTCTCAGCAATGGGTAGATACAGTGCTGTGAAAAAGTATTTGCCCCCCTCCTGACTTCTATTTTTTTTTTTTTGTATATTTGTCGCATTTAAATGTTTCAGATCAAACAAATTTTAGTAATAGACAAAAATAACCCAAATAAATACAAAATAAGGTCTTTGAATGATGATTTTGTTTTTGAGGGGAAAAAATCTATCCATACCCACCTGACCCAACGTGAAAAAGTAATTGCCCCCTAAACCTAATAACTGGTTGTGCCACCCTCGGCGACAACTGCAGTCAAGCGTTTGTGATAATTGTCAACGTGTCTTTCACATCGCTGTGGAGGCATTGTGGCCCACTCTTCTTTGCAGAATTGTTTTCATTCAGCCACATTGGAAGGTTTTCGAGCATGAACGGCCTGTTTAAGGTCATGCCACAACATCTCAAACAGAGATAGGTCCAGACTTTGACCAAGCCACTCCAAAATCTTTGTTTTGTTTTTTTTTTAAAGCCATTCAGACTTTTTTCCAAGGCACTATATAAATCAGTCGGTCGAGCCATAGCACATTCTTCAGTATGTCTCACGATAGGTTTGTAGGTTTGTTAGAGTGTAAAAAGAAAAAAAAATAAGGATGTAAGGAATAAAAAATTATTTGAAAAATGGGGAAGGGGGATTTCAAATAAGCCTTACATACCTGAGGTGTCTTTGGGTAAGCTGGTTTCACAGAACCAAAAAACTACAACGGGATTTTCACTAATCAGGATGGCAGCGACCTACTTGCCAATTACATCGGTTTTGTTAATCAGGCTCATTGTGAATTTTCATAGAAGAGGTTCTGTCTTCAACACTGAGACCATAAACAGCGATGAGCATGGCCTGCACTTCAGAATTATGAAAAAAGGACGGATACAAAGAACTCATCACACTATATTCTCTTCATCTGTTGCCTCTTGTTAAATTTTCATTCCTGTCTCATGCTCAAAGAAATTCCTGAGACGCATTTCTGCTGATTGATGTGCCCATTCAAGCAACTTTCAATTGCTTTCTCAAAAAATAAAACATAGAAAAAATATATACATATATTGGCCATCTCACTAGCGTACCTCCTCTTCCTGTTAAATTTCATAATAGAACTTTACCTTAGTGCACCATATTGTATTTTTCTCCATTTTAAAGTTTTGAAAAATATTACTTTTTCATACTTCCCTTGAATTTGTCAAATGCACAGCAGATTGGACTAGCAACCATTGTATTGAATTATAAAGAGGACATTGAATTAAAAAACGGCTACATGGCCCCAGGATAACCAAGATGGCTGACCATTCCCGAATTAAGAGT
The DNA here is from genome assembly GCA_029721435.1 of Gymnothorax reevesii. Classification (NCBI taxonomy): domain Eukaryota; kingdom Metazoa; phylum Chordata; class Actinopteri; order Anguilliformes; family Muraenidae; genus Gymnothorax; species Gymnothorax reevesii. The sequence goes on along the minus strand of CM056576.1, from coordinate 128,359,457 downwards.
ATAGATTCAAATGTGGGTTGGTTGGAAAGGAACTTCTGCGGAAGATGCTCAATCCGGCCAGTGGAATCATGCCGTAGGCAACACCGAGGGCCTTTGCAGAAAAGTGCTGACTTGCATAGGTTTCATAGGCCCTGATTATATGAAGTTTGACAGGAACTCAAAAACTGTTTAACAAGAACTCAAAGATTGCTTGCATGAGATGTCTGCCCAAATCCAAACCGGCATCTCCAACTTTGTGCCACAACCACCCTAGGTGGTGCTACAACACAACTTCAATTTTTTTTTAATTTTCAAATAATTTGAATGGATGCACCCTCACACCCAATATATAGCTCAGCAGTCGTGGATGGAGCTTCGTTTGGATTTGTGAACCACAGCAATGCACCTCCATATTTGCGATGGCTTAACCTTAGTGTGTGGGCCCCAAGTGATTTATTTGCATAACTTTTCAATCAATGCGCAATTTAAACCAACTCTTGTAATATCGCGTGTAACACGGACTTAATTTTAACACTGCTTTCAAGTTTAGTTTTTTTTTTTTTTTTTTTAACTCGACCACCATTTGGAGGTAAAACAATCGAGTGATTAGTTGATATTAGTTGCACGCTCTTTTCGATCGCGGTCTGAAGAACATGCGCAGTCATAGTAGAATGCGCTTTTGGTGTACAAGCTATGGTCCCACTATAATCTTAACGTCTATTTACCTCTGGCTTACCACTGGGAGCAGAAATACCTGAAATGTTCATTAAATTGTCATAAAATTAGGCTTTGAACAGACTAATTCGAACACAACAATATGGTTGTGGGTACTCAGACACGATTTGGATTCCCAAGCCGTTCTCAGAGAAGAGGACGACAAATGTCCCTGTTTACTCAGCGTTTAAAGCCCCCATTGGCACACATTTACACCTCGGAGATTCAGCCATTTGTTCCATTGTACAATAAAATGAAAGCAAACAGGAAATGGAGAATTCGTGGATTAGCAACGCTGTTGAATGCGGTTATCTCCAATTTCCGGTCATGTCATCTTCTGTCCTGCGTGCATAATTGACAATTAACCTGGGGAAAAAGCACTTCTGTTTAGGCTATCAGTCAACAGCTTACTCTGATCTTGTAATCGATGGGCGCTTCAGCGCGAATATTTTCAACCGCGATTCTTCACAACTGAGAATGACAGGTCCGATAACACTTCTACTTTTTTTCCTGGAGTATTTATTCTGTGACAATGAAATCCAAACGCGCGAGTAAATAATTTCGACAGAAGTAGAACAAAGCAAATAATAAAAATTAAAAGAGTCGGACCTTGGCATTCTGTTAAATAGCTGGAGGGATTTAAAAACACGGCTCATACTGAAACTAACTGCCTACTTAAATGTATAGCCTAAATACAACTACCGCAATTAGAACGTTAAAGCGTAGGAATGCACCGATAGCGTCCGCTGTAGTAGAATTCAGAGAGTGTGAACGCAGTGGTGGGAAACGTTAACCACGACAGTAATACTATCGCAACACTGAACCCCCCCCCAGTATTTTACCAACCTCGCTAAGCACACATGGCGAGTGAGGGAGCTAGAAGAGGGTTGGTTTACCATAAAGTATATCGGATATGCTACTCGCTGAAAGGTGTGCTCGTCAATTTTACTTGCCATCCTATTGGCCGTCCTGCTGCGGGTTTATCACTCCATCTCGTGCTGCTCCTGCTCCATCGCCGCTCATTTCTCTGTAGTCGTCTTCCGCAAACAGACCTAGTACTTAAGGTCTGGTCGTGCAAAAATAGTGTCATTTCATTTTGGACCCAAGATGCATGAGGATATGAAGTATTAAACCGTACTAGTAATTATAATGTTGTGCAACCTTTGAAGGACACCATTGCTTGGTTTATCGTGGTCAGTTGAAATTGGACACTGTTTGGCGTAACGTCCTTAGTTCATGCGGAAGGATACTGTTATAGGACTGACAATGTGGAGGTTGTTAAGATGTCTACTCGAAGGATGAAATGGTTTCAAATGTAGCGACTAAAAGAGACGCGAGCGTTCTACTGAGTTTGTTTGGATGTGACAAGATTGCTTTTGGTTGAATGACGTGGATTGTGCGGCGCTTCAGAAGAAGAAAGGATATTGCCGCTGTATTGTTCCCCGTCTTTGAAACGCTGGTGGGAAATTATCTCGAAGTTTATGTTTTTTCCTTCAGGACACCATTTAAAACTGTTGGATGCCACTCGTTTGAAAAAGGTAAATATGCAAGCTGCAAGTTTTACACTGTGAGCTGTTAAATTAATGTGCGCGTGGAGAAATTACTAATAACCAATTGAAACGTTTGCAGAAAAGAGGAGAAGTTTTGTCGACGGGTGTTTTGATGAAGGGGTGATGTTGGGAGTTTTTGTCTACTTAGTTGGGTGGTGAGAGTGCTGAGGGTGTCGGAGGTGATCTCCACCAAACCTTATGGGAAACGACTCCTTTGTTCACTTTTCGGAGAGCTGAAGTTCCCGAGTAAAGCTGCTTTCACACCGGACGCGAAACGAATTTTTCGCTCGACAGATTACATTCAAAGTCAATGCAAAGACGCCATATCGCGTCTTTGCATTGACTTTGAATGTAATCTGTCGTGCGAAAAATTCGTTTCGCGTCCAGTGTGAAAGAGGCTTTAAGTTTGAAGTTGTCCGAACTAGATCTCTGCAGCCTGATTTCAGCCAACCTGCTTCACATGGAGTCAACAGTATCACACACGGGTTTGGTTGTGTATTTGCTGCCGTGTTGTGTAAAGCGCTGAACTTGTAGTTAGGGTGTAGGCTCTAAACAGTTGCATTTTTTTCAGTAACCCCCCCCCCCTCCCCCAGTTTATATCACGATATCACGGCCTATTTTTTGTGTGTGGAGGGTGAAAAGTAAATTTGAGCAGCATTGCAGTGATCTGCGTTTTATTCTGCTTCTCTTTCACTTTCAAAGACCTTCTAGTTCCCTGGCCTTAATTAATTTAGGTTTACGTTACTTTTGTTTATTGCTGGTTTGGCAGGAAATTCCATCCACTTCTCCCAACCCCCTCGTTCACCCCCCCCCCCCGTTCACCCTCCCCAATAAAAGTCGACAGATGTGGACGACTTCAGTTGATTGTCTCTGAAATGGGGTAATTTAACTAACATTAGTCATTTTAGAATCGAATTGTATCGCTCGCCTCCGCTTTCAGTTATTGTGCGCTGTCCCTTTGCAGGTCACCGCAAAGTTAGTTGCGGAGACTTTTGCTCATTTGTGCCGCTAGACCAAAGGTGGGCAACGGATGGCCGTATCTGTCCCTGGTTTTCACACCAACTTCTGGCCTTTAATTAGTTTATAATCTTAATTAGCCAAACTGTTTCTGAAATCTTACATTTCAGGCGCATTTCTTTAAATTATGAATAGCCAACAAAGACTGTTCTCATCTCCCCACACACTTTTTTTTCTTTCATCAAATCTATGAACCAATCTGTATTTGTGTATGCAATCAATGAACTCAATTAGTTTGGGCAATTGATGGAAATAAAAACCTGCATACACACCGGCCCTCCAGAACCGGAATTGCCCACCCCTGCGCTAGATAAATATTGTTTGTGAACACACCGATAGTAGTCGGCCTCTGCGCTTGTTTCTCGCTTTATCGGTTTGGTGAGCCGGGTAGATAATTTACAATGTTACAAGAATATTCCAAACATCGGTGTATGAAGATGGATACACGTTTTTTTTTGTTTGTGTCTATGACTGTGGATGCGAGTCGTTCAGGGGCCTGTGATGCACATTAAGCCAGGGAAGCCGGGATGTTCAGTTAGGGGATTTGGGGTTGGGGGCCCGATTGTTGGCATGTGTGGGCTGTTAGATTTATTATTTGAGACGTGGCTTAAAAAATATAGGCCTGCGATCCGATTTGAGGACTAATTAGGTAGCCTAGATATAACTGAGGCGCTCCTGTCTGAATTTGCTGTTGATATTTGTTAGTCGAAGCAACTGTTGCACCTGGAACTAAGAATTCCCAGAACACCAAGACGGAGGGATTTAAGAGTCACGCACCTCAGTTATTCGACGTTTTGACCGGCTACAGTATCGTGGTCAGAACTACTTAAATGTCCGTGTTTTGTTTGCTGCTATTCGTATTTACCCCGCACCACAGCGCATTTATTGAATATATTGGCTATTGCTTCCGAAGCGCAAGTTAAAGACCGCACTGCTGAAATTTTAAGTGGTAATTTCCCCAACTGTGAAGTTTGTTGGGTTTTTTTTTTTTTGGGGGGGGGGGTGCTTTCATGGAGGAATAGGACTAGACTTTGCAGTGAATTGGGCCACTCGAAGCGACGTAATTTGTGGCTTCCGAATATCGGTCAGATAATGGCATTTTCATGTGGGCAACTTGAGTGAACAGCGGCTGCTCTTGGTGCCTGGGTGTCATTGCGGTTTTTTAAACCTGAGAAAACGACCGAGGTGCTCCCTGGGAACTCCTGGGTTATGATTGGGGTGGTTCAGTTCCGTAGAAAAATGTTTTTGTGGCTCTAAAAGGGGTCTCCTGACGCGTATTTTGTCCAACGCAAAATGTAGCTCAATGTCTGCATGTGAGTGATTGCTGAGAGAAGAATTGGATGCAGGATTTATCCGTTTGGTTATAGCGGCAGAAGCAAAGTTGCTCAAGATTTGGACCCGCAGGCTTCAAGTGAAAAAGATGATTACGTGAGTGACACTAGGCTATTCGTATCGGTTAATATTAATTGGCGCTCTGTCTGTCTGGTGCTGCATAATTACAAAGGCTGGAAAGATAAACGAAAATATTGGCAATTTCATGCCATTTCCTCTACCAAAAACAACCCAAAATGAGGAATAAATAAACTAAATTCAACTTTTTCCTCTCACACAGCTGGAGAAAGAAGAATGCTCTTAAATCCTCTCTCCATGTCTTCTTGCCCCCTTTTTTTGTGACTCGGATTATTATGCGGCCGGTCGGGATAAACAAAATGACCGGTTGCCAGGGTTTTTCTGCATCCTAAGGCACCTTATCCCTCCTCGTGGGCTACTATTTGCTTGTGTGCAAAAGTGCTTCAGCGACTCCAGATAGTCATTTGGAAGATTTGCCAAGATTTGGAGAGTGAACAGTGTTTTGCAATGCTGCTGTTGTCATGTACATAGTTGGGACGGTTTGTGTTGTCAGCCTAATAGAATTCCCACTACATAAAATCCTAATGTTTCTTCACACTGATTTGTTTGGACTTCTCGATTTTCTCAGATCTGAAAAAGGTGTAGGTAGGAGAGTGAAGTTATTTTGCCATTTTTTTTTTTTAAGTGGTGCATATTCCATTCACTGTTCATGTGGCCTCCTTAAAAGGGTAAAATGTAGTTCCTTGACCAGTAAAACAAGTCGGCCTATTGGTGTAACTGCTGGCAGTTTGCATGGGGGCAATTTCATCGTTACTCATGTTACATTGACTGCATTAGGCTATGGTGTAAAATTGTTTCACTACTTATTAAATAGACAGAACTTATACATTCTGGCAACCTCTGACCATAAACAACTTAACCCGGGGTGAACCCCTCATTGGTTATGCTGGCAGACTGGATTTTTCAAGTATTACACTCGTTCCTCAAAAGTAACATGGATTTTTTTTCACTTAGGTTTGGTCCAATCTATCATCCAATATTGGATGATAAATGTTTGAACCTTTATTACTGAAAATTCTTACAGAACCAGGATTTTAACCTAACCACCTGACCCCCTAGATTTGCCTGAAAGAAGTCTAAATCAAAGCTTTATTAGTATATAGGAACTGTGAAATTTCAAGTCTGTGTCTGTAGTTGTTTTTGCAATAAAAATCATAAAAGGAAGCACTATTTAGCCATTTTTGGAGCTCGTTTTACAGTCACAAAATGAAATCCAGTTTTTAAATGCTTATGTCAGCAACTGTGACAGGTATGACCTTGAAATTTGGTATGCTACATATTTGGCACTAGGACGGTTGACGTGCAGTATGGAATGTATTGATGTAATTTCAAAAATGTTATGCTTATTTGAAAATGCTTTTCCATCTTTGCTAATACTATTTTAATGGGCTATAACTTCAACAAAATAGTCAATGCAGAGGTTTGGAATTTTTCTTGGAAGTTCTACTATATGAGCTTGATGAGTGCCATTAAAACCACCTGTAAGACATATATAATTTCCAAGAAATGTGGGTGCCAAAACAGACAACTCAATTTTGAAGTTTCCAGTCAAATTGCCAATGTATGGCTAAGTGCACTATCCTGAAAGCTGGCTTACATAATAGATCGTATTTTAGGCTTTCTTTACCATCTGTTTCATGATGGGATGTTTATTCATTATTACCCCGCCTCGCCCCAGGGGGGTGGGCAAGGGGTATTGTTTTTGGTTCTTATATTTGTTTGTTTCTTTGTTAGTTTTGGTGCTAAAGTGTTAAACAAATGGCCAGATTCACTCCAAATTGGGTTTAGGGATTGCCGCTGTCCCAGAATAGATGCCTATTGAATTTAGGAAAAGTAGGTCAAAGTATGTGCGAGGGGCGGGGTTTGTTGTGCGAGGCACCACTTGTTCAGTTGTGATTTTTTTTTCAAAAGCCTGGTAAATGCCCCATAAAGTTTTCACATATTTAACTTTTTTCACTTTTTTTAACTTTTGCCCACCATCATTTTTTTGTGGCTGTGATTTTGTGAAGTCAATGGATTTTCTTTTTTTGTTGGTCGAACTTGGTCTGCAGGGGGCTGCCAAGCCAATGTTGACATGGAGATTAAAAAAAAAAATTTGAAGTGTGTATTATGATTGGTCATTATAAATGGAAAACCCATTGTAATATATTGCTAACCTGTAAAAATGTAGATAATTATGTATATATGTATAATATATTGAAATAAATACATTGAAACTAATTAATACTATTGTTGTCATTCCGTGACAATTTGCCTCTTGTAATTCCGTGACATTGACTTTTTGAAATTTCTTGCCCATAAAGCAGGGTTAAAGTCAATATTTGTTTCTATAACTTACAGTATTAACAAAAAACACCTTAGATATGAACATCTTGAAGTTTCATAACTTAACTGTGATAGGAACATCACTTTCTGGATAGTTAAACACAACATTTAAAAAACCACGTCAATTTTGTGTAATTCCGTGACGGAGTAGTTTTTGCTTGTTTCTTCTATGAAAATTTCTCAAATATATTTTCACTTAATATTAAAGAACAAGTTAATACCTTCAATATGACACATCATACTTGATTTTATCTTGTTTAGTTGTAGAGTGACTACCCAAAATGTAATGGGACTGTAATTCCGTGACAGGCCCCCTGCAGCCTCCTCTATGGTGTCCGGTCAGGATGACATTGGTTAATTGAGAGATCACTCATGGAGGATAGTACTATTGGACCTCAGGGTTTATCGCCTCTGAAGGCAAAGCCATGTACACAAATGCAACGCGGTCAGTTTTACGGGGGCATTTCTGGTCGTAAACTTGTCACTGCAAGCTCTGTATGGGGGTAAGTGGAGACCCTTTGGAGAGTTTGGGGGCATTTCAGCTGGAGGTTTTCCAATTTTGAGGGCAAAAAAAAAATAACCCCTTCATTATTTCATTAAGGACATAACTTTCTGCTCTGCATTAATTTCCCCAGTTCCCCTCCCGAGTCCTTGCTTCTTGTGTACTTGGTTATGCAACGCAAATGTGTGTGTGGTCTATTTGATTTGGGTTATTGATCCTGTATGATTACATTTATGGGTTATAGGCTCAAGGCAGTGTATTTTTCTTTGATACACCTCTCCCCTCATCGTGTGTGTGTGTGTGGTTCAACTTTTTATTCACTTGATGGGTCAACTGAGGTAGGGCTCGGCGAAAATACAACCCTTTATTGTCATGCAGCTTTTAAAACTAGAAAAGCCAACTCTCATCACAATATTATGATATCCAAAATCCATAATGATATTTTACTTTGCATCACAATATCGATATAATATCGATATTGCCTATTGCCCAGCCCTAAACTGAGGTCTCCCTGTAGTGATGACCTGGAGAATCAAAGATCAGTGGGTTACTCCAGTGCTCTAAAGCCTTTATCCCGCCTCGGGTGCAAGTCCCCCTGTTGAGCAGCTGTGTGACTCCACCTAGATGTTGCAAACTCATCTGCTTCCAGTATTTGCGCCGCAGAAAGGTTTTAGGGGCGGTGGGGGGAACTATCAAAATTGATGAGGTGTAGAACTCAAGTACTGGTGGGCTGCAGTGTCTTGGGAATTGTTTACAATTTTGGCTTCCTTATATGGGGTTTCTACAGTGTAACCAATGACGTTATTGATTATCCCTAAAGCTGAACACCTGAAACATGCTGAGGTCTGACCACTGTGATCAGTCCCCCCCCCCCCCCCAATACCTTGGGTCTCTTTTTTTTGCCGGCACACAAAATACTACCGATTCCTCGGGGTCAAAGTTTGGTGGAGACAGTCTGCCCATGAAAGGGTATGGGTTCCATTTAGAAGTTTTGAAGGGCCACAGGATTGCAGGTATCTGTTAGCTTCCTTCGACAATAGCGCCATTTGCTACCTTTTGAGTGGGCGGTGTGTGTGCACTTAAGCTAATTGTTCTTTTTGGTGCTTTTGGGGCATTCTGTGGTATTAATTTTGTTACGGACAGGACATTTAGCCATTTTGCAAATACCACTGAATGCCCCTTTTGTAAGTGGATTTGTCAGGTCAGTGGTCCCTGAAAATGTAGAAAACTAAAATGTATCACATTGATTAAATTTCACTTTGTATGCCTTGAATTGTTAGTTTTATTTTATTTCTTTATTTCAATTTTTTGCCAGTGCAGCTGAAGTATTATGGAAAGTATTAAATGAGTTGGGAACACTTGTTTTTAGATTGCAATACATTTCCAACTCTGAATTTTGAAAACAAATTATTGATAACCAGAAGTCTTATTCTTAACTAATCTCAGTTGAGAGTGTAGAGTGGCATCCTTATCTATCAAATATTCAAGAATGCTTGAATTTTTCTCCTGGTTTTTTTTAGCCCACTTGGCCTAAAGGCCCAAAGGGGCTTATGCTATGCTCGGGGTCTTTAGTGGTGGTCTCTCTGTCGTGGGTGCGTAAACTTTTGGCTTGTCTGCGCTCTAGCATCTTTTTGACCGATCCTTTTCATATTTAATGTTTGTATGTATATTCTACAGAAAAGGGCATGATTACGGTAAAGACATGTCCACCAAAAATTTTCTTGGATTCCACTTTTTTTTTTAATTCTTCAAATAGGCCTTCCAAAGTGCTCGTCAGTATTAAAATGGCAAAGCTGGGTTATGGCTGATTTCAGTTTTTTCAACAAACTTTAAGATGGTCAGGTGTCTTTACCGTTATCAACAATTACGGTAAAGATGAAGTGACATACCTCTTAACCGTAATTGGTGTTTTTGGCAAATTGCGCTGAGGAAAGGAGTATCATACTTCCTGTATGAATCCTCTGATCATTCAAACATGTCAAAGGCATTGAAAGGTTCATTGTTAACTCTAGTCTGAGTGTGAGAAGGCATGTCTCCACCTTTGCAGTATGAACATGCACTAGCTGTGAAGGGTGAGGAATTTTTGCATATTTATTTTGGGGGGGAAGGGCCCAAATGCCAAATTAAGTATATTCCAACATGCCCCTGCATAATTTTTCTATACTATAAAGTACCAGTAATTTATAAGTTCCAAAATGGTCCGTTTTGCCTGAGCCGCAAATATTTCACCCTTCAGTCAATGCATGCGTCAAGACGGTGAATATACAAGTGAATCAATGTTCTGCATAAAACGTTTATTTTGAGTAAATGCAAGCTCGAAACATACACATTTTTAACATGGAAAATACTGGCTACCTTGGCAGAACAGGCGATGAATTCATAGGCCTAATAAATTCTGAGTATTTTTCATGTCAGTCAGGGTACACTACCTTTTAAACCAGAGGTGTCCAATCTTATCCAGAATGGGCCGGTATGAGTGCTGGTTTTTGTTAGAGCCCAATACTAACACACCTGATTCTACCCACCAAGGTCCTGATTGAAGCCCTTGATTAGGTAATTAGTGGAATTAGGTCCAGTAGTAGCTGCTGGCCAGAACAAAAACCTGCACCAGCCCTTAACGGATCAGATGGGACACCCCTGCTTTAAACAACGCAGACACATTCATGACACTTCATTCATTTAAAAATTCTCAACAGCTGTATTCTGCAACTGTACTCAGGCACTGTTATATATATGACTAGCAGGCCAGCTGACCAGCAGTGGGAGGGGGGACAATCCCTAGTGTGAAAGTGGTCTTATAGTCGCAAGTATGCATAACCACTGACAATGGCGCGAATATTGTGAACGACTGGACAAGACTTCAATACTTTGGTTACAGACTCCACCATTGGTAGGTTAAAACATTTTTTTTTTTTTTTCTTCAGTATTATATTTTATTGCCTTGCGTTTGCCATACAAACATGTTGGATTTGCCAGTCTTGACCCTAGCTGTAACTTCAGTAGTAAGCTGGTTGGTCCACCGGCACTCTTATTAGTCCCCAACCGGAAATGGAGGGGACTATCGGATTGCACTCCGTCCATCCGTCAGTCCGTCCGTCCACATTCGTATCCACTCCATAACTTCAATACCATATGACCTAGGAACATCAAAGTTGGTGTGTGGATGCATCCTGGGGAGAGGTTGTGTCATGTACCTTATTCAGGTCACTTTGACCTACTTTTTAGGAAATATAATATGCATACACCGGTAAGGGACTAGTATTGCGCAGCAATACGACATTCGCCGATAGGCGGTGCACTTATTGTGCTAAGGCATGTGCATAGGCCGATAAACTGTATCTGTGAAGTGGAAAGGGGTGCTCCCAATTTCTCTGCTTTGCTTCTTGGTGTAAAATAAATCTTTTTCTTTAATTTTATTAATTTAAAATATTTCCACCTTTTATGTCAGAAAGCTCAGGAGAAAGTGGTGTCTGGTATCTTGTGCACGACAGAGTGATGTTTCATTTTGAAATTTGCGTTACATTGTTATGGAGAAACATCTCCAGTTACATTTTCAAGATACTTGAAAGGTTTTGTATTTTTTTAAATACGTTTTGCACAAATGTTCTTAAAATTGCATTCTATACTATTTTGAAGTGAGTTTATGGTTAATTGGATTACATCGGTCAAATGGGTCGTCATTCATTCTTGATGCATATTATAGTATGGACTTTAGTGGGCTATCCACACAGAAGAGTGGCGAGCAAGTTGACCAATATGACCATTGATAAAGTTGGTCGTTAGTCTCGATCTTTTTTGAACTGAACTGAACACAACCCTGTGAGAGCAAATCATTGGCGATATTGAAACGTAGCCTTGGTAGCTCCGTGTAGTAGACGTTCTTGCCGGATCTGCCAACCTAGCTGGCAACTTCTCGTCTGGGGGAGAGGAGGAGGGGATACTGCGCTCTGCACTATTTTGAATGTGATTGCACTACCAGTTTTGGCCACAAACTTACACATTGCTCCTTTAATTTTCTGTTGGCTCAATTTTGAATGATTGCGGTATGGACATTTGCATCATAATCTGACCTTGGATGTCAAGGTCATTGGATGGAGTGTCCCTTTAAAAGTTGCGCCTAATTGCAAATATCATGCCCAATATTTCTTGCTCCCAAATGAATAGGAAAACTAAGTTCCATTGTCAAAAAAATGGGTGGACCGTCTTTACTGCAATCGTGCCCTTTTCTATAGAAACACCCATACATGAAGTTTGTTTCCAAAACGCAATATATCCATTTTACTAATTTTGAATAAATCAACTTTTTCTATGTTTGCGCCTGCTGCATTCTATAGAAAAACCCAAACTTATAGCCTGCAAAAAATACACCTTAAAGTATGAATTTCTAAAACCAGATTTTTAAGAAGCACTGGGCTATCACTCTTTGGTATTATTTCAATTTTTGTCATTTTTGCACTTATTGCGTTTTGGAAACAAACTCTTCATGTGGTCAGAAGGTCTAGACCAAGTTCGATTTCGAGCTGAATCGGACCGATACTTTGGCCAATAGGGGGCGTTCCCTTTTTTTTTTTTTTTTTTTTTGCCATGTTTTGCCAAGCGGGCGCATTGGCCTTGCCACTTTTTTTTTTTTTTGGTTTGTTTGTTTTGTTTTGGCTTGGATTTTCCACCTATTGCTGATTTCAAGATGATTTGAGGATGGTTGCGTGTCACTGAGAACCAGTGCTTTTTGGACTGAGCGCGGTGTGGCTTTGTCCGTCCCTGAGCTGACGGGGCTGGTCAGGTGGTTTGGGCAACTCTCCCCAAATGCACAGCCTGCTACCATTACCTTTGGGAAAGTCCCACAGGCTTTTGGTGGGGGGGGAGGGGGAAGAAAAAAAACAAGGTGGTTATTGTGGTTTTCATTTACGTATGTGGCTGGGGGCTTACAGAGTTTGCCTCTCTGTGTTCGTCCGTATGCACGTCTGTCCTGCCTGATGGGAGATGTTTTGTGTGGATGTCACTTCTCTTTATCAACTAAAGAGCAAAAACTGATTGTTCTGTCAAGCATGCCATCTAGGGACCCCAAAGATGTGTACAATCAACTTTAAATTCAACTTGGCACAGTCTGAAATAACAATTGTGGGGCATGTGTCCCATGGACACGGGTCTGTGTGTCTGTTTTTTTTTTTTTTTTCTCCCCCCCCCCCCCCCCATATAAATGGACCAGGTAGACAGTCCTCTGTCAATGATAACTGACCCCATGTCTGGAGATCTACCCTTCCTGAGGTTTTCGTTCCAGAGCTGAATAAGCATATCTCAGAGCAGGAGATTTGACTTGGCTGATGATTAGCTGAATCAGATGTACTGAATTTGCGGTGAAATTAAAGCCTTTAGCACTGGCTTTCTCCCTCCTCCTGGCTCTTTTAAGAACGACCATCTGTGCACTTTGGTTCCTATAATCTGTTTAAGAACAGCTTTAGTCTCTGCTGAACGGATAGGATGTCCAAAAGGAGAACTCAGAATTTTATAGTTTGAAATTCGTCCTCGTTTTTGACTTTGATTTAGATTTGCTGTGGATGGTGGCACAACCCAGAGCGTTCATGTAAACATTTGGACAATTCCAGCTGAAGTGTAACATGACCACTGAAAATTTAAACATGAAATGCCAATACAATTTTTGTATGGCTGTATTGCTTGTATATCCAGGTGTGTGGTTCAGAAGAAATTGAAGGTCTGAGGCAAACCAATTTTTTTAGGTGTGCATATTAAATAAAAGTTTGACATTGAATTTTGAAAAGGGGGGGAGAGTTACTGGTTCTGAGAAATTAATGGTCACGAGTGTGACATTTGTCCGGGGATGGGGGGGACTCGGAGGATGGACTTGCAGATTCGGGCTTTAGAATTTGGAAATCATGAAGGTTTCTTAAATAGAAATGGCTGAAGCAGTTATTACGTTTGCATGCACAGTTAAGTTGAGCTACAGTAATGGCCTCCAGATACTTAAAACCTACTTGTAATGCGAATAACGTAACAGGAGTAACAGGACTTCTTTGTTTTAAGGGTCTGTTGCGGAAAATTACTGTTACATCAAGTTGAAATCCTGGTTGTGTTAGAATTTTCAGTAAGGTTCAAACTTATATCATCCAATTCTGCAATGCATCATTGATCAAGAAGATTGGACCCAACTTAAGTGGGGATAAAAATCCATGTTACTTTTGGGGGCTGCCAAGCTGTCACGGAATTACAGTCCCATTACATTTTGGGTTGTAACTCTACAACTAAATGAGATAAAATCAAGTATGTTATGTCATATTGAAGGTATTAACTTTGTTTGTTAATATTATTAAGTGAAAATATATTTTTTGAGAAATTCTCATGGAAGAAACAAGCAAAAACTACTCCGTCACAGAATTACACAAAATTGACGTGGTTTTTTTAATGTTGTGTTTAACTATCCAGAAAGTGATGTTCCTGTCATAGTTAAGGTATGAAACTTCAATATGTTCATATTTAAGGTGTTTTTTGTTAATACTGTAAGTTACAGAAACAAATATTGACTTTAACCCTGCTTTATGGGCAAGAAATTTCAAAAAGTCAATGTCATGGAATTACAAGAGGCAAATTGTCACAGAATGACAACAATAGTATTAATTACTTTCAATGTATTTATTTCAATATATTATACATATATACATAATTATTTACATTTTTGCTGTTTAGCAATATACTACATTGAGTTTTCCACTTATAATGACCAATCATAATACATACTTCAAAAATCTTTTTTTAATCTCCATATCAACATTGGCTTGGCGGCCCCCTTTTGAGTAATGCCTGAAAAATCCAGTCTGCCAGCATAACCATTGACGCGGTTCATTCTGGGTTTTCTGTTTATGGTCAGAAGTTGCCACAATGTAGAAGTTTTGAAGTTCTGTCCATTGAATAAGTAGCGAAATAATTTTATACCATAGCCTAATGCAGTAAATGTAACGTAACACTGGAATTGACATGTGTAGTTTGCGTGTTTAGACACCTTATCTCTACTATTTTGGCAAACTGGCAAGGTGTTCATATTATTTCAATAAGTGACAGAAAAGTTATTTAAAAATGGAGCTATTGAAAGTGTTCTTCCAGAAGCTTTCTTGGGTTTGGGTGTGTCTGATTTGCCTCTTCAACAGGTAGCTGATTGCTAATCCTTTGTCGTCAGGCTTTGTTATTGTTTGAAGTCTGCTTTTTGCCATGTGCAGTTGCGTTCCGACTCAGTCTGTGGAACTCTGCCCTGCCTTAGTTCTGCTGCTCCTGTCTCCTGATTGGCTGTGGGCCCCTGCTGCCGCCATGGCAACGAGTCACTTGTGGAAATCGCGAATGAAGGTGTAATGAGAGACTTTGCGTTATGCAAATGTCACTATTTTAAGTGTTTGTTCTTCTCTCCCCCCCTCCTTTTACAACTGGTACTATTGAAATTTATGAAGTACACTGACAAAATAACCTTAATATTCCTGCTTAAAGCTTGGTGGCTTCTGGAAATTTCAAAAGTGACTGTCTCTGTTAGTCTGAAATCACTGCTTTTTAAGGCTTCATGGCCTTGTGTGACCAGACTATAATGGAGGCCATATGAAGATTAAGGCTTTCTAAAGTTGTTTCTCCAGTTCAGTGATGGGGTGGTTGTCCATCAGAAGCAAGATGAATGTTAAATGTGACTTTTGAGCATTTATGTCATTTTGATTCAGTTTTGTGTCTTGCAGCAATGCAGTGTTTTGAGTTTGCAAGCACACTGTAACCGAACATTCATGCGTTATTCCTGTTCCCAAGTTTGGCCATCAGCTGAAGTAAATGAGTGGAATTTGTTTCTGAAGATGGTCACGATCTCTTTAAACAGAATTCATTCAGTTTCTGTTAAGGCAGAATGTTTTGCTTGATCATAAAAATTCTGCGGAAATTGCAATTGAGGGGCCCTATTTACGAGGCCCTATTTAAGTAATTTTTCAATGTTGAAAAGTGTCCCAGAGTCTGAATGTTTGTCTCTGAAAGTCAGTGGGCATCTGAAGTCAGTGGACAGTCTTTGTTAAATTGTTGATAAATTCTACCCACCTCTGAGCTACAATGCTGCCCAACTTTGACAAAAGTAAGTGACACATCTGACAAAAATAAGTAACGAAATCACCCTAAGGAAACTGGTAGCATCAACTCGCATACAGGTGACATCTTTTTTTTGTCAGCCTAAAATACTTCCCATTGAACTTTGCTGTTCTTAGAGACAGATGAGGAAACAGTTTTTTGCAATTTACTCGAAATTCAAAAAATGTTTTTGTAACTTGTTTCCTATTGTCAGAGTTGGGCAGTACAGGCCAATTGCTTGTTTTGCTTCCTAAAAATCCTGTTTTATAATTTCCTCTCATGTCATTTGGAATGCCCCCATATGTTGACTGTGGGGTTGAAAAATTACTCCTCCTGAAAAAAATGTTGCTCTACTACACACTCTGTTGCTCTACCCCAGAGTTTTTTTTTTTTTTTTTTTTTTTAAATGCATTACGTGGAAGCGTTCAGCCGATGCTAAATGTGTTGTCGCCAGATTTGAATTTTTTTTTTCATTTCCTTTTTCTCTTCGCTTAGTCAGTTTGGCCGCTCTAATGGTCACACTTCTGTGCATCTGTCTCACAGGGTTCTGATTGGCTGAGTCTGTGGGATGAACCTGCAACAAGAACGAATGGCTACGGTGGGGACGGACAAAGAGCTCAGCGACCTGCTGGATTTCAGCGCGGTAAGAGAAAAGGAGGGAGGGGTCAGGGGTCACTGTGTCGTGGGGTGTCTGTTGGGGGTGGCGGGGAGGTTTGGGGAGCACAAGGTTTCATGAGCTCTGGAGAAGTTTGGGCTGCAGGGGAATGTCGATCACTGATTGGGCAGATTGAAAAGCTTTCCTTTGATTTGCCGCTGGCATATGTTGGCTCCGCCCTTTATGGTGTCAGGTCACCTCAGTGTTGTCGAGGTTTCTTTGCTCATCGTTAAACTCCTAACCAAAACGATGTTTCTGGGTCTCGGGGGGGCGCGGGGGTCCATTTTGGCTGGCACCTCACGCGGAGACGGTGAATCATCAGTTTCGTAGTTTTCATCGCTGGTGGATCAAAAGGAGAGTGCGCGTCACCTCGTTTGGATGCGTGAGTCACGCGTGCCCAGCTGCGGTGACTTTTTTTTTTTTTTTTTTTTTTGCTTGATGTCCCGGTACTGTGGGCAGAGACTGCTGATGACGCTGGTATTCTGGGAATATCGTATTTCTCTCAACGTCACGGGATTAAAGCCTTCAGTTCTTAAGCATCTAAAGAGTAAAGGAATACGTTAATTTAAAAAAAGCTGGAAAGAGCCTTGTTGGAGGTGAAAGTTGAGGGCATTTCATGGAAACTTGCCACCTTGGGGAGGAAAAAGGTTGTGCTGTGCTGTCCCTGGTGGCAGTTGTTTGTAATGCTCCTCTGCGTGCCTCTGTTGGGCTGCCTTGGTTGCCCCTATCTACATAGGGCAGGACTATTCAACATTATCCAGAAAGGGCCGGTGAGTGCAGCCTCTCCAATCAAGCAGTTACACGCCTGATATTACCAATCAACCCCAATAATCTTTGCTGAAGAGCTTTATTAGTCTTTTTGGGTGTGTAATTGCTCAGTAGGAATGAAAGCTGAACCCACACTGGCCCTTTCTGGATAATGTCGAATAGCCCTAGCATCGGGTTCTTATGCCTGAGACTGTCAAATCTTGCGTTTGTACCAAAGTCAATCCCAGCTGTCCTGTCCTCCCAGCCAGTCAACTGAAAGGTTGTGACTGTCGATGGACCCCACTGTCTGAAATCCTCTCTCATTGGTAAAGGGAGTGTTTGGGAATAACAAGCACCTGCCTTCGAGGGCCCTGATTTGAGAAACTGTGCTTGTGCGGCTGCGATTGGATACCAGGCACCAGCTCAATTAAAATCTAGTATTCTGTCACTGCGAACCCCTTAAATCACCTCCTGACACACTGGCCCCGTACTGGGGCTTCTGAGGTGAAATTGCCGCTTTCTCCAGCAGTGAATCGGTGCTGATTATCTTACACCGCCAAAAATAAAGGTCCTGACATGACTGTACCAGGCCGGTGTATTTAGATTGAGGAACCCACGATGTACGTGTGTATTTCTGTAGCTGTCAACAAGACCTGGTGGCTATGCGTACTCTAGTGTGTGTCCTGGGGTGTATAGAACCTGAGACTCTTACAGGAGTTGTGCCGTTACGCACTCTCCCTCCCCCACCCCCTGCACACACGCTTTCAACCAAGTGTTTAGCCTAGCTTTTGCCTAGCTTCAACCCTTCCTATGTACACTGATAAATCAGGTTACTAAATGTAAATATCTGAATTTATTTCTGTTCATAATGTCTTCATATTTAAAGGGTGTTGTATGGGTATTTTATGCCTGCATTTGGCAGTGATGGTGGAGAGAGACGAGTAGAGGAAATGCCATGTAGCAAACGGCCCGGGAATCAAACCAGGGACTCGCTGTTGGCATGTGCCTTAACCACTGGGCTGTCGAGTCGCCCTGTTTACATGAAGTGTCCTTTACTTATTTGTACTAACTAGTGTCCGTTGTATGTGTGCCAGTGTTACTGTAGGCTTCAGGCCCTGCTCAGCCCGTCTGAATGTGTTGAAAAGGCGAGCTGGTCTCATCGCCTGAAACGCTGTCATTGAGACGCATTTTCACATCGTTGCAGGAGCCTCGTTTTGTTAACCTGCTGTGTTTCTTCCTCTCACCCCTTCTTTCCTTCCTGCTCTCTCTCTCTCTCGCTCTTTCTCCACTTTTTGGGAACCAAAAAAAAAAAAATCTTCCATTTCGTCCTTTTATATTTTGGTCCAAACACAGATTCATGTAATTAAAGTTCTTAATGTACTTTTAATAGACATAAGTTTGACCTTCACCTTAAGAGGACTATTTAAATTGAGGGAGCTTTTTGGGTCAGGGGGGTAAAATCAAAACTCTGTTCGTGCACCCTTCTCTCTCACACTCTGAAACACTTTCGCTTGGTCTCTCTCCCTGGCTGGATCTCTCCTGCTCGATCTCGCTCTCTCACTCGATCTGTCTCTCTCTCAGATGTTCGCTCCCCCGGTGGCCAATGGGAAGAACCGGCCGATGACCCTCGCCAGCAGTCAATTTGGAGGTTCAGGTAGGTGCCCTTAAGTCTGTCTTTGAGACACGCGCGCGCACAATAATTTTTTTTTTTTTTCAAAATCCTTCTCCTTCCTCTCCTCCTTTGCACAGATTATAATAAACCTTTTTAATTTTGTCTGGTTTCAGTCCATAGTTCCTCATGGATTGTCTGTTAGAAGCAGAATTTGCTGCACTGGGAATATTGACATGGTTGTGTGAAGCCTTGGTGCGTTTTGTGATCTCAGGGGTTGAAAGTAGATGTGACTGAAATGTCCATGTTTATTCTGTTTTTCCAGGTCATATGGTGGTCTTAGTAGTGGGCTGGGAGCAGGGTCAGTGTCTGTCTGTGTGTGTGCGTGTGCGCTGGCATTTGACTCGGCGGGGGTGTGATGTCGAGCCCAGTTCCCTGGACTTTGGTCCCGCTCTCACCTGCAGTTACCCTCCTGGACTACGTGTGCTCATGCACGAACACCCACTGGTCCTTTTGAGTCCATATTTGTGTGTGCCGCCAGCTGTATACATATGGCGGGAAGTTTACCACGCTCTTACTCGTGGACTCTTGACTCCGTGGAGACGGACCCGTTAGCACGCCTCATCCAGACCCCCTCTGATTTGATGGTTTATGTTCTGCAAGTTGGAAGCAGTTTTCTCTGTGGCAGGATGTCATCATTTGTACCAAACGACTTTGGAACTCTAAACTTCAGTAGATAGTTGGCTAATTATGTTCGGGTTTTTGTCAGTAGAGCAATTTAATCAGCACTGTCAGTGGTGTCAATTTATGGTCCTGGAATGCTGCGACTAATTTCTGGCTTTATCAAATACAGCCAATTCATCCTGGAACTGGCTTTCAGACAGTCTTTTTGAAGCTAGTTTGCACTTTAGGCTTTAATTAAGAACATTACATGAAGAACTATGGACGTTCGATTTGGTTGGGTCTCATTGTTAACGGTCTCTATCCCCCCCCTTGCCCCCCCCTCAAGAGACCTCTTGGCTTTGAGATGTCATGATTTGTCTTTTTCCAGAACTTTGCCATCAATGTCAGAATGGTAAGGGGTGAGAGGCAGATTAGTCTTGCCATTATCTGTTGGATTGCAGATACCCAAATACCAAAGGTTGGGCACCGTAGTAACCTTTCATGTGTATATGGGATTTAATTTCCAGGCTTTTAACATGTTGAAGCTTTGCAAGCCAAGGTATTGTTGTGGGTTTGCCAGCCATTTTGGTTGCTAATGCCGTTAGCTGTGTGGGTGGGTGTGTGAACTGTGGAAAGGTAGGGCTGATGAACAGGTATGTCCTATACTCTTTGCTCCAAACACCACCTGTCGTCAACTTCTCCCCCATCTCCCGGCCGGGAAACATGAGCATGAATCTCCCGGGGAAATATGACACCCTGAAAGCGGATTAATACCAAGGCTAAACAGGGCTGTACTCGGGGCTCTTGTTTTCAGAACGGGAATCCCAAGGTGCTCTTTTGTAATGGTATGAGTGGGCGGTATTGGAGGCCGGAGCACAATTCCCCATCGACACCTGCTTCCGGTGCGGTCTGCTTATTGTACTCAGTGCTCAGCAGTGTAATTGGCCTCTAATTAATCTGTTAACTCTCCTTACCTGGTTTCACTGGTTTGAACTTGTTGATCTTTTTATTTATTATCTCTTTCCTTGAGAGAACCCAAAAAACATAAACCATCAGGCTTTCATTGGACGAAATTTATGGTGTTGGACAAAATTTGTTGCAAATTCAAAACTTTGGTTTCGCATTTGCAGCCGATTTTTCTTTATTCAATGTAAGAATAAAAGCTGAAATCTGTGCAAGAGGATGGCTTTAGACCTGCACAGGAGGAGCTGTTGGATTTGCTTTGAGAAATTGAGATTTTCTTGTGGGTCTGGTGGAGGCCCCGTTTTGCACACGAGGTGTTTGGTATAGTCATACCCAATTTGAATCATTCTGATAGACTTCCTATGAGTCATATTGAGTGGGCTATTTGGGTCTGGTCATTGCACCTCCAAGCCTGCATTGTGGGCAATTCATTGCGGCAGCCATGACATCACCTTATGCAAGCCCTTTGGAGTTCCGCTAATCCCAGAGATTATGGGTAAGAACCATTAGAACAAAGCCAGGGGTGATAAATGCATCCTTTATCGCCAGTCTCTGGTAAATCCTGCTGGGACAGAGCCTAGAAGCATGTACCAGTCATCACCTTGCATTGTTCTGTGGGGCTGTCAACAACATGCTATGAGACCCTGTGTATTCATTAGGGGTGATTACTTATAACAGTCTTATCTTGATTTTACTTTCCTGAAAGTGCACAGGAAGGTGTCCACTGCACTCAAATAAGCTTGCTTTTTACCCCTCAGCCCTCAAGGCTGACGGGGTATTGCTATCCTTCGTGCGGTTGGTTGGGTGGGCGGGCGGATGGGCGTCTCCAAAAACTTGGACATCGGGCTGAGGGGTATTCCGTGCATTGCACGCCTATTTTTCTTTTTTGTAATGTACTGTTTTTCTTTCCTTTAGATGACCAGAGAATGGATTTTCCACTTTGTTGCGGAAATTGCATGCTTTTAATGGCTGAATGGTTTGCAGTCAGATACCCTTGGCGTGAACGGAGGTTGTTACTTATTTTTATTTAAATTTCTTTGCCCTTTTTGGAGGAGAAACTGTGAATACGGTTATTAACCTCACTTTCCTCCTATGATACCCAGTCACATGAAATGCTATTATGGTTCCTCAGGCTTATGTGAGAAGGTCACAGTGAGTGAGAATTTCAGTTTTAGTCCTCCGTTAAATTCCCTCCTTGAGGACCATGATTGGGTACTAATTACTGGAATCTGGTGTCCTAGTGCGAGGCTAAAATGAGCCTGATTGGCAAATGCCTAAAATAGGTGTCCAATCTTACCCACCCAATGTGTACAGAGGCTTTTATTCTGGCCGATCACTAATACACCCAATCCAATTTGTCGAACACCCTGCTTAGCCAAGTTGTGTCTTCTGTCCTATGGTTGGGCCAGAACAAAGATTTGCACCGACACCATCTCTTTATTTTTTATTTTATTTATTTTTATTAGAGATATAAATGATCTCATTTGGCACCACTAGCCTAAGGGTAATGAAGGTACATTGTTCCCCTGGTAAAAGTGCTGTTATGTCACTGAGCAGGTCCCGTGGGCCTCTCCTCCATCTCAGTTTCATTTACTGGTTATGCGAAACTGAGATTCGGCAGGATATTTTTACACGACTTTGGGCTGAAACGCAGTGGAAGGGAGAAGTTAGTGGCTACTTTCTATTCTTGGGGAGGTTCAGTGGAAAAGCAGAAAACCCCCCGATCTTTCAACCTACCCATTTTTAACTATTTATTGTTTGTCATCAGTTTTTATTAGTAGGAGTAGATTCTTTAATTTGCTGAAATCGGCTGTTGGCGTTACCCCTCTCTTTTCTCTTGCAGATGGCGTATCTTTTGATTAGCCCGTAGAGTGCTAAATCATTGCTCAACGATGGAAGATGTCAAAATCAAAGCTGTTGAAACCCTATCATCTGGTGACTTGTTTAAAACCCCTCTGCACGGATAGACGCCGGCATCGGTGAATTCCAAAATGATTCTGGAATTTAATTTCCATTTCTTGCTTCACTGGAATAATTTTCCCCAGTCTCTGACATGAATACTGAATATCAGGGAAAATTGGCAATATTTGTATTCTGCACGAAGGGGTTAAAACGGTTTGCACTGGGGAGCTCTTTTAAAAGGTCGCCTTATGATAGGTTTTCAACAGCACAAGATAAATTAAAAAAAAAAAAGTTAATATTTCATTATTATGAAATTGAGTTGAAATTGACATCCATGTGCCATTCTTATAAAGCAGGTCCTATGTAGTCAGTTCGCAATGCCCTGATGAAATCTTATGTGCTCACTCTGGTTTGAAGATTTCTCTCTTACTAAGTCACTGAAGGCTTTTTTTTATCTTAGCGAGTTGCTTGAATACTTCAGTGAAGCATTCTTGCTCCGAGATCTTTAATTTATTCCTCCTATGAATACTTGCATTACTTTTATTCGGCAGACTCTTAAACTTGGCGAGACCCAGAACAGCAATGATTGTCATTGAAATGGTTACATAACAGATCAGACTAAATACATCTGTGTGGAGCATCAGGCAGCAAAGTCATTAACAAGTGAAGTGTGGGCTATACAGTGGGCACACATCTGCCATATTCAAGGATTTACAAGATGACAGGCAGGTAAGGAAGCTGCAATTTGCAATGGGGAAACAAACAGGCAAGCATGAATGGGGATGGACTGTAGACAAACTTGCCTGCCTGAAATACTTTTAGGACCAAGTTTTGGGATCTTTGTTCTGCAGTTCATTTCTTTGATTTTCTCCATGTTGACATCTGGCTGTTCTCTTGTGTTACCTGTAACCGTCCCTCCGTGCCCCATCTCACCGCTGCGTTTTGAGTGCTCAGAGGCTGTAATTAGCGCTTGGCTCACCGCTTCGGTCCAGTAAAATGGTGAAATCTGTCTGCGCAGTGTTTTTTTTTTTTTAATAAATTGTTGTGCCCTGTGGGTTATGACTCAGCCCCTCTAACCTTTTCCTGTCATTCTGCTGCTGTGATTACAGGCTGTAGTTTGGGCTCCGGGAATATTTATTTATTTTGTTCCACCTGACTCAGTCCTCTCCACCTCTCTCCGTGAGGTTATGCAGCAAACCCCTTACTTACCTTCGAAAACGTGTCGTTTTGGGTGGTCATTGTTTTGGGGGGGGGTCTTCTGTTGATAGTGGGCCCTCACAGTTGCCCACCAATTCTTTACCCTCCATTTTTGAACAACTTCATGTAAACAGAAGTGGCAAGAGAAATTGTGATTGACGTATGGTGTTGCAAACCAGGCAAAACCAAGTCTGGGTTGTGCTAACACGAGGCGAGAGGCAGTCAGTGTGTGGCTGAAACGTATCGGTACCCACCTGGCCAGCTGCTGTCCGGTGCTGCGGTCTGGTAACCCCCCCCCCCACACACACACAGCTAAAACCCTCCCCTCCCCGGGTGACTCTGAGCCCATTGTGTATCAATTGTGTGCCACTCTGTGGGGCTAGTTCCTTTTGTCAGTCGTGACTTGGTTAGGGTTCAGTACCCAGTCTTCGGGCTTGTCCCCAATATGTGTACTTAAATTTGTAGGGAACTTGGCTGGTGCTTTTGGGGAAAAAAAATGACCTCAGTGACTCATGCTGTCATCACTTGTCCGGTTAAACCAACGAGGTGACCGAGCTCTGAGTGAAGTAAAGTTGGTTTGTTTTTTCTTAGTTTTTGAATAGGGGATCTCCCACGATTTATTTTTGATACATGAATTCCTCTCGTCAAGGTTTTTTTTTTCTTTTTTCATCTCCCCCCACCTCAAGAAAGTGAGCTTTGTTTCTCTTCCTCTAAAATGTAATGTTGTGACTCCCCCAGCCAATCGCAGGACTGCATGTCCCCCTGTGACCTGTCGGCACTTGCCATCCTTGATGGTGTTGACAGGCTACGAGCTCAGGTTTGAACTGCTGTAATCCTGTCACCTCACTGGCTGCGGGAGGCGGGTGAGTCGCAGGCGACACCACGAGCTTGTGCGGTAAATATAGATGCGGGTTCCAACGCCGCAGGGGAGCCCATTGTTCTGTTCGGCTGATGTGGGCTTGATTGCCTTTCGGATCCTTTCCTGAGCGGATCTGGCCTAATTGCTGAGAAATGCGCCTTCCTCCCGATAACGGTCAACAGCTCATGTAGGAGCCAGGACCTATGCTTTATTTTGTTGCGTGAGCTGGGGGGGGTGTTTGTGTATGTTTGCTTGTGTTTCTCTTTTTTTCTTCTTTTTGTGCTTGTTTGCATGTCGTTTTGGCAAAGTATGGTCCTGTACATACTTATTGCAGCAGGAACTGCCTCATTTCTGGGTACATTGCTGGATGTGTGTGTCTTTTCAGCGATCTGTGGACAAATTAAGTCATTTGGGTCATCACGACCCTGCAAGATTCAATCCAGAAGCTTTTCAGGTGTGCAGCTGAGAGTAAAATGAAGGTAGAGTTCAAAAATGGGAGTGGTCTGCAGGAAGCCTGGAGTTCGGGGGGGGGGGGGTGGTGAGAAAAGCAGCTGGTGTGATCCTATCACAAGATGGCGTCTAGTTTAGCATTGCCATTGCACTCATGCTGGAAGTGTGTATCAGGATGTGAAGGAATAATTCCTTTTTTATGCGTACCGGTGTTCAGTACAGTCTTATGTGGGGTGCTTATTCACTACACTTGTGTTCCCTGTAATGTGCCATCGTGTTTTTGCTGATATTTCTAGGCTGCAGTCATTATCCTGCGAAAAGCGGAGTGCCCACATGACCAGATACCCCTCTATCCCCCTCCCACTGGGCTTCCGCTCATTGGCCATTAGCTTTCTGGGTGCGGGCCAGACCGCGAGCAAATTGGAGCAAAACGCAAATTTGGAAATGTGCTGCATTGGGAAGATGCAGCGTTCCATGGGCGCTTGTGGCTGCTGGCACCTCCTCTGCTCATCATGCCACTGTAAGCGTGTTCACGTGCCCAAATATCCTCCTCTGGCCCCTCCCACTCACCTGATATCGCTCCTGCTCATTGGCCATCACCTTTCTGTGCGCCATCACTGCGAATATGGGCACAATTTGGCTGCAGTGCCAGGTGACTCATTTTGCGCACGGTTGGTTTGGCGTTTTGTATGAATCCGCTGGGCCGTGACTGTAGGGAGTTATGGAGAGTCATTACGGAGATGCTGCCTGTGTGGCTTTTTGCGCTTTTTTTTTTTTTTTTTTTTTTTTTTGTGGCTCGACCACTGGAGTTGTGGAATTTGGTCGACTACGTTTGCATTTTTTGGTAATTTATTTCACGGGAAGCTCACTCAAGTTCACTTAAATTGGAAAAAATTGGTCAAGTTGCATACTTAAACATTTTTGGTATTGATCAATGTTAGTAATTGAAAGCATGGATTGTTGAAGTCTCGTTAAATGTTAGTCAACATTTTTCGAAGAAGTAGTTAAGGGTCAGTTGTTGGCAAGACTAATGTCCAGCTCATTCTGTATGTGGCTGATTTTGATGCATTCTGTATTCCGGCGGTGGCAGCGGTGGTATAGAGGCGTGTTTCTGGAGAGTACAGTTTGTCACAGGCTGCGGCAATAAGCTCTGCGGCTAACTGCTGGTCCCCACGGCGCGGCAGATGGGCGATGGACTGAATGAATCCTGGCCCTCGCTGGGCCTACAGCCCTGCCTGCTGATCACCCTGCATGCAGATCGATCCACCCCCTCCACCCTGCTGACCCTCACCCCTCTCAGCTGACTGCACTGAATTCTGGGCTTCTGGCGAGAGCAGGGCTTTGTGGGATGCTGTGTGTACATGAACTGACCCCCTGCTTGCTTTGCCTCGGAATGACCCGTAACCCAGGGAAACGGGGGGGATTATGACATCACCCACTGGTCACAAGGGGCTCACTTCCACAGGAACGAGTCTTCTCCCTGCTCCCTCTCTCCATCTCTCTCTCTTACTAGTCCTCATGCTTCCTGTACTACTACCCCCCCACCTCCTTTCTTTTTTAATTAGACAACAGAATCAAAGGAGAAAATGAATATTCATAAGGCAGGCACATTAATATGCACAATTATGCAAATCAGTGTGCAATTAAGCTTCTTGTCTCTGGAGAGAGAGACTCGGCTGCGTTAATGCACAAGACTGGGAGGAATGGGGGCGATGATTCTGTGGGGTTATTTCAAATTTCGGCTTCAGCGAGTTTTAAAATGAACTCTCTGCACTTCTCAAAAAGCCCTTATGCTAGTGGTTTTTATTTTTATTTATTTTTTTGGGTAAACGGGCCGCCCGGATTTGCGTTTGCATGGTGCTCATACTCGTTACGCACGATTGCTTTTATCCTGTCAAACAATGTGATTAACATGATCCATCAAGGATTGTGTCAGGTGTGTGTGTGTGTGTGTGTATGTGTGTGTGTGCGTGTGTGTGTGTGTGTGTGTGTGTGTGTGTGTGTGTGTGTGTGTATGTGTGTGTGTGCGTGTGTGTGTGCGCGCACTAATGCATGCAGGCTTGTGGTTCATAGATTGCGTATGTGTCTCTTCATTTGAGCTTGCTTGTGTGTGTTGTAACTGTACCCAAGTCAGTCTGTCTGCAAGTGTCTGTGTGCACCTGTATTGATGAATATTTGTTGTGTGTATTTTTGGAAAGGCGTGCGTGCGCCTTGGTATGTTCGATGCTGATCATTTTTGCAACTGAGACAGTTCATCTGCATACTGAAATATTTGTACTGAGAGCATCTCGCAGTGAAGCATCTTGACCGATACCTGAGCCGTGCTAGTGGGTTTGGCTGAGTCTCGGCCGATGTCCATGCTAACATTGTTTCTGTCCAAATACAGTTTTTATTCCGATAGGATAGGAATAAGCGTTGTCAGTCTGTCCATCCATCAAACTTGTTCTCCTCTCAGAGAAACTCAATGTATGGGTTCATCTTATTGTGTGGATAAGCCTTTTCCATCCCTCCGCTGCGGTCAGTCTCTGCGTGAGATACCAGTCATTCTGTTCTTTTCTGAGCCAGAACTCTTAAGCTATTCAATGCATCTAAACTAAGTTTTGCATATGGATATACCCTCTTAATACATTCATCTGTCCACCTGTCCATCTGTCCTCCGTGGTGGTGTTGCCAGGTCGGGTATCGGCCATCCTGTGGTGGATATGGGAGTGTTTCATGCTTATGTTTCTCCCCTGGAGAGAGAGGGGAGATGCATTGTTTTAGGCTGGGTTCGCGTTGGCATTTGCGTTTGCGTCGGCGTTCCCATTTTGTTTCCGGAGCTTAACCGTTTGCATGATCTAAACGAAACTTTGCATACTCAGGTCCTGAAGTGGTGCCTTTCGGTTTGTGCCTGCGTGTCTGTCCGTCCGTCCCGATCTAATCGAGTTTTGTCTGGAGCAAAACTCCAAAATGGTTTGCATAATCGAAACACAACTTTGCGTACTTACTACTCAGGTCCTGCTGTGGTGCCTTTTGGTCTGTGCCTGCCTGTCTGTCCGTCCGTCCGTCTGGTGACTTATGCAGGAAAGTGGGCTGGGGGGACATCCATTTTTTTACTAGTCAAAACACATTCTTGTTAAGCTTTTAATCAGTCCTCTCTCCGTTAAGTGGCCCAAGCTGGCCCCAGGTGTTTGCTTAAGGGCCGCGCTTAAGATCTCAACAGCTCTGTTGGTCATATTCAAGCTGCACTTGGACATGAGCCGCCAGCTGTCTGAGTCACTGAGCATGTAAGCACCTCAGCTACTGTCTGAAGGGCCTCCCTTCCCAACGCAGTCTGACTCGCGACTGACTCACTCCAGACAAGAGTAGTACTGTTGGAGCCACTGCTTCCCCTCGGTGTGAACTTTGTAACTGCCTCTGGTCTGTTGTAGATGCCCAATTCTTTTCATTCCATATTTTTGTTTGCCTGACATTTCTTTTGCTTCAGCATGGCTCGCTTCATAGAATGTGATTAAGACTATGGATATTGATCAGCATGGTTCAAATGAACACTTTTGTTTGCCATTACGTAGAACTCCCCAAGGAACTCAGTTCAGATTGACATTTGACGGAATCATGGTTGTAATTTTTGGAAGGACAGCGTTTGAAAAGCAATATTGGGATTTGGGGGGTGTGGGTCATTCCATATTATTTTGGACATAACATGTCCTCTCCACAACAGAAATTACTGATTTCTTTCAATATGTCAGTGATGGGTAGATTCCTTTTGTGCAGGACATGAATAAACTTGGTAAACTGTCACTGCAAGAGTTACTTAGAAGGCCAAGTTAACTGGTAGTTCAGAGAGATTTGAAATGAATATTGTGGAACAGAATTTTTTTTTTTTTTGGTCTCTACAACAGTATAG
This sequence comes from Gymnothorax reevesii, assembly GCA_029721435.1. NCBI lineage: Eukaryota > Metazoa > Chordata > Actinopteri > Anguilliformes > Muraenidae > Gymnothorax > Gymnothorax reevesii. Next base: position 128,330,932 of record CM056576.1, on the reverse strand, counting down.
TTGTTTTTCATGTCAGATTTTCATCTGAAGTGCTCTATGTAGTATGCATTCACTTGTTGGTGTTGACAAAACTTGCTGTTAATTCACTCCTTAAATGTTATCTCCGCAACAAGCTAAATACTGTGGAATGACCTTGGTGGGAGTGTTGCCTGACTGACAGCTGTACAGTCGCTTGTGGAGTCTTGTTGGATTCTGAAGACATTAACTTTGGAAGAGCTCTGCTGTTGGGCAAAACTGCTTCAGAGGATTTTGTCCATTTCATTCCTTCGCGCACATGTTCCGTCTGGATTTTATCCCTGGGCATCCTTTATAAAGAGAAATATCTGTAATCAAACATCCCTGTGTGAACAAGACGACAGTCATCACTATCCCTCGCCGCGATCAAGGGCCATAATTGCGTAAATAAATGCACTTCGACATCCATTTTAAAACTAGGCTTAGATCAAGACTAGCTTATTAAGTATTGGTTTAGTTTATTCACACATCCTGGAAATACAATACATGGTCTATACAACAAGTATTATTTATTTATTTATTTATTTATTTATTTATTTATTTTATTTATTTTACACAAACGGATGTGTGAAAAGGGTCACCCCAAGGAAGCTATTTAAAGCTTTTAATAGGAGGCCAGATATCCTTACAATATGGACAACACACAGATAAAAGGCACAAAAGAAACAATACAGTCTCAGTATTATGGTTACATTGGATTTGATGCGAAGTACAGTAGCAGTGTTAACCAAGAGAAATTAATAGATGCAATAAGATCCAGGTATTCATACAATTATTAATCTGCACATTATTAATCGGCTCCTGCATTGCTAGGAGTTGAATTTTTAGTCTTGCCTTGAAGATGGAGATGGAATCTGACATTTTTAGTGTTTCATCAAGCTCATGTCAAATCGGTGGTCCTCTGCACACAATGCTAAAGCTAGTACATCTTCATTTTTTTTTTCCAGTGATTACATTTTTATTCCTGGTGGTATAGGTGTGCTTAGGAGCACAGATTGGGATGAGGTCACATAGTTTATGGTTTAGTTTGTGGACAGTCTGGTACATTACACAAGCATTCTGAAAGTAATTGTACTCACTAAGCCTCAGAAGATTACAGCACTGGAAAATCATTTTAGTGGGAGCAGTGAACTCAGACCAGGTTATGGCACGCATGACCTTTTTTTTTTTTTTTTTTTTTTAAAGTATCTCAAGCTTTTTTAAATGAGTATTCGAAGTTTGACACAGTCTGATGTAGCTAATAGTTTTTGAAGTAACTTGTCTCCGTTGAAAATTTGACGGACGGAAGGATGGACGGAACCCAATCCTGTACTCCGAACCTCGCGGCGGGGTAATGAGTGATAATAAAGATTTCTGTATACAATGATTCCCAAAACGCACCCATTAGTAACTCCGAACATCCAGCCATTTGAACCACATCTTCACCGCATTTACAATTAAAATGGGGGCAAAAAAATAAAATCTCTTGTTTTGGATTTAAAGGGAGGTTTGCTTTCAGTAATTCTCATTTGATTGCATTTCTTGTGATCACTTTAGCTGGTGCTCTTACCAGTGGAATTTGTTTTCCAACAGTGAGAGGAACATCAGTGTTTTCAACCAACTCAAAAGTACGGCATCAACATTTTATCGTGGTTTGTTCATAATCAATAGGTGAAGTGTTATCCTCTCAAACTATATTGCAATTCAAGTAACTCGTGTCTGTCAACATCTCATAACCAGTTAATGTATGTTTATGAAGCACTTGCTCCGCCACAAACTGCATCCCTGGTCTCTCTGGGAGTATTTTAAATCAAGCCACACTGAAGGAGATGTCGAATTGATTATGATTGATTATATATTGCCTACACCATTATGCACGTGTCAGGCGGGTCATCGGCTGTCAAATTACTCAAAGTGGCCTCTGAGGCGGGCTGACCAGGGGGGGTGAAGAGGTCAGGGGTCACTGAGCCATTTGGCTTTACCCTCTTAAATACTCTTTTGGGGTTGGCTTTATTTGTATTTACAAGTATAATGAACAAAAGAAGCTTTGGAGTGTGGGAGAGCACTACAATGAACCAAAATCAGAAAGTAGACTGATAATGCAAAAACAAAGTAAAAAATTATCAAGGTAACGTGACGATAATTGAAATGGCAGATTAATATTTGATTATGGTTGGGGAATGTTGGGCAGTCGTAGATTGACCTAAATTGACTGGGCAATCAGTTTGGAACGGATATGGACAAACTTAGGACGAGTCTTTGTTTGATAGGGAAAAGGTTATATGGTGGTATTATGAACATTCATACTTGATGGCATGTTTCTGATGTTGGATTAATCATATTTTCATTGTGAACACAAAACCAACTCAAATGGAACAAAACAGTCTGAAATGAGAGTTCTAACCCATCAACGCAAGGCTGTCACTTATTTCCATCCACCAAATTGACATTTAGAATTGGGGACGGGGTTAAATTCAAGGTTATGGTCCGGTCTGGGGATAGGTTTAGATTTACGGGTTAGAGTTGTGGTTAGGGAAACCAGTCATGACTTGTGTAAACCAAAGCCATTTACTGGAGATAAAATTACGTCATGTCAGTTTTGCGGAAGGAATTAAGTGACGACCTTAGTACAGTGCATTATAATGCAGTGCCATTTTCAATGACTGAATTTATTATATAGTCATAATAATTTATTTATTGTAGTGGAATTAGACCTTATTCTGAAAGGTCCGGTGTGGGTACAGGCTTTCATTTCGACCATGCAGTAGCAGACCAGATTTAATGCATCAGCCCTCAGTCTTCGCTAGAGACCTTGATTACTAGTATCTGGTGTGTAACTGCATGGTTGGAATGAAAGCTGCACCTGCACTGGCCCTTTCTGGATAAGGTCAAATACCACTTCAATACCCCACTACCAAACAAAAAAAATACAGCACTCATGCATGGCAATGCAATATGGTGAATTGTATGGGTCATAACTCATTTCTGGCAGTTTGTGTTCACAATAACATGCTCAGTATAATTATTCAGAATATCACCAAATCACTCTGTCTTCAAAGTCCCGCCCATATTTGTCTATGTACGTTCTCTCTGATTGCGGTTTATTAGTGTCTTTGTGTTAAAATATCACTGTTCCCATTTTGGACAGTTCTGTTGTAGTTGAATTGGTTTAGTTCAATACCTCTGAGGTATTGGTGTGACTGGAGGCTGTGTACGTGGGATTGAATAGAATTGGACAGAATGTTTTGGTTTCTGGGCGTCAAGAAAGGAACGGCGCTGCCTTATCCTGGGGTTTAGTGTTGTGGTAATGAATTGAGCCGGTGGGTTATGGCTGACTTGGCCCCGTCTCACCAGCTCATTAAAATGACCTTCTTCGCGATCGTTAGCGATGCCGGGTATAAACGTTTCGTGGGTCGCCCAGCAGTGAGATGGATGGGTCGATAAGAACGCTGACGCTAAGGGCCGCCGATGGCTCACTCACGACCTCCAGCGCGGGGCTGTCATAAGCCTGCTTCACTGTGATTAATCTACTGCAGGGAGAGGACTTAAAGATTTTTTTTGGCTGTGGGGAGGGGAGGGCGGAGATGGGGACTCGGGAACCTGCTCAATGGCTGCGGGGGTGGCGGTCTGCCACAGACAGGAGCTGGCTAATATTTGGCTTCAAACGATTTTCAGCATACAGATACCATCGAAAATCATTGGTATCTTCTTGCCCCTGAATATTTGTGAAATTTCAACTTATTTTCTTATGTGGGATTCTTGTATGCCAGTGGAAGAGTTTATTGTACATTTCATGCATGTCGACTGAAGTGGATTAAAGGCATTTCGCCCTGAGATTGTTGGCGAGGTTTTGGTTGCATTGATCACTTGGGTGGAGGCAGTAGTTGTTGGTGTTTTGGTTGAGATGGCGATTATGGTTGGTGTAGGTTTACATGTTTTGGCCAAAGTAGTCGCTACTAGCAGTTTGCATTTAGCTTCTGCTGCGATGAGGCTCGTGTTTGTGGGTGTGTATTAGTTTCAGGGGTATTTTAGCAGTTGCATTTGCAATGGAGCTGAGAGAAAGTGTGTACGAGTTCCTTTGTTTAAGAGCATTGATCCCTCAATTGAAATGCATTTCAATTATCTGCTCGTCATCCTCCGTTCTGACTGCCGAGTGGCTAAACGAGGTTTCCGCGGAGATGCTTTGACCAGTCGGTGCTCAAGATGAAGTTCTCAGCCACTTAAGTTTGGTCCGGTTTGCCCTTGGACTTCCCAAGGTCTTCCGTGTGCCACACACACACACGCACACCCACCCACCTCTAACCCCACCTGTCCTCTCTCCCTCTGGTTCAGGATTGGATGAGCGAAGCGGCTCTGCCTCCTGGGGACCCAGCGAACAGAACAGCCCCTCCTTCAGCCAGGGCCGGGTAAGAACACGCGCTACATGCAACATGTCGCAGGCTACACGCACCACATAAAACCTGCGGTGTCCAACCCAGTTCCTGGAGCTCCTGTCATCTAATTTTCAATTTGAATCCAAGTTGACGCCCCTGGTGACGCAGATTGTCTGCTCGAGGAGGTTTCTGGGTGTTGAATGTGGTCTGCTTTGGTTAAGTTGGAATGATGGCCGACAGCCAAGATCAGGTTTTGTTACCATTGTGCTACATGCTATATCAGTGGAGCTCAATTATGCACCTCTTTCATTCTTAAGTCCCCTGTTACTAACACTGGATTGGCCATTACAACAATATGCGTTGTCTGTCTGTCTGCGTGGCACCTGACCCAGGTCGACCTACTTGGTGGAACGTTTGGAAATGGTTGAGCATTCACACTCCAGTTGGGCATTTCAAAAAGGATAACGGTGGGATAACTCAAATGAGAAAAGTGAAGAACTGTCTCGATTCTGGAATATTGACTGTTGTAAAAACTGTGGTTCCAGGTTTTATACAGTGCTGGTGTCTGGCTACATAATATATGCTGCTCTGTAAAAACCCCGAGCACTCCAGCTGCAACATCTATGCTGCAGAGGTTTTCATATTACCCTCTTCCGCAAAACCTGAGGTTAGCGCAGCATGACCGGTTTCTAAAATAAGCTCTCACTGCTTTCCATGGAAGTTCTGCAGCGCAGCAGTCATTTGTGTAGTCGCAGTTGCAGTGGTTTGAGGTTGGAAGTGTGGTCTCGAGACACAGTTCCCCAGCTTGACACTAGGGGCAGCGCTGGAGCGCGTCTCTGTGCTCTGTGACTGATCCTGTTCCACCCACAGTCCTCTGAGAATTCACACCTCAGTTAAGCTCGGCCTTTGAGGGCCTGTTGACAGTGTCCTTGTTTTGCTGTCGCATGATCTCTCACTCTTGTCAGTTTCCCACTTGATTTCCTGACAGTTCCTTTCTTGTCATCTCCTCCCATCTCTACCTCCGCCCCCTCGCTCTCCCCTTCTCTCTCCTGTCTTTCACTCTCTCGCCTCTCTCCCTCACTCACTCCTCCCCCTTCTCTCTCTCTCGCTTTCTCGTGCTCCCGTCTCTCTCTCTCTGCAGCAGTATGGAGATGACTCCCATTATAGTGACCATGAGGGACTCTCAGCCTCTCCCTTCCTCACCCAAGGCATTGTGGGTAAGTGTGTTGTTGTCTCACCTCGCCGCCTCTGTCCAGGTGAAGAGGCTTATGCTGGAGGCTTAATTGGCTCTCGCAGGACAGAGGAGTTCTTGACCCACCACGACCATCCCCTCCTCCCACCTGCCCACATCCTTCACCTTGCAACTCCTCTACTTCATGTCCTCCCACAGCCTTCTACTATTGTGGAAGCGTTGAGTAAAAAGATTTGATCCCTTGTGGCACTCGTTCATTCTGGCATGTGGCCCTTGTTGGGTCTATTACTGTAACTCTGGGCCAGGCATCTCAAGATCCTGTTGGAGAGGTCTGCAGGTTTAACTCCAGTCCTGGAGGGGCCACAATGTCTGCAGGTTTAACTCCAGTCCTGGAGGGGCAGCAGTGCCTGCAGGTTTAACTCCAGTCCTGGAGGGGCCGCAGTGCCTGCAGGTTTAACTCCAGTCCCGGAGGGGCCGCAGTGTCTGCAGGTTTAACTCCAGTCCCGGAGGGGCCGCAGTGTCTGCAGGTTTAACTCCAGTCCTGGAGGGGCCGCAGTGCCTGCAGGTTTAACTCCAGTCCCGGAGGGGCCGCAGTGTCTGCTACTTAAAGTTGGCTTAGAATACGGATGCTGGGTTAACTCGCTCTGTAAAAGGCTGTTGTGCAGTGCTCAGCGCCCAGGACAGTAATGGATTGAATTCCGTGTTGTGCTAGTATTGACTGGCCAGAAGCCTTGTGAGAGCGAGCATAATGGGCTGCGCTGCTCAGGGATATGGGAGGGAGATGGTCAGCTGGGGAAAAAATGAATAAAGAAAGATAAAAATACAATTTTTTTAAATATTAAGACCACTATGACTGGTTAAATCTTTAGTCGAGTTCAATTTACGGAGCCTTTTTTCCTGGAGTGTTTTCGTGTCTCAGTTTTTTCGTACACAGGATTTTAAAGAAAGGAAGATTGATTAAATAAGAAGTTGATTGGCCTTAAAAATCCCTGCTACAGTCAGAGCTTTCGGGTTGTCTGCGCGATATTGGATGTTTTGTTGTAAGTGGTGTCGCAAGGATGATTTTTGGGGAAGGAGCCATTGAGAGTGGAAGGTGTAAATGAAACTGAAGCCGTTAAGAGGAGGAGTTCATCACCTCCCTGCGCGTCCCTCTCGTTCCCCCTCTCATTCTTCAACTTCTGTTTTCTTTCTCAGGTAAAAATGAACGAGGCTCCTACACTTCTTCCTTTGGTGCTCAGGTGAGGCTTTTCTTACTGTTAGTTTCGTTTCTCATGGGGGAAGTCCTGAGGGGGGGGGGGGGGCGGCGCAGTGGTATATTAACTGACCGTCTGGCCTCCCTGCAGTGCTATGTTCCCTTCCCTCCTGGGGTCTGTTCCAACACTGGTAAAAAGTTCCCTCTTTCCCTCCGCTCGTCTTATCCTTCTAGAGGAGAGAAGGAAGCATGGAGGGATAAGTTTTCTAGAGTGTCCCTGTCTAGAAATGACCTTCATCTGAATTATACTTTCTTTGCTGTGCTGGTGGCTAGGGTTTGGGATTTGAAGCTGTTAGTCTTTTCCTGTGTGTGTGTGTGTGTGTGTGTGTGTGTGTGTGAATTTTTGTGCATATGCTATCGACGCTCATTCGTTTGCTAATGCTAATCTGCGATGTGCTCATCAGGTTTACTCTGCCAATGCTATGAATGCTAATAGCAGCATGCATGCTAATACTAATGGCACTCCTGGTTATTGCAGCCCGGGTTCCTGCCAAATATGGCCATGCCCAGCCCAGACACCCTCTCGCCCTCTGCGCTGAAGACCGCCACGCAGTTCTACTCCTCCTATCCCAGCAACGCCCGGCGACGCCCCGCGGACGGCACAGTGGGTAAGAGGAAGTGACCTGTCTGGACTAGGCACCCATTGTCGTTTTTGGCTATAATTGATATTTCTGTTAATGCAGTTGGTGTAGGTCTTGTAGCATGTTGAAAATTTTCTGCTGAGGAGTGTGGTCAAGAGGTCAGTTCCGATCCTGAGCTGAATTACCTTGTTCTCTCTCTGCACAGAATCACAGCCCAAGAAACTGAGGAAAGTTCCCCCGGGTCTGCCTTCATCAGTGAGTATATAAGACACTGTCTGTGCATCGACCACACACACACACACGCACACACACACACACACACACACACACACACACACACACACACACAAACTGCGATTCTGCTCTGTAACCAGTGCTTGCTGTGCACTTTCAAGTCATAATGCTCCGAACACTATTCAGTCATGAGAGAACTGTACTGCCCTGTCAAGCCAGACGGCAGTAATCCACGAACTTCTCAAAATTGGGGAAAACCCACCATTGACCCTCTACAGCACCAGCTCCATCTATTTTCAGCAGAGATTATCCTGATCAATACACATGTACAGAGTTACTGCATTTGCAAGTTAGCAGTATGGGCAGGAGGTCAAGCCAAAGGGCAGAATCTGCAGTATCTCCTCTCTGGGTCAACTTCTCAAAGATATTTCCATTCACCAAAAATTCAGGGTCTAACAGGAAATCTGTGTCATTGATAACATTGCGGTCCACGTAATTGCCTTCCAGTACCAAGAGTAAAACTGTAAGGCCAATTTTCTCAGTTTCACGGTTTTGCGGATACTGCCGTCTGGCTTGACGGGGCCGTGTCGGCTCTGAGTCGGGTTACAGTGATGTCTTTGGCAATTTTAGTGTGTTTCTTAGGCCCCACTACACTTGGCTTTTACGTGCATTTTGGGTGATCGGATCACAAGTGGTCAGCGCTAAATACAAGTGCAAATGGGCTCCAAGACGCGTTGAGATCCGATCGCTCAAACCTGATGAGCGCGGGACAGCGCGCATGACGGACCTATGCTGATTGTACCAGAGGTTTTAGTTTCGGACACATTAATGCACATAATTTCACAGTCTGTCCATCACTGTCATGTAAACAGTGCATTTGAGTCTATCGATCAAAGTAATTTCAGTCCGAATCTGGGGGGGGGAGAGACGTTGGCATGTAAATGTAGCTAATGACCCGTTGTCCTTCTAACGACCTGTCACAGTGACTGTAATCTTCTAGAGTCCGGTGTCTGAGCCCAGATTAAGATCTCTCCTCCTCTTCCCACTGTCAAATGTACTGACCCCCCGCGACACGCCCACCCCCTCCTCCCCTTCCCCATTTCCTCTCATGGACTTGGACATCTTGTATCACACCCCTATCAGAAGCCCTGCTTCTCCCAGGGCTTTCCATTGCGTACAGGAGGTTGATCTTTTCCCCTGTGTATTGTGACATCACAGCAGTAGTGTCACTATGGCACCCCCTGTCTGAGTGACGCTTGTGCTGGGAGGGGCTCTGTGGAATCTTGCAGTCTTGAGTTGTAGAACATGCCAAGTCATTGATGTCAGATTTTTTTTTTTTTTCCCCCCCATTCATTCTTTAATAATCTGTTTTCCATCTGATTCCCTCTGGCCAGCACCCTTGGCTCTATCGCTTTATTTGCACAATGTCTCACGCGTACACATGCTTCTGCCCCCCCCCGCGTACCCAGTTTACCCGACCCTATCCCACGAGCTTAATGTTCATGCTTGCCTAATCTCTATACTAGTTCTGTCCTGAATCCCACTGTGTACATCTCAATCTATCCATTCATCTGTCCATCTCTCTCTCTCTCTCTCTCTCTCTCCTCCTCTTGTGGGTTCCCTGTGGAGTTGGACTGCAGCCAACAGTCGGCAGATGGCTCTGTAATTAGAAGTGCATCTCTCTCTCTCTCTCTCTCATATCCCTGTTCTTCTCCCTCTTTAATCAAATTACAAGGGGAAAAAGTGTCTGCAGCGTTGGCGTTCTCCTGCTACTCTTCCCGCCCACAGGCTGCGGAGGGGCGGAGAGGGATGGTGTGCTGTGGGCTTTGATGTCAGTAATGCATTGGAGAGAGACTGAATCAGATTGGGGTTCGATTCTGATTTCCCCCCCCCAGAGCATTCAGATTTTTTCAATGGCATCATCATCATTCAATACCAACTGCCAGTTGGACACCAAACAACCCCCCCCCCGCCCCCCCAATCCTTGAACTTTTCAGCTTTCTTTACGCTTCTTTCTTCAGATTATTAAAATGCTATTTCTATTCGCAACCAAACCCCCTCCCCCCCCACTCCTCCAAATTTCTATACATTATATCACCAAATGTGTGCGGACACTTAACTGACACCTCATTGACATGTATGGAAAGCTGACATTATTAAATCTGAAATACTGCCAGTTGAATTGGTCATGGAATGGATTGGTTGGTATGGGCTCTTGGGTAGACTGAACTTTGTTTGGCAGAGTTTTCACATGATTCTGCTCCATGACTTGTACATTTTCACCTTTTTTGCCCCCTCCCAACTCCAATTGGTCTCTGTGGAGCCCTGAGTAAGGGAGGGGTGAAGGTGTCATAAGGCAGGGCTAAAGGTTTAAGTGCAACGAAATCCTCATGGTAAACTGATTTCAATTGCAGCGCCCGCAAATGGAAGATGAATATCTGTCCCATCAGACCATACTGACCAGTTTATTCCAAATTAAAATTTTCAGATATTTTGAACTTCAAAATGGCTTCTCTATGCATGTTGATTAGATTTCAGTGATGTGTCCACATACTTTTGGCTATATATTGCGTGCAGACTGCCCCCCCATGTCTTCTCTATGATGGAACAAGTCCCTCCAGATTCCAACCCACTGCCTGATTGATCCTGATCCTTGCTTCCTGTGAGAGACTCCTGGGGACTGTTAAACGAATCTTCATTCATCTGCTGCTTTGATGGGCAGGAGTGGCGGTGGTGATGTCACTAGAGGGGTGTGGCCTTACTTTCCAGTTCCCACATAATCTTGCGCAGCCATGGGCCTGTTCCCTCTGTGCTGAGGTGGGACTCAGATAGTGTTTGCTGTGGATTCAGTCACTGATCTGTGCTCTACTGATCTTGACTGGTATGTTTTTGCGGGCTTGGAGATGGAGATTAGCAGGGTTTCAATTTTTGGTAATTGGGGCGAGCGCATTGGTCAACTCAATGTGCCCCCCTGTTTTCATGTATGTTTGTCATCAACCGACCAACTGCTATGCTCGAAATTGCTAACCGAGGGTGCATTGTGCTGACCAATGACCTGACCAATAAGGGACTCGCTGCACTCGACCCACACACGCTCTGCATGCTACTAGTTTAATTTGTTGTGAAATGGCTGCAGTGCACAATTCATTGCTTTTGAATCCATTGTTTGGACATTTGAAAAGCAGGCTGCTCTGTTCGTTGCTGGGCTATTTCTGCGACCATGAGGAGTTACTACCTCTTACGACTCGAGCTACCCCTGTGTGAAGCCCCGACGAAAGAGTGTTGGTTCGCATTTACTGTCTGCGAATAAGTGATTCTCGTGCTTTGAGTTCATTAGTGGGAATCAAGCCTTTTCCTGGAGCTGTACGTGTTCGCAAATTAGCATGCGTTTCTTGCATTGTAATGCCCCAGATGAATAGACCCAATGCTGGCTAACTGGTTACTGTAATGTTGTGTTATTTGTGTGCTCTGCAGGTCTACGTCTCCACATCTGGGGAGGACTATAGCCGGGACGGCACCGGATATCCTGCCTCAAAGTCTGGAGCTGCCTACTCCAGCCCATTCTACATGCAGGGTAAGCCAATCAGCAGAGAGCCTCAGGGCACTGCCCAAACAAGGTGTGCGCACTGACGGATGATTTGTGCACCCATTCACTGGTATTTACCCTTGCTCTACCCCTATCGATTTTCTTGACAGATCCCTCTGATCCCTGGGGCCAATCAGCATACACGACACTGTTGGGCAATTCACCTATCATGAGCCAACAGGGCGCTTTCCCTCCAATCAGCCACCAGGACAGAATGGTGAGGCCACACTTCTGGTGATGTGATCATTTTGAGTGATTGAACTACAGTACCCATAATGCTCAACCCACCCTGTTGTCGTGTCCCACCTCCCCCGCAGAAGAGGCAGGGCCTGCCTATGACATCACAGAACTACCCTCTCCACAACACTGGGGTCAACGGCAGTTTGCCACCCAACTTCCACCCTGGGTCGGCGGAGTACGGCGCGGCCAACCACACGCCCCCCGTCAATGGAGCAGAGGGCATGATGGGTAAATGAGTATTTGTTTTTACAGATGCTGGTAGTTGCCAATAATGTCTGCACATCCCAGTTCTCAACCAATGTCAGTGAATTCCAGGATCATGAAGGTAAACATCCTTACTTGGGTCCAGCCACCAAAATTTGTTAGTTAGCCATTAGGTAGCACAAGCTATTTTGTGACATTGGCTAGATTACTATGAGAGAGCGAAATGCACAACCAGACTTTTCTATTCTGGACTCTGGATTTCCCACCTGGAGCACTGCAGTCAAAAAGCTTCCTTTTTAAGTTTGTTAACCTCTGCCTCGCCTTGTTTGATGTCCTGCAGGTAGCCGAGGTACTGCATCAGGAAGCTCCGGGGATGAGATCGGCAAGGCCCTGGCCTCGGTGAGTTGGGCCATCGAACCGTGAGAAACTGGATAATCTGATTGGTGAAAGGGAGTTTAAGGTGGGTGTGAGAGGTTTTTGACCCCTGTAAATCCTGTCATTCACAGATCTATCCTGCAGACCACAACAGCAACAACTTCACCTCGGCCCCATCCACGCCAGGGGACTCCCCACAGGGCATCTCAGGTGAGTGGGCGTGGCCAGGTGAGGTGGGGTGGGGGGGTGGCGTAGACCGTAGCTTTAAGGTCCCCTATTGTCACAAGGTACACTGCCAATTAGTTATTACAAACCATTTAAAAATCTTTCCCCTCTTGACATCACATGGGGAAGAAACCAACCGGAGGCAAGAAAAGCTGATCAACTTCTGCAAAACAGTCAATCAGATTTCATAATTCTGCATGGTCACTCCCCCTTGTAATGTCAGGAAGGGGAGATTTTGAACTGGCTCATTAACTGTGCACCTAACGGCATAATAGAGGACCTTAAATGGTAACGGCAGTAGTCAACGAGGGCTGTATCTGTCCCTGGCTCTCACACCAACTTGTGTCCTTTAATTACTTAATTTGCCTCACCATTTATTACATGGTGACATTTAGTTGCAATTCCTGAATGGATCTTGACTGAACACATTTGCTTTAAGATATTTGATGGAGAGAATGTTGCGGTGCAAGCACCAGTTGGGCCCTTGAGCAGGGCCCCTGACCTAACCTCTCATTGCTCTAGGAAATTCGCACCCACTTTGTCTAATCAGCTGTAAGTCACTTTGGGTACGTAATAGTCATGTAACTTTTGATTATTCTCGCTCTTTCTGGTACCTCTTGGCGTCCGATTTGATAAATCTTTTTGCCCATTCGGAACCAATAACACGGCTGAAGATTGGCTCGTGTATTGTGTTTTTTTTTTTTTTTTTAAACCAGTCTTTGGCCATGTTAATTTTGCATGTGCAGAAAGGTTAGGTGCATTACAGTGATGAAGAAAATTAATTTGTATAAAATATAAAAGTTTGTATTGTGCTGCTTATGTGATTGGATCTGGTGAGATGTCGAGCACTCTTTCCAGCTACGATTTCCTGAGATGCATAGCCATATGCCATCGAGTCTGTAATGTTATGTTAGGGTGCAGTTATGCGCATGAGTCATGAGTGTCAAGTGAATGGCATCACAGCAGTTGCCACATGCATGCACTGCATGTCAATTTTTTAGAAGTGGAACATTGTTTTGCGCTCAGCGTTTCAAATTTTAGTCGCAGCCTTCGGTCAAATGTAATTGTATTTTTGTATTTTGTCTGCTCGCTGAAAACAAAGTTGCTGGTACTATGTGCTGCTCATTATTAAATCGAACAAAATGAGCTTTTCAACGTTGCCAGTACCTTCAGTACGAATGCAAGCAATGCGAACAAATAATGATGCTGCGTCTTTGGGCGTTTTTTTTTTTTATTTATTTATTTATTTATTTTAAATCCACGGTTTTTTTTTTTTTCCCCCCCAATACAGACCATACTGACACACATGACGTGTTTAAACGGTATACATTATGGGCTCGATGCATTGTGGGCATAGATGTGGGGATATCAGTCTCAAACTGCTCATCAAGCACCCTGCACTTGTGATTATTTGAGCGAGAGACTTGAGCCCTTACAATAAGTACGTGACACGCACGCTAAGAGGCCTGGCGTGATCAAGCATGCATATTTGGACGGCCCTCCAACGACAAGAGAACTTTTGCGGGTGAATTCGACTCTTAGAATTGCAGTGCCACCTACTGTACGGATGGGAGAATTGCATTTTCTTCTTGTTGGAATTATTTCTCCTGTCTATATTACCTTGTTTCGGCTTGAAGTGCATTCATTCACGGTTAAAAATTGATTTAGGATTATTAATGTAGCTGCTGCATTGCTAAAGAATGTAAGTGTCTTATGCTGTGTGATCCTGTGTTCAGCCACTGCGTCGCAGTGGTCCAGGAATTCGGCTCAGGCCGCACTGTCGCCGAACTTCGAGGACGGACTGCATGCGCTGGTGAGATTCTGCGCGCCTTTTCTTTTTTTTTTTCTTTTTTTTTTTTTTTAACTCGGATGGCTGGGAGTGTGCGCAGTACAGTTGGACTTTTACTGCATTGTTTCATTGTAGGTTATTGTTTGTATCGTTGTACTTGTGTGTGTGTGTGTGTGTGTGTGTGTGTGTATATGTGGAATTATTTTTATCCCCCGCCAACACGAAGTGGGAGGGGGATATAGGTTTGTCCGTCCGTTCGTCTGTGGTAAAGGGGACAGCTTTACTCAGAAACTAATACAGATACAGTAACCAAATTTGGTGTGTAGCTTCAGACCATAAAGGCCTTGATCGAGTTCGAAAATAAGAAGCGCACGATTGGCGGAGGATGTTGTAGACCATGTCGACTTGCTTGTTCTGTATATGTGTAATTGTACGCAATGATGTGTTTAAGTGTAATTGTGTGATAGTTGTGCGTATGTTATTGTGCGTATAAATGTGATTGTGTTTGTGTGTATATGGGCCATTGGGGGTAATTATTTGTAATTCTATGTAATTGTGTGTGTGTGTGTGTGTGTGTGTGTGTATATATTTGCAATTGTGTGTGTGTATGTGTGTGTGTGTATATATATATTTGCAATTGTGTGCATAAATGCAATGAGTATATATGTGGCATTGTTTATTTTATAGAGGTAATGAGTAGTTGTATGTAAGTGCGTGTATAAATGTATTTGAGCAAATATGTAATTAATTGTAATTGGGTCTGCATGCGTAACTGGAAGTAATGGAGTGTGACCTTGTGAAACCTGTGCTCCCTGCAGCAGAGTAAGATGGAGGATCGGCTTGAGGAGGCCATCCATGTACTGAGGAACCACGCGGTGGGGCAAACGCCCGGAGCCGCCGGCGTGCCCGACATGCACAGCCTGTTGCAGAGCGGGGGTCTGGGGGGGCTGGTGCCGGCCTTCCCCAACGGCGGCCTGTCGCTCGCCAGCCGCCATCCCACCATGGTGAGGCTCTCCCTCTGTCCCGCGCACCCCTGCTCTCAGCCGCCAAACTCTTCTGCTGACCTCCTGTCACCTGAGCAGAACTGCGTCTGTCACTCTGATGATTCGTTTCGCTGCCTGTTGTTCATCAGGGTGGTCATATCCTCACTCTTCTCCTGTTTCTCATTCATTCGTGTTTTCCTCCTTTCTCCCTCCCTCCCTCTTTTTTTGTTCTTTGTTTGGTCCTTCTCTACATACAAATACAAATCCCCTTTCCACTCTCGTACCGTTCAATCCAGCTTTTTACTTTACTCTCTGCATCATTCTGTTCATCTGTTAAATTTGACTCATTTCGTCTGTCTGACTTTGACTCTCACGCTCATTCAGATGACTTTAAGAACTTGGAAAAACAGTTTCTTATGGAAAAATTAGAATGGAGTAACATGCGGAACTCTTTTTTTTTTAATGTTATGACTTGAAAAAATCACAACAAAGAAAACCAGAAAGTACAACTAAAACAAATTTATTCTTCACAAAAAAAGGTTGTACAAAAAAATTTATCCACTATTCAATTCTCTAATAACACTCCAATGCCACTATTTAACTGTTGCCAAAACAAAACTCTGCTCTGCTCTCTTCTGTCTGCTCTCTGCTCCAAATCACAGCATTTATATAGACTAGCAACCTTCTAGAAAGATCCACAGGATTCTAGGTAAATCCCGCCCCCTCCAAGCAGGAAAGTGCCAAAAGCTTCTAGAAATCACTAGTCTTTTCTTAATGATTTTACAGACACGCCACCAGAGGGTGCCAAATGAACAAAATAAATATAGCTGACCAGCAAGGCAGCAAAACAGCATGTAACAAATCTTCATTTACAAATGAAATATAATGCAGTACAAAAAATTATCATACTTAACATTAAGGTCCCTAAGAGTTGGAACTGTGTGCATCTTCTGTGTAAATTGTGAGATGAACTCTGCTGAATCATGTGTACATCATAAATTCTTTATTTACAGCTTCATTATATAATACCAATTAATACAGGAGTAATAAATGCAAATGTATTGCATTAACATTATAGTCCCTTTTATGTATACATTTATACATATTCATTCATCTAAACAAGCTAATGCATGCATTAATTAGAGGTTATACTGCTACTTGCAAGTATTTGTGCAATTGTTGATAAATGTTAATGGCTACATTAGCTCGTGCCAGTTCACATGACCTCATCATTAAGCGTTGGCGTAACGTTAAGTGATCTCTCTGCTCTCTCTCTATAGGTGGGAAATCACCATGATGATTCAGGCCTGTCCCCCAGTGGGGCCCTGCTGCACCCACATCACCCCCAGGTCTCCACCCAACCCCCCTCCCTGTCTGAGGCCTTCTCAGGTGAGTGTCTGCGGCGGCGGCCCTGGAACTAAACCATAGTATCACCCGACTCACGTCGTCGGGGAGATGCAATAAAGCAGGCAAACCAAAGGAGCTGAAGTATACCAACATAACTTAAGATATGGACATGAAGCTGTGAAGTGATTTAAAATGGTGTAATTCTAGAACACTGGCTTCTGTGTTTTAGAGTTCTGACGGAACATTCCAAGAGGGCCTGCTGTTCAGTGAGGGGGGTTGAGCTAATGTTAATGCGCTAATCGGGCATACCCAGTGTTCCACCCTGTGAGGGTGCAGGTGATAGGGTAGGGTCTCAGTAGAGCCAGGCTAAAGGGGCGTATCCTCTGACCTCACTCAGGTGTGTCTGGAGGCGGAGCCCGGTCCACACACTCCTCTGCTCACGACATCAAGCGGGAAGAGAAGGAGGACGACGAGAACTCGTCCAATGCCGACAAGTCCGAGGAGGAGAAGAAGGAAGGGAAAATGGCCCGCACCCGAACAAGGTGACTGTCTCCAGTTTGGCGATTCCCATGACCATCAGCCTGCCTGGTGAATGATTTGGTCTATGGGAGGTATTGGGGCCCCAAGGCGTTGGTTTAAGAATTTTATGTAAAATGGCAATTGTGGGGCGTCAACATTCAGTATGAACGCACACTGCATGTATGTGCACTCACGGGTGAGCGCACACAGCACGTATGTGCACACACCATCACACGCGGGTGTGCGCATACGATCCACTCATTGTGGAGTCTGCTTAACTGTTGTACTTTTCACACGCCGTCGCGAGGCTAATTTGATGGTGTCTGAGAGGATACTGCCATTTAGCGCAACTTTTGGCGGCAGAGGTGCCATTTTTAGTTTGTTTTTACGCCTCCCCTGTCTGTGTAGAATGTTTATCCCACATGGGTGGTGAGAAAGCATGATCTTTATGCACATTTTCGATTTTTGTTGAGAGGCGTGTAATGAATTTAGTATGAAATAATAGGCGCCATTGTATGAACGGGTGTTATACGGTTTTTTTTTTTTGGTTTTTTTTTGGCGGGGGGGGGTGCTTGTTTTCGTTGTGTGAGAGGCCTGTCTCATGGCCCTCCAGCTGTCACAGTCTACCCCCCCCCCCTCCTTTCTTGCATTGCTTACAGAGATGAGACCATTTCCTTCCAGACTCTCAGCTCCCCGTCCGCGTCTGGAGCAGAGTAAGTTTTCCCCTCTGCACCACAAGCTAAACTAACCCAGAAATACCCCCCCCCCCCCCCAAAAATGCGCTCCGTATTGTAAACGAAACGAGAACATCCTCTGCCCGAGCTTTTATTGGTGTGTTTTCCTTGTGATTCACACATCTCACGAGATGAATCTGAATTTGCTTGATGCAAAATGATAAAAAAAATTATAGGTTGCAACTTCATCTTAATTTCCAATTTGAAATTTTCATTCATTTCAATCAAAGCTCATTTGTCGGTTTGGTCCGTTATTTTCACCTAAAAGTAAAACTAATTAAAAAAAATGTTGTTTTTTTTTTTTTTTTTTTTTCCTCTCTCTAGATTTAGTTTTTTTTTCCCTCTTTCCCTCTCGTCACAATTGTGAAAATATGCCTCTGGTGTGGTGATTATATACGTAATTGATAGAAATCTAAGAAATCTACACTGTTTTGGAATTCTCTGGCGTAACTGTTCAGCCATCCCAGTAAATACTTTGATTAAGAAACATTATTTCTGCTGACACTTCCAAAAGCAGTTACATTTTAGTTACATTTCCAACAGTTACTACGCTCTCCAGCCTATGTGGGATATCACTGTGTGCGTGCTGATGCTAAATATATTTAATTTTGGATTCTTTCTCTTCAGTTGATGGGCTCATGAATGCAGTTCTTTATAAATCTGGTTCACGTGACTGGATTTTTAAAATTTTAACAGATATTGAGTTACGTTCTGCGACGACCGAAAAATTATGGTTGGTTTTGTGTTAGGAATTTACCAAATTTCACGCTGGTCGAAACTGTGTTCACCAGTTCATTGGCTTATGAAAGATGAGTTTATCAAACTGGAATAAGCTGACCCTCGATTACTTGCTACTCGTCTGTAAGTTGTTAGACATGTCAATTACATAAAGTAAATGTTAGGAGCAGGAAATGGTAAGCTGTACCCCGTATGTGTGTGTGTGTATGCTTGGTCTTGTGTGCCTTTTGTGTATTTTTGCAGGTACTGTGGTTTTGCATGAATGTGTGCATTGGTCTGCGTGCAATGGAGGCGCTTGAGCAGTGCCACTCTTTTACTATATAGGAGTAATTTTGTTTTCCTCGTTTGAAGTTTACTCTTATCTGCTCCCTATCTCTCCATCCACGCCCTCCCAAAAAAAAAAAAAAAAAAAAATTAAACACGCACAAACATACAAATTTTAAAAATTAAAACCCCCGCTCAGTCAAGACCTGGATGAGGAGGACCTGCCCGTGGAGGTGAAGGCGGAGCGGGAAAAAGAGCGGCGGGTGGCCAATAACGCCCGCGAGCGGCTGCGGGTGCGAGACATCAACGAGGCCTTCAAAGAGCTCGGCCGCATGTGCCAGCTGCACCTGACCAATGAGAAACCGCAGACCAAACTGCTCATCCTGCACCAGGCCGTAAACGTCATTCTCAACCTGGAGCAGCAAGTGCGAGGTTAGTGGCGCAACCAGACGGGTATCCCGTAGTGATAGGTCTTATTTGGAAAGCTTTCTCAAAATTCCTAGTTCTAGAGCTCTAGATACTAGCATTGTGACATCAGTGTAGGAATGTCCTGTGCGCATTCCATTGAAACATTTGTGACATCACAGATCTGTGACATCACACATTTCAGAGTTGGAGCAATATCTCAACCTGGAGCAGCTAATGTGGTGTTAGTGAGGGAGGGGGGGTGGATCTGTGTTATACCCTTATCAGAATGGCATGGGGCTGTCTATACCTTTTTATTTACATTTAACTGTTTATCGGCTGCTTTTCCAATGTGTTTATGACCTGTCTCCTCCATCTGTCTGCCTTCATGCCTGGCTGTGTTTGTGGGGGTGGTGATTAATATTTGCTGTTAGGCTTGCATACTTGCGCCATTCGTTTCACGTTAACGCTTTTTTTTCCCCCTGATGTAACCCGGCTGCGCTTTGATGCACTTCCTGCTTCCTGTTTTATCCTCTCAGCTCCTGCTAGCTGGGTTAATGCTCCCCGCTCCCTGTGAATTCAGTTTGCTTTGTGTATTGCTTCTGCTTACACATCCTTTACATTGCATACTACTTTTTTTTTTTGTAAATTTATTTTTTATACCTTTTGTTTCGCTCCTACTTTCACTTGGTTTCTCCTGCCGTGACCTTGTGAGCTCACCACCTCTGCAGAAATGACTCCATTTCTGATGAGCTTTGGATGAGGCTGTCGCATACTGCCCGTCATTTCACTGTCCTTCTCCTCTTCGGTCCCTTACAGTCTCTCCCTACTCCGTCCCCCCCCTTCCTCCACCTCTCCCTCCTTTAACTGACTTTTTCTCCACCTCCTCCCCTCTCTGAGTCTCCCTCTCTCTCTCCTCAGTTGCAGTATGCGCACATGGTCCCTATCAGTATGCCTTCCATACTGGGTGGGAGGGTGGGGGGTGGGTAAATCTGTCTGTCTTCTCTTGCTTGGACAGTCCCCAGTGGCCGCCACCTCCCTTCCCCAGGTCACTACCACCCCAACCCCCTCCTGTGGGGCTGGGCTCTTTGCTCCAGGTGTTTATGGGAGTGAACAACACTTGCCTACCTGTCACCTTTTTTTTTTCTTTTTATGATGCGTTTATGGACTGCAAACACTCAAAGTCTTGAGATTAGGTGGTGGACACGTGCCAAATCGAAAATTAAACAAATTGGAGCAAATAAACATTTACGGTTCTGGTCACGAGCACTGGTTATGGAATTGCATGATTCCGGAACCCCTTGAGCATTCTTGCCTCTAGAACCGCTCCTTCCTCCTGCTCAGTCCTCATCACTCGGGGAAACGTCAGTCCTCAGACTTGCCAGGCCTCACAAATGCCTCAGGTTCTGGCACTCCAGTTGTGCTTTACCCTTCAATCTCCGAAGTTCTGGCCACACCTTGCTTTGAATCGGCAGGATGTGGACCCTTGTTTTTAATCTACCCCTCATGAGCGGATTGTTCTCCCTGACAAACAAAATGGATGAGGAGAGAGGGACCAGTAGGGATGAGTCTTCCCCGAAATGCCAGCAGCTTGGTGGCAAACCCGGGCTGCTTATTTTCTGGGCCGTTTTTTGAAATGACGATTCCTGGTTTCATTAACTTTCAACTCCCCCCGCCCCAATCCTGCTCAATCTGGCCACACCTCTCACCCCGCCCCCAGCAGTGTAATTGAAGAGGGGCTAACGCCAGAGGAGAAGGAGCAGCGGGAGTTGGAGCGCCGGAGGGCAAATAACATTCGGGAGCGCGTGCGCGTCCGCGACATTAACGAGGCCTTCCGGGAGCTTGGCCGCATGTGCCAAGTACACCTGAAGACCGACAAGGCCCAGACCAAACTCATCATCCTGCAGCAGGCCGTGCAGGTGATCCTGGGGCTGGAGAGCCAGGTGCGAGGTAGGGCTCCCCTCGCCACAAGCCTCCGCACCATCAGAGGGCGCTGTCTGCTTATCTGCTTCCTACTGTTGCTGCTGCTGAATCCTTTTCCTCTCTACGGGTGATGAAACCTGGGAGTGTCTGGCCTGTCTGCTTTCATCTTCAGGCTGTCTTATCCGCTGATTCCGCCTCAGCACTGGCTTTGGATTTCTCCGTCAGTGTGCAGTGCCCATGCCATTCTGATTGCTTTTTTAATGTAACTTCTATAGCTAGCATATTAATTTTAATTTTAATGTTGTTCTTGCTCATTTTTTAATTCCTATGGGTGATGTGCAGTCTTGCATTACTAATATTATCGATTGCTCATGCTTGGCTCTCTAACGCCTATTATGGAGGTCTTCAGTGCATCTGAATCACGATAAGCAGATGTAAAACGGCATTACAAGCATTTTGTAGGCATTCAATGGCTGTTCAAGAGTTGATGCACAGTAGTATTTAAGTGTCATCAGTGTAAAAATAAAAATTGGTATCTGACCGGTTTGACCTGGATTCTTATTTATAGAAATGGTCAATAAAAGCGGACCTAATACAGAGCCCTGTGGTACACCTTTGTGGATAAATACAACATCCAAACAGACTGTCACATCTAATGCGCTGAGACCAATTACAAAGGTAGTTTAGGTAGTTTCAATTGCTTGCTCAGAGGCATGAAGTCTGAAGTTTTAAAACATCATGATCATCTGTGTCAGAAGCTTTGGACAGGTCAGTCAAGGGTGACTAACAGTGTTGCTTTTTGTCACGTGCAAAAGATTTGTTTACCACCTTTAGCCCAGCTGTCATGGTGCTATGTTTTTTCCTAAGGCCTAGTTGATATGTTGATAAAATGTCATTGGTGTATAAAAATGGGTTGATAACTCAAGGGTTTGAATAATTTTAGTCAGCAATGATAAATTAGGCTTGTACTATTTAAAATTCTTGGGTCTCCACCTCTTAAAGGGAGAAAAAGAGCAGTTTTCCATATTTCTGGAATTTCTTTATTTTTCACTGGAGAGATAAAAAGGTATGCAAGAGGCTCTGCCACAAAACAAGCTGATATTTTCAACAAGACGCACCTTAGAGCATGTACTCAGGCCGGGTCTAGGCCTGGGCCAATCTATCAGTGTGTGTATATATATATATATATATATATCTCAACACGAGATTGCTGCTATATCATACATGTCATATTTCTATTATCCAAAGTGAAGCACCCGGCCGTCATATTGATACACCCATATTGATTGTTCATAAAAATGAATGGTTTCCTATGAGACCAATTCAACTAAGTCCATATAAGCATTAAAATGCAGAGATGTGCGGCTGCCTTTTGCAGCAATAATCATTTGAAGGGCCGTAACAAAACATTTCATGCGTAAGTTAATGTAGAAATGCAAATTTGTCACTTTAATAAAAAAAAAAATCACGTTCGCTTGCTAGCTAACTGACTAAAGCGAACGCTAGTAATCGATGACTGTCTCCAGCGAGCTACCTTCGTTAACTTTCGGTCTCAGGGACTACATTGACTAAGCAGTCAAAGTGAGCAAGGTGGCTAACTAGCTAGCTACTTGTAATTCACGTTCCAGGACAATATTTCTGACCTGCATAATATTGAAGACAATGGACAACTCGCTTTGTCTGTTTATACAGAGTTCTTAAAGACAAGGAGGGGAGAAAGGCTTGGCTGTTAAAAATAAAGAGAACTAGAAAAGCACTCAGAGTGCAGAACCTCCGCCAGGGGGCAGCAAAGCTTAAAGCACGGCGATCGGAACTCCAGCCCATTGGAAAGACTTGTAATCTTGAACTTTGGCGTATATCTCAGCAGTACTTTGGCCTAGATATGCCAAAATTTAATCACCTCTTCCTTGAGTTAATACCCACCTACCCTGAAAATTTCGTCAATCCGGCCATAAGTTTTTGAGTTATGTTGTACACAATCAAACCAACTAACAAACAAACCAACAAGTAAACTGCACCGAAAACATATACCTCCTCGGCGGAGGTTAAAAATCTTTCTCTGTTCCCTCGATCCGTGCTGTGCAGTGATTATTTTTTGAGAGCAGTGTTAAAATAGGACAGGCGTTGTAAAGGAGTAGCCAGAGTTAACTAGCACTTCCTTTTAACAGCCTTGGCATTAGCCAAATGATTCAGTATGAACAATTCGGTCAGTGGCAAATATGCTCAATCAGGGTACAATAGAGTGAGGAAACCAGAGTAATTTGATAACTTATACGGACATTCATCGACGTGGCTTATAACAGCAAACTTTGAAGCAATGATCTTGTCAGAGGGTCATCCTTCATAACAAAGGTAGTTGCAGCTTGAGGGAGTTTTGCTGGCAGACATGGATTTCATGGTTTTCAAAAATCTCCTCGGGTCATTTAGATTTTCAATGATGACAAAGAATAATCTGATTTCGGCTTTCTCGAGGAAAGAGCAGCATTTCTTGAAGTTGTTTTAGAAAGATGCCAATCAATAGAAACCGTTGTCCTGGCCTTAGTCTGAGGGAAGTTGCTTTCCTGAATAGCAACTGGTAGTGTAGAGGAAAACCTGGGGTTATTATTCCCTTGATTCTGCATATCCTGAATGGGGCATGTGCACTCAAGATTTTTATGGAACCATCACTAATAGAATGTCCAGGTTCTGTCCACATCAGGGATTAGCTTTATTCTTTTCCTGTTAAAATGAAACAATCATGATATAAGTCCTGATAATTAAAATGTTTAAGCTTCCTCTTGCAAATGATGCAAGGCTTTAATTTGGAGACCTGGGGTGTTCCTGCCGGCATCAACAACAGCAAATCAACTGCGGACAATTTGTGGAAAATTCATCAAAAAAAAGTAAATTAAGATGGACCTTTCAGGCTATTTGAGACTCGGGTGAGCAGGTGAAGCGAAGAATTGGGATGGATTGATGGAATCACGAAGATTTAAAATCATCAGAAAGCCAATCCCTGTTGAGATCACCAATTAAAGCAGTTTATCTCTAAAAATAGCTTCTGAATACGCTGCAAATTATACAGGCTTTAATTTTGACTTTGGTTTAAATGGGCAGTAAAACACTGCCTAACTTGGTGTTAGTTTACTGTGTGTGGCTACATGTTGCAGTGTGCCTCTAGCGTATTGTAATTATATTAATCTTGTTAAGTGAATGCCCACCTCTTTCTCATCAAGAGCGTAACCTGAACCCCAAAGCGGCCTGCTTAAAGCGCAGAGAGGAAGAGAAGGTGTCCGGCGTTGTTGTGGGTGACCCACAGATGACTATATCAGGGTCGCACCCCGGACTCCCAGGCGAAGGACACAATTCTGTCGGTCACATGTAAAAGCACAGGTGAGTCTGCACTTGGAATGGTGACCCCTGTCAGTGCGCCATCAGTGGAGCTGAACGATCTGCTCGGGGTGTTGGTATATCTTTGTGTAGTGGTGTTTTGAGACGCATCTCCTTATGATTACTGTAAGTCTTAAAATGTATATTCTGGAATTCCCTGTCATTGCCATGAAGAATAAGCAGTTTATGAAAATTAAATTTCCTCCATTTGCCCGTCTCTGATAAGGTCTTAGCAGTGTTAGAATAATGTTCCATATATGCAACCATTTAGCCGTAATAGAATATTTTCTCAATTAATTGGCACAAATTTTTATTTCATTTTTGTAATTTGGCATGCTCACACTGCATTATTACTAGCTTCCTGTAGTAGTCACTCAGCATTTGTAGTGTTTTCATGCATTAGTAACGTGTGCTAACTTGCGTGAGAATGCTAAAATAATGGCAATAAAGCAAAGATTATTTCCTAATTTGTGATTACACATTTGCTTGTGTGTTGGCTCATTTTAAAATTTCTCCCATTTTTGTCTCCAGATCCTGTTGAAATTTCTAGGCGCTCGGAACGCAGTGGCCTTAACATTCTTCCACCCTCTCAGCGAGTGCCCTTAACGCACATACGGACTGTACATACAAGTATATAGAGAATCGCGCACACCCTCAATTACCAACTGCCAAAACTGACTGCCAATCTGGGACAACTCGTAGTCATGCTAACAGGATCAATTAATTTTTGTACTTTTTTGTGTGGTTTATGTATGTGTGCTTACATATACTTGCATACACAGACAGAAAATCTCATAATACACACACATGGCTTCCAATTAACATGGAACACAAGTGAGGTGCCCGACAGCTTGGACTTGAACTTGTCACTGCGGGAGACGCTCTGAATTAATGACCTGACAAACATGCACTGTGGTCATATTATTGATTTTGTGTGTGTTATGCGTGCTGAACATTTCAAATTTTTTTTTTTTTTTCCCCTTCCCAAAAATAAGGTAAAAATGATAGTTTGGAAATGTTTACTCACTTGTGCAAATTATTTTTATTTTTTTAAAGTAGTTTTGTCATTCCTAGCGGAGAAACAAACGCGTGCAGTCGTCTGTTTTGCGAAAGACTGGCCTTTCCCCAGTCGGTGTAACTGGAGGCGGGACTTAAGCTGGAAGTTCAAGTGATGCTGTCTGTCATCCGGCAGGAGTGTGCGACCTGATCTGCTGAGAAACAGTGCAGTTTTCCCAAAGTGTGCTGCTCTGCAGATGTGCATAAAACAGGAAGTGATGAGCTGAGTGGTCCTGCAGGAGGCGGGACTTGCTGGTATAATTATCGGCGGTATAAAAGTGCTGTTTTAAAGCACTTTTTTTCTTTTTCTTTTTTTTTTTTTTTTTAAAGCCTTGACTTTGCCCTGTCAGAACCTCCACACCCTTGTCTGCATGTCTTTTGGCTTTTTCTTGAGCTTTCGGCCCCAGCTTCAGTACGCGGGGTTACTTCACTATGCTTCCACTGGCAATGGACAAGGACTGACTGATGGAACAAGTGGGTAGGGGAGTAGCTCTGGTGGAAAGGACAAAATGCCCCCCTCCCCCCTCCCTCCAGGAAATGACATCACAAACTCGAGGCTTTGTTGTCCCTTGAATAGTTTCAGGAAGGCTTGAACTGAAACCTTCTGGAGCAGAGAGAGACTGACCTGCGGACTTCTGCCATGTCACTGCCCAAGCTGTGCCGTGCACTTCCTCCCCTTTATTTTCTTTTTTTAATTTTATTTTTTGCTTTGGTGTTGTGCGGGGCTGGCGCAAGGTCACAAGCAACAAAAAAAAATGGGAGTGTGAACTAAGTCCAGTTTCATGCCTACATAGAAGCATATGTAAGATGAACAAAATCTATATTTTTAATCGATTATACAGTGTAGATTTTAAAATAAAATGTGGAAAAAAAAAAAAACAAAAAAGTGTGGGAGGGGGGGTTGGGTGGAAAGATGAATGGACAGTTCTGGAAAGATTGATACTTGGTCCTGAATTAGTTGTACTGCCAGTACATGAACCGCCATTATGATTTTTCCTTTGAAGGCCTGGAAGAAAAACCTTAATGTGGGACTGAATAATTTCACTGGCTCTGTTTTCAAAGAGCGAGGAGAAGATCTCAACGATGGATTGGGGCATTAGGGAAGAGCTTTGGAGTAATTTCGCTTTAGTTTTGAAATTATTTGTTAGCTATAACTGACAAAAAGACTAGATGTGCAAGAAAACTTTGCTGACTGGGATGGGAGTAGTCTCTGGGTTACTTATGGGTTTTTTTTTTTTTTTTTTTAATAAGGGGCACAATCCTATAGTTTGGGATGACATTATTCAGTTCTTAATTGTGCCAGGGAGGCAAACGAGAATTTGTTCTTTTATACGCTTGGATTGTATTAGATTTTTTTTTTTTTTTTTTGATGGTAGCTATATATACCTTAACTCTCATCACAGACCTGTGACAGTTACAGGGCAGCTGGTGGTAAAGGGAATATGTATATGAGTTTTTTAATAATGCTCTCGTAGCCAATCCCACCTGTTTACCGTAGGTTTGGGACCTGGATGTTCTCTGTGAAAGAAAATATGCAACTGGTTTTGAATGTAGTGTTTCATACAAGGGGAAATGCTCTGCTTTAAGTATCAAATATCGCCCTGTTGTTTTTTTTCCCCCCCTTAGCACTACAGTATGAAATGTAGCTTTTGTCCCTCCCCCTTTTTAGTTGGTAAACAATTGAAATGATTTTTCTTCACATCTTGACTTGTTTGCTGTGGAGAGATGCATTGGGAAGGTCAGAATGTTATCATTTATTTCTTTTTAACGATTACACATTCTTTCCTCCATTTTGCCCATTTGAGCTAATGTTAATGGGAAGTGGTACTACCCTCAACCCACTGGAGGGAGCTCAATAATGTGTCTCGGAGTGGTTTCAAGGGTCAAACTGATTTTGTGGGGAGGGATGATCAATGGTGTGGCCTTTTCATTCTCAACAGCGGTCGTCCTGATGGGAGAGTGATACCTTAACAGTGCCTGAACTTGAACTTTTACCCCCAGTTCAAACCATTTCAAACTTTATTTTAGTTTGGACATGATACAATGGTAAGGATGACATACTTGGTACAGCCCATGATACTGCTGTCATAGTTTAAAGAGAACATTTACTTTATTCCTAAAAAGTATTGGGATTTTTCCCCCGTCCCAGAAATCCATTTTATCGATCATTTACCATTTTTATGTGCAAAAAGGAAACACTTAATGTTGAGTTGTAGTTTTATTTTCAATATAATTTAAACTCTGGGTTCAATAACATTTCTTTTGCTACTGTTTTGGTAGTGCTGTTCAGTAATTATCACTATCCTTTGGTTTTTTTTTTCCCCCCTCTTCTTCCTGTGTAGTTAATGGCCATGTGGCTAAACTTTGCTTATCAGCGCAGTTTCTGCACCGTTCTTCAGAGATGCCTTATTCAGCCTGCAGCATCAGTCTGACGCTCTACGATCACACATTTGGGGATTTTTTATTTATTTTTTTTTTTGGTGAGGGTTTCCCCCTCCTGACTGTCAGCCATCTTTCTCAATATTGAAACCCCCGTATTCGCCGAAACATTTGACGTTTGTTCACTGTTCTCATGCGTGCATGCTGGTCTCATTACCTGCAGTTATTAAGCCCTCCGGTAGAAATGAACTCTGCCATTTACCCCTTCCGCTGTCCAATAGAATGTAAAGTTTGGTCTTCACCAGTTGCTCTCACAAGCATTGTTTGAAAGTTATATTTTTTAATGAAGTTTTGCATTTAGAAGCTGCTCCTCAAGATCAGAAATGTGTACCATTATCTGTTTGGGACTTGAGTAGTCTGGGATATGTAGTCTCTCTGCTTGACGGTATGCCCATCACCTACACTTCCTCCAGACGTTGCTGCAGCTGAATCAGCCATTTTGCATACAGTTGGGACACAGAATAGAGTGCCTCCATTCTCAGTTAATTTTTTTTATATATATATAAAGTAGCTAATGAGAACTGTCGTGTATATAACAGTAATGTAGCAATAAATGTGCCATTTTTAATAACAGAAATATGCCTTTTTCAATGTCTGTCTTTTGAAACTTGTATACTTAAAACATAAAGGAAAAAAAAACATTGTAATAAAGGTTTTCCCACTACTGGAAAGTCTGTACTTAATTTAAATATGGCCCATTTTGGAAATGAACTGCATTGAGCAAAACGTAAGGTAATTGGGTATTTTCTGTATCATTACTGAGTACAAATGAAAACGCACCACTCGCGAAATCTGGAGTAGCTCCACGGATTGATATGTGAAGTATATACGTATGATGCATTTGAGATAATGAATGATTTAAGAAGATATGTAAATTTCATTCATGATAATGTTAATGCGCGAGAGAGGTTGAACTGGTGTAGGGGTCAAACAGGAAAGTCAATAACGGGTGTGACCGCCATTTGCATTGACACATGCGGTGCATCGTCGTCGCATGGAGTGGATCAGTCTCTGGATAGTGATCTGAGGGATAGCATTCCACTCCTGAACAAGGGCAACCTCAAGTTCTCGGATGTTGTCCATCTGGCGTCGACGTGAAAGACAACCAATTTCATCCCATAAGTGCTCGATGGGGGAGAGGTCGGGTGACAGAGCTGGCCACTGAAGCACGGGGATGTTCTCCTGTGCAAGGTAGTGCATGGACACCCTTGCAGTGTGTGCCCTAGCGTTGTCCTGTTGGAACGTGTGGACATTGTGGTGTTGGTTGAAGAACGGCACCTTGTCCCGGTAGTAGACGCCGTTCACCCTTCCTCTGCAGATACGGAGAGGGGTTCTGTGACGGTAGCTTATTCCACCCCACACCATAACGCTGCCACCACCCCAACGGTCCGTTTGAACGACACAATCGGCGTTATAACGTTCACCACGTCTCCGCCAATCACGTATACGGCTATCTGCGTTCCTTAAGTGAAATCGTGACTCGTCAGAAAAGATGACACCCTGCCATTGTTGTAGTCGCCAATTCTGGTGCCGGTTTGCCCACTGTAGACGCTGGTTTCGCTGACGATCCGTCAATATTGGGCCGAAATAAGTACCTTGTGCACGCAGGCCTGCAGCTCGCAGACTGTTCCGTACGGTGTTTGGGTGAATGAATCCACGTCGTCCTTGGACTTGAGCAGCCGTTCTTGTCGCTGGCAGTGTTCGGTCTCGGACATGATCCCGTACGATCTGACGGTCCTGACGTGCCGTTGTCACACGTTGTTGACCCGGTCGAGGACTGTCCTGAGTGCTCCCCATTTGCAGAAACCTTTGATGGAGTCTTGTGATCGTTGTGTGTGCGCAGTGGTCGTCGTCTGGCAATTTCCCTGGTGCTGGCGCCAATTTGAAGCATGCCTATGGCACGTTCCCGTTCAGGGGCTGCAAGTCGCGGCATAGTGTCGTCGTTTCACAAGTGTCAGTGAAGAAGTGAAATTTGATTCGGATTCACATGCTTTTAAAGGCAATGTGTGCACAAATTCAGAGTGAAATTCATTTTTCCCGTGGTGTGCGTGCTAAGATGTTGCGTTTTTGCAAAAAATTGCCTAGCGTTAGTTAACTTGAAATTCTTGCATTTCTTGCACCTGGCATGTCGGGTGACGTCACTGTAGTGTTGTTGTATAAAAATTATATTGAAGTTCATTTGAACTTAAATATTGACTTTTTTCAAGTGGTGCATTTTCATTTGTACTCCGTATATAACCACTTTTGGCCAACTATTGCATATCAGTGGACACTATTTCTATTGCAATTTTCAAGTGATTGTGAGTAGAAACTTGTGTTGGAGCACTGTGTGTTTTTATTGTATGAAGTGTTTCCGCCTGACTTCAGAAATGCTTTGTTACCTGTAATGGTGATGAATTCTATACACCCCTCACCTATATCAGAACCACCGTCCAGTCAATCAAATAACATCTTGTTTCAATGGCACTTGACAAGGCAGGAAGTAAAGCACCACCCTATAGTTCCACTTTAACAAAGGATTAAATTTATAAAATCATCAAACATTGCCTGTTTTTGGAATTATGGCATGTACGTACCCTATGGAACCTACGGAACCAAATATACAGTGGGGTGCAAAAATCTGGGCACCCCTGGTTTAAATTTCTTATAGTTAATCTCCAAGTGATTGAAAGCAAACCTGATCACTAAATGCTACAAGGTTAAGCATGACACATTTGATAACATTTTCTCAAGGTTTTCTTCAGCATACTTCAGACGCTTAATTTTATGTTGAGGTCGTAGGAAAGGCATTCGTGCAACTCTGCCATGTCGGTCTTTGTTGTTTAAGGTACGCTGTATTGTCCTGTGAACAACTAGACCTGTCTTCTCCCTTTTTTTTTTTGCAGCTCTTCTGCACTAATGTGTGGGTTCTCCTGTGCATTTCTCACTAGATCTCAGGCCATTCTATATGAAATTTTTCTTAGTCTACCAGATCTTTCCTTTACTTCAATTGTTCCATTTATTTTCCATTTTCTTACAATGTTTCTGACAGTAGAAATGGGTAGTTTTAAACCTTGCGAGAGTTTTTCGTAGCCCTCTCCTTGTTGGCGGAAGTGATTTATCTTGATTTTGACATCCTTGAACAACTGTTTAGAGGAACCCATGGTTTTTAACACCAGACACAACAGCCACCACAGTTCAGATACGTTAGAAGACATGGCCCATATTCACAGAGCATCTTGGCGCTAAAAGTAGGTCCTAACAGCCGGATTAAGGAGGAACTCTTAAAAAATTGGGCGTATCAGTCGTAAATTTAGGACTCCTAATTATTTTTACTAAGTTATTCACAAAGCATTTTAGACCTAAAAGTAGCTCCTAAGTCTGGGAGAGCTTAAAAGTAGTCAAGAGGACTCCTAACACGCTAAAACCTATTCACAAAAAATCGGAAAATGGCTGCTGCTGTTGAATGATGGAATAACAGGCTGAATCCAAATCTCCTTCCTCTGGACTTGCAGACTGATCCCTCACGGACTACAGGCGTATGTAATGTGACGTCTTCACCATCATCACGTAAAGTCTGCAAGAGCAGGAGTCTACAGCATAAAATGAGCTGATAGACAGGCTTCGAGTCTGTTTCACTCGTCTCTGTGCAAATGCATATTGATTACCTCTGTAGCCTGTATTTCATAATGATGTTGAATTTTATATCTGGCCTACATTTTTCGAGTAATGTTTTAATATTACAAATTTTCTAATTCTCTCAGTAATTAGGAAAAATTAAAATGTCACATCCGTATTGCAATGTACCATGGGTAATTACACTAGTGAAATCTGCTGAAGTCTGCACTCCAAGCGGACTCTCTGGAAGTCCGCAGAAAGTCCGCTTGAGGCCCCTATGGACTGGATCAATTGTGGATTTGGACAGCCCTCAGCACTCCCAGACTTCCCATGAACACGTCCGCGAGTCTGCTAGTACAGGGAACAGTACAGTACAGATATTTGGATTCAGCCATGGAAATTCTGAATGATGCGCAGTTGTTGAAAAGCTATCGGAACAACCGTGAACGGATTTTATTGTTGACTCGGTGATGGAGAGAATTATGTCTCCAACCATGAGACAACCCAATAAGCCCCAAAATAAAATGTTTGGCAACACAATTACTTGGCCACCAGAAAAATGCAACTTTGCAATGCTGACTATCAAGGGATTTCACAATCATCTGTCAGTCGCTCAATTCAACAAACAATCAATACACTCTGTGAACCCCATATCATCCGAAAGTTTATCCGGTTCCAATGGGCATTCGCCAACGACAAAGAATTTGCACATCTCCGGTATACCCGGTATCATCGGTGCTATTGACGGGACCCATATTCAAATTATTTCTCCGACTCAAGATGAAGAGAGATTTGTAAACAGAAAAAAGTTTGTTCCAATAACACCCAGATAGTGGGCTATTTGATGCCTAATACAATATTTTGGACATTGTTGCGAAATGGACAGGATTCACGCACAACTCTCATTTAAATGGGAAGCAGCTTATGCCAATTTTTTGACCGGCATTATGTGCCTGTGGAATGGCACTTGCTCGGGGACAGTGGCTTTGGTGCTGTACCTCCTCCTGCTATGTATTAATTATCCTATCGAGTGAGGGTTACATTTAATTGATCATCATAATGTTATTGCCCCAATTTATGACTGACAAGACCACAAGGGATGACAGACAAAATTTTAAAACTTAAACAGATTTAATTAAACTAACAACCAGCCAACAATTTGTACTACTGACCAAAATTGACACAAGAAAAAAATATTTACAGTCCCTTGAGATGGGGTTGCTTGGTGATGTACTGGGACAGGAAAATGCTCCAACACAGGCAAAAATTCACAAATAAACTTAACAGGTCTTGAAAAGAGTGACCGGTCTGGTCAAATGTATCCTTCTCCTTGCAATTTCTCTCACTACTCTCTCAATTTTTCTTCTTATATACTCTTTTGCAGCCCCCTCCCCCTTCCAGACTTTTTTCAATTCTCTGGGACTTCCCCTCTCAGACATGCCCAGGACATGCCCAAACCTAGCTCCAGACTGGGCTTAACAAAAAAAAAGTTAATACTGTCATCTAGTGGCATTTTTTTCACATTACACTTCCGTTCCAAAAGGGAAAAATGTTGACTCCAAAAAGCGCAATTTTTCTTTTCAATACTAATGTGTATATATACAAAACCCAAAACCAGTGAAGTTGGCACGTTGTGTAAATCGTAAATAAAAACAGAATATAATGATTTGCAAATCCTTTTCAACCTATACTCAGCAACAAAAGTTTCTGTGACACCATTTATGTGTATGTTATAAATGACACGCAAAGATCTCAATGCAATCAATATGTTTATTTAACAGGAGAAACACTGACTTTTCAGTGCCAACGTCACTCAAAACGAAAAATGTCATTTTCATGCGTCATGAAGCACTTGTCTGACGTCTAACCAATTGTGACCTTCACACTTCAATACCGGGTGTGACTTCCTCGTGCCATGATGCAAGCAACGCATCTCCGGCGCATGGACCGAATCAGATGTGCCAGAAATTGCTGTGGGATGTCATTCCAAATCTGACGTAGACGTTGTCGCAATTCCTGGAGTGTAGCTGGCGGGTTATCCAACCGCCGCAAACGTCGATCCATCTCGTCCCAAAGATGCTCGATTGGGGACATGTCTGGGGATCTGGCTGGCCATGGCAGGACATTGACATGTTGTTGCATCAGATACTGCTGTACAATCCTTGCAACGTGTGGTCTGGCGTTATCATGTTGCAGCGTTATTCCGGGACCATGTTGCATCAAAAACAGTACCACCAATGGCCGTAGCACTTCATCGCGATATCTTTGACCTGTCAGATTTCCATCAATAACAAGCAAATCTGTTCTGTTTCTAGCCGTGATCCCTCCCCAAATCATGACACTACCACCTCCAAAACGATCAAATTCCTGAACACAGTTGTTGGCATAACGTTCTCCACGTCGACGGTATACACGTAAACGACCATCACATCGGTTAAGCATGAATCTTGATTCATCAGTGAAGAGTACAAGATCCCACTGACGTTGGATCCACCGTCGATGTTGTTGTGCCCACTGTAGACGCAGTCGTCGGTGTTGTACTGTGAGTATTGGACGTCTTGCTGGCCGACGTGGGACAATGCCAAAATGACGGAGACGGCGACGGATTGTCTGTGCAGACAGTCGCCTCAAACCAGGTATCGTTCTTGCAGTTATGGTTGCAGGTTGGAATCGATTTCGGAGATGGGTTGTTCGAATCCAGTTGTCCTGTCTGGGAGTGGTTACTCGTGGACGGCCGCTGCGAGGACGGTCTCTGACATGTCTTGTCTGCTGATGACGCTGCCATAAGTTCCAAATGGTGTTTCGGTGGACATTCAGGCGATGAGCAACTTCCCTCTGCGAGGTTCCAGATTCAATCATCCCAATGGCCCTCCACCGATCATTTTCAGACAGTCTTGGCATTTAGAGGGTAGAGTTCCTGATCCGAAATGGCTGTGTTTTCGATAAGTGATGCTTCCGTCGTTCATCAGGCACAATGTGAACATTCCAAAAATTCTCCTCTTTTATTGCCATCCACAAGCATGATTTACGCACATTTTCACGTGCAAAGTCATTTTCTCGCATTTTCATGATTTCCATTTCAATGTTGTGTTTACGTGTACTGTTTCAGTCTGATATCACCATGTATGACAATTTCATAATTGCGTTATGAAAAATAATTAACAATATTGGTGTCACAGAAACTTTTGTTGCTGAGTATATATTAAAATGAATACACTGCAAAGACAAGTTACTTTATGTTCGAGCAAGTAAACTTTGTAATTTTTTTTGTAAACTTTGTATTTTTTTTAAATATTAGCTCATTTGGAATTTGATGCCTGCAACATGTTTCAAAAAAGTTGGCACAAGTGGCAAAAAAGACAGTTGAGGAATGCTCATCAAACACTTATTTGGAACATCCCACAGGTGAATGGGCTAATTGGGAACAGGTGGGTGCCATGATTGGGTATAAAAGCAGCTTCCCTGAAATGCTCAGTCATTCACAAACAAGGATGGGGCAAGGGTCACCACTTAGTGAACAAATGCATGAGCTGATTGTCGAACAGTTTAAAAACAACATTCCTCAACGAGCTATTGCAAGAAATTTAGGGATTTCATCTACAGTCCGTAATATCGTCAATAGGTTCAGAGAATCTGGAGAAATCACTGCTCGTAAGCGACAAGGCCGAAAACCAACATTGAATGCCTCTGACCTTCGATCCCTTAGGCGGTACTGCATCAAAAACCGACATCAGTGTGTAAAGGACATCACCACATGGGCTCAGGAACACTTCAGAAAACCACTGTCAGTAACTACAGTTCGTCGCTACATCTGCAAGTACAAGTTAAATGGCTTTCGCTTTGCATTGTAGAGTTTTATCAACAGCACCCAGAAACGCCGCCGGCTTCGCTGGGCTCAAGCTCATCTAAGATGGACTGATGCAAGGTGGAAAAGTGTTCTGTGGTCTGACGAGTCCACATTTCAAATTGTTTTTGGAAACTGTGGACGTCGTGTCCTCCGGACCAAAGAGGAAAAGAACCATCCGGACTGTTATAGATGCAAAGTTCAAAAGCCAGCATCTGTGATGGTATGGGTGTAATAGTGCCCAAGGCATGGGCAACTTACACGTATGTGAAGGCACCATTAATGCTGAAAGGTACATACAGGTTTTGGAGGAACATATGTTGCCATCCAAGCAATGTCTTTTTCATGGATGCCCCTGCTTATTTCAGCAAGACAATGCCAAGCCACATTCTGCACGTGTTACAACAGCATGGCTCCGTAGTAAAAGAGTGCGGGTACTAGACTGGCCTGCCTGTAGTCCAGACCTGTCTCCCATTGAAAATGTGTGGAGTATTATGGAGCGTAAAATACGACAACGGAGACCCCGGACTGTTGAACAACTTAAGCTGTACATCAAGCAAGAATGGGAAAGAGTTCCATCTGAAAAGCTTGGTCTCCTCAGTTCCCAAACGTTTACTGAGTGTCGTTAAAAGGAAAGGCGATGTAACACAGTGGTAAAAAGGCCCCTGTGCCAACTTTTTTGCAATGTGTTGCTGCCTTTAAATTCTAAGTTAATGATCATTTGCAAAAAAAAAAAAAAAAAGTTTCTCCGTTTGAACATTAAACATCTTGTCTTTGCGGTGTATTCAATTGAATATAAGTTGAAAAGAATTTGCAAATCATTGTATTCTGTTTTTATCTACGATTTACATAACGTGCCAACTTCACTGGTTTCGGGTTTTGTATATAAAAATACAATATGCTAAGAAACGTGATATACATACTCAAACATGGGATAAGCAATCAGCAATTACATTGTCAGTACCCTTTACATGTTAAATTACCCAGTCAAACTCCTGTTAAATCAAACTCCAATTCAACAATCTCCGATTCTTGTTTTTCATCTTACTCAAAAACATTAACGGATTGTGGTCAGTGTACACAATCATTGGCTTTTGTCCTGTACAAACATAAACCTCAAAGTGTTGTTAGGATAGAACCAGAGCCAACAGCTCCATCTCTATTGTGGAAAAGTTCTTTTGTTTGCGATTGAGCTTCCTATGGCATACTTCTCCAGGAAGTTCAATGTCATCAGAGTCACTTCTCTGTAGGAGCACAGATCCACAAGCTTGGTCCCTAGCATCGACCGCGATGGAGAATGGTTCGTTGAAGTCAGGAGATTTGAGCACGGGGAAGGGACACAGCAGAGACTTCAGGCGATTGAAGGCTCTTTGACATGCTTCATCCCAAGTGAACTTTACGCCTTTCTTCAGTTGGTTGGTGAGACTAAGCGCAATCTCAGCAAAGTTCTTGCAGAACTTGCGGTTGTACCCGATCATTCCAAGGAAGTGGCGCAAAGCTTTTTTGTTGTCAGGAACTGGAAAGTCCATGATGGCTTGGACTTTAGCATTTATGGGTGCCACCTTACCCTGGCCTATGACGTAGCCAAGATAGGTGACTGTAGCACAAAGTCACTCTTGTTCAGGTTAACAGTCAGGTTGGCCTGGGTCAGGCGCTGAAACAACATCTCTACATCTTTATGTTCTTCCCAGGAGTCACTCCATGTGATCAGGTCGTCGATGTACGCACTTGTGTGTGGCAATCCAGCGATTGTAGACCATCATCCTTTGGAACATGGCTGGGGCATTTTTCATTCCAAACGGTAGGACTTCAAACTGGTATAACCCAGATGGTGTGGCAAAAGCAGAGATGCTCTTGGCCCTCTCAGTTAAAGGCACACACTGATAATCCTTCAATAAATCAATCTTGGTCAGAAACTTTGCTAGCCCTACTCGATCAATACAATCATCAATCCTAGATATTGAAAACACATCAGTTCTAGTTACAACATTGACTCTGCCATAATCTGTACAGAATCTAGTACTTCCATGAGGTTTTGGAACTAGCACACAGGGTGAACTTAAATCTGATTTGGAGGGTCTGATAATATGTTCTAACATGCACTCAGCCTCTTTCTCAGCAATCTTTCTCTTTCCAGGATTCATCCGGTACCGATGCTATTTTATTGGTTTGGCATGACCAACATCTACATCATGAGAGGCTATAGAAACTCTCTTTGAAACATCAGGAAATAGATTTTTATATTTCTTGATCAACCTCTCAAACTGATCTTTCTGTGAGGGTTCTAATTTCTGGAGTTTTACATCAAGATTTTGCAACACTTCAGAATTTGACAATTTACATGAAAGAACTTCAGCTTTAATTCTAGGTTCATCATCTTGAAACTCCCCCTCATCTCCACAAGTTTCGGCCATCGGAGGATTTGAAGTGACAGCTGGAAACCTAGCATTTCTGTCATGATAAGGCTTCAGCATGCTAATGTGACACAACTGTTCTGGCTTTCTCCTATCTGGAGTCTTCACAATGTAATTGAGATCATTGAGTTTTGTCAGATTTCATACGGACCATGGAATCTAGCCTGCAATGGATTGGACTGCAAGGGAAACAACACAAGGACCTTGTCTCCTGGTTTAAACTCACGGCTTCTAGCCTCATGATCATACCAAGTTTTCATTTTTCCCTGACATGATTTCAAGTTCTCTTTGGCTAGGTCACAAGCTGCACGCAATCTTTCCTTGAACTTGCTAACATAGAGCCGCATATCAGTCTGTTACACTTTCTCTTGCCATTGTTCACTCAACAGTAGCAAAGGTTCTCTCACTTCATGGCCATAAACTAGCTCAAACGGACTGAAACCAGTAGACTCCTGCCCTGCTTCTCTAGCTGCAAATGAACACCTTCATCCCAGTCTTTCTCATGGTCATAATAAGTTAATAATAAGAGTGGAATGAAACCGCTCTAAGGCACCCTGACACTGGATGATAGGCACTAGAAAATATCTGCTTTGCACCTAGTTCATACACAACCTGCTGAAACAATTCAGAAGTGAAATTGCTACCTTAGTCTGACTGAATTTCCCTGGGAAGACCAAACAACGTGAAGAACTTTATCAAAGCCTTCGAGATTGCAGCTGCCTTGATGTTGCGTAGAGGTATGGCTTCAGGAAATCTAGTAGATGCACACATGATTGTCAACAAGTACTAATTTCCAGATCTTATCAACAATCTTGTGAACACTAAGATGACCTCCTAAAGGTAAATTATGACCCATTAAGATTTCATTCCTGAAGACCTTCGGAACAACAATTTTCTTGACCACTGCCCAATCTGCATTGGCAGGCATATCGGGAGGGCCCCACTTCCGCATCAACACACCATCCTTGAGATAATACCCAACTGGAACTGCGTCTATTTCTTTATCAGGAGGGGCTCTCCTCTTTAGTACACCAATTTCAGGATCATTAGTTTGCTCCTCAATCAACCGCTTTCTGGACAGAGACAAGTCTCCAGACACATCAGAATCACCAGATCCATCTGGCTGGCTGAACAAAGAACTGATAAACGTGTCTGATAAGTCCTCAAATGGAGAAACCATAGTAGGCCGAACAGAGTCATGAGACGAACCACCTGAGTCATGACTATTCAATGTAC
The DNA here is from genome assembly GCA_029721435.1 of Gymnothorax reevesii. Lineage (NCBI taxonomy): Eukaryota > Metazoa > Chordata > Actinopteri > Anguilliformes > Muraenidae > Gymnothorax > Gymnothorax reevesii. Next base: position 128,292,019 of record CM056576.1, on the reverse strand, counting down.
TGGTCGTCACCACATCATTTTCTTCTTGAGCCTTCTTGGCCATAGCACGAGTCACTGCACAAGAAGGATACAGAGATGGGTCCTCATCCCCATCTTCAGTGCTCGGCTGTGAAGTAAGATGTACAGGGGGAACTACATTGCTCCCAGCCAGGTCATTGCCTAGCAACAGAGAAACACCCTTGATAGGTAGACTTGACATAAGTCCCACCTTTACCTGTCCTGTAACTAAATCTGACTCCAAGAATACAGAGCGCAGAGGTACAGATACAGTCCTCCCTTCAATACCTTGTACACGTAAGAAATCCCCAGAATCAGTCTCATCTCGTAACTCCAAGGAGTCCATCAACAAAAGTGATTGAGAAGCTCCGGTATCCCTTAGGATATATATGGGGACAGGAGGAGAATGCTCATTCAGAGCCACAAATCCCTCTGACACAAATGGAAGGAATTCCTCCCTCACAAAGTCAGCGGTATCAGGCTTCTTAGCCCCGCAAAGAGCAGGCAATTAAGCAGATCGGTCATCTACCACAGGGGTTTCTAACCTTGTTTTCACAAAGGCATTTGGTTTGGTATCCTTTTCTTTTTCTTTCTTAGCTTTAAGGAACCAACAGTTAGCTGTAACATGACCAGATTTCTTGCAATAACTGCAAACTAGACCACTTTTGTCACTGTCAGCTTTCGCACTTTGATCAGACCTGTGACTGGATTTCTGTGCACCATTACCAGATATTTCTTTGTCTTTGGGTGAGGACACCATAACCTTTCTTCCGAAATTAGAACCATCTATTGTTACAGGAAGACTGAAATTTGGACTTGTGTGAGAGCATATTCATCTGCAAATTTGGCAGCTGATTGCAAATTCAGTGCTTGCTTCTCATTAAGGTAGGTCTTGATATCATCTTTAACACAGTTCTTGAATTTTTCAACTAACACCATCTCTTTTAGTGAGTTGAAATCATCCTTGACCTCCATGGAAGTACAGCAGCGTTAAAGCAAACCTCGATAACAAATTCCACATAAGTCTGATTGAGAGGTCTACAGAAATCTGACAATTCTGTCGGTAAGCCTCTGGAACCAACTCATAAGCTGTCAAAATAACCTTTTTGACAACCTCAATCAGAGGAATCATCTGCAGACAAAGGCGAATAGGCTTGATAAGCTTTACCCTTGAGGACAGTTTGCAACACCAGAGGCCAGTGTTCCTTTTGCCACTGACAACTCTGAGCTACCTTCTCAAAACACTGGAAATTACATTACATTACATTACAGGTACTTAGCAGACGCTCTTATCCAGAGCGACGTACAAAAGTGCATAAGAACAGTACAAAAGTGCAGACCTCCTAGGAGACAAGTAAAAGTGCTAACAGTAAGTGACAGAACACGTTCCATTGTTACAGATCTAGACCATTAACAAAAGGCAAGGTCAAAGGCAAGTGAACAAAATGGCAACAAGGTTAAGTGCAGAGGCAAGTGCAACAAAGAGCAATAAAATAAGTGCAATAGGTCAAGTGTAACAAAGGGGCAGGAAAATCAAGTAAACTGACAAGAGTGCAACAAAATGACGGGAAACCAAATCAAGTGATACAGTCAGGAAGTAAACAGAATAAAGTGCAACAAATCAAAAGGATGTCGGGACAGGAATCAAGGCAGTGGAGTAGGGGAGAGGTGGAGCCTGAAGAGGTGGGTTTTCAGGCGGCGCTTGAAGATGCTCAAGGATTCTGCCGTTCTGACCTCGATAGGTAGATCATTCCACCAACGAGGTGCCAGGACAGACAGCAGCCTTGAGCGGGAAGGGGAGGAAATGCTTATCAACCTCCCTCTCGGAGAATGGAGGCACCGGTTTTACCTCCTGGCTAGCACAAAATTTGTTTTTAGCTTCAATTTTGATTTTTAGTAGCTCCATTTTGAGCCTTTCTTCTTTATCGAATTTCTGTCACTCAAAACCTCTCTCTTGCGAATTTTTCTAACTCAAACTGCCTTACTTTCTCTATTCACCCTCAAATTCTGTTTTTCTTTTTCCTCTCCTTCTCTTTCTGCCCTCTCAAATTCTTTGTTTTTCTTTTTCCTCCCTTTCAATCTCTTCCATTTTTAATTTAAATTCCATTTCTACATTTGGATTTTCCACTGGAAACTGTTCCAGATTTCCTGGTGCAAACACATTTTCATCAATGTAATATTCAACAATCTCTCGAGCCAGTCTTGCTTTTTGCATGGCTGGTTTTACCTCTGTCAGCTCTGTCTGCATATTTCTAGCAATTCTGTCTTATTAAAAGATTTCAAAACCTTTACGGTTGGTGATGCCAAGAAATCATCCATTGCTGTTGATCTGTCAATATATGTCCAGGAAAATTAAAAAAAAAAACAATTTCACAATTTGAAATGTTAGATTTTCAATAAATGACTCACACAATGGTCTATCCCAGACGAGCCCCCGATTTGTTATGGCCTCAATTTATAACATACAAGACAGTAAGGGATGACAGACTAAATTTTAAAACTTAAACAGATTTAATTCAACAAACTAACAACTTACCAACAATTTATACTACTGACCAAGATTGACATATACAAGAAAAAAAAAATTAACAGTCCCTTTATGATGGGGTTTGCTTGGTGATGCAACACAGGCAAAAATCCACAAAAAGCTTCACAGGTCTCAAAGAGTGACAGGTCTGGTCAAATGTATCCTTCTCCTTGCAATTTCTCCTCCTACTTTACTCTCTCAATTTTTCTCCTTATATACTCTTTTGCAGCCCCCTCCCACCTTCCAGACTTTTTTCAATACTCTGGGACCTCCCCTGTCAGACATGCCCAGGACATGCCCAAACCTAGCTCCAGACTGGGCTTAACAAAAAAAGGTCAATACTGCCATCTAGTGGCATTTTTTTCACATTGCAATAATACTAGCCTATGTCATATTTTGTATGCATATTTAAACTGTAGGCTATAAATTACAAACCAAGCTTAGTATGCCTTCCTATAGACTGCAATCTTGGACCTGCCCTGTGATTGTGGCCCTCAGCACTGCTTCTAGCAGCCATCCGAGACACCGAGGGTAACACAGCATTGATCTGTTGGCTGATATTATCCCACGCAAACCGCTTGGTTTGCTCTTCACCCCCAAGCCAAATTTCCCTCTGATTAAGCTACATGCTTTCGCACCAGCACCAACTGGCCCACCAGCAGTAACTGGTCGAGTCTCCAGTTGGGCTTTCAACAAACTTGAACGGCTCGACATTTAAATGATCGCAACATATTCTCATCGAGTAATAAGTTGTTAATTACTGAGACAAATGATGCGTTTCACTTCTGACTCTATTCATGTTTTTACAATTATTTTTTTTCTATGCACGTTATTTGCCTAGAGCGTGATATGCGGGGACCGCGCATTGTGCATCTTCAAAAATACTCTACGTGTTATTATTTTACATAGAATCTAAATGAATTGGCACTTAAGATGGTAATATTTGCATGTTTAAAAAGATGGGAATGTGAATTAACAAAAATTGAATGGAGAGGAGTTATTTTAAAGGTCAGTGTTAAAGTTAAGGTTCGGTTTAGGGTTAAGGCAGTGTTTAAAATTGGGACTGCCGTACCTCTTTACTTTGAAATACATTGGAAAACTGCCGTACCCGTAGCAACTGCAATTATTTTATGGGAAAAACCAGCCTCTTGGTCTATTTTCTCCTTTTTTTTCCTCCATGGGTTGTATGCGGGATGTTTTTTTCAATGGGCCGTCCAGCCACCAAACAACCAATCACCGTGCTCATTGTCCCAAGACTCGTGCATGAGAATTGACGTCAGCCACAGCAACGGAGATTACTCCCACCTGTCTCCTATTCTAGGAGTTACCAGTTTTCTTAGCTAAAAGTTGCTCTCAGCGGCTTTGTGAATAACTTTTAAGATTTTACTCCTACATAAAATGTTTTAGCGCGACTTAGGAGTATTCCTAGCGGTAAGATAAGATGCTTTGTGAATACGGGCCATGGAGTTGCTTCAGAATATATAGTTCAACCCTGGAATTATATTCACCTGACTCATTGAAGCCCTAACGAGTAAATCACCTGGTTCTGAGCCTTAGTAATCATCATCTTAAAAGGCAACAGAATAATCCATAAGGGTTTCCAAACTTTTGCACTGGACCATTTTTTTCCTTTCTTATTTAAAAACTCAGAAAAACTAAAATAAAAGGAACCCTTGCTTTTAAATTTGCAGAAAGGTGTCATGTTTAACTTTGTAGCATTTGGTGTTCAGGTTTGCTTTCGATCACTTGGAGCTTAATTGAAACGTGCATTTAAACCAGGAGTGCCCAAATTTTTGCACCCCACTGTAGCGGTGTTAAAAACTGGTTTCTTTCTTGAAACCTGTGGAAATTAAGGCTGATTTAAAATTATAGTGGAGATCCCATGGTTTCCAAAGACCATAAATATGTCCTCCTCAATTACAGAGAAATCTGTGTAAAGTGATGCTTAAGATTTGGATTTTCTTTTTTTTTTTTTTTTCATTTCATGTGACGCAGCTGTAAATACATGGCAACCTCCATTTGAGTACTTAAATCAGCATTAATGTGATGTTGCCTCAGTGCAGAGCTACAGCAAGATGATGTATGTCCCATTATCCTACAATAGGGAAAACTTATTCTACCTTTGAATTTGCGGGGAAATTCAAACTAAGGTCAGAGTTTAAGGAGTCAAAGAGTTATTTTCAACAGATCATGCCATTAAAAATATGGGCCTATGGTCCTATAAAGACAGCATGGTGACCTGTGTTCACACACAAAAAAAAAAGACTCCTGAAGTATGAACTTTCATTGACTGAACCTATATCTGTGATGGAACTTAAATTTTCAGAAGAGTCTCAGCTGCTGATATTCAGCACTTGAAATTACGCACAGTTCATGACCGCAAATAAAATTTCATTTGTCATAATGCACTTCACTGTAAACCTTTTGAATATGAATTGCACATTGAATGCATGCTTGAACCCTCACGCAAATATGGAGTTCCAGACTTGCTAATTATGAGAATTTCCTTTTGAATCCTATTATTAAATTTTGTCCGGGTGGGCTGCAAGTGAACAGCCAGTCCAAGAAGTCGATGGGTTGGACGCCGGAGAAATGGGCTCGTGCAAGGATCTGTGCGACTGAAATGTGCCAAATTGTGGTGGCAAATAACTGGATCAATACATTTCTAGGACAGCACAGTTTGTTAGGTGTACCTGGCATGCTGTGGTTTGCGTCTACTTAAAGTAGTTGAAGGAGGGACAAATGGTCAACCAGCAAAACGGCCATGGGTGCCCAAGTGTAATAGATGCACATGGGGACCAAACGCTAGCACGGCTATGATGGGTGTCTGGACACTGCATTGCTGCTTTCAGTTTATGGGGTGGCTGTACCACAGACTGGTCATGGTGCCCAAGTTTGTCAGTCCACTGCCGCAAGCGCCAACAATGAGCTCTGGAGCATTAGAACTTGAACCATTGAGCAATGGAAGAAGGCTGCCTAGTCTGATAAACCACTAATGGCCAGGTGTGTGTGTAGTTTACCAGAAGAAGAACGAAAGTAAAGGAAAGCAAGCCAGGAGGGGCAAGGTGAGAAGGCATTGCGGAATGACAAATATCCTTTTTGGGGAAGAATTTTTATATCCAATCTCCACATTTTTCGGCTTTTTATTTTCCAGAACGATTTCTTAAGGAGCACCAGTATATTTTTGGGAGTTTTATTAGTACGAAGGGGGTTTAGAATGTAATAATAAATATTGTGAATGCATATACTACGCATGCCCTAGCAACCTGCTGTATCCTCAGCTTCATGACTGCTGCCGTTCTCTGCTATTACCACATACAGCAGCACTGGAAATAAATCTACATTTTCTTGACTGGATGTACGCTTGACATTTTTACACATGCGAATGTTTCTCTGGGTACCCAAACATCGAGGTAAGCCGGAAGGAAGTGGCTATTCGCTCCACAGCAGGGTGAATTGGGGGCGGGGGGGGGGGATCGGTTATCTGCCACGCAATGGGGCTGACGAGATTTCATTTTATAATCCGCCCCGCTCTTTGATCTTTTTGCGATGAACCGCTGTGGGTTAATTGCTTCTTCAAAGCCAGAAAAGTACTAATTTCATTCTATATTGGTGGAGGTTATTTCCGTCAAGTCAATTAATGCAGACGTTGCAATTAACGGAGAACTGAGCTAATGGTTGGTCTTTTGTCTTCACTTGTTAACGACCAAGTTTAAAGTAAAATATTGAATACACTGGCGCACCAACAGAGTCCTGTATAGTTTTAATCGAGCAAGATTAGTTTTTAAAGGTCCCCTATCATGTCACGAATGACCGCGAATCTAATTCGCCTTTAAATTGAGCTCTAGCAGAAGTTCAGTCTGGAAGACACTCCTTCGCATGCTTCAGCCAGTTTTCATTTTTCAGTCTGCTTTCACTCCTCAAATGCATGGTCTCATAACTCCAGCTGTGATCATGTGGGGCTGTCGACTGAGTCATCAGCTGATCTCATCCATCCAATACCACTGTGACCTTGTTTGCCTATCCTCTCAGTGCCCTCTTCTTAGCTCCGCTGTGACGACAAACACAGTCAGTGGAGCTTTTCTAATGCCGAGTTGTCTGGCGTCAATTTTTCACTTCAAATCTGAATATTTTAAAAACTGTCTGATAACTTTTTTCCTAATTTTTTGTGAGCCTTCCTTATGATGTTCTGATTATCCCCTGCGAAAATGAGAATTTTTTATGTCCCGGTTTTTGACATTCTGCTCATTTTTTTCAGTCTTTCATTAATTTCTCAAAAACTGATAACTTTTTGTGTAATTTGTTGTGAGCCTTTCTTATGATGATCTCAATATCTGTTGCGAAAATGGGAAAATTCTATTTCCCGGTTTTTGAGAAATCCAGCATTTTGGACTTAGAAAATCAGTGTTTATTTATTTTTTCAGTTTTTCATTAATGTGTCATATGCGTTAATATTGCAGTGGTTTTCAAGGATTTCTGAAATTAAGTGATAACATGGACATTTCGGTCATCCTCGGCGGAGCTCTCTGGGCCGATAGGTCTCTTGTTAAATTTTACTCTCTGCTTCTAATATTAAAGACTGCCATCGTGCACACCCTGGATCTCCAAAGTACCAATGGCTTTAAGGCCATCATCACAGCCATTAATCTGTTCATTCTGTAATCTTATCTTTTTTTTCCCTTTTTCTTTTATAATATATTTGAGGTCGATGTCTGTCTGTCTGTCTGTGTATGTACACGTTTTTCTCCTATATTTCTCAACCGATTATCACCAAATTTGCTGTGAATATCCACTTGGACACCAGGAAGGACTTGACGTCGCCCGATTTTTGAAAAACGGTCATGCACGCAAAAAAATAGCAATTTCACTCCGGGTAGCAGCTAGTCCGTAATAGATGAGTACCTTTATGCAATTCATTGGTCTTTCCCGATCGAACTATTTTATCAAAACGAAATTTGAAACGTTTAAAAATACCGCTGACTGACAGTGAGCTAAACTGGGTAGTTTTGCCTTGATGTTGTTATTGTTAAAGCTTAGTAAAGTCAATGCCATTTATGGAAGCTGAAATTCATGTTCTGGTTTAGGGCGCTACCTCCTCTGGATCACCAGCATTTCTGCCTCTCTTCACGAATGAGTAGTTGTTCGGCCGCCTGGGGTTAAATAAGAACCTACAGGGTGCTGCGGGAAGTAAGACCGTATGGACGGCGGAAGGATTTGTGGCAACAAAGACAGAAGGGATGCGGTGGGGAGAAACTACGGTGGAGCCTGAGGAGGGGGCTGCGCCGACAGCGAGTTTGACGTGGGCTGGCACTGCGGTGCAGCGTTCTCGGCTCGTCTCTCATTTCTACTCTGTCTAGAAAAGAAGGAGAACAACTGCTTGGACCCGGGCCTGGAGAAGTCATGGATAGGAAAAGGTGGGATTGGTCCGGACAGTCAGGTCGGCCTTGCCTGCAGGGGAAATGTTGTTTGATTTTCTGTTGGCAAACATGAAGTTAGTGGGCTGGACGAGGTAGTGACGAGCGTTAGAGTTGAATCGGCAGGTTACTAGCAGGCTAGATCAGGGGACAGTATGTTTATTGTCCGGGGCAATGGATCCACACAGACGAGGTGACAATAACTGGGAGTTTGTAAGAGGGGAGCCATTGACTTTTACTTGAATCAATTGCTGTTTCGTTTCACTTTGATCCAAGTGAGGTCGCATGTGCGAATGAAGCCACTAGCCACCCAGCTAACTATCACATGATCTTTGTCGAGTTCGCGTGAACGTTAGCTTGATGGCTAACTAGCGAATACGTTCTCCGTGATAATGGCTTGCTGCTAGATCTTTTAACGGCGTATTCGCTATCATTTAGCTACCTTGCTAACTAAAATTCACAGTGTGAATTAATTTGCCGCTATAATAAATGAAACTGCTCTCAGTGTTTCGGAAACGACGAGCATTTGTATTTATTTATTTTTTTGTTTTTTTTTTTAGCAGAAGCGAGGAAGAGGAAGATGACCAGAAGCGTGGAGGGGGCGAGGCGGGCCGTTTATATAATTTATGGTACAGTTCTGTTCACGTTATTTGTTGTGCTGCGTGTGACATGCGCACACCAGGCCGTTTTCACATGACGTCACAAGCTTCAGCGTTTCTCTTGCATCTCCAGTGTTGCATCGCAGTCATGCACGACGCCATCGCGGCAGCTTTTTCTAACATTCATACTAACATTCCTTTGTGTGAAAGTTTACTTTACATTCATTTGCACGGAATGACTGCACCGAAATTTTTTTTTTCCTTTTAATCCTGCGAACGATTTTGCTCTGTATTGTATAACACAATAGTAATTCCTCGTCAAAGAAGTAAATTTGTGAAAATGTTCTCTTCTGACCATTTTGGTAATTTCCTCACGCACACTGTCAATAATGGCATCGTATCCCAACAATCGGTGTGCAAAATGTTTGACTTGTAACTTTAGTTTGTGAGATGTGGAGACTTAAAAAGGGGTCGTGGCCCTAATACAGTGTTGCTAAATATTGCATAGTTCCAAAAGTCATTACTTATCAACTACTCACGCAAGCTGCCAGAATAAAAATTTCAGGGATCATTCTACACCATTAGATGTCTAACTTTTAAAATCTTTGAAAATGGTATTCAAATTTATTATGAGCTTTGGATTCCACTCTAACTTCTTTTGAACTTCAGAAATGTTATTAATGATGCATTGCAGCACTTCCTTAGCAACAAAGTGCAAGCCTGAAAGAATTCAAAATTTCTAATCTTTGAGGAATTAAAAAAAGATTAAAAGTAATAATTCATGTCTAACAAAGTCTACCCCATAGATAATTTAAAACTTGAAAGAGCGTGTTTTGGCCAATTCCTTGTGTCCTGCGAGTTGATTAATTTTTCGTCAGTCGGGAATTTGCTGTGATCTCCCGTGTGCATCTGCATGCAGATGTGAGTGTTCTGGGTAGTTAACCAAATGTGTCGCAAAGAATTTCTATACTTTGAATTTGGGATTAATTAACTGGTCACTCTTGAGGTGCTGTGACTAGTACTTTAGTGAACTGCTCCTGTTTTTGAAATTAGTTCACTGTGATTGATTTATTTAACTTTGCAAACAATAGGTTTCTGGGTAAATTATGTCTTGGTAGAGCGCATGTAAATATGTCAATTTATGATTTGCATGAGTGAGGATCGCCTCAATATTCATCGCACTTGCATTTTTATCATTTTCACTGTCCCACTGACTTATCCATGTCTAAGGAGCGTCTGTAATGACTTGTTGCATGTAATTTTTGCTTCATGTCTTTGTGGGTGCTTTGATGGACTGTTTCAGGGTGTTTCGGTTGTCACTGCTTGTGTTTTTGCTATGTTCTGAATTAAACCTGCCACCTCCCCACTTCAGTCCTGCCGGGAAGAAGTTCCGGAGTAAACCGCAGCTGGCTCGTTACCTTGGCAACTCCATGGACCAGAGCTCAGTGGACTTTCGCACGGGAAAGGTGCTGATGAACAAACTGAACAAAACCCGACAGAGACCACGCTACGACAACAATGGTCATAGCAAGGTGAGCGTAAGCAGCCATTTTTTTGGCTTATTTCTTGGTCCCCCTGAGAGATTGTGCACTATTACCACTGTGGTTTGCTCCACATAAGTCATATGGGCTCCCTTTTCTATCCAAGTCAACGATGACTTTAAAGTAAAACCGATCCCGTGATTGCAAAAACCAGCACAATGATCAGTGGTCATGGTACTGCATTTGTATGCACTAATGGGCTTTGCACTCGCTTAAATGTGTTGTTCCAATGCAGGAAGGAAATGTATGTAAAATATTTCTAAAATGGACAATGCTATTCAATATTAAAATGAGCTCTCTGAATACATGTTGTTGTTATTATTATAAGAAACTCATTCAGACAAGGAAGACCTTACTGAGTACTGACATATTGTGCGCATATATCATGGCTATGGGAATGGAAGCAAATGTATTCCTTTTCCATAAGGATTAAATCAGGCCCTTTGTGGATGACTCTGGCCAGACAGCTGTTCTTTGCAGGCTTTAGCTCCACATTGTTTGCAGTGGCCTCAGAAAACCGTGACGTGCTTAAAAACTGATTTGCTGAATAGAGAAGGGTTGATGAGTGGGTGGGGTTGAGGATAGAAACGATTGACAGCAAGGTTATTGCGTAAAGAATTCAGGATCGAATGCCTTTAAAGTTGCCCAGAAACTTGTTTTGTTTATCTGTTTGCACGTGCGTGTCTGTGTCTGTGTCTGTGTCTGTGTCTGTGTCTGTGTCTGTGTTTGTATGTATTTGCATAATGTCCTTGTGCCAAAGATTAAGCCCGACCTGAACACCTCGCTACCGGTACGACAAACTGCATCCATCTTCAAACAGCCGGTTACCAAGGTAACAAATCACCCCAGCAACAAGGTGAAGAGTGACCCGCAGAAAGCCATTGACCAGCCCAGGCAGGTAAGTTCACAACTGAATTTTGTTTGTCAGTTATATGACCAGGGGTCAGATTATTGCTTATGTATCTCTAAGTCGTGCAATTAAACAGTCCCTTATCGTGTCATCAGGTGCACAGACGACTGGCCATTGCAAGCCATTTCAAAATCTGTTCTTTTTGACATTACAAAGGAGATGGACTGTCCAGAATAATGAAGGGACTGTGGAACTGGTTGGCTGAAGTTGATCAGTTCTCCTTGCCTCTGAGTGGTCGCTTCACGACAAGATGTCACATAGAAATGACTTATGACTAATTGGCTCTGCATATGGTGACGTGACCCACATTTTAACCCACATTTAGGGAGGAACTTGGTGTCTGTGTCTAATTCTTTATGTCCCCCTGTGCCGCGGTTGCGAGCGGAGCAGGGGACATAGGAATCAGCTCCGTCCGTCCGTCACTTCCCGTTTGTTGTGAACGTGATATCTCAAGAACGGTTCGACCGATTTCGACTTTGGCTTCAATGTATATTCGTGTGAAACACCGACCCCAGTCAATTTTCTTGACCTGGCGGGGGACATGGCCACGTGTAGTGGCAACACTTGTTTTGCTTGACCCTCTTTCTTTTTAAAAGTAGTAAAGCTAAAGTAGTTGTGGGCCTCTGGGGATGTGGTAGTTCTCACTTTTTCTGTTCAGTCTGATTCCAGCCTGCGACTCCGAGATGACGTTCTGAAGCTCTTTATAAAACTTGACCCTTTGAGCTGTGACATCAAATGTGTTCAGAATGTTCTCATCTGAACACACTAATGCCGATGTGACAATCGCTACGGGGAATTTAAAACAACGGAGTTCTAGGAGGGTAACTTCAAATTTCACATTCGGTTAACGAATATTGTGTTCTGAAACGGCTAAAGTACCCATAGTCCTGGGCGCTTCAGCATTTTAAGTCATTATATTGGCATCATTAAATAGCGGAATGAGGCAGCGCTTTGAGGCCTAAATTAGCCAGTGATTAGAAGGAAACTGGAAAAGTCTGCAGATGGTGAGGTTGCCCCTGGGATTTGAGTTTGATACCTTCGCTCTGAGTGCTGGTCGTTGTGTTTTTGTAGCTCTTCTGGGAGAAGAAACTTAACGGCCTGAACGCGTTCGACATCGCGGAGGAGCTCGTGAAGACCATGGATCTGCCCAAGGGACTGAAGAGTGAGTGCGGTGTGGGTGGGGGCGGTGACGAATGCAGGGGAGACTTCGCTATGTCTCCCAGGGGCAGAGCTGTGGCTGGAACAAGCCGACTAAAAGCCTCGTCGGCTGTCCGTGGCGGAAACGATGCATTTGGTTTAAAATTGTTGGTCAGTAGTAACCTTCAGCTTCTGCTCACAGTTCAGTTTGGTTGAAACCTTGTTGTTCCTTCACTACTGTTAAGATCAGGTTTATTTATATATCAGAGCTATCCTTCAGTGCCCTGAAAATATTTTCTGGGCCAGTTGAAATTGCACTTTCATCTAAAACCTGCTCAGTGAAGTTCCTTCAGTAACTCATTGCTCCACTGCAGATCCTGTTGGCTTCAGACTTTGTATGGTTTCCTCCCACTGTGCACGATATGGAAGCATAACATTTATTTAACCAGGAAAGTCCCGTTGCGGTTGGAAATCTGTTTTTCATGGGAGCCCTTGGGTGTTCAGGTGGAGAGGGAGAGGACAAGTTGTGTAGCCAATTAGACCTGAGGATGATTCGGTGGCAGGTTGAAAGAGCCAGGTTGGGGAATTTAGCCATAACACTGGGGAACCCCCAACTCTTATTGATGAGTGTCATCGGATCTTTAAAGGAGAATTCAAGTGTGAAATTGACTTGGTGTATTGAAACATGATAATGAGTACTAACTTTTGTTGAATACCCCACCTGCGTACGCACGCAACATTTCTAAATAAATGGCTTTTTAGCCAAAGCTCCCAAAAGGCTAACAATGGCTATGAATTGGGCATAGCGTTGCCATGCAAAGAAATCGCTAATTTTTTTTTTTTCATCATTAACAAGGCTCAAAGTAGCTCCGCACTTCATCGGGAGAATTCCGAGGCCCCAGACTTTTAAAACGAGGCACTGAGAACTTTGAAAATGCGCAGGTAGTTTATAAAAAAAGACTATTTATGCAAACAGTACCTTGAGGTAGTTTCCAGTCACCTCCATCTTGAACGTCATGATAAGTCGATTGACGAGCATGAACGAACAGGAAGGATAGGGGAACAGATTGCAATCTATTCGTTTGTGCTCGTCAATCAACTTATCGTGACTTTCAAGATGGAGAAGACTGGAAACTACCTCAAGGTACTGTTTGCATAAATAGTTTATTAAAAAAAAAAAAAAAAAGACTCTGTGCATTTTCTAAGTTCTCAGTGCCTCGTTACCCGTCAGCCCTCAAGGCTGACTGGGTATTGCTATCCTTTGTGCGGTTAGGCGGGCGGGTGGGCGTCCCCAAAAACTTCGACATCGGGCTGAGGGGTATTCCGTGCATTGCACGCCTATTTTTAAAATGTCAGGGGCCTCGGAATTCTACCGATGAAGTGTGGAGCTACTTTGAGCCTTGTTAATGATGGGGAAAAAAAATAGTGATTTCTTTGCATGGCAACGCAATGCCCGATTCACAACCATTGTTAGCCTTTTGGGAGCTTCGGCTAAAAAGCCATTTATTTCGAAATGTTCCGTGCATACGGAGGTGGGGTATTCGACAAAAGTTAGTACTCATTATCATGTTTCAATACACCCCAAGTCTATTTCACACCGGTATTCCCTTTTAATGACAACAGAGAGTCAGGACCTCAGTTTAACGTCTCATCGGACGCACGGCGTCTCCTTGAGTATAGTGTCCCCATCACTGAACTGGGGCATTGGGGATAATTCCCCCAGAGGGAAGATTGCAACCTACTGTCCCACCAACACCTCTTCCAGCAGCAACTTAGTTTTCCCAGGTGGTCTCCCATCCAAGTACTAACCAAGCCCACACCTGCTTGGCTTCAGCTACGCAGCTGAAGCAGACTGAATAGTGGTATAGCTGCTGATGATATTTAAGTGAAAATGCATTCTTGAAAAGACTAACACCATAATAAGGCAGGATTGGAAATCGGATTGACCGTTGATTTTACAAATGAACAGTATATAATCAAGCACTGGTTGTTGCTGCACTGCAAGTGGATGGAAGCTTATATCTACGAACTGGTCTCATTCTCTCATTCTATGGGCCTCTTTATTTATGGTCATTAGGATGTTGGCCCGTGTTGGTCACAGTTTAGTAATTCGGCTTAATGTGATCGTTGGATGATGTAACTGCCAGGTTAAAAGGGCTGTATGTATATAGTATTTCAAATTAAATCTGCTGTGTGGTTATAATGGGTCAGACTTAAAATACAATGAGGTTCTCTCAATTCAGATTAAAAGCCCCTTTTGATTACGTTAATTCAGACTAAAAGTGCAGTATGGTTTTAGTAGTGTGGTCATTGCACTGTTTAGGTGAAAAGGTTGAAAGGTGAGCATGATGGTTGTATTTCAGATTAAAAGTGCAGTGTGGTAGTTCTGAAGTTGTCTGTTTGGCCCCAGGGGTTGGTCCCGGGTGCACAGATAAGACGCTCCTGTCAGCCATCGCTAGCGCCCTCCACACCAGTGCTGCACCAATCACCGGCCAGTTGTCCGTAGCCGTGGAGAAGAACCCTGGGGTGTGGCTGAACACCTCTCAGCCTCTCTGTAAGGCCTTCATGGTCACAGACGACGACATCAGGTAATTTAACATAATGGCGCATCGGTGTCAAAGTGATGTAGGTGTTGCAGTTTTTTTTTTTGTGTCAAAATATTTTGTGTGTATTTGAATGTGTTGAAAACTTTTTTATTTTTAAGTTTTTGAGTCTGTGGCATTGCTCTAAATAGTATGCAAATGGTCGCTAGTTTGCTGGCCCTTTTCAGCCTTAGGCTAGGTATTTCGCTGCTTGCTAACGTGATTGAGAGTAAATTTGACTGATGGACCACTAGTATTTTGGTGAGTTTAGTGAGCTGGAAATGCACAACATTCACCTATTCAGCATAAACTGTGGGTGTCTGGTTTGAATTTTGGATCAATGCTTATCGCCGCCCACTTTGATGTGAAATTATGAAAAGGGCAAAATTTTCACGAAGTGACAATGTCCTTAGTTGAAACTTGTCAGATAAGAATTTCCGCGTCCACTAAAAGATGAATGAAGTCCATCAATTTGATTGCATAGTGTCTTTAAAATGCATATAAATACATGTTGAGAATCCAGGGGCATGTTCAAGATTGAAGGGTCTCCCAAGGGAAGACTCCGGAGTTTTGAACGACTCGCAAGTTCTTGCGCATTTTCTGGCATGGCTGTCAACGGAGATTGGCATCAAATTCCATTGAACATGCCGTGATGATACTGGATGCCATCTTGAAAAGTAAGGCGGGATTGTTCGTGGATATTTTCGCTTGTCTTTGTAAGGCCAAACATTGTTTAATCATACAAGAGACAGGAACATGCGGGCTCTCGCTCGACCCCACAATCTTGAACATGCCCCAGGTGTTCAAAAGGAGAGGTTTCATCACGCGTTTCCCTCCCCCCATACATTCATTTTGTAGTGCTAGCTTGTGGCTGTCGAATTGCGATAGTTGCCAAACTTGTTTTCAGAATGTTGATTTTCCACCTCTGATCGAAATGTGTTTTATTTTGAGAACAACTAAGAAGATGCTAGCGATGGAAGTGATTGGCCTGTGCCCTCGAGGACATTTGTTACCGCAGTGTGTTTTTGTCTGTGCGTTGGCTCGCCCTGGTGGTGAATGGCGGCGCTGCAGGAAGCAGGAGGCCCTGGTTCAGAGCGTGAGAAAGAGGCTGGAGGACGCGCTCGTGGCCGACATGCTAGCGCAGGTGGAGGAGGCCGCCCAGGAGGAGGCGGAGCCTGAAGACCCGGACCGCGAAGATGACGGACACAACGACAACATGGAGGCAGTATAGCGCAGGTAGGGGTCAGTTGTGAACATCCAGGCTCAGCAAGTAGAATTCCCCTCTGTATTTTGTTCCAATCACCAGGTTTTGATCGAGCGAATCTACAGTGAGGCGATGGAACCAATTTTTAAATTGGCTTAGTTTTCGTGTTGATGAAATGTGTGGCTTGATCTCCCTCAGCACTAACGGTAGGATAGATTTATTGATTCTATGTTGTTATGGAGATTTGACATTTGAAAGGGGCTAATTATACACTGATTTTAAAAAAATCTTACTCATAATCTGACTATTAATTTATACACTACTTGTCAAAAAAAAAAAAGTCGCTGTTTGGATTAAAATCGACAAATGCAATGATTTGATCATTATTGCATTGATTCACGTGTTTTAGCTGGCAGTAATTATTTTGACCATGACTGATGAAACTTCTCAGAATCATGTCATAAAAAGTATCCCTCAGTGATGGGATAGATGATGTCGTATTTCAGAGAGGGAAACTTATCGGCCTGCATCAAGGAAACGAAGAATAAGGAAATCAAGTTTTGCGCGTAAATTTTCCACCACAAAGTTCTGACCTTAATGGCATTGAATTGCTGAAGAAAACGTTGGAGTGGTTCAACTACCTCGTTGTCAATATCAGATCTTGGCAAAGAATTAATACAATTCTGTTTGAAAATAAATATACTGATCTTGCATACTTCTGACAAAACATTGACGCAACAAATTTGTACTGTAATCAAAGCAATTGGGGTTCCAAGTGAATGGTTGAATGTGCGACCTTTGTGTGGACAGGCGGTGTATTTGTGCTGACTCAAAATGTTTGTGCAATTTTGCATAAATTGGTTGATGTGATGGCATTGGAACAACATGGTGGCAGCATTACAAGAGTACATTCTGTTTGCTGGATAAAGACTGTCCAGTTTTTAAACGGACTTTGAAGGCACTGCCCAGCTCTGTCCATGAGATACGCTTGTTTCATCTGAGCACTGTTGTCTTATCAGAGAGACCTAGCAGATGTAAGCGGTGTTGGTTTGATATAGAAGCACTGAGCTCCAGGTGGCAGGCAGCAACGCAAAACTTTAGACTCGGAGGATTTTGGATAAAATTGGTGGTCGTCCAGTGCTTAATTTATGGTGGTCAAGTTTTCCTTAATTATTGTTTTTTCTTCTCTTGTTTTTCCCTGATGCAGGCTAAGGCAGTTCTGTTAAGCTCTCTGACATCCAAAAACTTCCACATAACTGAGCCGGGTCATCGATCTACCTGCCCCAAAGCACACCCTCTCATAGATTTTACCGGACTCTCCCATCCCTGGCATACATGGCAACCCTCTTCTCCTCCACCACCTCAAGGATTTTACCTCTCATACATGGCAACCCCTACCTCACAGGACATGGGGAGAACAATCCTAAATTGATCAGTGGCGAACCAGATGTTTGAAGTTGTTTTTCTTTTAATTGTTTTATTATTGTGGGTTTTTTTTTTTTGTTCTGAATTTTGGCGGGTGCCCTCTGAGTGTGTGTGGTGAGCTGGTGGTCAACTGACATTTTTCAGTCTGGCCATCCGCCAGTACAAACACTGAGTAACAGTCTTTCACAACGCAGTTCATTAAACTTGGGAGTGAACACTGCTGAGACAGGAACCTCTCTTACCTGCAGTAGAAGTGGAGTGGAGATGAGCCCATTCTTAGCCTTGTACACTCTTGTACCAGTTCTGGATGTGCTCAGACAGTACTAGCGGCTGGGTTTTTTTGGTTTGCTCACAAGCTGCATGGGCCTGTTTGAAAGGAAGTTGTATCTAATGTGTGCGGCATGACATCCTGCCCAAGTTACTTTACTCTTGCTTCTTTTAACTAAAAAAAGTTGGAGTCTAGAAAGCTTTTTTATGTCTGAAATGAAGGAGTAGGGATTGGAATGCAGCTCAACCAGTGTTTTCAGGAAGTTACTCGAAAGGAAATTCCATAGAATAACTAAATGGGCTAAAAATGGCTTCTTTTTTTTTTTTTTAACACTTAATTTTCTTTCCCCCTCAGTTATTGTACATTTTATTTCCTGTTGGGAGTGGATCTAATGCCCTGTTCTCTTTATGGCCCCATTCACTATGGCCCTGGGCCAATTGCTTTCAGGAAAGCTTGTGACATCACAGTGGGGTGGGTGGTGCCACCATAGATATACATAAACACTAGATGGCTCAAGCACGCTGCAAGCCAATGTGAAGTAACGTCGTCACAGCGCGGCCATCTTGGGACAGGACTGCTCGATCACTCATTACATTACAGCCAATGGAGCACGGAATTTGAAATAACTGTAAATTGCTCAACTCTCCCAAATTCTCGACTGATTTCCAAACAAACGGCTTGGTTTGTCCGGTAAACATCAAAGATGTAGTTATTTAACTGCATTTTAAGAATAATTAAAACCATTGAATTCGGTATAAAAAGTACATTAAGGTTTGTAATAACCCAATCCGTTTGTAAATCCGTCAAGAATTCAGTGAGTTACGAGTATTAAAGCGAGTAAATCATCCACCTCACCTCCGACTACAGCACAGCGTACCAGAGCAGTCCCCCGTCCTAAGATGGCTGACCAGTGACGACGCTGCCGACTCTGCCTTGAGCCATCTAGTGTTTTTATATATAAATATATATATATATATATATATATATATATATATATATATATATATATATATATATATATATATATATAATCTATGGGTGCAACCTATGGTGCACGTTCTCTTCAAAAAAAAAACATGGTGCTGCTTGAAACATGGCCACACACTCAATACTGCAGAACAAAGATTGCTGTTTAATTGAACACTAGTTCTGATTTTGTACTGAGTTTTCATGATTGAAATTGATTTCTTAAGAAATGTTTTCTGTTGGTGCTCCCCCTCTCTAATGCCTCTCCCTTGTTTGCTCTGAAAATGTAAATGTTTTTTATATTTAAGCTTTTATATTTTAAATATTTTGATTAGTGATATGGAATGTTTTTAAGTGGGACCATTTGTTTCTGAAATTTTTGTTCTGTTGGGTAAAATTTAAATTTTAGAATTTTTTGTGATCTTTATTCATAGTGTGTGCAGATGGGGGTGTGGGGTTAAATTTCTGTTTAAGAAAATACTTTTTTTTTTTTTTCTTTCTTTTTGTTCAAATCCAGCCCTACAAAGTCTAAAGTGACTATGGTTTGAGTTGCACACAAGTAATGCTTTTATGTTTTTATTCTCATATTTTTATTTGTTATTTTTGGCTTAAATAAAGATAATTAACTAACACAAGAAAATTGTCTTTTTTTCCATTTTACTAATCAGGCTGAGGTCAAATCCCACAATTAATTTGGCCCACTCTTATAGCAGGAGCCAGCCTCTGAAGTCGGCAGTATAGATGAATGCTCAGGATGCGGTCGATCTATTGGGGAGCCTCAAATGATGGAAGAAAAAATTCAAAATTAGGAATATCTGCAATATTTTAATGCCACAATTTTGGCACAGTTATTTTGTAATATTAAAAGAGCCAACAACACAAACACATGGTGAAGCCCATTAAATGTGAGAGAAACCCTTTTTTCCAGGTTGCTTGCGCCTTCTTCCTGGGGCCCTTCTGTCGACCCCTGAGGTTACATTTCATGCGTAAACTATGTAATGGTAGAGTCGCAATATAGATTGAGATGCCAGAAGTCAAATTTTACAACCCTGAATCAGAAAACGTTGGGATGCAGTATTGTAACTGTCTTTGACCTGCATTATGTTGAAAATAATCTAACCGTGAATTATCTTGAGTCCCCACATGAATTTTTTTTTTTTTCCCCAAAACACTCTTCAATTTTGATTTTTGCAATATTTCTTAAAAGGTTGGGACAGCGCAGCATTTACCATTTTGTCATGTTTCTGTTTCCAGATTGAAAAGTGATTAAGTTTTCTGGGTGGTATTTTGTCCCATTCTTCCTGCAAACAAGTCTTAAGGTGGGAAACATTATGGAGTTGCAGTTGCCAAATTTTTTATTTCAAAATGCAAAACATGGACTATTGGGGAGAAGTAGGGATGCAGGCAGGCCAGTCCAGGACATGCGCCCTCTTTTTTTTGCAGCCATGCCTTTGTAATGTACGCAGAATGCAGTTTTCAGTCGTCTTTTTGAAATATGCATGGGCATCCTCAGAAAAGATGGCATGAAGGCAGCTTGTAGTGGTTCAAAAAGCTCATTGTTCTTTTTAGCATTAATGGAGCCTTTGCAGAAGTGCAAGTTACCCTTGGGTACTGACGCAACCCCTCACTATGACAGAGTGTAGCTCTTAAATATGTCGTTGGAGTTTCCTTTTCTTCTTTAATCTGGATCCCATGACATCCAAGTATTCCAAAAAGACCTGAGATACTGATTGTTCTGTCCACAATACACGTTTCTACGGTGTGATGTTCTATTGCAGATCCTTCTGAGCCTAAAGAAGAAGATGGTCCTTCTGGACATTGTCAACATAAGGCTTACTTTTCGTACAATAATATTTTGTGGCATTTTTGGATGCAACTACATGTTGCCGTACTTGACAAAGGTTAGCCAAAATAATGCTGAGCCAAAATGGGTTATTAATTCAATTCTATCTGAACGATTGAAGATCGTGGGTATTTGGTCGGGGCTCGTACCCTTATCCCTCATGCCAAAAATTCATCCAGATTCCTTGTATCTTTAATGATGTTAGACCCCCGTAGGGGTGAAATATTAACCATTGTTCTGAGGACCATTGTTTTAAAGCTTTTCAATAATTTTCTCATTCATTTGTGGGCAGATCGGTCATCCTTGCTCATGTTTGCTCTTGTAGAATTTCATGCTTTGTTTAACATCTTTATCAAGTGTACTTTACAATACTCTGGTGATAATTGGAGAGCCTTTGACAGTTCTTGTTCAGGTCTTGTTCACTTCAGTGCTTATTGTGCTGGGTAAGAATCCGACAAGACCAAGAGATTATAAATCCATTAAATTATTAATTATTGCAAAATTTTCCCCACAAGTGGAGCACTGTTCCATGACCGCGGTTTCTCTCAGTCATTGCAACACTTAGTTTGCAGAGGTGTCCGCCAAAATAACAATTAAAATTCCTGAAGTTGCTCGCCACTGTGGAGACGTTATAATGAGAAATGAAAACACCGAGAGTTTGTGTGATTGCGTTAAATGTTTAATGGTAAGCGCAGTTGTCCAAAGTTTTGGGAAAGTGATTAGTGATCTTTGAAAAGCAAATATATTCTGTGATGTCCGGGAGTGTTAAAACGGAGTTGTGGCAGAGGCAGGGGTCTGTGGTACCCTGTGGCAATGTTGCAATGATTTGTCTGTTCCGCCCCCTTGTGAGTTTGGCTGCTGCCCTTGAAAATGTCTGTTCGCTTCAGTTAATATTGCAGACAATTATTAAGGAACACATACAGTGCTGTGAAGAAGTATTTGCCCCCTTCCTGATTTTTCTTTTTTTTTTTTTTTGCACATTAAATGTTTCAGATCAACAAATTTTAATATTAGACAAAGATGACCAAAGAAATACAAAAAGCAGTTTTTAAATGATGATTTCATTTATTGAAAGTAAAAAGTTATCCAAACCTACCTGGCCCCATGTGAAAAAGTAATTGCCCCCTAAACCTAAGAACTGGTTGTGCCGCCCTCGGCGACAATAACTGCAATCAAGCATTTGTGATAACTGGCAATGAGTCTCACATTGCTGTGGAGGAATTTTGGCCCACTTTTCTTTGCAGCATTGTTTCAAATCAGCTACATTGGAGGCTTTTCAAGCATGAACGACCTATTAAAGGTAATGCCACAGCATCTCAATTGGATTTAAGTCTGGACTTTGACTAGCCCACTCCAAAACCTTCATTTTGTTTTTTTTTAAGCCATTCAGAGAGGGACTTGCTGGTGTGGTTTGGATCATTATCCCACTGCATAACCAAAATACGCTCGAGCTTGAGGTCACAAGCTGATTGTCAGACATTCTCCTTCAGGATTTTCTGGTAGACAGCAGAATCATGGTTCCATCAATTATGGCAAGTCATCCAGGTCCTGAAGCAGCAAAGTGGCCCCAGACCATTGCACCACCACCACCATGTTTGACTGTTGGTGTGATGTTCTTTTTATGAAATGCTTTGTTAGTTTTATGCCAGATGTAACGGGACGCACTGCTTCCAAAAAGTTCAACTTTTGTCTCGTCAGTCCACAGAATATTTTCCCAACGGGTTTGGGGAGCATGAAAAATTTTTTTTTTTTGGCAAATGTGAGACGAGCCTTTGTGTTCTGTTTGGTTTTTCGCCTTGAAACACTCCCATGGATGCCATTTTTGCCCAGTGCTTTTCATATTGTTGAATCATGAACACTGACTGTAACTGAGGCAAGTGAGGTCTGCAGTTCTTTTGATGTTGTTCTGGGTTCTTTTGTGACCTGGATGAGTCATTGATGCGCTCTTGGAGTAATTTTGGTCGGCTGGCCATTTCTGGGAATGTTCACTACTGTTCCAAGTCTTCTCCATTTTTGGATATTGGCTCTCACCGTAGTTTGCCAGAGTCCGAAAGCCTTAGAAATGGCAAGGTAACGCTCTCCAGACTGATAGATCTCAATGACTGTTTCTCATCTGTTCTTGAGTTTCTTTAGATTGTGGCATGATGTGTTTCTTTTAGAGATCTTTTAGCCTACTTCACTTTGAAAACAAGTCTGGCAGTAATCAGGCATGGGTGTGGCTAGAGAAATTGAAGATTGATGAATGCTTGAAAATAGCAGTTTGAAACTCTTAAATCCTCATCCTCCCATCGGCCAGTGCACGCAGAGAACGTTCCTATATGGCTACGTGCGCCGTTTTACGTGGCCTTTGAACCCATTGTTGTGTTGCAAGTGACGTCACTCCTGTGTGCAGGGAGACGGGCTGAGCGGCGTGCGCCTGGCGAGACAAAGGCGGCGGACTGGTGAGAGGGGAAAAAGGCAGTTGTGCATCGGGAAATTTGGAGATAGTTCAGAGGAAAAGTGCAGAAGGGGGAGAAATAAATCTGTGGGATGGTGGGAAGATAAGAGCTGGAGATTCGCACGAGGTAGACTGAACGATTCCTGGTCCTACCTCTGCATTTTTAAGCCTTTTCTCCAACGCCCCCCAAATTCCCTTGCTAGCCTCTGAGCATCCCTATTTTAAAGCAGAAAAGAAAGAACCCGATAGGAGAATTTGGTGGCTAGAAGGAAAAGTGAGTGGAAGAAGCCTCATATCGATAATCGAAACATATTTTCAGTAATTTCCGGTTTTGGACTGACTTGTTTGTATATTAACATTTGTTGAGATGTTTGTTAGCTTAATTGTTAGCAGTGTTGTTCTCAAACAAAGGGAGCAACGTGACTAGCTAGCTCACTGGGTTGAGCACATTTTCAATACTCAGTAATCAAAAACTACTTGGGTAACTGTTAATCTGTCTCGGTGGGAACTCTGTGAAAATACAATTAAGCAATGTTTGTTTCGAGGACTGCGGAGGACATGGCAAGCCAAGAATTTCTTCTAACAATGACAGCTGTAGGCAACATTTGAAAGATGGGCAAACGGAAAGGGATCGGGACAGAAGCAAACGTACGCGCAGTGTGCCTGGAATAAGGTGACTTAACATCAGGGAGCGCCGTGTGTTTCAAAGATCCGACCTGTTAGTCGGCCAACTTTGTGCTCGGATCACTATCAGGACAGTTAAAAGTGCAGTTGCTCTTTTTTTGAAACTGTTTGCAGAAAGTGTTAGGGTGGGAGGAGGAGGTAGACCTCCATTTCGTCTCTCTAGTCTTATGCGTAAACTCGGGGACTATGCCTAGCCCCTTGTTTCACCTGGAGATGATGGAACACGAAATGGTGAACGCGCAGCATAATGGGGTCAGCATGCCCGGCGAAACGGATGCAGAGTCGCGGGACGAGGAACACCAGGAGGCGCTCCGCTTCGCCTTCGACCAGCTCTCGCTCATGGCTGTGGAGAAGGGAGACTGTGGCTCCGTAGCGGGGCTGGTGGACACCCTGGACGCCCCGAACACGATCCCCGAGACTTGCAATGGCGTGGGAGGTGGTTACGTCGGCTTACAAATACACGAGCACCCCAACAACTCTCTGGGATCCCCGACATCCTGCTCTCCGTCCCCGGAATATTACGGCACGAGTGGATACCACATGTCCGGCCCGCACTCTCATGCCATGCTGGGGGAATCGACCTCGGTGCTCTGCAGCAGGAAGCGGAGCGTCAATATGACCGAGTGTGTCCCGGTTCCGAGTTCGGAGCATGTTGCAGAAATTGTAGGAAGACAAGGTGAGAGCGGCATTCCCAACTTACCAGTCGGCACAGTCTCAAGCCGCTTTCACACTGGACGCGAAACGAAATTTTCGCACGACAGAATACATTCAAAGTCAATGCAAAGAAAAAAATCCTGCGAAAAATTCGTTTCGCGTCCGGTGTAAAACCAGTTTCACTTCATTATTAATCAGTGGTTATTCTTCATAAAGAACAAGAGCTATACGGTGGCACGTTTAAGATTGTGGCGAGGGAGTGTGAAAAGAAGCAGCTTGTCTCGGCTCAACATCATCATTTAACTGACTAAAGTTAGCCTGTAAGTTGTTTTTCTGGCTGACCAGGTCGCCTCTTGACGCTCGTAGTAAAGCTCAGCAAAGTGCTGCCTCCTAAACCGCTTTCACACTGGACGCGAAAGGAATTTTTCACACGATAGATTGCATTCAGAGGCAACGCAAAGACGCGAATACACGCGTCTTACCATTGACTTTGAATGTAATCTGTCGTGCAAAAAATTCGTTTCGCGTCCGGTGTGAAAGCAGCTTTACGGTCCGATAAGCCCTACTTTTGTTTAAGACGCGTTGTTTTTTTGTTTTTTTTGGTGACGGTAGATCAAGTTGGAGATGTTGTTGAGCGTCTGGAAATCGAGGCTTGTCTGTATCAGCCTGTTTGGCGTTGAACACTTTTCTTTGTCTCCATGCTGCAGCTCCTTAAGTATTTGTGCTAATTCATGTCGGCCTGGAGTTGCCGGGTATGTTAAACGGGTGCTTTACGTTAGCTTGGCTGTTGCGGCTATTTTAATACCAGCAATGCATGGCTGTGGATATTTCTAGAACAGTCGCTGACTTGAAACGCCTAAGATTCTGGTAGCTGGTTAGTTTTTTTATGGCAGAGGTAGGGGGAGGGGCGGGGTAGCCCAGACGGCCAGACAAAGCAGTAGATTGTCGGGAGTCTGGACATGTCTAGCTGGCCTGGTAGTGGCAAACAAAAGACCGAACTGGTGTGGTTAGAAATAGCCCAGCCGTTGACTGCAGTTATCAGATGATTACTGCATTTGCGGTGATCAGGTTGCGCTTTAGTTTGCGGTGACCATGGTTTAAGTTTGCGCTTATGTGATGTAACCATTAGTAACCCATTAGTTTTGTAGCAGGGCGGCCCTTAGCACACCAGACACGGGCGTGGGGCGGTGTTTTCAGCCTGCAGCTAACGTTATAACTCTTGCCCACTTCTTTAAATGCCGCTTGCCTTAACTACTTATAATAAAGTACGATTCATCATACTCTCGATTAATTATAAATTTTATGCGTACCGTTCAGATTGGAGACCCGGTACATTAGCGCTAGCGTTATTGCATTGTTCTCTTTGTTTGAAAAAGCCATGCTTTCTGCCTTGACGATGACATCACAGACTCCGCACGCTATTGGCTGTCTGACATGCGCTGTCCATATTTAAAGGCGCAGTGTACAGTTGTCGAGACGGTGGGCAAACAATGCAGCGCGCTAATGGGACAATAATGGTTGTTGTTGTCCGCCCTCTTGGAGCCTTGGCCAGACAGGTTGCCTCTTAACAGTTTTTCTGTCTCTATGCCCATCTGTTAAGCCCAACCAAGCACGCTGTTCAGCTTTCTCTGGTGAATAATAATGCTTTCATATTTTTCATTACTGCCCGGAAAAACATGAACATGGCTGACTGAACTTGTTTGCCCTGGTACGAGACCTCCGTTTTAATCCCCGGCCTCACGACCAATGTCTTGTCAGGGAATCCTTGCTGTTCTGTCTTTACCAACGTAATGAGGCAATGTGTTTATTGTGGACCACCACAGACCTTCTGAAAATGCCAGCAGATGAAATGTTGGTGATTTTAAATTGTCGAAGTAATTGCATCCACTGCACGTTTATAGTTTAGATGGTGGGAATTGTTGTTGTCAAAAGGGCCCACTTCATAATGTATTCAATGTTTTGCTACCTACGTCCACTCTCTAACTCCCTGTGGTTTGAATGGACCTCTTATGAAATAATACGATCTGATTTTATTTTCATTTTAATGTTTGCACCTGGGTCAAATGCATTATTGCTCTGGAATCAAATGCTTTACTGTATGGCTTGGCTGGTAATTTGGAACTAAAAATGTTGATGTCTCTTAAAGTGCAAACCCCACCCTCTTTTCTTCGTAGTTTGCTAATTTGCTCTTGGTATGATTAATAAAACTTGGTAAGGTATATGATCTAACACAACTGCGCCAATGACCCAGGTCTGATGGCATTGGGCTGTGAATGACAAACACTGGCTTCCTTATCCTGCTCTGTGTAAACCAGTGGTCTCCAACCCTGGGTCTTTATTTCAACCCTGATTTGTCCTATACTTGTGGGCATCTTAATGCAGATCTCTAGTTGTTGAAAGGATTGTGCTTTATTTGGATTGGAGTGAACCTGTAACAGAAATCCAAAAAATCTGGCCCTTCAATCCAGATCCGTCCCTGGTTTGCCTTCCTCCACAGCAATTTACATAACAATTAGTACTGCTAATTGGCCAGAGACCTGACTCCCTGGTTAAGGGAGGAGGGAAAATCTGCAGTTCTCAACCCTTAACGACTGTGATTTGAGGAACAGGGAGCTACGGGGTTGTAAATCTCTGGGAACAGGGTTGATGACCTCTGGTTTAATGCTTTTAGCCTCTTGTTAGCTGAAGGCTATAATCCTAGCTAACTAAACTAATTGATGATGCCTTTCCCTGCCCTCTACTTCCCAGGCTGTAAGATCAAAGCACTCCGAGCGAAAACCAACACGTATATTAAGACACCAGTGCGAGGGGAGGATCCAGTCTTCATAGTGACGGGTCGTCGCGAGGACGTGGAGATGGCGAAGCGCGAGATTCTCTCCGCGGCCGAGCACTTCTCCATGATCCGTGCGTCCCGCTGCAAGGCTGGTGCGGGTGGGACAGGGGGGTCTGGAGGCAACCTGCCAGGGCCCCCCCACCTGCCGGGACAAACCACCATTCAGGTACGGGTCCCCTACCGCGTGGTGGGGCTGGTGGTGGGCCCTAAAGGGGCCACGATCAAGCGCATCCAGCAGCAGACGCACACGTACATCGTGACTCCCAGCAGGGAGAAGGACCCTGTGTTTGAGGTGACGGGCATGCCTGAAAACGTGGACCGGGCGAGGGAGGAGATTGAGACCCACATCACCCTGCGGACCGGAGCCTTCGTGGACCTTCAGGGGGACAACGATTTCCACAGCAACGGTACCGACGTCAGCCTGGAGGGGCTGGGCTCGCTCGGGTTGGGCGGTGCCCTCTGGTCCAGGGCCAATCACCCGACGCCCCCTCCCCCACCGGCCCCGGGCAGGAAGTTGAGCTCGGGCCCCTTCCGCGGCACCGAGACGGCCGGTGCTCGAGGTCCCCCGGAAAACGGGAGCCCCACCAGCCCCTTCAGTACAGGCAGCGGAGGGGGTGCGGGATTTACTTTCGGGGGTGACCCCTCGCCCTGCCTACCCGCCTCGTCGTCTTCCGCCAGCGGCCCCGACGAGCTCGGGTTCGAGTTCAGCGCTGCCAACATATGGGCTCCGTTTGTAAACGGCGGGCACCGCAACCATCATCAGCAGCAGCGACGGAACAGCAGCGGTCCGGGCGGCGTTGTGACGACCCCCCGCCTCTCCCCCACCCTCCCTGCCGACCCCGCCCTGGAACACCCCCTGGCCCGCCGTGCTCAGAGCGACCCGCTCAGCGCCCTCTCCTGGCTGCAGGCTGGCGGTGCAGCCTCCTTCTCCGGGGGCAGCAGCAGCAGTAGTGGCGGTAGCACCACCGGGTACTCGTCCTCCTGTTCGGCCTCATCGCTCCCCGGGGGATCCCCCACCGACTCGGAGGGTGGGGGCAGTGGAGTTGGGGGGGTCCTCACCCGCTTCAAGGCAGGCGGGGCTGCGACGGTTGGAGCGGGAGGCGGTATAGCTGTAGCGGCGGCTAACAGGGACTGCTACGTATGCTTCGAGAGCGAGGTGACTGCTGCCCTGGTGCCCTGCGGGCATAACCTGTTCTGCATGGAGTGCGCTGGACAGATCTGCCAGTCCACTGAGCCGGAGTGTCCAGTCTGTCGCACACCTGCCACCCAGTGCATCCGCATCTTCTCCTAATACTCTCCCCCACCCCACCCCACCCCGCAGAGACCATCGGCATAGAGACTGACCGTTTGGGGTTTTGATGGGGTTGTGGGAGAGGGGTTTATAAACTTTGCTCCGTTTTTTTACTCCAGGCCTCTCCTCTGAATGACCGTGGTGATATATGGACGATAACAGCGGCATAGATTTGAGCTTGTGAGCTCACTACGACAGGATTTGCCATGTTAACCATCCACCACGCCCGTGCTGGCACTGATTTAATTAAAAACGGCGCTGAACGCCACGCTACTGTTACAGACTTAATATGATGTTAGCAACGTTGTTTTCATTTTCTGTCTGAAGCAAACAGAATCTCTCCTTAAACTGTGCGAGATGCGGTGGGTTTTCTGGACGGACATTTGACTCAGACCTGTGTCTCATCGTCAGGCATTAATCTGATGCAGTTTGGTGCGTTTGAGTATAAAGTGTGTGTGTGTGTATACGTACATGTGGATGTACGTGTATACTCGCATGCATTTTTATCTAGCTTCCGGGTGTCTGCGTGCTTCGCGCACCGCAGTCCCTTTGAAACATTTTATTTACTGGAGGTATTTTTTAATTGAGCCGCAGAAGGTGTGGTGCACTTTTTTAAAACGCTTTTTTAAGGTGTTCGATTCCTGAATAGGAAGTGGGAACAGATTTTTTTGGTTAAATATTTTTTTAAAGCAGAGTTTTATTGTGTACAGATTTTAGTGAATTTTTCGCATGTCGAATGGCAATATTTTTGGGGGGGACGTTTTTACGAAAGGCAAGGAGGGACCTTTCATATTTTAAAAAACAATTTTGTGTCATGTGGGGAACCTTTCGAAGCAAAGGACGGTGCGCCGCGCCGATCAGATCCACCCAGCCTTCGGTCAGCGTGCGCTACGGGTTGTGGCTCGGAGCTTTGAGTGAGATTTGCGGGGAAACCCCGTCGTCTTCACCCCCCGATGTGTGTTTGTAAAATTTCATGCTACAAAATGAAACGAAGGATGGCGCCACAACGTACATCAGACCAAAACATTGCAGTAAGATTTTAGTGCTTTAAAAATTATAATGGTAATAATAATGGAACGAAAATTAAGATGTAACAGTTATTCACATTTAATATACAATATATTATTGAGAATTGATGTCCAGTGTAATGGGTTTATATCCAGCAACCGATTAAATATGCACTGTTTCAGCACTGCGAGATGATGGGAATTTCAGTGCTCAAGATTAGCGTTTTGATGCCTTCTCGAACTGCTTACTTTTCCATACCGAACACTTTATGTCTAACGGTTTCAAGCCAGATGAGGTTAACTTTTGCGTTTAAAGGTTCTGTTCACCGGGGATGTTGATTTAATCAAGACAAATGCTGCGAAGGAGGATAGTTGATTACTCGGTTGGTTGATAACGACCGTTTTCTTAACGTTACTTTTGTTAAAATGAATTGCAACTGCCAAATTATTGTAGACTTGCTTGCTCTCTCTGGGTACAAGCACCTGACTGGGCGTTTCTGTTGCTGATCATTTTCGCCCTTTGAGACTGTTGTCTAACTTTACCAAAACTTGCTTGGTGAACAGAGCATTTTGTGGTATTGAAGGTCTGCTCCCTGCATGTCAGGGATTCAAGAGCTGAATGGATTTATCAGGATTAATTCTCGCGAGACCCCAGCGGTTCTCCCGTCGAGTAAAGAGGGGAGATATTGATGCACATTATTTTAACCAGTTTTGTATAGTGTTTTTTTTTTTTTTTAATTTTATTTTATTTTTTTTGTTTAGTATTTTTTCCGTTGTATTTGAACTGTGAATAATGGGTCAGATTATGGTACACGCCACACTCTCTTGACTCCTGACTGGTTCTCCGTCTATCCTCAGATTAGGGCACTGAAGGGTTAAAAAAGCTCTGTTATACTGCTTTGGGTTTACTGCCTGAAAATGAGGGCGTGGTCACCCCTGGCCGGTGTGGAAGCTAAAATGGGGACAGGTCTCAGCAGACTTTAAAACATTCACTCACGCACGCACGCACACACACACATACGCGCGCACGCACACGTGATCACACTCTCACACTTAAGCTTTCTCTCGCCCTCACGCAGACACTTATGCTTTTTGTCACTCACTCACTCACTCTTTCTCTCTCTCTCTCACACACACACACACACACACACACACACACGCACGTCCGTGGCAAAGCCAGCATTCCGTAGTGGGTTTGGCCCCATTGCAGTCTTCCTTAATGAGCCTGTCCAAAGTTGGATTTGAGGGGACAATTTTTTTTTTTTTTTTGAAAAGCAAAACTGAGGTCTGATCCACTGTACATCTGTGAGCTGCAGTGGGATGCGCAGACAATCCCTGCGGTTCCCTAGGAACTGAAACTGGGGAAACTGGTCTTCCACTGCCGCATGTTGGCTTTGGTTTGAGACCCTCTGAATTGGCCTAATTTAGACATGGTGCTGAGGTCTTTAAACTCTCAGAGGTGTGGCTGTTCGCCCTTCATTGCCTCTGCAATTGGTTTTTTGTTCGTTTGACCAAACTTTTGTGAGATGTTTGTGTGTGTGTGTGAGAGTATATGTATTTGTTTTGCTGTACTTGTGGGCACGTTTGTGTTAACTGAGTACTAGAACTGTAGAGGGGACTATGCGACCGATTGACGCGGCCATTGAGACTTGTCCAGTCCATTGAGAAAAGCCATGACGAACCACTACATTTAATGAGCTTCCAAAGCCTCGGTACGACCCACAATGCATTTCAGGGACTCGCGCGCCCCCTCATGCTCACACCAATAGAGTAATATCAATAAATCACAAAAAATAGCTTAAGGCAGCTAGTTCACACAGAGCTTCCGAACACTAGTGTTTCCTTGTGTTTCTTTTTTCTTAGTTTGTTTTTTTTTGTTTTTTTATTTTTTTTAGTGTTTTGAACAAGCTGCTTTTTTTTGTTGTCTGACTGCGAGGACAGAACTGATCCACTACAAGCCATATTAAACGCCTCAAAAAAAAAAACCTGTGTCTGCCGGTCTTCCGCGCATTTTGGTTCGCGAAAGATGGTCAGCGCTTGTCAAAAGCTGTCATCCCTGCCAAGTTGGGGGTATATTTATGAGGGAGTGAGAGGGCAAGAAAGGAAGTGACAGGACTCCATTTTTATCCCTCCCCAAATACTGGTGTGTGTGCGCCTGACCCTGGTGAAGTTTTTGTCTTCAGAATAGTTCACGTATTTTGTTTTTGTCTGGTTTGTCCAGTTGTGCTTCTGATTTTTTGTGTGTGTGTGTGTGTGTGTGTGTGTGTGAGAGAGAGAGAAACCACGTTATACTCAACAAAAAAAGTTTTAGAACACTCTGGAGTATGTGAAATGTAATAGCTGAAGGTAAATCTCAAGCGTTGTTTACATTATTGGTGTTAATCCAAGAGACAAAATGCAACAGAACACTTGATATGGTGACTAATCAAAACTTCAAACTTTGTGAAAAGACATTTCATTATCGTATGTGACCGACACGTGTTCTCATCACAGCTTTACAGCGTCTTGGGAAGCCCAGAACAAGCGAAAATAATTGATTGAAAACTCAGTGGCCCTGAAATTTTGTTGCTTATAAACACACAGTTTAGCGGGACTTTGCAGGATGAATGTTGAGTTTGTTTTTGCTCCACTGGTTTTGACTTTCTCCTTCATGAAGTAGGGGAAGAC
Organism: Gymnothorax reevesii; assembly: GCA_029721435.1. Taxonomy (NCBI): domain Eukaryota; kingdom Metazoa; phylum Chordata; class Actinopteri; order Anguilliformes; family Muraenidae; genus Gymnothorax; species Gymnothorax reevesii. The sequence continues at coordinate 128,260,033 of CM056576.1, read as the reverse complement.
ATGAGCAACAAGTGAAATTTAAACTGGCCCCGTTTAGTTTTAAGGTACTGCCCGCGAGAAACTGAGACGGTGCTCACAGTAAGTCACTAAATGCGGATTGTGATTTCCACAGCGTCATGTTCCTTAGAGAGGATCCATGGGCCACAGAACATGTCACGACTTGTTCTGTACTAAACCTGGATTTTCAGAAGTATTCCCTCCCTGTGCTTGGACACGCCCTGTCACAGCAAAGGACTACCTCCCCCACCCCCCTCCCCAGTCTCACCATTGCATTCTGGGAGCTGTAGTTCCAACAGTTGTGCTCAGTGCTGTTCAGAACTGCACTGTTCAAATTGTGCCAGACTTGAGCAAAAGGTAGTTTAGGAATGTGTGTCTGGGGGAAAAGAACTTATGTGGGCTTTTTGATTATTTAAAAAAAAAAAAAGTATGTTGGCTGAAATCGGAAAGGTACGACTATGAATCTCAATTTTTATCTGGACCCCCCCCACCCCCTTCAGAAAAAAAAAAAAGGTTTTGAAAACAGGGTTTTTCTAGAAAGGGTTAGAGAGGAGATGGTAGGGGTGAGGCAGGCACTGCATAGGAGTTTGAAGCCTTGGCTTTGCAATCACCCTGGTCTCGCTCGCCTTCTCCTCTTGCTTTAAGTATTTTTTTTTAATGCACAACCAAAAGGTTTCCCTGTGAAGCTTCTCTCTGAAGTTGACCGTGAAGTGGAAGTAAAGCCGCTTTCACACTGTACGCGAAACAAATTTTTCGCACGACGGATTCAAATGCAAAACGTGCATATTCGCATCTTTGCATTGACTTTGAATGTAATCTGTCGTGCGAAAAATTTGTTTCGCGTCCGGTGTGAACGCAGTTTAAGTCCAGGAGTCAGTCTGTAAACGTCCAACCATGTGTTTTATTGACCCAGTCAGCTGCTTCCATTTATCAATTCTACCTTCTGTCTGTAGAATTCCACAAATGAGCAAAATTTTGGTGTTAGGCGCTTAATACTGGGACGGATTTTTACTTTCTGAGACTGGATCTTGCACGTCTACTAATTGTAAAAACCCCCCTACCCAAATGCAATCATCTGGATTTTGTGTGTTGATGCACATGAACGATGGGAATAAAATGTTTAGTATTTGAAAATTATTTGTTAGTTCAACAATCTGCATGTCTTGAAGCCATCAGGCAGTTGTTTTAGTTTTATTTTTTATTTTGATTTTTTTAAAGAATATTATTTGCTTACCTGAATATCCCAGATTATAATGTGATCATTTGTTACTCCATTTTATTTCAAGCTTTTGTTTATTTTCTGTGTATAACATGTAGGCAATTTATAAGTGAAAATAAGAAAAAAACTTTATTAAAGAAATTTTAAAATCTATTTTATTTGAAAGTTTATGGACCTTTTAACCACTGGGCGGAGTAATTATATATGCCCACATATATAATTTGAGCTGGCTTGATGGTTATTAGAAAATGTATCAAAAGATTTTTTTTTTGATTTTGTACGCTTCTTTAATAAAAAATTTCATTTTCCTTTTTTTATTGGAAAATTAACTCTGTGTCCAACTTCTTGTTGTTTGGATTCCTGCGCGCGCATTGCTGCCAATTCATCCACATTGGATATATGTTCTATCATGTAATTGGGAGAATCTAGAGCATTTGTAATGTTCTAGTGTCTAAGTCAATGAAAGATTATTGTACAAATAAAATTCTGTTTATAGGAGGGCAAGGAGTTACCTGACATTTTAGCCACCTGTGAGTGTATGAATGATGGCCACACATGAACATGGACATGTTCTGTGGTCCAGACTGACTGCGGGCCTGACCTTTTTCCATGTCTTATTCCTGAACAACACCCCTCCCCCCTTCCAGATGCGTACTGACACACTCATTTTTTTAATGCTTCCTTCAAACAAAATGTGTAACTCCTGCTGCCTCCTCCTGTTCTATCCCCTGCATCCCACCCTGTCTGTTTTATATGGTCACATCTTCAAGGCCTTTTTTTTTTTTGTTACAGCTTGGAAGTGTGCCTCGGGAACCCGATGCGCTAACTGCTAACCTGACCCAGCCCGAGTGGCTTTGAGGCCCCCATTCCCATAGCGCATTAGCCATTAGCGCATTAGCCATAAAAAGCAATCAGCGGCTCCACGGTGCTGCAGCCTCTGCAGTAAGCGTGTCTAAGCAGCTCTGCAGTTGGAGGGGAAAGGGGGGGGGGGGTGTTATGGATTCCTTAATGCTTTTATAATGAACGGATGTGCACTCTGATTACAGCCCCCCCAAATCCCCGCCTCAGAAGATGCACTGTGGGGCTGTGATGCGGCAGCTTGCAGTTCTGCCAACACCCTTCACGTGAGGAAAACTGCCACAGTTCAGAATTGACTCCCACCCTCCTGGCTTGTCTGGGGTTGGTCTTTTCTGAAAAGTGGGGTTCAGCAGTGCAAGGAATCCGGTATGAGATCCTGGATCAGAAAGTTAAGGCCCTCACTGGGATTATGTTCTAGCCTGCAGGGTATTCTGATAAGTGCAATTCAGCTGAGCGGTAGGAAAGGGATCATTAAATTGTGCTTTCCCACCTTCTCACCTAGGACTCAGGTGTAAAGAGACAAATTGTTTATCACCTGGGAGGAGGGATGACTAGGGCTGGAAGTGGGTTTGATGTCCAGATGCGATCCCTGCAGAAGTATTTAGTGCAGGGATCCTCAAATCTGGACCTTCAATCCAAATTTGGCCTCGGTTTCCTTTTATCCCAGGTAGTTGACTCAGCACTTATTGGCTCTTATTGACCTGACTGACTGAACGCCAGGTAACGGGAGGGTGGAAACCAGCAGTTCTCAGACTGGGAGGACTGATTTGTAGGACCAAGGATTTGGTGAAATCTGTCAGGTGAGGGTTAAAGCAGAGACTGCTCACCCTGGTCGTGTTTGGCAACTGGTGAGCTGGTTTTGGTTTTCACTGTCTAGGTTAGACCCAATTTACCTGGTGTGGCGCGTTAACTGTGATCAACTGCTTTAAGTAATCAATTACGTTTCCGAGCAGCACCTAAAACCAACAAGCACTGTTGCCCTCCAGGACTAGGGTTGGCCACCACTGTTGTGTGTAAATGAGTTTAAAACCAGGCTTTTCAATGTCACAGAGGTGGCTCTCTCTGTGTGCTATGAGTTCAGGGTTTGTCGAGCCAGCTCACGCAAAGAAAGCCTGGCTAATGTTGAACTTACTTCATTAGAACACCCCTCCGGCCTTCTGGAAGAACAGCAGGCTTCTCCCTAAATGAGTGTGGCTGGTTACGGGAGTTTTCCAAGCAGCATGAGTTCCATTATTACTTCAAGAGAATGGTCATGCTGCGAGTAGATTTGCTGCGGATATGTGACCTTAGCAACATTTGGGTGGCATGTTTCAAATGTTGGCGATCTGCTTCTTGTCAGGTTCAGCTGTTATCCAAGGCACAGGACTGTCCTTATCGAATCTCATGCAGGGAACTGCACCCTACAAAAATCTGAAGTAGGACTTCCTCGCTTTTGCTTTGCTTGCCATCTAGTGGCAAGACGTGGCACTGCCACTCATTGCTGAGGGAGCTGTTTAACCAAGTATTGACCTACTTTCCTCCCTGCCTCTAATCAGGATATTCTGGTTCTGTATTAAACTGCAGAGAGTAATCTTTCACCGTATAATTGGTAAATTCTGACACAACTGCTCTGCTGTATTAGATTACATAATAGGCCAAAATAGACACTGAAGTTTGGAAAGCTGAAGAGAGAATGAAAGGTTAATGTACAACAAATGGCCAGAACTAGGCCCTTGTACAGTCCTTCTGTCTAATCACAGCCCTTGGGGGCCGATAACTGGTTTTCCACCTATCCTTTAACTGAGAGGACATTGTGAAGCCAGTCTGGGCAATCAGCAGCGCTAATTATTGAATTACCTTGCGAGCAAGGAAACCAGGGCCATGTTTAGATGTGAAGGCCACATTTGAGGAAACAAAAAACGTCAATGGAACAGACATAGCAGCATGATAAGTGAGGTGCACGATCTTTTATTACGCCAATGGTGGATCAATGCTGTTCCTCGAGATCAAACGTACTGTACGTTATTCAAACTCTACATTTGCGTGGCTAATTCCACTGATTAGTCGCTCAATGAGATTGTGAGATCTTGAGTCAGGTGTGTGTTATTAAATTTGGTGTGAAAACCCTCAGCACTGCGGATGTCTTTGAACAGGGTTGATAGCCAATGTGCAACAGATGCACGTTAAAAACTGCACTGAGATCCAAAGTTATAAAATTGAATCATGACAAGCCTCTGGCCCACATTGATTAATGCCCTATAAAATGTCACCGTTTCCTCTATGTCTGCATATTGCATGTTATTGAGTCATAAATTGCCATTTATAATTGGCGGCTTAATTTGATACGGAAAATTATGCTGTATAGTTTGAAAGAATTTAACCCGATTGACTGCTAATGAAAGGCAGGCTGGAATTTATTAGGCTACTGTGTGACGGACAGCTTACTGTAGCGGGTGATCAGGAGCAGTAATGTGTGATAATGGAAGGCTGAAGAAAAGATTAATTAAGGCTTAATCAGGATGAAAAAAATACTTGGCCTTCTTTTGGGAGCACCTCCAGTGACTCTTTCATTTATTAAAAATCATACACTTTGGCCCGAACGTGTTACTCTTCGGACTTGTCGAATATAGGACACACTCAAATTGTCACCTGCTTATAATTTTATTTCTCGGGGTTATAATGCTTGTTTATTGCAATGTGCAAGTAAATGAGTTATAATAATGAAAATCATGCTGCAAATGGCTCTTGCTAATATCTTTCATTTTTACTCTGAAATTTAGATCGGTTGGACAGGACACCACATTCACCCCTCTCTCTGGGGGGAAAATGATTGATGCCAGTATCGCAAATTTGTACCCACCGGTTTCCATAGATTGGTTTAGTTTTTAATTTCAGTCATAGTTTTTACCCCTCAGCCCTCAAGGCTGACGGGGTATTGCTATCCTTCGTGCGGTTGGGCGGGCGGGCGGGCGTCTCCAAAAACTTGGACATCGGACTGAGGGGTATTCCGTGCATTGCACGCCTATTTTTGTTATTGTTATATGTTCGACTCCAGCTGCCTTCGTTAATTATGTTCCGCAGACTGTATTATCTTTTCCTGCCACACGGGGGCATTAGAACAAAGCTCAACGGACAGCTGGAGATGGCGAAAGGAGTCATTTTTTCCTGAGAGAAACGGCACACTCAAAAATGAAAATTATGTAGTGGTCTACGACTTACCCCCATGTCCATGGAAACCTGGGCGAAGTTAGTTAATCCATACAACAAATTTGGAATATGCCTGCACAAACCCATAGCCAGTTCCCAGAACAAATGAAGTAGATGAAGACACAATCATTAGCTTTCTTTAGAGTCCAACAGACAGTCAAAATGACCAGGAAATTACTCCATACAGCTCGTACAGCATAAATCAAGTTGCTTGAAGGCAAAACAATCACACATAGACTGGAAAACCCCTGATCACACCCAGCTGTGTATCCAGAACTTAAAATTGGATTGGCAGAGAACATCCCTTTAAAACAAGTATTAGTCTTAACTTGTCAGTAATTTTTCCTGATTAACAATACATCCACAGCAAAAATACTCCACATTATCAGATGCCGCTAGTTCTCCTCATTGCGGAAAGATGACAATCATTCATTTGGACATGCAATGTGTTGCATTTCAATCAGCCGTATTTATAATTGTGGAAATGTGTTTCAATTCTTTCATCTTTGATATGATTAAAACAATCCTGAAGTACCTGATGTGCCAAACTGGTTGTGTGGAAGTTCCAGAGCAGTTTACCTTCTTTCCTGAAGCACAGGCCAATTTATAAGAATTTATTTTTTTTTGGTGAACTGAATTTGGCCTATATTCAGTTGCCCTTTGATTGCTTTAAAGCGCTGCGTCTTTAATTGCCAATGGATTATTCCTGTTAAACTACATGCTCCCACCCCACCATCACTCATTCAGTCTTCACCCAACTACGCATATCGTAGGTCACAGACATGGAAAGACCTCTCCTCAAGTGAACTGTAAAGCTAACTGCTTAGCATACTAGTCAGACTCTTGAGCAAGGAAGAAAATGGGGGGGGGTCTTTATTTCTCTTCCTCAATTATTTGTTCATATTTTCAAAGATTTAATTTATTTCCGTAACTGTCAGATTGTGACACAATCAATCACTAATTGGGATGGTGGCAGGACATTGATGGAACTTCAATCCTCCATAAGATGACCTGCTATAACAACAACCTCTGGGGATTACTCAAAGTGGTCAATGAACAGAAACATGTAGCAGGATAATATATATCTACATTCTTTATTAAGAAGCAGACTCACAGCAATACTGCATTCTTCAGTCACCATCTCTGGTAAGGTCATTCATATGGATTTAAAAAAAAATATAAACATTGTCAGTATAAAAAATCCTCTCTCATGCTGAGTACTTCGAACACACGTACACATTGCTGTTATTTATATATTCACAAGCATTTGAAAAATAGACGCAAAGGTAGACTTGCGCAAATATTGAGACAAACAAAAACAAAAGGGGCGGGGAGAAAGAACGACAACAATTCTAAACAAATGACGAGTAACATTAACGTGCTGGCACAAGATTGAGCGTGTCCCATCATGCACTGCGTCTTATTTACAGTGTGCGTGTCACTGTGTCTGGGCTTGGGGGGGGAAGGTAATGGTTGCATGCATGCGGGCAAATGTCTTTGTTGTGCTTTTCTGTGTGTGTGTGTATGTGTGTGTGTGTTTGCACATGACACTAAACTGGGTACAGAGGGGACAGTGGTTCTTGACATCATTTCACATTAATTTCTGTGAGGATCTTGCATACCATGGTCATCTGGCTACAATCTTTTCACTCTCCATTGCACAGGGCCTTTCACAAGATGGCCTCCTTGCATTATTTTTCACCTCTATGACTCCACAGAGTCACATTTGGTGAACTATCTGCAAAAACCCATCCACTATGCAATGTAGAGTCTCAAATTAACCTAGCAAGTACGGCAGAAACTGCAGGCAACCGGAGTACCTGAAGATAAGCCACCTAAACAAGGAGAGAACATGCAAACTCCACACAGAAAGGCTCCAGGCCAGATTCAAACCCACGACTTTCTGGCTGTGAGGCAGCTGAGCTACTTGCTGTGTCACATGAAGTTGCATGTAGTCACGTGACCAGGCTAATCCTGACATTTTCAGCAGCTGATCTCTCAGCACAACCTCACACCACTGTAAACACCCAACAATTCCAAACTGCTGAATGTTCCATTTCTGTTTTAAACAATACACAGTTTTCCTAGTGTTTTACTTGTGTCATAGACAGCAAAACAATAAAGATAGCTGGAGATTGTGGCGAGAACATACGTGAACCGCAGACGACCTAATAATGGCCCGATCTTTCTCTTACACTCTGTTCTCTGTCTCTCAGAGAAGGGCATATGAACCTCTTAACTCGGGTTCCATTAACCCCCATTCCAGCCATTTCAAATGAGTAACCTCTTTACCTCTCAATCTCCCGCAATTGATCAGGTCGTCTGTAGCTGCAGTTCCCAAAACGTCCCAGCGGGGGGAGACAATGTGCATTCTTTGTGCTTTCTCTGTGGGATGGGGGCTAGAGATGGCCATCTCTGAATACAGGCCACAAATTCCACCCCTTTCCTATTTTCAAAACTTATTTCAAGAGACAGCATCTGCTCAAACACATAGGTTTCTTCAACACTGAGAAACCACTTTTCAACAAAACTTTTCAAACCAGTCTCTGCGCGCACAAAACTCAACTGCAGCTGTTTGTTCCTCATAAAAACAGGACCAAACAGCTTTGCAGTGGAATGTGTAAAAAACAAGCGTAACTCCGACAAACATTTCTCCCCAGTTAAAAGACACTTTGGCAATTCTCAAAAATCTATCTAACTAGCTAGCTAACTAATTTCATGACATTCCTGCATGGGCATTTTCACCCCAGGTGGCACTGTATACTGTGGAATGGCTGCCCATGTTATAGTCACTTATATGTGGTTTGTATCAGTGATAAGGGAAAGGTTAAGGTCTTCACAGTGTTTAGAGGCTTGGCATCATGCGGCTAATACTATATACAGGACTTAAGAGTTCAACACAAGGGGAAAAGACTTAAGACAAGACTTAGTTAAGACTTAAGACAGAGTTAAGACTTATGCTGGCAACGAGCCAGACTTGAGACTAAATCCGGAAATCTATAGGGTCCTATAGGGTTCCATTGTCACTCAGTTTTCTTCCTAAATTGAAGTTGGATTTTGTGCAAGACTTTCATAAATATGATTTTTTCTAAAGACTGCTTTTTGATAAGGTTAAACTTAATGTCTGTCTCAACGGCTGAATTTAAAAGTGAGAGTAGAAACCTAAACAGACCCTTCAGTTCTCCAGGACCAGGTTTTGTGGGATGAATACACATCAAAATGCAGTACTTGTCAGATTTTTCTGATTCAGCCTGACTTTTTGATGTTGTTGTGGCAGTTGGTCATTTTAGGGGTGCTAATTCTAGGTATCACCCCTCATGTTTTTTTTTTTCTCACTTAGGAAGAACTGCACTTTTTTTTTCTTCAGTAAAATAACTCATGGCAACTCACAGACAGTGGGGGGGTACAAAAGGTCAAAGGTCAATTCATATGCCACATTCTGAGATGGAGGCACCACGGAAAGGAGGAGTAGAGAGGAGGAACGGGGGACAGAGGAGAGCAACGACAGGGAGGCTTATCAAAACAAATGTCATGACTTTTTGTGAGGAACCACGTTCTATGTCTGTTCTTGAAATCACGGTTCTGAAGGTATTAGAACCGCTGGCTCACTGGCTTTACCCCTTTCTTTATGTGGGAGTCTGCTGTGATGCAAAACCGACCAGTCAGTGGTGCTAGTTTTTCATTTAAATAACCGGGGAGAAAGGAACACCAGGGGCAGCTTCCATCAACTCTGATCTATGTTTAAAGCCATAAATGTTCTGCTCCATGAGATAAAAAGAAGTGATCTGGGAAGAGTCCATGTTGCATGTATGTAAGCTGTTTCTGCATGTGTGTTCCGTTCTGTGCCTTCTGCCAATAGAAAATGAGCACTGTGACAGAAGGAAACTCTGTCCTTCTCCCTCTCAGTGTTTTAATACCACTAAAACACCTCCTCCTTTCCTCTCCTCATCTCCTCTCCTTGTTTCCTCCGCATGCTTCAGGATAAAAGAAGAGGCAGTTCCGAAGTAAAAGAGCAGACATTTTTTTTGGCATCAGGCACTCCTGTCTCCACCTCCCTCTGTCCTCTGTTTCTCCCTTCTTCCTTTGCCTCCTTCCTTCCTTGCACCCCTCAATCCTTCCTCCCTTCCTTGCCTCCTTCCTTCCTTCCCTCAGTCCCCTCCTCCCCTCCCTCCTTAGCTCCCCCTGCCCTCTTCTGGGGAGCGCTGGTCAGACTTGAGCTTGACAAACTCCTTGGCGACCTCGTCGTTATTTCTCTGGGACAGGATTCGGAGGACGGTGAGGCCCGTCTCGTCCATGTGGATCCTCTTCCCCAGGGGCAGCCAGCAGGCCACACTCCCCCGGGACGCCATGTCTTTGAGCTGCATCACTGCCATGCCCACCGTGCGGTCCTCCCGCGCGAAGCAGTAATCCTTTACACACACCTGCAGCTCGTAGTTCTCCGGTCCCACCTCATTACTCAGGGTGCTGGAGAGAGGAAGAGCCATTCAAATTTCATTCATGACATCATACACTACAGGCCAGAAGTTTGGAAGCAAGATCAAATTTGTACAAAAAAAGATCACTGGCATACTTTGCCACAAAATAAACATGATTATTATATAAAGAGTCACTTAACAGAATACATTTTTACTCAAATTATCAGGCCCATATTTCTAGGCTCATGGTCCTAGTGCCCACTGGATTGCCATTGGTATGCAGTGGGCTGTAAACCATGACATAAAGCGAATAATGCAAACTGTGATTTGTTTTTTACTTTTTCACTGAAGTTGTGACTTTTGCAAATCTTCTTAACCCAAAACTAAGCCCCTCCTTTCTTTTGTTAACATTTATTCAACAATGGTGTGGTAACATCCATGTATACAGTACCTAAAGGTAAATAGAGGAAAATGGCGCATATCAATGAAAGAAAAGTCCAATCATGCAGTAAATGCATCCCAAAATCCATAGATTTCATACTGGTTTTTAAGAAAGGCATTGTGAACAGAAACTTGAAGTTACTTACAAATTTTTGACCTGTATTGACCTTGCCTACAAACTTCTGGCCTGTAGTGTAATAACATTACAGGAATGTTAACAATCACACTCTCAGAACAGGTTGTTTCATTCAAATAACTTCTAAGCTGCTTGGCCAGCTCATTCGGTAAAGGTTCCATGACCTCCACACCATCGCACCAAATCCATTACTATCAGTGCTAACTGCAGCCAGCAGCCTTTTGAGAAGAGCAGATAATTGGCTTTGCGCTGCTCAGGGTTATGGGAGGGATACAGCCGGTTTGGGCTAGAACTGTTTGTTGCTCAAGCGCCTCTTGCTAGTGAGTTGGAAATATGCTTGACTATAAGACAATGCAGATTCGAGTGGGATGGAGATGCCAAATTAAAACCTATTTAAAAAATTACATTTTTTTTTTAAAAAAACTTTCTGAATCTGCACTTTTATTTCCCCGTTTTTACATTTTCCTCAGTGGAATATTGTTTTTGTCTATTCTGCTGTTTCCCTTTATCGACATGCATTCATATGCCAACAAAATCTTTTGAAGAATTTATTCCACTACTTCTTAGCCTTGTATGATTTGTTAAAAATCAATTTTAGGCTCTGATATTGCAATATCTTTTCAGTTTTCGGACAAAAAAAATTGCCTGAAGTATTTTAAACGATTGCTACCCAATTTCACCTGTATAACAGCTTGTTCATAATATTTGTCAAATAGTTTCCTTGGATTTTTTTCACTTTAGTAGTCAAAGTCCCTATCCATTGGAATCAAAAATGATAGTTAAAAATGTATTCTGCACTGAAACATAATTTTTTTTCTCAATCACATTAAAAAGACATTATTTCACCATGATTTCTAAATTCACATGGCTTTTCCTTCATCTGAAAGTAAAAACAAAATGAAAGTAAAAACACCTCTAAAATCGGGTATGAAAGGAAAAGGTTTCACTAACTGTGGATTTAAAGTAAAAAAACACTTTTTCCTTATTTTTGACATATACAGACAGTTATTATTCAGTGCAATTCAGTAATATACTTTATTTACCTGTTATAATATTTTCTCCTCAAAGAAAAGTTTGAATTATTTAGAAAAACCTGTATATACTCATTTGAATGAAAAATGATATTCAGTATTTTTACTATACTGTGATATACAGAGACTTTACTATTTACCAATGAAATTCATGAAATTAAAACAATCATATGGTTGTAAAAATTAAACATAATGCTTATTCAGTTGAATGAAAAAGTACATTTTTTTTGCATCATTTCGTTTTTCAGCAGCAATTTCTTGTGTAGCATTTTTATACATTTGTTTCAAAATGAACGTTGAACTAAAATGAACAATTTCAATCCAACTGAATAAAAAAATGATTTTTTTTAAAAATTGCATAAATTGCTCAAAAAATTGCACAATTTTGACATGAGTCCATTGTACCCTGCCATCTGTTTTCCGTCTGCAGGAATTTCTCTGCATATTATTAAAATTTTTTTTTTTTTTTTTTTTACTCGTAAGACAATAATTTTTATCTTTAGCCAGTTTCACCACTAACCTCTAGGGTCAAACAAATAAATTTTCAGAATTAGAATAAGCATCTGTAAAAGACTTACTTTTGTAAACAATATAACATCTTGTTTTTCACACAGAGAAATTTAAGTGGCTCAGTAAACCCTGCCCATAATCTGGCATAATTATGCATTATTCACATTTCTGTATGCTTAACTAAAATCAGAATTTCTGCTTAGCCTCTTGTTTTTCTTGGCAAGCTGACTTGACAAATTCCACCAAGGAGATAAATTTTAGACACGTGGAGATAGACCATCAGGTGATAGGTGTGTGAAATCTGCTGTTCCATATTCCAGTCCGGTCGGTGGCAGAAATGCACCTTCAATTTGGATACCAGCCGCCAATCAGATCGATAAAGAGAAGAAGATAGGTGTGTGAATGGTTAGGTATAGGTCAAAGGGCAGATCAGGGTCAAAGGGCAGCACTCACAATGTGAAGGTCTCGCTGAACTTGGGGGCCCAGCTGTTATTCTTGGACTTTGTGGCAAACTTCCTCTTCTTGTCGCTGAGGTGGGGGCCAATAATGTAGACCTCCACGAAGGGACGGAATATTCCAGAGGTCTGCCACTGCAGGTCATTTGCGGCAACCACTAGGGGGCGGAAGGAAAGGTTATTGATTGTCCAGTCTGAGAAGAGGTCCAAACTGTAGCCTCATAGGCTTATTATTGATTCTAGTTTTAACATTTTCTTTGTAATTGAAACGACCTCAAAAACTAAACTGTTCAGCAAACTAACCTCATGAAAACAACTGATTATAACAACCAAATAATACATGTCCACAGACCTGATGAAATATAAAGTAGCTTAAATCGCTTAAATCATTACTGGAATTATACAACTGTATATTATTACTTGGGCCGGTAGGCCAGGAGTCGAAGTTTCGGCTCGAGATCTTTTTTTTTGGGGGGGGGTCGTCATTGTCCTGCTCATGCTCGCGCATGGTTTTGCGATTGGCCCATAGAACATATATAACATAATTAAACATACATATATATAGAACACTGCATTGCTGATAGGGCACGCTCAAGTGAAGCATCTGCTCCAGGAGCGTGCTTTCCCATTCATTTTCGCCTACTGTAAAATTATATTTTCAAAAACACTTGCGTGCGACTCGGGGTGATTTTGGTATCACTGTTGCTCTGCACATTTCGATCTTCCCTATTGTAACTGCGGCACTTTCCATCCTCCAAGAAAGCGCCGCAGTTACTAAAGGGAAGATCGAAATGTTACTCAGTGTCAACGTTCAAGTGCGAGCAGAAAAGTTCAGTTTTGGTGACCAAGGCTTTTAATGACCCTCTGATAAGATCATTGCTCCAAAGTTTTCGCCATTATAAGCAACGTTGATGAATGACCATATACGTTATCAAATTACTTTCTGGTTTCCTCACTTCATTGTACCCTGATTGAGCATATTTGCCGCTAACCGAATTGTTCATACTGAATCATATGGCTAATGCCAAGGCTGTTAAAAGGAAGCGCTAGTTAACTCTGGCTACTCCTTTACTAAGCTGCATCTTTTCCTGTGTCCTGTTAAAGCACTGCTCTCAAAAAATAATCACTCCACAGCATCCACAGCTGCCATTTACAAGATTTAGAGCCATCTAGTGGTCAGATTATAGACTGCAACCAACTGACCAATCCTTTTCTCAGAAAACCTACGGTGGCCGCCAAACTTGCGAAAATGTGAAAGGCGGTCTCTTGTGTCAGCGCTTTATTCGCTAACTTTTTTCCAGTTCTGGGCTACTCTAGAAAAAATGGGGGCGCAACATGTTGGCCTCCATGGAGGTGGACCCGCTCCCATGTAGGTTTAAAGGGCTTATTCTAAGGGAAATGAAACTCATAGATTATTGTTTTCAGGTACACTGCTAAAAAAATAGTTCTGAATGTTATATTCCATTTCTGCCAAAATATCAACCTAAATTCTACACACGGCTCCTTTAATGCTTATATTGACTTATTTCAAATTGGCCTCATAGGAAACCATTCATTTTCATGAAGACGTTGGGTGTATCAGTACGGCGGCCGAGTGCTTCACTTTGAATAATGCAAATATGACATAAGCAGCAATCTAGTGTTCTACATATATATTTATCTATGGATTGGCCCAGGCCTAGACCCCGCCCGAGTACAGGCTCTGAGGAGCCTCTTGTATTCTCTATACCAATAAAGCTGGCACAATCATGGAAAAGAGAAATGAAATCAAAAAGGAGTCCTTTTAAAAGTCCTTTCACCCTGTTCTACATTGAAAACAGGACATCAACACGATATTTGATGCTTCAACTCGTGGATTCAAATGTTTTTTTTTTTTTTTTTTAAATATATGCTCATTTCAAATGTGATGACTGCAACAGACACCAAAAAAGTTGGTTCAGGGGAAATTTAGGACAAATGCTGATGAGTTGCAATAATAAGGTGATGTGAAACAGACGGTGTTAAACAGGTGAGGTAATTGTGTTATAGCATGTATGAAAGGAGCACCCAAAAAGGCCAGGTCCCTCAAGAGCTAAGGTAGGTCGAGCCGCCCCAATTTCTCAACATATGTGAAAGTTTATAATCCATAACTTTCAGGACAAAATTCCCCAAACAAACAAATCTGGGTCATTTTACTCTCTACGATGTGCAATATGATTAGGAATCTGTTTGAATTTTAGCAAATAAAGGGCAAGACCAAAAACCACAGCTGAATAATTGAATTGGTGAATTTAAGAAGGGACCAACTCCACACACTGGGCCTTGTTGAATTCACCAATTCAATTGAAGACCACAAAGGAAAAATTATCAGAGTCCAAATTTAGCATTTTTGTATATTTTATATATAATAATAACAATAATCATATTACTATATACTTTTTTATATTTTTATATTCTTTGTGCTTTGCCTCTAAGATGGTTTTGAATTTTTAATTCATCATTTCTCTCTAAGTGAAAATGTGACTCTGACCATTTTTTACATTGTGGTCTTAAGTTCTAATCTCTGATTCTTCAGACAACAGTCTTAAGAGCCACCAAGCAGCTGCAATTGATATCATGACATGGGCTTGGAAATAGACTGGTACACCTTTGTCAGACAAAAGGTAAAAGCTTAACTCTGCAAAGCTGAGGCCTTCTCTGTGCTCAGTGTTATCTAAGCGGGACAGTACCACAATAAAATGTGTTTTGTGCTCCGACAAGAGACGAGTCGCTGTGTTCTCCAGACTCATACGACAGGACAAACTAAGGTGTAATCAGCATCAGATCCAAAACCTGCTGTCTGCCATGGTGTTGTAGTGTGCCGGTGCACATGGCGTGGGTGACTTGCACATTTCCAAGAGCAACATTAATGCAGAAAGTTGTGTATGATTAGAGGACTGTGCAAACTTTTTTCGATTCTATTATATTCACCTCATTTTGTGTTTTCAATACGCAATAAAATTCATGTTAGAACATCAAATAATATGTTGTTTTACTTTTGATTTCATCTGCATTTTCTGTAATGTGCCAACTTTTTTTGGAATTAGAGTTGTATATGGTCCTTGCTAATATATGATTTTACACTCGCCTTTCACAGTGACCCGGTGTTCTCCAGTGTTCGGGTGCGTAAAAATCTCCACGTGTATGGACACCTCCCCCACGGCATCATCCACCCCAGAACCTGCCAGGCCAAAGGTCAGAGGTCAAATAACAATATTTGAAGCCCTCCAGCTTCTTATCACGTCTCGGTAAGTACTGATGAAACGTGGTTAAGATAGACTGCCACCGGTCCTGAACACACCTGACTTCTCCATCAGATGGGGGGATCAAATCTAACTTACCTCAGTGCCTAGAAATTACAATTTGGGAAAAATTCCCATGGAGTCAATTGTATCAATTTTATTGGTAACACTTTTCTTGAAGGTATTGTCATAAGAGTGACATGACACAGTCATGAACATGTCATAAACATTATGTAAATGTCATAAATATTGTCATTAAGTGTAATTCAGTTTTTGAGACGACAAGTCGACATTGTTTGGGTTGTCTTGATCATGACAACTTTGTCATAAGAGTGACATGACACTGTCATAACTGTTACATGACACACGTAACAGTTATGACAGTGTCACGTCACTTTTATGACGGTACCTTCAAGTAAAGTGTTACCATTTTATCTAGTGAATAAATTGAACAATTCATCCCCCCAAAAAAGGAGATGCTTAGTTTAGCATCAGTATATGAATGCAGCACAGTCTGTCTTCACCCTGGTTCATCATCCCCAGATTAAATCTAAACCAGGAATAAATTAAATCATGAATGTAGATTCCCCAATACAAAGCCCAGCTTAGCTCAGGACTAAGCTTGTTCTCCAGCGGTGATACCCGCTCCTTATCGCTAACATGCTCTTATACGTGATGCACTCTCGCATGCTGAAATGCACCAGATCAAATGCATTCCACAGCTCTACTTGCCAAAGGAAAGCAAGAAGCGTATGTACGTTTGTACAGGCAGGAAACTTCTATGTGTGTCAGCATGTATTAAAATCCAAAAAGGCTCAAACTGCTAATTACTGTGAGTACTGGTTCCATTACAAATCAGGATTACGATTCATCCCACTTGAGGGTTTCTGCCTCTTGTAGTATGGGAAATAAACCAAGCCCCACACTCAGTCTTGGCATAAGTGGCTGTTCTGTAAAGTCTCTATAATGCTTTGTCATGCTGTTAGAGGATGATTGTGATTTTATGAATCGGACAGGCATTCTTGTGTGCACATGCATGACAGCCCCACAGGAGGGCGCCACTTAGAAATTGGCTCAGTTTGTCAGGACATGGGCGGGCAGGTAACTGTATTGGTATCTCTGCAAAAAAGCCTAAGAATGAACTGGTGCCGATATAATTATGTGCAGAAAAGCAGGGTTACAATAAAAGGGGCATGATGGCTGGGGGATTCCGCAGGTCAAACTAATTCACTAAATAACCTAATTTTTGGAATGCACAGGACCCCACTGCCAGCTAGAGAGAGGAGTCCAGCCAAATTGCCTGAACTAAAAGCGTAGCAATCTCATAAGCTGACAGCGATTTCTTTTTTAAAAAATAGCTGTTTACGTTGGCCAAATACCAGGAAGGAAATGCCAGGGGTGACTCAGGAGGGATTCCGGAAAAATTGTAGCCAAAGTCAGCAGGCCACAGTCAATAAATCCGGCTTCCCTCCACACTTTAATTAAGAGGATGGATGACTAAGACAGAGAAACGATATGAGAGCCAGATGGTTCACTCCAGTGACTCATCACCTGCTCCTCAAAATCAATTAAGGAGTCATGATAAGTTTCTTTATTTTTCGAATGCTCTTTTTCTTTCTGCAAATTTCGAGTTTGTATCGTACGAGTCCTACAATAACCAGTAGTGATTGTTAAATTAGCCTTGGAATCTTCAGGTAAGACCATTTTTAACCTCAACCTTCTTAATGCATTAACTATGCTGGGGTTTCCCGGTGATAAGCAGAGCACAGAACATCCGCTGGCGGCAGGTCAGCATTTTGCGGAGTGGAATATCCGGTACGCGTACAGAATCGGCAGAAATCCAACCAGAATTATAGCTGCTGCGCAGCAATGGTCGGGGCTGGGCAATTTTAGGCAAAATTAGGCAATTCTGAGCAACAAGCAGAGTGTAGGAAGATGAAAAAAGGTGACATTCTAATGTGTATTTTACATCAGCTGAGGCTTGAAGTCAATTTCTGGCACAAGAGACGCTCTATCTCACTGAGCTAATTGGCAAATGGAAATTTTACATGTAGCTTCACAAATTGACAAAGCCAGTCACCTGTGTGCAAAACAGCAGCTGTTAGCGTGTAAAGGCAGATTTCAAACGGCTGTCAAAAATTCAGTTCAAAAATTCAAAGATACTAAAATACACTGATTGCATCTAGACAACATGGAGATGTTTTGTTTTTAACGATGATTTATTGGCTCCATAAGTGAAAAACTGATGTTTAAAAATGCCATTTTTGCATTGACTCCAATTGTTCGCATGAGAGCGAAATTCAAAATGCTGTAAAAAAAATTTTTCAAACATCATCTACCAATTTTATCATTTTTTTAATGAACATTGAAAATGTATTTGCAAGAATTTGCAAGTATATGTTTATAATACCATTCACAGTCAAACATTTTGATGCACTGTGGGCTCAATATTTGATAAATCAAAAATCTGTGTGGATCCTTCATGTAGGACAGTCTGAAGATGCTCTGTAGTAAGTTTGATATCAATTGAACAAAAATTGTGGGAGGAGAAAGGTTTAATAAGTTTTACAGTAAAAAAAAAAAAAACAGAGTGATGGACGTCATAACTGCCAATAGGTTCAAATGTGTAAAAGTTTCTTCAGTATTGGGGCTACATTTTGGTGAAAGTTGCAGATCTGTACCATATATGGTTGATTTGTTGTGAATTTTCAAATATTTGAAATTTAGAGGCTTGCTCTAGCGCCACCATCAGGACTATTGGCCTGTTTTGGCAGCTGAGGCAATCTGGCATGGGACTGGACCTTTGTGCAAAGTTTGGTGATTTTTCAAGTGTGGGAAGTAGGATTTCCTCAGAAGAAGAAGAAGAAAGAAGAACATCAGGATAACAATAGGCTCCTGCAGCTTAGGCTGCCCGGCCCCTAATAATTAGCACCCGGGGAAAGGAGACTTGAGCCTTTAGAGTTATGTGCTTAAGGGCAAAAGAAGAAATTCTGAATCGTTTAGGATTGAACACTGCACCACTGCACCAGTTCAATCTCATAAGCGGAGTATTGGGATGTGAATACTTATGAAGGGCACTTAAATGGAGAATAAGAAAGCACTGTGAGTCAGAGCAGTGAAGAGTGGTGGGGGTGCTGATGTGAGTCGGGAAGGGTGGCGTGGGGGTGGGGTTATTGAAGCCCTTCCAGACTAACGGAGCCAATGGTCCCCAGTTGAAATTTTCATAGATTCCAGCCAAGACAAGACTTTCTCGTGGAAAAAACCTGCAGAGGTTTCCCACAAATATTTGAAGTGCACACACACACACGCACACACACACACACATACATGCACACACACACACATACAAAGACATTTCCTCCTCACACAGGGGCACGCATATATACATAAACAAACTTGCACACATATATACATGCATGCCACACGCGCACACACACACACACACACACACACACACACACACACACACGCACACACAAACATTCCCTGGTCAAACACCTGCGCATAGCATACATGGACACAAAACTACGTACACTCTGTGGCACACACAAATACACACACAAAAAGACAAACATACATGCACACACACGCACACATAGACACACACTCCCTGCTCACACACAAGCTCCCATACAAAGACACACACTATCACTCAAACGAAAGAACCTCAACACACCCAGTACATACATGCACACAAGTTGCTGTGGACTTCACATGAGTGAAGTGTACAAACTGCATAGAGTTGCACTCCACAAAGGGGTGAGAGTGGACTGCGGACATGCTAGTTTTTGGAGACCCAAACATACCCTTCTCTGGGTACACATCTTCACTATGGGTGTACCTCACCCCCTTCCCTCCGTGAACTGAGTTAGGAGGGAAGGGAGGACCAGGAAAGGGAGATAAGGAGGGAGAGAGAGAGAGAGAAACAGAACAGGACAAGGAGACATGAGTGAGCACAGACACACACAAACAGAAATACAAGGAAAAGCTGGCAGCTGGATCCTCTGTCTCGTCGACTGCATTAAAAAGACTTTAAAATAGGACAGAAGACAACACAGACACCGGAAAAAAACAAAAAAACAAGATACACTAAGCCACAGTCTGCCACAACAGAACAGAGAGAGTTAGACACTCTCAGCTAAGGTCGAGCTTAGCCGCAGTTAGCCACTGTTGGCTACAGTAGACCCGCGACGGAGAACCACTCTCAGCTTCGGCAGACCTTAGCTACAGTTATCCTCTTTCAGTTATGGTTCAGCTTAGCTACTGATAAACAATGAGCGATGGTAAAGCCAAGTTGCAGTTCGCCACCCTCAGCTTTGGTAGCACTTAGCAACTGTCAGCGACTCTCTGCTACAGAGGATATTAGCGTTAGTTAGCCGCTCTCAGCTATGGCAGAGTTTAAATATTGTTAGCCCCTCTTGAGCTACAGTAGAGCGTAGCAACTGTTCACCAAAATTATTTAGCTACTCTCAGACAGCACTCTAAAGATGTGTGTGTAAGGTTCCGGATAAAATGGAGGATTACTTAATAAAAAGGTAGACAGGCTTACAACCCCAATTCCAAAATAGTTGGGACAAAGTGTAAATTGTGAATAAAATCTAAATGCAATGACTTTCAAATCGCACCAGCCAGTATTGTATTCACAATAGAACAGTGATAACATAGCAAATGCTGAAACTAAGAAATTTTAGAATTTTATCAACTAAATGAGCTCATTTCAAATTTAATGGCTGCGACAAGTCTCAAAAAAGTTGGGACAGGGGCCTGTTTATGATGGTGTAGCATCCCCTCTTCTTTTAAACACAGAGTGGAGGCGTCGGGGAATTGAGGAGACAAGTTTCTTGAGTTTAGTCATGGGAATTTGATCCCACTCTTGTTTAATACAGGCTTCCAGCTGCTGGAGAGTTTTAGGTCTCCTTTGACGGACTTTTCCTTTAATTATGCGCCAAATGTTCTCAATCGGTGAAAGATCAGGACTGCAGGCAGGCCAGTTCAGCACACGAACTCTTCTACTATGAAGCCGTGCTGTTGCAATAGCTGCAGTATGTGGTTTTGCATTGTCCTGCTGAAATACACAAGGCCTTCCCTGGAGTAGATGTCGTCTGGAGGGGAGCATATGTTGCTCTAAAACCTTTACATACCTTTCAGCATTCATGGTGATTTTTAAAACATGCAAGTACCCCACACCATATGCACTTATGCATCCCCATACCATCAGAGATGCCGGCTTTTATAGCTCAATCGATTAAAGCACTACGCTGTAGGGCAGAAGTGACTATCATGTCGCGGGTTCAAGCCCTGGTCGTACCAACTGCCAGTGGTTGGCAGCTTTTTCAGAATAACGCACAATTGGCTATTGTGCAACAGGGTTTCAAATTGGGAAGGGACTGCGGGGAAGGGAAAATAATAGTTGCGTTACTCAAGCGCCTCCTGTTGGCCAGACGGGCGCTTGTTAGGAAGATCCTAAGCCTGTTCATGTCTGGGTATCCTCCGCCCTCGTTCTGAACTTGCGAAGATTCAACCAATGAGTGTATAAGAAGCAGTGGCTGACAGGCGCGTGCTTCGGAGGAGAGCCGTGAACTGTCTTCATTCTCCTTAATAGGCAACAAGGGGTCGCAAATGAGCAAGCTTTATACATAGTTCACCAATGGGGCATTCCAGATTCGGGTGGGATTAGAGATGCCAAATTTATATATATTAAAAAAAAACAAAAAAAAACAAGTCATCAGAAGACGACATATCCCCCCGGCCCCTGATTATTTGCGAAAGTCATGTCCATCCAACACCTTCAAAGAAATTCAAACAAGAATGTTGAGATGATTTTCCTCTGAAATTATCTGGAAGTATGTACTGGCAACATCTACCAAAGACTATGAACCACATGTTGACAAAGGCAATAACAAACATGAGTCATTAATGAACTGTGTTTTAGTTCTGCTCCAGAAACAAAGTGGATAAAAATGTAAAATTTCTCAGTTTCAACATTTGAAATGTTATCTATCAAGGGCTGACTGCAATAAACAGTTATGTCCAATGTACAACATCTGGACATAACTGTTTATTGCAGTCAGCCTTTGCTATGTTCTATTGTAAATAACATATTGGCTCATGTGATCTGAAAGCCATTGCATTTTGATTTTATTCACAATTTACACTTCGTCCCAACTATTTTGGAAATGGGGTTGTGGATACCAGTAGTTCTCCAACCATATTTGTTTGGAGAATTCCAACGCTTTTAAGGACATGGCCCACAGCTTAAGCCTGTTTGTCCTGTGCTACTGAACATTAGGTGAGGAATTTAAGTTATCCATCAGTAAAAAATCGAGTGGCTGCAATTTGTCTCCTCTTTTTAATGGCTGCATAAGATTGTTTTGTTGGCACTGGATTCCAAACAGGTATTTGAATGGACAACGTCTCACCTGCTGGGCTAATTTGGTTTGGTGTTAAGTGGCTGAAGGACTTTGACAGACATAAACATATCCTTCACTGAAAGACAAACAGCAGTAGCAATCAAGATGGTGGCAGGAGTTGGATATCGGCTCTGAAGAGGAGGGAAAGAACTTGAGTTTCTGAGCATAATAGACATTTAACAACAGAAGCTGGATAACAGACAGAAAGAAAAACAAAGACAGGATCAATGAAAAAGGTGGGAGTGAGTAAAGTAAAAAAAATGGAGATGAAGTGACAAAACTGAGGGAAGAGTGGGAGTTGAGAGAGAGAGAGGAAGTGGATTGATGCGGAAAAAGAGAGGTGATACTGCCAAAGTGAGCAGCAAAGGACTGAAATAACGATGGACGCGTCAGATGCATAAATCAGTGAACAGAGACGATTGATGCAAGACAGAGAAGCGAAGCAAGACGGAGGAGTGAAAACAAAATGGCCACTCGTGCCATGGCTGAGGGGGCAGTGCGGGGCTTACCCTGTGCATGCTGGGATTGTATAAACTTCTTGATGAGCTTGTCGGTGGCCTGCGTGTAGAGCGACAGGGCGTAGCGTAGCGACTGCAAATCCGGGCTCTTCTCTAGGAACGCCTTCTTCAGCCCCACCCCTCCAGCGTGGAAGTATTGCTGTATCACGCACAGGATATGACATCACACTTCGACATCACGCTCAGCCATTCCTGCACGGCTACCCAATCCTGATCTACTGTCCTGTGAGTTAAAAATTTGGCTTAGTGGCAGTGCCAGAACTGAAAATTGGGGGGGTTTACAGAACTTTCCTTTAAAACAATTATTAGTCCTGACTTGTGCTTAATAATTTTCTCAATTAACAATACATTCACTCTGAAAATGCTCCGTGACACTATCAGACATGGCTACTTCTCCCCGTTGAAGTAAGATGACAATCGGTCATTTGGATGCGCACTTTGGTGCTTTTAAATCAGCGTTATTGAAAATTACACGAAGGCCTCTCAAAGGGTCTTTCATGTCATGTCACGATCATGAAGCGCAGGTTAGATCGCCTCGTGCCAAAAAGGTAGCGCGGAAGTTCCAGAGCAGTTTGTCTTTTTTAGAGCATAAGCCTAATAATGAGTAAATTATTTTTCTCTACTGAATTTAGCCCATTATTTTGTCGCTGTCAGGTGACATGGGGAGAGAGGCCGTGTCTTCACTTGCAAGCAGATTATTATTATAATTGGAAAACGTGTCAATAAAGGAAAATGATAGAACTGTCCAGGACTAATTGTTGTTATAAAGGGATGTTCAGTGCCCGCCCAATTTACAGCTCTGGTGCCGCCACTGCCTCAGCTTAACCAACATGCTGTGACATCCTACAGTATAGGCCTGGCAGAGCCTTGTAAAGGGAAATCTTCAGCCAATGATAATGCGTGTGGACACAGACTTCATGCTCCTGAAGCCACCCAACCAAAACTGCCTGTTCCTTCTGAGGAAGGAAATTAAATGCAGAAAATGGCAATGGTTATGAGGTTTTTTGCTAAAAAATTTAAATTCCTCCATTCTGGACATCCAAGAATACAATAACTTGAGAGAACAGAATAATTTGTGACGCTTAAAACGATAGGACATCACCATGAGTGAAAAGGCTACTTTGAGCACAGTGATTCAGAGATCATCCGAGCTGCTCATCTATCAACAGAAGATTCACTGCATGATTCATAGATCAAACACTCATATACGGATAAGGGAGCACAGACATCTGATCCAAAGGGATGCGGCATTAATTCCGCAGATTAGAATGAAAGGGATTCTCTGTTAAACATCAAGAGCGCTGACAGTGCACATCTTATCTGTGGCGCGTTAAAGCACTGTGGGGCTACTAAACCATACAGCAGATGAGCCAGCTCAGAGTGTTTCCTGTTCTGAGAGGATCCATATCACAGAGGGGCAAATTCTGTGATAGTGGAATCATGCGATTCAAAATTTCACTTAATGAAATAGTGAGAATTGGCAACTCAGGTTCGTATTTCTGCAAAGCTGCCAGCGATTATGCCCATAGTGAAGAGTGCTGAACGAATTGAATCGAAGTGTTTCTGACTGTTCTGAGCTCAGATGACTGAGGCAGAGAGGAAGTGCGCAGGAAGTGATGCGTACCTTGATGGTGTCCAGTGCGAGCTCCACCACGGCGCACTGCTTGGGTGTCAGAGCCTTTGCCTCCTCTCGTACCATGTGCTCCTGCTCGGGGAAGGCAAAGACTGAGTTTCATCAGTGAGTGAGTGGAGGGCAGAAATGTGCACTAACACTAAAGACTTGGCAACAGTATTGCTGCATGTCTCAAACTCTTCCTTCCTTCCTTCCTCTCTCCCTCCCTTCCATCCTTCCTTCCTAATTTCCTTTATTCCTTCCCTTCTTTCTTTCTTACTCCCATTCTTCATCTCTTCCTTCCTCCCTACATTCTTTCCCCCTTTCCTTCCTTCCTTACTCCATTCCTTCCTTCCTTCCTTCTATCCTTTCTCCCTTCCATCCTTCCTAGACTGTCCCATGATTGATGAGTAGGGAGTGACTGAAAAGGGAGAGGGGCGCACCTTGAGTTTGGAGAGTTGCCCCAGCTCCTTGGCCTTGTTGAAGATGAGCTGGGTGCCCTGGGGGGGGGGGGGGGGGGGGGGGGGGAGGCACGGGGGGGGGGAGAGTAGACATAATAACCTCGTTATGAATTAATTTAGAAGAGACTCATTCAGAAACAGGCGCACAGGCAAAGATCAGCTTTTGATAGAATACAGAGGGGGATATCAGAAACACGCATTACTTATGCAAAGGCACACACACGCACCCACACACGCATGCTGGCACGCATTTACACTCAGACAGACACACACACGCACACACACACACACATGGATGTGCATGCTCACACATTCGCATGCATTTATGCGCGCACGCACGAGCACACATGCATGCATGCTTACATAGATGCACGCACACACACACACACACACGAACATATATATACACGCGCACACAAACATTAATGTTCACACCCATGAACACATACACACACACAAACTCACACTGTTAAACACATGTACAGACATACAGTCACATGAAGACACACACAGAGAAAGCTGAACTCACAGGATTGAACAGTTTGAACAAAGACAGAGGAGGACTCATAGGGCCAGAGAGACCTGAACATTTTATACTCAAAAACTAACACCCACTTTTTGAAATAAAACTTATCAATTGAGCAACTCAAAATCGATGCAATATAAAACAAAGCACTTTTTGACAGGTCAGAGGTCAGACATAGCGGCATGTAATGGACTACCAGTGCTTTGTTACACTATATTACTGAGCTAAACCTAGTTTACACCAATGGCTGCTTAGAACTGATGAAGAAGCCTCTTGCTGTTGTCGGTCAGCTCATAAGCCAATAGGACGTTACATGCCCAGGAAATTCAAACAAAACTGAGCATTGGTTGGCTCCGCCAGATCATTTTTGAAAGAACTGCAGACGTTGAAGAAAGACTGGGAAGACGAACAGGAAAGGCGATAGGTAAAGGGGTAACGCGGGAGGGGCAGGGGTCAGGGGGAGGGGTCGACAGGACACATTGAGCTGAGAGCGTTTGAATATTTAAATTCTTACATCACTGTGACAAGCGAGCTTCACCTTCCGCTGCAAAGAGATAGGATAGCTGTTAACAGAGCCACCCCTCCCCTCAAAAACCTGATTGGCTGACTTAGTTTACCATTGTCTGATTGGTTGCCACGATCCCAGGAGGACTGAGGTCACAGAGAGGGAAGTTTCATTCCAGAACACTATTCTTACATTATTCTAGTAATGAAGTGTACTGAAGCTGACCACACTTGGAAATTTTATTTTATTATTATTTGCTTCCATGATTAGGTGGCAACCACAGTTCACATGCAGTGATCAGGTTATCCAATCACAGAGCAGGAACCACCAGAGTACATGACTGGGCCATGAGAGGTGAAATATATAAACATTGGCCTGATGGGAATGGTAACAAGCCATTCAGCCAGTCTTTACCTGTCATTTTACCTGCTGTCCAGAGCCATCTGGGGTCTATTACCTTCAGTCCTCAGCTCAGGGACTCAGAAACAAAACCGCTCTAAGAGTAATAATGTTTAACGAGGCAGTGTGTGTGCATGCACGTCTGTGTCAGTGTGTACGTGTCTGGGGGTTAGTGGTTGCATGTGCATGGGTGAGTTGGTGGGTCTGCATGTGTCAGAGGATGTGTGTGTGTGAATAAGCCGGGCTACGTATGTTTGCGTGTCAATGAGTGAGAGTGCATGTATGTGCAAGACTATGTGTGTATGTGTGAGCGTGTGTAGTTAATTGTGTATTTCTGAGTGCAGTATTTGTGCAAGCATCACAGCTGTTGTGTGGGTTTGTAGTGAGGACTAACCGTCTGGTCGGTAAGCGGCGGCAGAACGATGGTTTTCTCCATAGTGTTCATCACCAGCTTCCAAAGCTCTTTAAGAACCCGCTTCAGAACAGTCTTCTCACAGATCTTAGCAAACAGACTCAAGCTAGAAGTAGCACAGAGAGAGTAGAGTCAGGCTAACAGTAGCACAGAGAGAGTAGAGTCAGGCTAACAGTAGCACAGAGAGAGTAGAGTCAGGCTAAGAGCAGCACAGAGAGAGTAGAGTAAGGCTTACAGTAGCACAGAGAGAATAAAGTCAGGCTAACAGCAGCACAGAGAGAGTGGAGTCAGGTTAAGATTAGCACAGAGAGAGTAGAATCAGGTTAACAACAGCACAGAGAGAGTAGAGTCAGGCTAACAGCAGCACAGAGTGGGTAGAGTCAGGCTAAGAGCAGCACAGAGAGAGTAGAGTCAGGCTAAGATTAGCATAGAGAGAGTAGAGTCGGGCTAAGATAAGCCAAGCGCCTCTCACTTGCTGTCCAGGAAGTCCATGATTGGCTGCAGGACGTTGTCAGCGTCCTGGGCCACGCTGCTGCAGGAACTGGCCGGCACCGTGTTGGTACCCTTCACCTGACTCAGGATGTCTCCCATCTGACGCACATTCTCCTCTATCTGTGGCTGGAAAGTAGAGACGGGGGAGGGGGGGGGGGGGGAGGGGGTAAGAGGAGAGGCAGAAAGAAAAAGCAAGGTGGATGGTGAAAGAGATTGAAAGAGAAAGAAAGGAGGGGGAGATGGGGCAAGAGGGAGGCAGAATTAGATAGAAAATAGGGAGTTTGGGGGATAGGCAGAGAAGGGGGAGGGGGTGAGAAATGGGGGTATGGGAGATGGAGTGAGACATATCGAACGAGGACAGTGATGGAGAGAGAAAGATCAAGTGAAAGAAAGTGACAGAGGAGAGGATAAGCATGATGGAGAGAAAGAGCTTAGTGCCACCATTTACCGTATATGTAAACAAAGCCCCCAAATGCCACCTACACTACTAAGCAGATCACTGCTGCTACTGTCATTTTATGTAAACTGAGGGTTAGGAAATACAATGTGCCATCACACTAATTTTAAATTGAATTTGAGAAACGAGGGCAGAGAGAGGGGTAAGTGTGAGGAAGCGATGGGGACGGTCAGACAATAGAAGAAATGGAGGGAGAGAGAGGGAGATGGTGTGGGCTAGAAAGAGAGCGCTAATGATTTAAAGACAGAGACAGCGCTAATGACCCATAGCAGCAGGCAGAAACAGGCTAATGACGGTAATTTAGCCGCCGCGTAACTAACACCGCTCTGTATTACCATTCTCAAAAATATTAATTAACACCGCAGGGAAATAATTACAAAGGACATTACAGAGGAAAAACAAATCAAAGAAAATGCCCCGAACACCCAAAAACATCATCTACTTTTCAAAGAGTCATAAATGTTAATAATGATGATGATGATGATGATGGAACTTATGATTTTGAAACAGAGACCACTTCTGCAAAAAGTCAGCATTTACATACTCATACTGGACAAAAAAGAAAAGGCAGCAAAGTTGCAAAAACAGGAAGAATCCTGGAGGACCATTCCACCGAAAGACCGCTCAGGCAGCCTAGTTAACGCTTTAGTTTTGCGACCTTTCACCTTACCTGACAGCAAACACCCTGCTCAGGTCATCCATCACGTTGTTCAGTTTCACCTGAAGCTCCTTCAGGAAGTCACTGGCCTCTACATTCAGCTGGAAGAAAGGGAAGGCTAGGTGACTGCCATGGCGCGCGCAGATGACATCACAGTGGGATGCCTTAACTGTATAGAATGATATAAGACTCATTTGCGATCATTCAGAATCATTGCAACGGAGTGCTCTGGTTCAGACTACTGACGTCATACTTTGTGCATTTACGTTCCCAGCTGAAAAGCAGGGAAGTGGGAGTAGAGATAGTTATTTCAGGCGCATTACTTGCCGGCACTTGCTGTTGTGCACATAGAAATGAATAGTCGTGACCATCAGCAATTACTCCATTCATTGCAAATGGCCATGCAGATTTTCATCTCGATCCATAAAAAATAACTTGCCTGAATTATTGGATGGTGAATCACGAGGCAAGCAATATTCATCCAGCTAAAAAAACCACTTTGACACAATCCACTTTTCATGCTGAAACATTGCTGAACAGAAGTCCACATTAGCATTACTGAATGCCGTTACGTAGTCACCCACTGTCTCCGCTCCTGCTGACGTACCTCTAACAATAGAATCTCTTGTGTGACTGAAATGTAGCAAATGATGACATCACCATGGGATGCTTCACCATAAGGACACACAGAAGGTCACATGCCCAGACAATTCTAAGATCAGACTACAGTTTATTATTCTCCATTCCATGTGCTACAAGATGTGATGTCCCACTGTAATGACATCATAATACGGCATCTCAGCACATGGAATCAAGTTCAAAAAACGCCTCAGTTGTGAGGCTCGTACTACTGTTATGATTCTACATTACATAATCTACACTGTATTATGACATCACGACATACGTAGACTGAGTGATTAAGGTAAGATTATAGCAGAGGGGGTCACTCACATCTTTCCCTCCCATGGCCTCAAACATCTTCTCCAGCTGGACGCGCAGCTGCTGAATGTTATTGATCAGTATGCAGGGCTGAGGGAACATCACATTATTAGAGGGCCGCTCTCTCTCTTACTCGCACACACACACACACCCTCACACACACATTAGCACACATATACACGGACAACAAACACACACACACACACACACACAGCGCACACACTCACACACACACACACACACACACACACACACACACACACACACACACGTGCACACACACAGCAATCACACACACACAGATACAGTGCACATCTAGCAGTAGAAAACACAAAAAATCTGATCCATCAGAGAGGCCTTTTTCCTGAGCTGTCCTGGGTTCTGATATCTGTACACCAGGGCTCTCTCTACAGCACCACTAAGAGCAGGATCATCCTCTCTCGACTGGTGGAGGAGCAGATTTTAGACCTACTGTGGCAGCAGATGGCCACCAGACCCACACTCCAGAAAGTCTGGGCACAACCTGCCACCATGAACAGGAGCAGTCTCTAAAACAGCATGCAAACTACTGTATGCTGAAAATCTGTACTGTCCACTATGCATACTGCCCACTGATTACAACATACTTTTGAGTATAAAATGGAGCGTATGCAGCCTCAATCCTGTTTTCAGAACGTACTGCTCAAGTGTCTTCGGGCCGGACGCATTTGCTCGACCATGATCACGTGTTGCTGGTGTCATTTTCTAAATCCTGAGTGTCAAATTTGCTGGACTAAAATGGATGCCTCTGCCCTGAAAAGCAAACTCCCAAATATCATCAACGAAATCCCAGAGATAAGTACGTCATCCAGGGACACATTGCTATATTTAAAGTATACTTTGCCTACGCAACAACTTCCACACCCAGTGTACTTAAAAGTAAGCGAGTGTGCGGATTAGGGAGCTGCCAGGTTCATAAAGGGATTGGACTCACCACTTTCTCTTTGGAGCAGTGACCGGCGAAGCCTTTAGCGATGATATCGGCGTAGGAGAGCAGGACATTGCCAATAGTCTAGGAATAGAAGCGGGGGGAGATAAGCACAGAGATGATAGGAGGAAATGTGCTTGATCCTGTTCTCCAGAATATGATTCCAAGTAATAAAAAATTATGCAATCATCTGTTCCTGGACAATGTACAAGGACAGCAAAAATGCCTAAAAAGGCTTGTCTTGTGAATTATTATTGCCAGGAAAACTCTCTCAAGAAGGAAGAGCACTAAAAACCTATTAAATTACGTACCTTTTTAAAGATTACAGTCACTTAGCAGTATTACCCATGGTGAGTGAATACGGGAAATTGTACACACAGGAAGTTGCCGCACTGGGATCTGGTTGTGTGTTGGTTGAAGCCCAGCCACAAAAAGCAGTGGGACTGCTGTGCCCTTGAGCGAGACCCTGGACCCCAAATTGCCACAGGAACATTGGCCCCTGCTTATTCCAATCAGCTAAATTCAAGGTTGCTTTGAATGCAAACATCAGCTGAGTAACAGCATTGTAGTGCAATATGACAATCTGAGGACCAGATTTGAGGAGTTTTGTCATTGACGCACCTTAGCGAATCTCCTCATGTAATTCCCCACAATCTGCGGGTCGGGGCACTCCAGTTTGCGGATGATCTCAAAGCTCTGGTTGAGCTGGGAGAAGACATCCACCACGGAGCAGGAGAACAGAGCGTGCTCAGAGGTCTGCTGGAACTGGGGGAACACAAGACCAAAGAGGATTCAGGCAGTCAATACGTAGCTGACATACAAAAACATTAACAAGCACAGTTACAATGTGCAGTGTTTGACATACAGTAAACAAGGACAGGATGGACCGGCTACAAAGCAGGCAGTATGCTTATAAAGATATAAGAAGTAATGACTAGAGTATACTCCGGTGAACACATCCTGGAAGAACATGTCCCATAACACTACGAGCACTGCACTCCACGAGAACTGTAGTTTCTAAACCAGTACTACATGTAGAGGGCGCTGTCTGAAAATGAGTACCCTATGAGAGTCAGATTTACACCAGAATCCCCATCATCCACAAATTTAACACAAACACAGGAAGGCGAAACAGTGACAAGATTACAAAGCTATGGAATGCAAGAAATATCCTTTTGATGACCGACACAGTGCATTCACAACGGCACCGAAAGTACTGAATGAGCTCTGCTTGAACTCAAACTCTGCCCTCTGACTTCAGCAATGATGCAATCAGCCACGTGACATCAGAACCAATCACGGACAGGGTGAGTATCAGAAGTAGAAATGAAGAAGTTTGGCTTGTGGTGTCGTGTGCAAAGAACACCAAAAGAACAGGAAACACCGCGTCTTTGAGTTGTGCAAGACTGCGTTTTACCCCAAAACTTCTACTTGTTATCAAGTATACTGCCTGCTTAAAAGGGCCGCAATTCCTAGACCAGGGCTGTCCAAACAAGTTTCTCAAAATCTACAATCCTGTACGTATCCAATCATCTGGAGCACTTGTGTCAGTATTGCATCACTCTCCCAGGACTGAGCTGAATATAATCACAATTTAATTTGTTTAAGTGCTCAGGTACTGAAGCCCATGAGAACTTCTGGGAGAGAAGGAAAATGTCAGGGAGAAGGAAAGTGGGAGAGAAAAAAACAGGGCATTGTTCCAGGAAAGAGAAAAATGCAGATGCACCGTTACATGTGTTTTTGTTGTACTGCTACGCAGGTGGGATCTTTCCTGTCAGGCGGTAATTGGACAGTCCTGTCCCAGCGGAGCGGGTTCACTCTCCCGGATAACGAGGGGAAGGGTTCCCATGACTCCGTGTCACCCCGACTAATGAGGCAGAATGTCACTGTGACTGTCCACTAATGAGGGGAACGGCCCCTGTCCCCTGTGCTAACAAGGCCAGTGTCCCCGAGTGTCCCTCACCCTCTCTGCTTTGACCAATGAGCTGAGAGCAGACACCGTTACTGATCCTCTCCTTGACCAATGAGCTGGTGAGCAACTCTGTGATTCACTCACTGTTGGACTAATGATCTGAGCACAGTCTTTGCATTTTGCCGCCTTCACTTGCGTAGGGATATAGCGCATGTACGAGTTATGCGCGCATCACCAGCCAAGCAAAGTTGTAATTACTAGCGGGACATTTCTTAGTTGCAATGTTTTAGGGGTATGAAATCAAAGCACAGTGTCACAGAGCACAATATTTAGCAGTGATAACCATAAACATAACACTGTTTTATGGCAGTAATATTCTTGGTTAGTATTTAGGAAGTCAGGGCAAAAATTAAACATGCTTTCATTGCAATTAATTTTTTGGGAGGAGGGAGTGTGAGGTCACGCCTCAAGCCTTCAGCGTCACCGGTCTATTAAGACCCAGACTGTGTTCTTCAGCTGTGCAATAATTGCATTCACCTGTTATTCATTTCCACTGTGAGGTAACATTGTGCTATTTAAGACCGAGCCTTCCAGTGCTCATGCCAGTGTTTTATTGCAAGTCTTGTATCGACTAATCCTCTGCGTATCGCATGTTTATTCTAATTCTCTAACTTAGACCTGTTTATTGTTGATATCAGCACTTTAACTTTATATATTACCTCGTTTCCTCATTCCTTTCTCTGTTTTAGTAATACATTGTTACTGCAGCTAAAGCCCAGTTTTGTATTGCTAATACCATTATTAAGGAACATCGTTTCTTTTTTGTATTCTGTTGCTTTGTGTGTGTGTGTGTGTGTGTGTACACCTCCGGTCCAGTCCTCAACTTCCTGTCCTCTGTGCACATCGTCAGTGTGCGAAGCACAACCCTTACAAGGAGACATCTGGGATCTACATGATGGCAATAACCAATTCTCTACTTAATCAATATGACTCAAACCCTCTTCGACCAATGAGGTAAGGGAATTTGTATGCCATGTCTGAACTAGTGCAATTACCTACTGTTCAGTATACAGTTGCATAACACACGTATAAAACTTGTATACTACAAAGGAGGAAATTGCAGACTCCGTAAAACGATCAATTTTGTGCAAAGATGCGTCCCTATATGATGATGTCAGAAATTCCAAGGAGATCTGCTCTAAACAGTGGAACAGTGTGGGTGAGATGTAAGCAAGAGCTCAGTTGCAATGTTTGATCAGGGCTAAATCAGGGCTATTCAACCTTTTCCAGAAAGGGCCGGTGTGGGTGCAGGCTTTCATTCCAACCAAACAGTTACGCACCTGATACTACTGATCAACCCCAAGAGTCTTTGCTAATGAGCTTGATTAATAGAATCAGGTGTGTAGCTGCTTGGCTGGTATGAAAGCCTGTGCCCACAGTGGCCCTTTCTGGACAAGGTTGCATTGGCCTGGGCTAAATTTTCTTAAAGACAATTTTTCTGAGTTTGTGGGACAACATTTGAAGAGCTCAGCAGTCAGTTTTTCTGCAATGACCCACATACAGTACCAGCGTGGTGAAGGTTCCACTTTCACCAACGGTTCAATCAACGGTTCAATCAATCGGTTGAACGTAAAGTGTGCTAACTTTTGTCGCCTTTTACTCATAATTTGAGAGCTAATCTCAAGAATAAACTTTGTCTGTTACCGCCAAATTAACGCGATAAAGCCCTTCTCAGTTGCAAGTGTCATGGGGTGGCGCGGATCAAAAACTGTTCTCGCAGCGGGACTGATTATGTTTTCACATTTGTGAGAAATGATCACTTATCCGCTTTAGGTATACTGTGTAAAACATTTATATTCAGATTCAATGGTATAGTTATCAATTTGCGAACTGTGAGCAAGCCAATGTCTTACATTATTAAGACCAATATTTTGCCACGGCAAGTTATCAACATTTACAGTGACACGAGCAAGATTTTAAATTTTGAGCATCCAGCAAGAAATTATAGGCCTAAATGTATTAATAAATATTTTGTGACAATAAATGCGCAAGTTGTCATCCATAAAGAAAGCGTTTCTACTTCATTACTACTCCTACTTCTAACTGCCCAGATAGAAAAATTCTTCTGGTCCATATTCGGCCCACACCTGACATGTTCATCCGGCCCAATCCGGCCCACAAACCGCATGGAATGATGGCACTTGGGCCCTCCGATCCTGTTTGCCAGAACTTGGCCACAGTGAAGCCATCACTATGCCAGATGTCAGCCAAGAACATACGATGCAGCAAATGTGGGCCAGTTTTGGTTCACTTACAGACTGACCATTGTCACTCCGCCAAATATTTGCCAATTGTGGGCCATATTTGCTCTGTGATATTCGGGCCAAATTCTGCATCTATCAAATGGGCCACTTAAGGCTCACATCGATTTTGTCCGGGCCAAAAGAATGTCAAAAGTGCCGGATCATTGCCTGATGTGGCCCACATCCGTATGCTATCTGGGTGACTCTTTTAGAATTAGATATCTTAAATCTCTAATAACAAAAACATCGATTGACTTGTAAATAAGTCGTACCTGAAACAGTTAACGGTAGTTTATTCTTGCCAAAAATCAAGGCCTGCAATAACATCTAGTACACATCAGTCATACCCAAAAACCGCTGCCCCCTATCGACAGTCCCCCCAAGTTCTGCCTGCCGGGACTACACCGACACCTGTTGTAATCCTACGCCACCTGTCAGGCCGATCAGAAAAAGGTGGATGAAAACGCGAAGCCAACTTCTCGTTAACTTTAACGGTACCTTTATCCACGCTGGTACTGTATCAGAAGTTGTTAAAGTTGGGCACCTTTTATATTCTAATAAAAGCAATCCAGCAAAGCACTACCACCAAAAATGGTAATTTTTCAATTGTAAAGTTATGAAATCAAAATAATATAAAATGAAGTGCCACACACTGAGTACAAAAAAACCAATTGCAGTTATAAAACAGTTTGTTGATAATCGAAAGGTTATTATTTTTTAAAAACACATTTACAATTTATAATTCAATGCAGTTATGTCATATTTCAAGAAACTTGGATGTGATTTGACACGGCGGACACAAGATCCAGACGGGATATTATGACTGACATTCACATATAGGTGAGTTATGGAGAGAGAGAGAGAGAGAGAGAGAGACTATTTAATCCACAGTTAGGCTAATAGAAAGAGAGTTTTGAGTTTACCCCGTCCTTTTTGTCCCTCTCCAGGGCACCGTGCAAGAAGTCGCGTGACACTTCCTCATTCTCATCCAACCACTGGATAACGAACGGCTCAAACCATCTGCAGAGCAGTAAGGCGAGAGGAGAGGGCTTTGGTTCTGTGATGGTCATCATCTCCACAAAAACACACTCAGGTATGAGAATTCCAGATAGCCGTATTTTTCATCCAGAATGTCTGCTTTAACATTTTTGGGTAGACCAGCACATTTCGGTCCGACATCCACAGATGTCCTTGGCTGAATCAGAAAGTTAGTAAGTGACCCCTTATGAAAAATGACTATCGTTCCACGCTAGTTATCCTACAGTAAATGGACAGTATTTTCGCCACCATAGTGTAGTATTACTATAGTGATATAATAGTTATTCAAACTACAGCAATACAGTTGTGTGGACTATAGCAATATTGTGGTACTGCTGTCTGCGGTAATACAGTAGTTATAATGTGATGGCTATAGTACTGCAGTAGTTATACTATGCAAACTGTACAAACACTATGGTTATGCCAAAAATACTATAGTATTACTAAGAAATAACTATGGGACATTTTCATGAGGAACTGTTGAAATTACACCATTGGTTGGCTGGCCCAGTGTACTGTCATTATTTGGCCTTTCTCATTGCCCACAATTTCCCACAGAGACAGTAAATGGTTCAGCCATAAACTAGGTTTTGACCTAGTCTTGTTTACAAGTCCGTTGTGTGGTACAATACTATGTCCAGTTCAAGTAACTGAGTGAGTGACTACGCAAGTAAACGTGCCGGTGTGTATTTGTGAGTGTGTGAGTGCATGTGTAAGTAAAGGAGAATGAACGAGTGTGAGTGTATATGTGTTATCGTCAGTGTGAGTGTGTGCGGGCAAGCAAATGAGGCCGAGTGAGTGTGTGTTTGTGAAGGTAAATGAGGCTGCGTGACTGTTGACTCAGTGTGTGAATAAATGTAAAATTAAATGGGATTAAGTACACTCACGCTGGATACTCTGGCACTCTGTTCTGAAAGAAGGGCAGCTCCTTGCAGTACTCGTTAAACAGCCACTTGACTTTGAAGTGCAAGTTCATGTAGTCGGCACTCTTGCACAGACGATTCTTATCGTGCTCTAAAGAGGAGGGAGAGAGAGATAGAGTGCATGTAATTAATGTTTATCAGGTGCCTCACCTTATATCGGACTTGTCTGGAAAAAAATTGAACAGACCCCATGCATCAGCAGAAATGTACAATTAGCAGGTACCGCTGGGTGATCCTGGCTAGTATATCCATTAAAAGGACAATGTTGACCCAATGTACACAGCACCAGAAGTGAAAAGTTCAGTTTACTTGGGTTTATTCCACAGACTGTATGAAAAGATGGACGCAGCACCTGGGTCTGAAAAGTGAGGCTAATGTGGAAATCTCTAAAAATTGCATTCTATTTAATGGCCAGCAGATGGAAACACCGGTGGTTGCAGAAAGACGCTCAATGCTATAAAGTCAATGAGAAAATGACCGTACTTTCCCACCTGATTTATTACTTCAAAAATGATTTTCCATATGATTTTATGGTATCTATCGCAAGTTTCAAGTGTCCTTCATTGATGTTCATTCTTAACGAATGATTTCCAGAATGTGCTTTAGGGGGGTGGCTATCCACTATTCCTTGTCAGATACGGTCAGATCCACCCGTAGATCCGCCCCTTGCTCCTCCCTGGATCTTCAATTCACACTCTTGTCCAATAGGAATCACATCCGATATCAAAATGACAAAATGGCGTTGTTCAAACTACCAAAATTAAGGCTTCCTAAATGGTGTGCTGAAACCAATGGGTGACGTCACAGTTGCTTTGTCCATATTTTTATGCAGTATATGGTTTATTCTGATACCATCACCTGGATTTGCAGATGCAGTAGGACTTATTGTCCTAGTCCTAAACTTTCCATGTCTGCTCAGTAATTTGACTGAATGGTTTGCACATAGTGCTGTTGGCTTGAAGATTTTGGTCGCCCAACCAATATGACCAGTGACCCCAGCCGATTGACATTAAGCGCCACAGAATTAGCGACGTCCAGCACCTGGCTACTTTGTAAAGGGACCTCCATTTTTTGCACACGACTTAGTTTAGAGTGGTCAAGTGCCGGTAAACAAGAACAGGCAGAGTCGTCTATTTTTTGCCGCTAGCTTGGTAGGTTTAACGTCGATTCTTAAAAACAAATGTAGGGCCAAGGCCAGCCAAAATGGCTGCAAACCACAAAGAACAGCCATTTTAACTACATTTCCCAGAACTCCAAAAGCATTATCTCTAATGCAATTAAGCCCAATGATGTCAAACTCCTTTAAAAAGTCAAACAACCCATTGTTCTCTCTCTCTGGGCTTCTGCCACAGTGGGTTTAATAGAGATCAGGGGTGCACCTCCATCTGACTGAAAAGCTTCCTTGGAACAGAACAAAGAACAAAGTTTTTCGGACCTCTCCGGTTGGCCACGGTAGAGTTAAAGATGAACTACTTTCTGTTCTGTAATTACTTAAGT
The DNA here is from genome assembly GCA_029721435.1 of Gymnothorax reevesii. NCBI lineage: Eukaryota > Metazoa > Chordata > Actinopteri > Anguilliformes > Muraenidae > Gymnothorax > Gymnothorax reevesii. The sequence continues at coordinate 128,222,496 of CM056576.1, read as the reverse complement.
TGCCTGCGTATCTATTCAAGAACCAGTAAAAAGAATTAACACTGCGAGACAACAATGGAATTTCTTTTATTTCAACGTCTTTAACTTCCGGAGGAAACGAAAAGGCGACCAGCTTCCCTCTTTTGCTATTTTCCCGATCAACGGATCGATGAAGTTTCTGCATTCTCTCGTGCATCACTGCGCCTGGAAAAGCAGACACTGTTTCCTGTCCGCTGACGAGCGCTGAGGAAAGAAAGGACCCGCCCTTTCCTTTTATCGGAGACTGACGCTGGAGAACTGAGTCACTCACTCCGTAGTGATCCCAAGTAAGGCAATTAGCATCTGGGCAGATTTAGCTAGAATATGAAAGTGTGATTCTGCGCTAATTGTCGATTTTTGAATGTAATCATTACTGTATACTTTGAGCTGTGTTTTTCTTTGCTTGGTGGTTTTAATGTACTGGATCTTACTGGTGTCCAGAAAACTTCGGTATGTAAGAGAATTTGTCAGGATATCGCAGATATTCACTCTATATTGCTGAATTGCTGACCTGTTAAATATCCAATCTTTGAGAGAGTTCATTTAAAACTGCGGATAGCTTTGTTTTACATTGTTGCTTTTCTCTGTGCAAATCATAAGGATTGTTGAGAAAGTTTGAATTGAATTGGGACGTTTGGCTTGTCTGACTGATTGTGCAGCCCGCTGCGGCTGGCTACTCCATCCTATTAGACTTCGCCTGCGCCTTCTTTTCTGCTTTTTCTCTCTCTCATCCTCTCACTTTCTCTCCATTCTCTTAGTCTCTTTTCAGCTACTTTCTGTACACTACACTCTGCTTACTGAGTGGGAAACAGCCTCCGGCCCAACTCCTGCAGGAGTCTTTTTCTAATTCTCCCGCCTGTGCCATTCAGTTCTTTGTTCTCCCACTCACTTCCTCCACTCTCAAGCACACATGGTTCTCAGACTGCCACATCATCAGTCCGCCATTTAAGATCTGAGTCCGCCTTCTTACATCTGAGTCCGCCCTCTTAGATCCAAGTCCTCCATTTTAGATCTGAGTCCAAGCCTATCATTTTAACCCCTCCCTTTTGGTACTCAGACTTACTCACACACACGCATACACCCACACACACACACGTACATCCTACCTTTAGTCTATTTGTGTATGCTGCTTCACGATATAACCGCTATTTAATCCTTCCTGTGTGTTTATTATTTTATTCAGGTGGTATCGATTGCCTGTTCATTGTTACTGAGACATAATAAACCTTTTAATATATTTTCAACAAGTGCTTCTGGTTATCTGAATATTGCCTGAATATTAGCTTGAATCCAACCTCTGCCAGGTCAAGAGTTCCCATTTCCTTCAGCGTGTGGTTATTTTATTGATGCTGGATATTAATGGTAATTACATTAAAATTGAATTTTAGCATTGATAATTAAGCCTAGTCTTCCGCTTTTATAATCATTCATTTATAACATAAATTGTGATTGTAGTTATTTGGCATTTATGGTGAAACATTAATGAGACTTAGTCATTCAATTGCAATTAATTTTCCCTTTACGAGAAGGGTGGTGCCCCGAGGAACTTTAATTGTTAAATTAAAGACTTAATAAATAATTAACTAATTTATTAGTTAATAATTACATTTAATCGCCATTGTAATACCCTTTTAAGCTGTTGCACCTACACAAAACATTATGGGGAGTATAGGGTATGGTGGGAGAGTCTGTCTTAACATTTTGCTTTCTGTTAATTTTCTTTAGCAAGCTAACCATTAACGATGAAGTCAGTCTTCACAAGAACCAGCCCTTCATCAAACTGGAAATGAAGTTACTAAAACATTAGATATGGAAGAGTATAGAGTGGGCAGGGCTGCATAAAGTCAATAATGAATAACAAAACTCAACAGATGAAATCTCTCAACAACTTGCAAGTTTGTTGGCTTTTCTGACCTACATTTTCCCATGAGATCCTGTGACATTAGATTTGTATTTTTCCCCAAGTTTAGCCCACCAACAGAGCAAAAGCTCCTGGAGTTGAATGAGGTGTGCTGCGTTAGGGTTGGACTAAATAACATACAGTACAGTTGACCTCCAGGTACAGTGGTTGTACAGCCCCAGCTGCATGCGATGGGACATCTTAGAGATGCCTGCCCAAAATCTGTGAACCATGGACGGTTTTTCTCAAGAAGACCTCCCTGGGGAGTTTATGGGAGTGGCCGGCCCTGAAAACAGCTGCTGTGTGACTGTGGGTAGGGTGGACACTCAGGATTCAGGACTCACCCTCCATAGCGTACTTCATGTCCTGAGCGAACAGGTTCCACATCACCTCTGCGCTGATCTTACCGACGTTCAGCTCCTGGGGGAACCTGGGGACGGGGAGTAGGTGAGAGGAACATTGTAAGGAGCTTTTGGGGTTGACAACTGATGCAGGCTAACCAGAAAAAATATATTTTCAGGCATGTATATGTGTCTCTGAATTTTGGTTTGTTGGTTTGTCTGTCTGTCTTGAGGTCTGTCAGTAAGTCTCTCAATAATTAAGTCACTCAGTGAGTGAGAGAGTGAGTGAATCACTCACTCACTCACTCACTTAGAATTTCAGAGGAGCTATATAAAAGTGTGGCATCACATCAATGATGCCATTTATTCTGCTATAACTTCGGGGCACATCTCCTGTGATCAGGAAAAACCTAGTACATATGTCACTCTGGGTAGGAACTGAGTTTGACCCTCATTTGCAATAATTTAGAGTGGTGAAAATCTTAAAACACTAGCTATAAGAGTTATTTGCACTGTCAAAATCACGTTTGGTTAAAGTCCAAGATCCAAAAGTGTTTGTTCATTTGCGAGGACCTTGCAACCGACAAACTCAGTAGGTTTTCCAGATCACAGGTGACGTGTACTCCTTGAGAAAAGAAAAAGGTTAGTTCAGGACCCTGACGTGAACACACGTTGACTGCTGTTGCACTCACTGGTTGAGGCAGGGCGTGTAGGAGTTCTTGTCCTCCTCAATGATAGACACAATGAGGGTGATGAGTTTGGACCAGAAGTCCAGGTTCTTAATGCTCGGACCCTGTTCCTCAGGGGGAACCTCCTTCTTGGCCTGGGGACACCAGGGGGGAAATGACCTCATTACAGTGCTGCCCAAAGGTCAGAAGACAGATCAATACATCGTCACTTTGTTGCCCGAAGAGAAAGAGGGAATTATGACATCATCACTATGCTTCCTAAGAAGCAGGAAAACATTATGACATCAGCACTGCTGCATTTGGAATGCACAATTGTTCACTCGCTCACTCACTCTCTTTACATTGTTTTCAATGCAGAACATTCACTGCATAGTGCCCTATATAGTGGGTGAGAGTACATTTAGAATGAGCAGGAGGAGATTATGACATCATCACTATGTTGCCTGAAGAGAAAGAGGGAATTATGACATCATCACCATGCTTCCTAAGGAGCAGGAAAACATGACATCAGCACCGCTGCGTTCGGAAAGCACGCTTGTCCACTCACTCACTCACTCACTACTCTCAATATTATGACATCATCACCATCACTTTAGGTGCAGGAGGATATTATGACATCATCTCTATGCTGCCTAAAGAGCGAACAGAGATCATGACATCGGGTATGCAGGTTATTTTTTGATCATTTCAGGGTGCTGAGCGATCATGCCCCATATAGCTTCCCAACTATGGCTTAATAGGCGGATGTAGGACTGGCGAATTACTTTTTGTATCAGCTGTTGAAAAGTTAAAATAATATCAGCGGCAGAATTCAAGCCTGTGCCTTTGAAGATTCAGGGATGAACCATAGCCCTTCCAGAGAGATCCATGATGGTGCTGTTTTAATTCTGCCTGGTAGGACTGCACCTGAGCAGGGAGGTTGCTGAGCCAAACTCGCCAAATTCAGAAATCCTGTCATGTTCAGCACCTTGAACACGCGCACACTAAACATGACTGGGCGTTTTGATGAACTCCGCAACTTGTCAATTCAGTGAAACACATTTGCATCCAAGAGCACAGATTTCAGCATCCCGATTACAAAGATGCCTAAATTATCAGAGCTGTCCGTAAGTGTTTAGACAGGAATAAAAGGGTAGGCCTACGGTTTCAACACGGTTCATAAGATTTGAATGAAAAACCGGCAAATTAGCCTGATGTTTCATTGCCTGCTAATCCAGTGCATTGACGTACACAACCTAAGAATCTTACAATCGTCTTTGATGAGCAGTACCTTTGATTTTTAAGTTCACGACGCAGCTGATTTTTAAATAAAAACTGCTTTGCCATCCCTTTTCAGAAGACCACTGGTAGCACCCCAGCTACAATGGAAAGCAGGCTGTCCCACACCCAACCACCCAAACACCCCACCTCGACCCGCCTCGCCTCAGCTCACCGGGTCAGCCTGGTACTCCCGCCCGTACAGCTCGTGGCAGTTGTTGAAGATGTACTCATAAGTGGAGTTCAGGCAGGCTTTCACACAATCCTTAACCACCTGACTAGCCCTGGGGGGGCTCTGCAACTCCTGGACCTGTGAGGGGGCAGGAGGGTCCGAAGTCAAAGGTCAAAGGTCGGATGGCCTTGCGTACATTTAGAGTTCATAGATGGAGAGCGACGCGGCAACTCAAGAATAGGAGCCATTTTGTTTCCATTGCACCTCACTCTATCCAGGAAATCTATGTACACTCAGAGATTGGCCCAATAGGGAATTATGGAGGTACAGTGCGCAATATATAGGAATTATACTCGACAATCATAGTATCGCTCATGCGGTTGTTTATGTGTACAATGATCATGTCATGGCCCTGCATTTTCAGAGTTAGCCAGCATTAGTACTCCTCACAGGTTTTATTTAAGGAGAGTGCAGTACGCCTGGTCACGGATCATTATGACAGTAGATCAACTTACAGAGTTTTTCACTGAAATATAATAATGCATACTGGGATATACTGGGATAAAACAGGATTGAGAGTCGAGAGGCTTTATAGGAAGAGAGAGAAATCGCAGCCAAATAAAGATAAGAGTAAACGTCTTGACTTGTGTGTGTGTGTGTGTGTGTGTGTGTGTGTGAGTATGTGAGTGTGTGTGTGTGTGTGTGTCTGTGCATATATGTGTGATAGAAAGAGATAAAAACCTCGGAAATGTTTCCCTTCATCGGATGAGGAGATGTTTCGGCATTTAGTGTATGAATTTTATGCCAATACAGCATACTAAATTGAGTTTACAGAAAAAAAAAGTGAGAGGGGAAGTCAGTTAAGATAGGAGAATAGAGTGAAAGAAATGGAGAAAGAGAGAGATAGAGAGAGAGAGAGAGAGAGACGCACCTTCATCCTGAAAAAGGTAATGCTGGTGAGCAAGTCCACTGTGGACTTCAAGTCCTGCAGTCTCTCCGCACTGCTGGCTGGGAAGTTGTTCTGTGACAGGACATGACATAGGCAGGGGACAGGAAGTGACACGGTGATGACACACCAGTAGATGGATTCATATTGTTTATTTTTCACATCCCAGTTTCCCGCCCTCCCGGTTTCTGGAGATCTAGTATTCTTTCGGCCTTAATCCAACCCTGACAAAACACACTCCAATCATCAAAGGACTGTCCACCCCAGATCCTGGAGATCAATCACCACAGTTTTTTTTAATAATTATTAATAATTTGGCAACCTCAATCCCACCCAAATCTGGAATGTCCAATCCGAGAACTATGGCTTGGTCTTATGCGACCCCATGTAGCCAGCTCAGGAGAGGAGAGAGACAGCTCACGGCTGTCCTCCGAAGCACGCGCCTGTCAGCCCCTGCTTCTTTACACTCATTGGTTGAAACTATCGCAAGTTCAGAACGAGGGCAGAGGATACCCGAACATGAGCAAGCCTAGAATCTCACTGACAAGCGCCCGGCTGGCCAACAGGAGACGCTTCAGCAACGAACAAGGCAACTATTTTTAACATCCCTTCCCAGCAGTCCCTTCCCAATGTGCATCCCTGCAGCACTTCAGCCAATCCTGTGCTGTTCTGAAAAACCTGCTGACCACTGCTGGTTGGTACAACCGGGGATCGAACCCGCACTGTGGTAGTCATTACTGCTCCGCCATGTGGCGCCTTAACCGAGTGAGCTAACCCAGCAGCTCAATCACCACATGGGTTTTAATTTCATGCTTAATTTGCCATATGGAATGTAATTCTAAGCAGCTCAGTAAGATCTCTTGCTGTGGAATGAGGTGTGCTTAATTACGGTTGGAGTGAAAACCTGAGATAGATGCATTTCCAGGGAGACACTGTATCAAAATGAGGTCACACATTAAAGGTGCACTATGCAAGTTTGTTTACTTTCACTTCTGTTGACATTCAAACTCAAACAAAACAGAGGTAGCTCGCCCCTCCCTCCCATAGTTCCCTCCTTCCCATGCTTCCATAACTGTCAACTCTTGTCGGTGATTGGCCGGGACGGTTTGTTATTTTATGTTATTGTGTTTAATTGCAGTTTGTGATGCCTGTGGGGTCTCCAGAGCCCGGGTTTTTTTTTTACAGTGATTTAGGGGCAGGCAGCTACTGGATCATGGAGAGATGTCGGCTAATTGAGACAAAAATAAAATCACGCAGAAAGTAAACAAACTTGCATAGTGCACCATTAGAACACGCAAAACATCCTATAATCGAGGAGGTCGCAAAGCAGAGAGTGAATTAATGACATCACAGAACATTCACATACAGTTGGAATGCCGAGATTTCATTTTTACAAAGTAGGCTGTACAGAGGTGATGACATCACCGTACATCAGATAGAATGGATATATGAATGAACAAGTGATGAAATCACAGAGAGAAAATCACAGTGAAATCACAGTACTCTACCCGATACATGGAGAGGTCTATCCGTAAGGAGTTGTGTAGCTGGTCCAGGAGTTTCACAAAGCGCTCTTTCTGTTAGATAAAAACACAAACATACATCTTAAATTTTAATTGAAGGCAGTTGCCTGCATAAACAAGAATTGCAAAACTAATTCTGAAGTCTTTGACTATTAAACTATGTGCATATCTGTATCACAAGGACACACATGGCTATAACTAAGCCAATCCAATTGTGCTGTTTGATTGCAGAGGTTAAGCTGGGCTGTGCCTGTTTGGTACTTTAAGGCTGCAGTTGGAAAGTCTTATAAAAGTAACTTGTTGTCATTTTTGCTAAAACTGTCACTGTGTACAGACAGTATTGCATAAAACTAGTACTCTGTAATTAAAAAAAGGCTCCTTTCAAACACACCTACTGCTCCTACTGCAATTTAAAAGAATCGTTAGGACCGACCAAAAAGAACCAATCAGAGCCAGGATGGTGTTTGACAGCTGTCAAACAGTGCACATGCACATGGACAGCCTCCAACCCCTTCCACCTCAGCTCACACCAGCGCTCAGTCAAGCTCAAATCTCAGAGAGATGCTTAAGGAGCTTAGAGAAACTAATGGCGCAACAACAGCCACCAGCGAGGAAAAAAATACCGATGCCTCCGTTACCGTCAACAGCACACACGGCTAAGACAAGTAAGAAGAGGAAGCCAGAAGAACAAAGCAAAGCAGAAAGAATTAGACAAAGACAGGCATAAAACCAGAGTGAACATCGGAGTGGATTTTCAGAGGTGGAGGGAACTCCTGGATCTGGAAGGATTAAAAACCGGTGCAGAGTTGGCGACTTTTCTGCTTGACAGGTAAACCCCTGCTTTATTCGTTGGTTCAGTTTTGCTCCGCAATGCTCTGAAAACAAGTGCACCGCCTATCGGCGAAAGTTGTATTGCTGCGCAATACTATTCCCCTACCGGTGTATGCATATTATATTTCCTGAGAAGTAAGTCAAAGTGACCTGAATAGGGCACATGACACACCCTCTCCCCAAGATGCATCCACACACCAACTTAAATGTTCCTAGGTCATACGGTATTGAAGTTATGGAGCGGACACGAATGTGAACGGACGGACTGACGGACGGACGGAGTGCAATCCTATAGTCCCATCCGTTTCCGGAAGGGGACTAATAAGCAAGTTGGTGGTTCTAACCCCAGCCCTAACCGGCATCAATTCATTTTCACTCTGCAAATAAGCAAATGAACGTTGCTTACAAGCCCAGTCGCTGTTCGAATAGCCAGCGTCTTGTATTTGTTACAGTACTCCGTAGTGCATGTGATGTTACTGTGATGTTGCTGTCGAGCTAACGTTAGCTTGTCTCCGATGCTAGGGCTAACATTACTGGCATAGTTTTATTAGAAAGTAGCAGAAAATATCCTTACGAAGTGGCCAAGCAGTCTTGTCGGTAGTGTTGTCCTCATAAATATGTGTAACGTTTCCGTGCTCTGATAGGGTTGAGCTACTGGATTAAGGTTTTTCTCTCAGCACACACAGATCTACACACGCACCAATTCCCAGCCCCCTACCCTCGCTTACCACACACACACACACACACACACACACACACTCATTCCCAGCCCCCTCTCCTCACTCATACACACTCACATCAATATCCTTCCACAGTGAGCTACACTTGGCACCTGCTCACACTAGGTAATTGCTGTATTGTGCTCAGAAGGAAGATACATGATCAAAGGTAATATCAACATCCTGTAAGTTTGGCTGGATGTCTATGGGAAGGTGTTACATCCACCACTCGATCTACCACTGATCTTGGACTTAAACCCTGAGATTTGAACAGTGTTTTAGGATTCTCTGCGAATGTTATGTCGAACGGTAGAATCCTCCCTTGCGCATTGTAATAACAGCCTTTTCAATTGGAAAGTGGTCATTGGTGTGTCACTTCATCGGTCCCGACTTGATTCCATGATAGAAAACAGTCTTAACAGCTCTCACAGCTAAATGCTGTCATACATGGTTTACTGGCCATTCAGCAGGATTCACAACAGTTTCTGTACTCAAAAAATGGGTAACTTACTGAAATAAGCGTGTGCTGGATTTTTACTGAATACATACTGCTGTAGATTACTTTTCATGTCGACATTATTTATTTCTGCTCGTTTGCTGGCTAGCAGTGTTGACTGTTCACAACAGTAGGCTAATGTCTAGCCTCGGCAACTTGTCCGTTTTCATAATGTGAACTTGCAAAGTCTCTCCACAGCCGCATGCATAACAGCTTGCGTGCCTTTGCGTGCATGGCAGCCTCCTCTGGGGGAGGTCTCAGGGCAGGAGTGCAGTGGAGAGGGAGGGGGAGGGATCGGAAAGTTTCATTTTTTTTCAAATTTTCATGCTAAGTCCTCTCTCTCCTCAAAGTTACCTACTGCAGCTTTAACGGGGCACTTCCTGGAAACCAGGATGGTACTGAAAGGGTCTTTCGGAGAAAACTGGTGATTAAATTTCAGTTCTGGGACATGTTTTTCTTCTCAACAAAACAACACTGAACTGTTGTCTTTACTCTGATAGAACTCCCTATTACCAATCACAAAAAAAGAATGGATTCCCAGAAATGAAGGTAAAAACACAAATTGACTCCTTGCTGTGCTCATTCAACAGTTTACCTCTTTAACAAGATTTGACATTTGTGTTATGATTATGCTGGTAATTGAGAAGTACTGAGTTTTAGAATGTTAAAAAATAATTTTAATCAAAGAAAAATACATTCCAAAAAAATCTGCTCTTCAACTGACAAAGAAGCCCAAGTAGCGGATGGAGGTGAGTGTTGTGAGCATTCTAGAACATTCTATGATGCATCATTCCTGGCCTGCATTGGTGGCCCAGGTGGGTGGTTTACAGTACAGTGTTGGTGGTTGAGATGAGTCACTCGGCTCAAACACAGTGAGAGGGCTGTTAAAAATACAATATTGAGGAAATTCTCTGTTTATATTGTCACGTGTCTGAGCACAGCATCCAATGTGCTAAACTGTATCACAAAGCAGGATTACTGATTTAGCTGGAAAACAGCATCAAGCTAATCTGAAAACAGCAGAAATTGAAGGGTTTTCAGGACCAAGCTTGAAACAGCGCTAGGAACTATCTAGTCCCGAACCCTTTCAAAAATATAATTTTTGATTTACAGGACATTTTTCTACAAACCTTAATTCCAATGAAGTTGGGACATTGTGTAAAACATGAATAAAAACGATGATTTGCATATCCGTTTCGACCTATAGTCAATTGAGCACACTACAAAGACAAGATATTTCACATTTTACTCAACGTCCCAACCTCATTGGAATTGGGGTTTGCACATTGATTACATAGAGGTTGGGCAAGTGGCTTATGTTTTGAAAGCTAAACTACACTCCAAAACGCTCTCGTGGACAACTTGTGCCCTGCACATTCACCACACTATGAATGATAATGTATAATTATGAAACATTATGACACATGAAGCAAACACTCGGAACTACTTTCTTGAGTAACCCGCTGGGCGGATTAACACAGTGCGCAGTGCGCACCACAGACATTGCGACTTGCAAGTAGTTGCAGTAAACATACGCTTTTGAAATCACTCCGCCCAGCCAGTGTGTCTGGAATGTAGTTCTGGTTTTGTATTTGCCTTGAAAATAAGTCTGTCTCATAATTGTACATTTTTATTTTAGAGCGTGGTGAATGTGCAGGTCACAAGTTGTCCACGAGAGCGTTTTGGACCTGCTGGATTGTGTATTTGAAGAGTTTTGAAGGAGCGAGAGACCTGCACCGTTCACTTTCATTATGTTCGCAGTGCAGCTCGCATCTTTCCCCCCTCGAATCTCAAAACAATGGGCGGATAACTAAAGGTAATGCATCTATTCATATTACTGTAGGGATTATGGCAATATGAAAATTTGCCAAAACGTTGAAAAAGCCCTTTAAATGACCCAACACTGATGCAGGAATGTGTACTTGCTCAAGTTACACATACAAAATGGATATAAGATTTATAAACAATTAAAAGCTGGTTAATTGTACATAATTGCCCAAATACCTGAAAAATCAATACAGTTCTGCATTATGGAATTAAAAATTTCTGGGAAAAATTACACGCTGGGAAGAATTTCACGCAACAGCAGGGGCCTTATTTATAAAAATTTGCGTGGATTTTATACCTAAATAACATGCACAAAAAAACAAACATGACATTTTGCGGAGAATAAGCTAATTTATAAACCTGAGGGTATAATAAACTGCATGGAATTTTCATTTATTTAATCAGGATGGACTTGGAATTTATTGACATTGTGCATAATATTAACAATTTACATTTTTTTAAAGTCAAGTTTGTTTTTATTAATCAGAAATCTACAATGAAAATGCCGTACGTACCTTGTTTTGGGCCTACGCACCGTTTATAAATGAGGCCCTAGAACTGAGACTCACCCCGAAGTTGGAGGCAGCGAAGCGGTCAGAGGCGGAGACGTTGTTGGAGGACTGGGTGGTGTGGGCGTAGTACGCGTTGATATTGGCCAGCAGGGTGCTCATCACGGCTGGCACGCCGGGACACATGTACTTAGAAGACAGGCAGGCGAAGTGACTGGAAGACGAAACAGAACACACTCAGAACCCTCCTTCTGAAACCCTTCAGCCTGTGAAGTTACTAGTCTGCGATTAAAGTGCCCTTAACCACATATTCTAATGCTGATGTCACAATCACTACTGGCAACTGCGCTCAATTAGCTTCCAGAACTCAGGCAAAGAATTTTGAACAAACCAGGCCAAACTTCATAGTATTAAGCCCCCAGCTGAACTGGCCAATCAGCACACTGCTTCATCAATATCTCAGATGGTTAGCGCTTGATGCTCCTGAAGCTGGGAGATGCTAAACCATGATTCCCACTGGGAAGAATATTCCGGTCTCAACAACAGCTGAAAATGTGTGTTCAATGCGTGTTAAACAGAGCAAGTGTAAGTCTTACTTAATTGTCTCATGGCGATTCTTTAAAAGTTCAAGTTTTACAAAAAAAAAGGCTATATGCCATCTGGTCAATCTCCAAAACGGGATAGAGCATTCATTGCAACCAGAATTTTCACGTGGCCACTAATGAGTATAAATAAACTAAACCCAATTTCAACATTTCAGCATCAATGGTAAAAACATATCTTCCAGTATTGAGAGCTGACCTTGAATTCAAACCATAATGTAATGCAATACTCGAGGTGGCATGGTCGCACGGTGGGTAGCAATGTTCAGCCCCCAGTAAGGTTCAAAGTCGTAAATTCAGATCCAATCTGGGGTCTTCTTGTTTGGAGTCAGTGTCGATGCACTCTGATATCCTCCCACAGATCAAAGATATGCATGCCAGCATAACTGGAGACTAAACTATCCATAGGTGTGAGTATCTGAATGAATGGTGCCTGTGATGGATGACACAATGGAGCCGTAAAAGGGTGAAAATGTTGTTGATAAATACGTGGAAATAATTCACTATAATGATTCACAAGAGCTGACCATCTGGTTAGTCCATTCACTCTGTGCGGTAATTCTTTATGTGAAACCAGAAATTAGTCAATGAGACATTACTAACGCACAGTCATTCACAACATCTTCCTCTCATTTCCTCTTGTGTTGTACAGTGTGGTGTGAACTTTACAAGCCATTAGATCTCAGAGACAGTTTTATTTATAGACTGCTGGGTGTCTATCTGTATGCGCTAGATGCTAGGTTGCTTACTGACACGCATAACCTCAGCTTAAACAGCTCATTACAAATGTCCAGCGGCATAATGTCACAATAAACATCTCAGAGCACTGCCAGGCACATTGCTGAGAGGAATTCTGAAAGATTTTCCAGCTGTATAACTCAATGTAAACACTGTATCAAGACTCTGCCTTACTCCTGGTCTTTGCGCAGTCTGTTAGTCCCTCCGGAAAATATCTGCATTCGTCTCACATCAGCTGTCAGAAACAGTCTGCATGTAATTATGATTCATATGAATCCACCCCTCGATCCATTATGCCGCTCGTTTTTTCCCCAAACAGGGTTACAGGGTGCAGCTAGAGCCAATCCCAGCATGCATTTGGCTCAAAGCAGACACACACCCTGTGCTAGCTGTCAATCCATTGCAGGACACACACACACACACACACACACACACACACACACACACCACTCAATCATAGATTACCATGTGTGGGCCAATATGGAGTAGTTGCCATAATCGTTACTATCAATAATACTGCACAACTCTTATTATTGCTGCCACACAAACAGGAGAGGAAGCTTTAAATGTGAATCAATGTACTGCTGGTGTACGCTGTAAGGACTGAATCCTGTTTTTTATGTTTCTCTTTGAGGAGTATGGTTTTCGGAACATCCTCTCTAGGTTCAAAATCAACATGTCAAATACCAGTAGCGATTGTTGCACGAGCATTAGAATATTTGTTTCAGTTATGAACATTTGCAATTTAACTCCCTAAAGCAGTGTTTCTCAAACCTCTCCTGGAGGACCACCTGTCCGGCATGTTTTTGGTCTCTCCCTGCTCCTGCACAGGGGATTCAAATGATCAGCTCATTTATCACCCTCTAAAGCTGATTGATGACAATCTGATCATTTGAATCACCTGTGCTGGAGCAGGGAGAGACCAAAAACATGCAGGACAGGTGGTCCTCCAGGAGAGGTTTGAGAAGCACTGCCCTAAAGGGACAAGTTTTGTTTTTTTGCCATTGACTGTGGCATGGGAGAATATAATTGAAGACTATAATGGAAAAATGAAAAGTCACATTTTCACTTTGTGGAGAAATGATGAATTAAAAATTCAAAACGATCTTAGAAGCAAAGCTTGGAAAAAATATGCAAAATAATAAATATATAAACTATTACAATAGTATATAATAATATTATAAATATTATAATAACATAATATATAAAATATACAGAAATGCTAAATTTGGACTCTGATCGTTCCATTACCATAACCAAGCAGTGGATATGGAATGGAATTTGACAGTGGAATCACTTTAGATAGCCAAGCTAAACAAAGCAACCCCTTCTGAATGTAGTGAGTCAGTGTGAGCTTTTGTCTGTGTTTGAGAAGCATCTGAGACTCACGTCATAGCCTGGTAGATGGACTCCACGCCGTAACGCATGGCAAACTCGTCCACGATCTCCTGCGCAGTCTCTTCAAAATACACCTTCCAGGCGTCGTCCCCCTTGGCATCGGGGATCTTGACCACGCCCTCGTTCTGCACGTCAGTCAGGTAGTGGAACAGGTGCTGGGGGCAGAGGGAGGCGGGGCCTGGTTAGACACACCTACTCTGGACTGTCCAATAGGCAATGAGCAGTTAGAGCAGAGGCTTTAGGAAATTTGAATCTGAGAAAGTATGCAGCCGCACACGAATGCATACGAGCATGTACACGCGCACACACACACACACACACACACACACACACATACACAGTCACAGGTTTACAAAAAATTTCCATTTTAAGTGAAAAATACACCACCGTTGACCTTAAACAGTTCAGCTAACAGAAATAGCTAAGGTGTATAGAAGGATGCATAGTCGGACTCCTCCTTTTCAACTAAGGTGACTACTTTCCCCAAAACACAAATTAGGAAATGCCTTCTTGTCTTATTAGGCAAGTTACTTCACATGACTCCAGGCCCCGCCCAGTCCCTGCCACTCACCTCATGCAGGCAGGTGTACTGCACGTGATAGGGCGCCACAGTCTCCTCCCCCTTGATCTCCACACTGATGTGCATGCGGATGGCCCCAGACACGGCTGATTTGTCCGTACGCTTGTCTGCATGAGCAGAAGACCAAGACACCCGCATGTGTCAAAATTAAAACAAATTTTAGAATTCGCTCCTGTGTATCACTTTATTCCAGATCCTTCCATCTATACCCCAGTACCTCAAGCTGCCTCAGCCCATTCCTCCCTTTCCACCTCCATGTTATCTTATCTCTCTCTTTAACCTCCTGACTCAATAATTAAAGGTCCCATCTGATGAAAAAGATTAATTCCTTGCTTGTTCATGTATAGTTTGGTAACTCCTCTTCCAAGCATCCTACAAATCGCGAAACCAAATTGTTCAAGCATTGTTGCTGTAGCACCCTTCCTAAGAAGTCATCAGCTTGAATAGCCCATTTTGATTCAGTTCCTGTTGTGATGTCACAATGGGAGACAAGTTTTGATTTCGGCCCCAACTATTCACTAAATATCTCAATGAAGCAGCCAGTCAGAGCAGAGCTTCATTTTCACTGACTGCCCAAACAGCACATAGTTATTGTGGGCAGAGATGAGAGACGAGACGCGAAAATGCAGAATATGAAGAGCTCCTGTTTTCTGGACACAAGGAAATTTTCGAAGCTATAAAAAATAAAACAATACGAGACCCTTAAAGGATTTACATTAACTGGTATGACCACAGTCCCACGTAATTAAGCAAAATTGCATAGCAGACTATAACCTAACATAACATAACTGCTCAGACTATGACCCAAAACCCTAGCAATATTCTAGAATATAGCAATGCAGTGTGTACTAATTACATATACTTATTCATTTATTTGTAGTCATTAGTTATCCCAGCGCATGTTTCTCCCTGTCCTCGGTACTGACCCAGGTTGTACCACACGTCCATCTCTCCGCTCAGAGTCCGGACCTCAATGATAGTTTGTCCCAGGAAGTCGTCGGACTCGCGCTTGAACCGCTGCTTGACCCGGGATTTTATGTCATCGTCCTCGTCCCAAACGCGCACCTTGATGCGGTCAGATGAGTTGTGGCATTCGCTGAGTAAACACACAAAAATGACATCACACACATGGGAGATCCACCAGTCATTCTGCGCTGTTCCCTTCTTACCGCCATTTCAAGCTTATTTAAACCAAAACACTGCATTTTCTCTTCACATTTTTACATTTTTCCCCTCTTCTCTCAATTATAAAAGTAAGATTAATTAACGATAGTTAATGAAATAATAAGCATTAGCTAACATATAATTAACAGTCAACTAATGCGCCGAGCGATCATTTACCAAAGGTGTTCATTTTGATTAAGGCATTTTTTAATACATTATCGAATACTTCAATAGCTTGAAGTGATACTTAAGGGATACTTCAGGTATACTTAAGGAATCATGAAGACCATGTAGGTCAAAACATGACGGCTTTTTAATTTTTTTCTGCCATGCTTTAATAAAGGCTTTTTATCTTAGGCTTCGTTTGGACTCTACTTTTTTCTGAGTGCCAGGAAGACGGACTATTTTCGGTTGTCCTCTCGTCCCACTTCTTCCAAGAGCACCAGATTTTTTTCTTTTAACCTATAGCTTTTTTATCCCATGAGCGCCTAATATCCTTCTCTCTCAACGATACTTAAGGAATGTTTAAACTTCACAATAAGGGTGACAAAGAGCATTAATAGTTGGTTTATTACTCTTACATAATGCTAGTTCCACACGCTGATGTATTAGTTAACTGTTAATTAACAGATAATCACTGCTTATTACTGCATTAACTAATGATAATTAAAGTTCCATAATTGTAAAGTGTCCTCTTATACCCCCGTTCCACAGAGCTTTCTGGCTCATCGGTCACTCGTCAGAAGCAAAGTTTATTTCTTTGATCCGATGAGGCAAAATCGTCCAATGAAGGAACCAAGCTCAGAGCTTGGTTCCTTCATCGGACGATTTCGCCTCATCAGATCGCAGGACACATTGGACACTGACCTAATAGTGGACAAACGGGAATCGGATTCATCGGCCTGTGATATAATAATCTTCCGTGGGTGACCGGCAGAAGTAAACTTTGCTTTTCATGAGTGACCGATGAGCCAGAAAGCTCTGTGGAACGGGGGCATGAAGCTTCCTTCCTGTCAGCCACGAGAGGGTTTTCCTGTTGCCACTACTGCTCCAGATTTATTCTGGAGGATGTTTCGGCCAGGGTTGTCTGTGAAGTGTCCTGTGACGGTACTTTGTGAAATACACCATGCAAATAAACTTTAATGTGCATCATACCATTTAAACAAGCAACTAAAGATAAAGTATTATTACCTGACCGTCTCAATGCATTAGAATTATGATACAACCGAATACTGCACTCTGACGGGATGCTGGCCAGCAAGGGGATTGGTTACAGCTGTACTGGCACATACACAGTACAGGAGAGATCAAATTTAAATTGAATACCTGCGTGTCTATTGCCAATATCAACTTTAGTGGCCCGTTGGGACAATAAAGTTTGACTATGTATATTGGGAAGTGAGCGAAACAGGTCACATGACACACTCACAAATGGAAATTCTCTTCCCACACGGGGTTGAGGTTGCCGTAGATGGTCTTGGTCCTCTTCTTGGTCTTTCCCACCTGCACGGTGACGTAGGGGTCGCTGGAGCCCGTCTTGTCCTTGGCCTGGAGGCCCTGGGCACAGACAACTGCAGACGAGGAGAGAGGGGCGGGGAACACATTCGATTTTATGTCCATAAATCACCATACTTACATGACCACTGGCATTGTTGCAATATTCAAATAGAATTTGCATTACAATGAATGGGCAGTCAAAAAACAAGAGATCAAGTTCAGATTATAATACTTTTTGTATGTCATTTTTCCATTGATTTAAATAAAATAAACAATTAAATAAAAATATATGGAAGCCCAGTACTTAAGTATGGACGTGCAGCACATGGATCGATTGTTAGACTCTCTAGCATTCAATAAATCAGCTCATTTTACCGGAAACAAGCATCAAGCATCAAGAAACCATTTTTCCCTTGATTTACAGGCCGCGCTATTAAATAAAATTGCTGGGTTTTAAAGAGCGAAACACATCGGGTAAATAACTGTAATCTGTGATCCAATCTCAGTCACTCACCTGTGATGCTGATCTTGGCAGACCACTTGGAGGTCCCATCGAGCACGCTCTGTTTGATCTGCTTCATGTGGGTGCCGTGCGTGGCCTTGATTACGCCGAACACTTCCTGGATCAGCTCGAAGATCTCGGGCTTGTTCCGCTCGCGAATCTTCATGCGGTCCTTCAGAACCATGATGATGTTCTGCGTCCGGTCCTCCGCGCCATGCTTCGAGCTCTTCTCGGCCGCCCCTGGAACAGAGACAAGGGATCATCACCCAAAAAAAATCATTAACATACGCCATATAGCCAAAAGTTTGCAAACACTTCACTGAAGCCTCATTTTGATGCATAGAAAACAAACTTTTTAAAATTTTAAATATCTGACATTTTAATTGAATAGGTGAATTCAATATGAGTTGGGCCCTTATCGAATTTACCAATTCAATTGAATTTGGGAATAACTGGTTTGTATGGCCTGAAAGGACAGATATTCTGATTCCATTTGAGGGACTGGAATTCAAATCCGTTTCACCATGTGGATTTTTCAGCACATTGCATACCCCTTCACCCCTCCCTTACTGAAGGCTCAAATGAAACTAATCAGCACATTCTCATCCCGACTCATCATATAGTGAAGCTACCTGACTAAGCGTCGATACACAACGAAAAAGGAACCTTTTGGCGCATCGATTTGACGCTTAGAGTTCGGATTAAAGGTTAGGGGTTAAGGGGCGGGGTCCGTTTTAAACTGGTGTCAAATAAGGACCCAAAAAAGCTTCCTTTTGCATCGTATATCGACGCTTGGTCAGGTAGCGTCACTATATGACGCGTCGGGATGAGACTGGGCTCAACTAACTGGAGTTGTGGGTGGCGGCCTAAACAGAAAGGGAAACAATATGCACATTATAGAGCAGAAATGCATTAAAAAACCCAAATGAAAGCTGAAAATCTGTCCCATCATCCCATTCTGACCAATTCCTTCTAAATCCAGTTAGAATGTTATATATTAAGAATTTAAAAAAGTCAATTTCTCAGCATGTCAAAGAGGATTCAGTGAAGTGTCTACACTTTGTATGGGGTTTCAATGAAACGTGACACAATTTTGGTATACATTGCATGTCATTCCTATTTACTAGTATAGTACATGTGGTGGTACAGATGATATACTGTAGTATAGTATAGATGATGGATACAGGAGTGTAGCACAAGATGTGGTATAGAATCAGTGATATAACATAGAGGACAGGCAGAAAAATATAATCACATGGTATAGGTGGGGGTAAAATATAGTGATATGATATAGATGGAGTACAGATGGTGGTGGTACAGATACAGAGCTATAGTGCATGTGGTGGTATGCGTGTTATGATATAATACAAGTGGTGGCACAGATGATGTAATTCACTACAGACAGAACAGATATAATGGTACAGTGTAGGTTGTGTACCAAATACTGGTATAAGCAAGTAGGCCAGACTCACTCTGCAAGCAGTCGGCATTGAGCAGGTCCTGACACTTCTCGTGACATTTGACCCCGCACTCGGAGCAGCGCATGCCCTGTCGAGCGATGCCCCACAGAAGCCCCTCGCACTCGTAGCAGTAGGTGGGCGTGGTCGCGGTCCACACCTCGAAGTTATGGGGCGTGGTGCAGGAGATGGGGTATATCAGGGCCTGCAGGGTCTTCTTATACACGTGACTTTTCTGTGGGTGGGATGGCGGACAGGGGTTAGAAACATGCAAAATGTGGCTGACAGTCTGACACGCCAACATCTAAACATCTAAACCAGCATTCTCAAGCTCAAATCCCAGACGGCTCCTGTCTGCTGGTTTTTGATGTGCTCATTTTAAAGTGCTTATTCCAAGCCACTGATTGGCTAATAACGCTGCACTCCTTGCTTCCAAGCCCATTGATTGGCTCACAAAATTGCACACCTTGTTTCAAGGCCTTTCATTGGCTGAAGTATCACTTTGCCTTGTTTCCTGGGCCACTGATTGGCTAATGTGTCCATACACGTAGTTTATCAGCTCAAATTTGGTTGCTGTTTCAGTGGAAAGCACAAAATTCAGCAGAGAGTGTAGCCCTCAAGAACTGGACTTTGAGACTCCCTCATCCCACATCTTAATCCTGAGTTTTCAATAGATCAGCCCACAGACCAAGGTGGCTATCCTTGAGGCTACTATAGGCCTGGGCTGGCAACCTATGTCACTGGAGATCTACCATTCTCTACGTTTTCCCCCTAAACCTCATACTACTCTTCAAGAACATAGCCAGGGTGCTTGGCTGCAACAGGTCTCTGGCAAGACTTGATGTACAAGCCTTGATAGAGAGAGAATATTTTTTAGGATCCTAAAATCTTATCCTCCAAGATCAGGTTAGCTTTATTTAGCTAAACCTGGATGCAGCCAAACCTGGGTATATACAGAAAGTTTTTTTTTCCACCATTCTGCCATCAGAAAAATAAAATGTGCAAATTACAGCCAACAATAATGCTCTGAATGTTCTATAATTTCGAAGGCTTTCATTGCGCTCTTTCATTCCTTTATGGTTTTTCCTCTATGGAGTTTCGCAACAGACATGCAAGCAAATTGATCAAACCTACACAAGAATTGCAGTTTCGACAAGGTATGTCAGTCAGTAGGGGACGTTTCACGTAGGCCGGCTCCTCTGTACACAGAAATAATAGACAGAAAGACAAAGAAGGACGAAAATGGGAGAACAGACAGACTCACCAGTTCCTCGTTGTTGAGTGTGCTGCAGGCCATGGCAGAGGTGATACCGGCCTTTCGAGAGTTTTGGACCAGAGACTGCAGACGGGAACGCATGGATGGACGGAAAAATCAATATCAGATCAACAGAGGACTTTCTTCATTTTGTTGATGCAACATTAACATTTATCCTTTATTCTGAACCACAAATAAGCACTTTAACAATAGTTAACTCAAACAAAACTCATAAACAGTTTGTCAGATTTATTTCAATGCTTTTTCAATGCTTTATTTCAATCAAAACGTAATTTTTTATAGACCATATCATCTATGAACCAAGTCTCCAATTGACAGTGCGTTATAAGTAAGGAAATCACTAATTAAATCCTCACCTTTGTTTCCAAGCATTTGGTGCATAATGTCACGTGATGCAAAAAGCTAACTCAATAATTAACATGAAACCATTCACTTCAGAATCACTCAACAGAATATTTTACAGGGGTTTGCTAACTCTCTTTGATAAATATAGATATAATCCATTTACTTTGCACAGTGACACATTCTGTACTTCCCTTTTATATCAACAATGTCATCTAACTTCGTGTTGTAAGTGATTGTGTTGGCCATCAATAAAATGAGTCATGACCATGATGAGTAAGCATTGTTCATTAACTAAAACAGCGTGCATGTTACTGTTGTCCATACAGACCGCATCACCGGAGCAGCTAGCGCTACGAGCACTAATGAAAGTTTTTGCTGCAGTGCGTGGGAGCAGACCTCAACCTTTTTATGCACAGCTTTTACAGTCATATTTTCATGAATGTGTCATTGTGAAAAAGGCTTTTAAATTTAATTCTGCCAAACACTGTCAAGTTGCCTCCAGTTCGTGCTGACTTTGAAGCACAGTCTCCGGAACTTCATTTTAATTCATACATATTGATGCAAACACCCACAAATTTTAGCTGACTGTCTGTACTTACACCTTTTTAACTAATCATATTACTTTTTTCAAATGCGATGCACTGGAGCACAGAGCAAAGACAAAACTCCTTTCACCATCCAGACACAAACGGACTTCACTGAGGACACAGGATTCAATGTAAACCATTTTCCCACAAACAAGCGCATGTTGCTCCATTGAAAGATTTAGGAACAAAGTAATGCATTACAATCATTACATATGCTCTTAAATAATACAAAAAGGAGGTAAACATCAATGCTCAGAACCCTATGATTTCATCAAAGATTCACATTTAGTTCCAGGGCTGTCTGACCAACAAAATAATTTTTTGTCTGGGATATTTCACACTTCAAACCCATGATAGACAGGTCTATATAGGCCTAAAGAGGGTTCTTCCATGGAGACAAGAAAACCCTTCCTGCAGGGATTGTGAAACAGGAGCTCTGAAAAGTACCGCACACTCGGAGCCTTGATGTGTACTGCACACTTTGAGCTCTAACACCAGCGACACATTGAGGGCAAGAATACTGCACACTAAGCACCCTGATACATACTGCATATTCAGAGCTCAGATACATTGTAGGAGCCATTTTTGGAGTTAAGATTAGAATAAGATTACTGTTGCTACAGGAGCACAGATATATCATTAGTTATTTTGGAGCTTATTATCATTATTATGATCATTATTATGATTATTATTATTATCATTATTATTTTTCCCCCACGACTTTCATTTTGTTGAGCTGTGAGCAGGTCATGTAATTAAAATGGCCACCATTAACCTTCGATCTCAGGATAGAACAAAGAAATTGAAGGCTTGAGGAGCACACAGTTCTTTACTGGCTAAAACTGATCATATTTTGGTTAAAACTAGGCAACCATTTGAGTTGAAATGAGTTTATTGAACCTTAAGTTTGCACTTTCATCATTCATTTCACTAACACCACATGCTTGGAGACCTGAAGTTTGTTTTCCTCTGTCTGCCCACCTGCTTTTCTACCTGCCTGCCGAACTCATCTGCCTGCCTGCTTACCGTACTCATCTGCCTGCCTGCCTGCCATACTCATCTGCCTGCCTGTCATACTCATCTGCCTGCTTGCTTACCGTACTCATCTGCCTGCCTACCGTACTCATCTGCCTGCCTACCGTACTTATCTGCCTGCCTGCCGTACTCATCTGCCTGCTTGCTTACCGTACTCATCTGCCTGCCTACCGTACTCATCTGCCTGCCTGCCGTACTCATCTGCCTGCCTGCCGTACTCATCTGCCTGCCTGCTTACCGTACTCATCTGCCTGCCTGCTTACCGTACTCATCTGCCTGCCTGCCGTACTCATCTGCCTGCCTGTCTGCCATACTCATCTGCCTGCCTGCTTACTCCACTCATCTGCCTCCCTGCCTGCTGTACTCATCTGCCTGCCGTACTCATCTGCCTCCCTGCCTGCCGTACTCATCTGCCTGCCTGCTTACCGTACTCATCTGCCTGCCTGCTTACCGTACTCATCTGCCTGCCTGCCGTACTCATCTGCCTGCCTGTCTGCTGTACTCATCTGCCAGCCTGCCTGCCGTACTCATCTGCCTGCCTGCCTGCCGTACTCATCTGCCAGCCTGCCTGCCGTACTCATCTGCCTGCCTGCCTGCCGTACTCATCTGCCTCCCTGCCAGTCGTATTCATCTGCCTGCCTGCCTGCCGTACTCATCTGCCTGCCTGCTTACCGTACTCATCTGCCTACCTGCTTGCCGTACTCATCTGCCTGCCTGTCAGCCGTACTCATCTGCCTGCCTGTCAGCCGTACTCATCTGCCTGCCTATCAGCCGTACTCATCTGCCTGCCTGTCAGCCGTACTCATCTGCCTGCCTGTCAGCCGTACTCATCTACCTGCCTGTCAGCCGTACTCATCTGCCTGCCTGCTTGCCGTACTCATCTGCCTGCTCTGCTCCACCATCTCATCGCATACCAAAGTTACAATTTAAGATCATTTTGATAGCTGGTCAAAGAGGCACACTCAAGCCTACATTGATGGCCATTTTTTAAAATGTGAAAATATGCCATTTCATACATGTTTCACACTCAGAGCTCTAAGATATACTTCATACTACTGAGAACTCTGAAACACACTGTACGGATAGAGCTCTGATACATACAACACACTTAAAGCTCTGAGACACACTGCACACTCAGAGCTCTGATGCACACTATACACTTAGAGCTCCAAGATACACTGCACACTTAGAGCTCTGATACATACTGCACAATTAGCCCTCTGATGCATACTACACACTTCAAGCTCTGATACATACTGCATGCTTAGAGCTCTAAGATATACTTTGAGCTCTGATTGATACTAGGCATTATTTGTGTTTGTGTTCCTGTATTTTGGTAGAATGCAACGACTCACCATCGCCTGTCCCATGACAGTCGGGGGAGGAGGGAGAGAGGCGTTAGCGTTAGGTAATCATACATTTTCCTTCCAGAGAACGACACAAACAGCCACTAGCACAAACAGAAAGCGCAAAACAGGAGACAAACTGACAGACAGGGGTAGAGAGATTTTGGAAAGATGAGAGCACAAACATGTCTTTATGAGGGATGAGAATAAACATTTGGGATGGAGGGAATGAAGTAAAACAGGACAAAGTCAGACAGAGAAAAAGAAAGCAACGGAGAGATCAAAACACTAAATGGTAGGATGGGAAAGGAAGGCCTGGGTTTTTCTCACAAAAGCTCCGACCAAACTTTTTTCTGCTGGATCTTTGGCATATAAAGTTAATTTGTTTGTGAAGTCAAATTAATTCTGCAGACAATGAGGGAGTGCAATATGGGCTAATAAAGCTATGCTAATATTTTTCTAATGAATTATCTCTACTGCATCATAGCTTCTCCCCGTAAGGGTATGATTTAAAACCATGAAGCCATTTGATAATAAATTTGAGTGAATACTGCTGAACTGGGGACACTTTCTTTGGCACGAGTCTGTAAGAGGGGAGACAGCTTGGTTCCACTGGTTCCATTGATTTTGGCTTTCCAAATTGATTTTAAAAAAGCTCACATATTCACAATACATGTGAAAGAAATTATAAAAACTGAATTATGAACAATAATTATACATCATACATTTCTATGAGATCATTAAGTCGTGAGAAAGCTGTGCGCATTCTGTATAATGCATGCCTGAATCATATTCACGTTACATACATATTTATAAGTTACTCATGGCAACCAGCTGGAATCAAAGCTTTCCTACAGCCTTCCAAACAGACAGAAAGTCAGCACACATTGTAGGGGAGGAAACGGGAGGGGCCTCGCACAGATCATGACCTCATGAATGACCTCAGTAAAGTGAAGTTGCCCCCAGATCACCTGTCCCAATATTTGTAAACCCATTTAGGTCATTCTTTTCAGAGGTGGACCATCCATGTTTACAAAATAAAAGTCCTCCTGAATATTTTCTTCAAAGCTCAGGGATTTGTCTTTGAGCAAATTTTTTTTAAGCATTGACCATGTTTTATAAACTACAAGTTAAGACACAAAACTGATCATTGCATTGAATAACATAGGTCTCCAAATAAGTCAGTCGTTCTTCTAAGCAATGCTACTCTATGTATTTGGCAGGTTCGATTTTGGTTTAACGTTAACATTCATTTAACATTTGACCAAGTATACTGGCCATAAGTAATGTATATCCAAACTGTCTCATGCTCAGTTGTGGCAGATCAACAACCAAGTCTAAAAATACTTCGCTCCGAATTTATTTTTACTCTCCGCAGACTCAAGTGAGTTGGTTTAGAGCTCATCAAGTTTCTTTGTTCAGTTCGACATGACTGGAGAACAGACCTCATTAATCTCGATGTTGTCGGACTGTCTCTTGGCTCCCCCAACTCTCGCAGAGCTGGGAATTTTGGCCTGACAACAGCAGCGATGTGATTCGTCTGGCTCTGGAGTTCTTACACGAAGTAAATCGATACAAACCCAGGGGAGGCATAATAGATAATTATGGTTCTTAAAGACGGAGAGGACATATTGCTATGGTCTCAGTGGGGTAGAGAGTAGACATAATGCACCAAAAATTAAAATTTTTTTGTGCTTTTATAATAGAAAGGCTTTTAGCAATGGGAGGGTGAGGTCTCGTGAATCTCCAAAATAGGCAAAGCAAATATGTCTATGTCATGTTAATTCACCGAAGTTAACCGATTAATGTGTCAGGCTGCAATTTTTCTGATTGGCTATGACAGCTTTTGATTGACAATTTGTTTTAGCTCCATCCATTTTGGAGGAAACCTCACTCTCTTTCAGTTGATACATTCATTGGTCCAGCTGCTCTCGCAGGGACAACGACAACCAATTAAAAAGCGGAGAAGGACAAACTGAAATGTGGGTGGACTTAAAAATTAAAGCTGAACAAATGATGTTTCTGGGGAATGTTGAATGCCCCGCCTCCCACCCGCCACTCAAAGAGAGTGGCACCTCTTCCTCACCAGGTCGCTGACAAAGGGGAGGGACTTGCGGCGGGGCTTAATGTCAGGCATGCTGTCAATGCTACGGAGGAAATTAACCGCTGCTCCGCTGCTCAGATAGCAGAAAAACAAGACAAAACAAGACCAAATACAACCAAAAAAGGCAAAACCAGAGACAGACGAACACACAAACAGCAACAGGAAGGGGAGGGGAGAGAGAGAGAAGGAAAACCCAGCTTAATTAACCAGGAGAAGCAAAATTAAACAAACATAAATTATCAACGAAGCCAGAAGGAGGACTAAAATGAGGCAAATAATTCAAAAGGAACAGGCGTTCGAGGCCTGAGTCTCCCGGCAGCCATCTTTCCTGCAGAGGAGAGTCAGTCATCTTGGGAGCGGGAGCTGACAACCAATCAGAAAGAGGGGGGTGGGGGCAGGACTACTAAGGTTAATCAGGGTGCAAGCCAATTGGGGAGCAGTAGACGACCCCTCCAGCCAATTGGGAGCAAACGAACAGGGCCAGGGAGGCTAATTCCACCACAGAAACCTATTTTAGGAAGCTGAGGAGTTAGGGCAGTGTCGATGGATGATCTTTCCAGAATGAATGTGTGGTCTACTGAAACACATTGAGCCAAAGTGCCAATGGTGTTGGCGATAACCTGTGAAGCCCTGTGAAGTTCACAGGGGCAAAAAATGCACTGAGGGTGAGTATGAGAAAGTTCTAGAAAGCAAGAGATGGAGAGACAGCAATAGGGAGAGAGAGAGAGAGAAAGAGATACATACGGCACAAAAAAAAAAAAAACAAAGCCAAATACCATTATTTTTACTGAGGGGGAAAGCAGGATTGGAGTTAGTTACATGACTGACATGGCTGATAGAGACAGGAAGTCAGAGGATAGTTTGGATGACTGGAGATTGGCATGCAGGACTGACCAATGGCAGCTGGGGAAGGGGGAGGCAGTCATATTACTATGGTGGAAGTAGGCGGGCTGTGAAATGGCTGTTATGTGGACAGGGGTGGAAAGTCTAAAACTAAGGTGAGCTAAACAGGATTCACATAGCGGGAAAATGGGACAGTAGGGCACGGGGAGGGCGTGGGGGGGTAATCGTATCTCTCACCAAATCTCTAACTAGAGGGATGGCTTTCCTTTTTCGGAGGTCCGGCATGCTGTCTATGCTATATAGCGCCCCTCCTGGCCTGTGGAGAAACAGCGAGGCTGGAGTGACGAAGCTACTGACATCACCCGCTGAACTGTTGACGTCACCCTGCTCCAAGGCCCAAACTCTTACAAAAGGAATCCACTACAGCTCAGATTTTCCCATGGGAGGGGGAATTCCTGTAACTCTCTCTAAAAATCAATAATATTCAGCATAGTCCAGCGCCAACCAAAACAGACGTCCACTGACTTGCACAGACCAGCGCTGATCGGTGAAGACCAGCCCTGACTAGTGCAGAATAACACTGACCAGAAATGACCAGCACAGACCAGTATTGACCAGTACAGGCCAGCTAGGACTGCCACTGACCAGCACTGCCCAGTAGAGACCTGCACGAACAAGCACAAACCAGTACTGACCAATACTGGCCATGACAGACCAGCCCTTTTCAGCACTTATGAGCACAAGCCACTACAGACCAGCACTGAACATAATGACCAGTACAGTCCTGCATTGAGTAGCTGTGACCAGTACAGTGTACAGACCAATACTGATGAGCACAGACCAGTACGAACTAGCACTGGCCAGCGCCAAGCAGCACTGACTGGTACAGATCAGCACTGACCAGTGTGCATTAGGTCTCACCAGCACTGATGGGCACAGACCACTACAAACTAGCACATAGCAGTATAAACCAGTACAGACCAAGATTGACTGGCACTGACTAGCACTGACCAGCACTGTCAAGTAAAGACCAGCGCAGACCAGCACTTACTGGAATTGTTCAACACAGACCAGCACTGAAAAATACAGACTAGCTGCAACCAACAACAACCGGCACTAATCACTACTTACCTGTTGGGACCAATGCTGAGCAGCACAGACTAGCACCAACCAGCGCTGACCAGTACAGACAAGTACAGAGGAGTACTCACTACAAATGATTAGCACTGACCAGTACAGATCAGCAGTGAACAGCATTGACCAGTACAAACCAGTATGGATTATAAATCAGAGGATGACATTCGCCATAAGCAGTTGCATATGAGCGGCAAAAACATTTAAAAAATGCTATTAATTTACATTATAACAGACAATATTCTAAAAGTACACTACACGACCGAAAGATTCAGGACACTCCTTAGTTTGAGGGCTGTTTCGCTTGGTTTGGGCCAGACCCTATAGTTCTAGTGAAGGCAAATCTTAATGCAGTAGTTTACAATAACATTCTGTTTGACATCTATAATGAAACATTTAGAATCCCTTGAAGCCTCCCTTGAAGAGTGGAGGTTGATGAGGACGCAAAGGGTGGACAAATTCCAGATTAATTACCGCATTTTGGATGAAATGTTGGATGTGAAGAGCTTTATGCTGAAAGCGCTCAAATCACATTTTCACACACCACTAGAGCGGATGGAAAAAAGTTTTTTTTTCACAATTAACAAAGTCAATTTTCTCAATTTATTCAAAATTGACATTTATTACTTAAGTACTTTTACCACTGGGACCTTCATGTCCTTAGTCGGGTGAGTATTTACCTTAAAAAAGGTACGATAAATATATACCATGCTTCATCATGTTTTCAATGCAAACCAGTGTACCACTCATCATCGCCTGCTACAGACCAATATTAACCCATGCAGGTCGGTCAGTGGTGGTCAGACAGCACAGACAGCAGGCAGCATGAAGAGGGTGTTCAATGAGCCTATTTCTCTGGCACACTGACTGACTAATATGGAGACTCACTGATACAGAGTCCAATACAGGAACATATAAGGTCCCAACCCTAAGAGAACAGGGTGTTTATTCTATGTTGAAGCCCATCACATTTTGCCGCTAAGGATGGCCAATCAAATCAGCGAAAATCAGCCAAAGTTATGTCAACGTTTGAGAAGGCCAGTAACTGTAGTGATCAGTGTCGACTGGACTAGGTTACCTGGCCTGGTTAACAATTTATGGCACTCACCTTGGCACCACAAAGCCCCAGATAGGAGAGACTGAGGGCTCTTATGTTAACACACCTCAAGACAAGATGAGGAGATTTAAAGGTCCCCTGTCATGTCACTAATGGCAAACTGCCTGAGCCATTTTAAAATCAATCGTTTGTGACATCACAAGTGGGAAGGATCACCCATGATAATGAAGGAACTGATTACATGTTACACTACATTACATTACATGTAACAGGGGAGCTTTAACCATGTGTTTTTAGCGAACTCCTCCATGAGTAAAAACATTTTTTCACATGCTATGATGCAGCTAATCCTAATCCTCCTCTCATATTTGTGGAAGAGTAAGAATGAAGGATCCCTTTGACATTCATTCACAATCACATGCACAGACATACACAAAAACACAGACTCACTCACACATACACAGACATGCACGTTATCTCTGTTTCTCCTCGGTCTGGAATTCTGCAACATGCAAAGGCAAACGTACACATGCACCCTCACTCACACTCTAACAAAAACACTCTCTCTCTATCTCTCGCTCTCACATGCGCACACACACACACACACACACACACACACACACACGGCCACAAGCAGGTGAACAGAAACAGAACTAAACACTTGGATACACGCACACACACACCTCCCACCATAAATAAAGCGAGGGAGGAACTGCAGAGGAGGGAAGGAAAGGTGAAACTTTTTTTTTCTCTCTGACTCCCTTTCTCCCTCGCTCTCTCTATCACTGCATTCGCTTCCTGTTTACTAATGCAGCGGGGGTCATCTAGTTATGAAACGAGGACTGGTGCTAAGTGCATCATCTCACACACACGCACACACAAACACACACAGTCACTGCCATATACATTTACAAACACTCACATAAATACACACACATACATACACACGCGCGCACAAACGCACACACTAACATGCACACACATCCATACACATAGACTGATCTACGAACACTCTTTTGCTGTTCATTCAAAATAACACTGCGACGGCCATTTCTCCCCTCATTCAACATTAATGCAGTGCTTAAGCCAGTGTCTTCTTTTATTTATTTACAGGCCTGGGGGTCTAAGGACTGCAGGACCTGTAGAGAGAGGAGAGGTGAGGGCGGGAACTTACCCTCCTTTAAACCACAACGATTGGGAGCCACCCGAGTCCCCGCGAGCCTGTGGAGAAAGAGCGGAGGCGGGGTTAGTGTGTCAGCAGCCAATCACCACCCTGCAATAGGGGTTTATAAGCCTCAACCAAGAAATGGTGACTGATTTTCAGCTCTGATTAAGGTAATTTTATAGTCCTCCAGAGTTTTCTCTATCTGCAGAGGACTTAAAATGAAATTAATAATGCGGATGGAACAATTGCAAGTGGTGATTTTTGTCAATTGATTTCTGTACCTCTGATTGAGTTTTTTCTTTCGCTGTATCCAGAGTTCTTGTCTGGGAGAAACTTGTTTCAATACTGAGTCCATTTTTTTTTTCATTCAATCAGCAACAACTGCGTTTTCGAACTTTCAGTGTACAATATGGTAATTTACCAGTAACCATACTATGGTAGTTGCTAGTTTGTTGCTGTCAGAGCAATGAATTTACAGAAAAATCATTAGAAAAACAGTATAAATTTTCCACTTTTCAGTGTTTAATGAGGGAAAACTTTTTCAACATTCAGAGAACAACGTCAAATTTCACTTAGTGAATTTATAGAGATTTGCGGGTTCTGCAATTCAGGAAGTTGAGTGGCAGGTGTGAAAAGGATAAAGGGGAGGGAAAAGAACATGAATATGAATCAAAAAGGGACGCGCAAAACGAATAATAATAATAATAATAATAATAATTTTCCTTGAATTTGTCCCATCCTATTATGTAAGAGCAGGTCAGCCAGTGTGGCGCAGCCGGGCACCACTTCCTGTTCAGGGACGACAGCCTTGGCCAGGGGCATTCAAAGGAGTGTTCCTGTAATGCATGATGTCTGGGATTGGAGCAAATTATTCTACCTGGTGGAGTTGAATATTAGCAATAATGGCAAATAAACTGGTGTCCCCGCATTACAAAGCTCTTTCATGAATTGACTATACAATAAAAAGTACTCCACTAGCAATACCCCTGCGGCCCATACATGTTAGATGGGCATTTAATTGATGCTGTTAATTTTATTTATTTGGCAGCTGAAATCTCATTATTGGTTTTAGAAACCACTAAACAGTTTTCTGTTTTGGTTACTAGACTTGGCATCATTCAGATACTTATTCTTTATTTAGTCATCAAGAATTATTACCATGTGGAAGCAAGCCATGACATCATTGACAAAATGGGGCTCTCTGAACTTTGAAGACGCACCCACCTGTTAGTCTCTTCCAGTTGGAGCCAATCAGAAGGCACGATATGAGAATTGCTATGGAAATGGCATGCTGAAATGAAAAAAAAAAATGGCAGCGTACAAAAAAAAACCAAATAAAAAAAATCACTAACATTCAAATAAACGTAATAAGTTGCAAACTTGCTACACGTTTTGAATAGTGACCATTGCAAATGGAAAATAAAACACAAGCGTATGATAATAAAATGATAAATTAATCAAAAAGTTGCAGATGGATGAACCCTCATCCAGTACTGAGATACACTCAGAAACCCAGGATTTTACAAACATTTTGAGTAGTAAATTTAGTTAATATTGAAGAAACCATGTTAGATGTTAGAGCTCGGTAACAGCACAATGACATCCGCTGGCTTCACAATCTTACATGCGGCCAACACAACACTGAAAAGAAGGAGCAATCTGCAAGGGATCATGGGAGGCTGACTGTGACCAAGCAACTCAGAGGAACACCCGTCCAGTCACTGAACCATTGCAAAAGGGGTGGGGCCTGTTGCCAAGAGGGGTAAGGCCTGTAGCCAGGGGGAGGAGCCTGTAATCAGGGGGTGTGCTCTCTGCCAGGGGGTGTGGCTTGTGACCAGGGCTTGATGCTAGGGGGCGGGACTTGAGACTCTGTACCTCTTGCAGTTGCTGCCGGACTTTCTCAAAGACCCGCAGCCAGTTGGCTTTCGCGCGAGCCGCGGTGTCCACTTCCTCTTTGGGCTCCTCTTCCATAGGAACAGGGCTGAGACCGGAAGTGAGAGAAAGAAACAGAAATTTATACATTAACTGTGTTATAATTTAAGTGTAGTGTGCATTTTGATGTGAAGCTTTCACAACTCAAGTTGAAATTGCAGGCCAATAGAGACAGAGGAGAAAGTGAGTGAGAGAGAGAAAAGAGCTCCAGAGAGAGAAAGAAAGAGAGAGAGAGGAAAAAACATAGACCAAGAGAGAGAATGACTGCAAAATACAATTCAGCAGAGTCTGCATCTCTCTTCCCAGTTTGTGAGCAACGCAAAGTACAGAGATGCAGCAGTTCAAGTTAAGGGCGGGTAACCCGTTACCATGCCGACAGTAGTGGTGAATCGATGTTTACCTTTCAGGAGTGGGCTCTTCTTTCTCCAGGGGGGATTCTGGTGGGGGGCTCTCCAGGACCAGAGGCTCCTCATCCATAACTGGGAGGGGCTCCTCAGCTGGGAGGGAGGGCTTGGGGGCAGAGGGTGGTGGGACCTGCTCCTCAGGAGGTGGAGCCTGAGCAGAGGCGGGAACAGCAGATTGGCCGGCCGCTGTTGCGGCAGTAGGGGGTGGCGGCTGAGAGGCGGGGCTTGCTTTTTGGAACACTGGCGTGGGGGCCGGGGCAGGGGTGGGGGTCGGTTGGGGGACCTGGGGGCCGGCCTTTTGGAAAAGGGACGGACTCCCGGACGGAGTTTGGGAGGACGGGCCCATTTGCGGGAAGGCAGGGGCAGCGGGTTGGGGGGCAAGACCTGGCGGCTGACTGGCAGCCATAGGGGGAGGAGCCTGGGATTGGGCTGGCTTAGCTGTAGCAGTAGTGGGCTGCGCCGGGGGGAGGGTCTTTGCCTGGGTGGGTGGAGCTTGTGTGGGCGTGGCCTGAGGGGGCTGCTGCTTGTTGAGGGAGGACTGTTTCTCCAGAGGGGGGCGGGAACTGACTGCAGGGGTCTCGGGGATCGGGGCTGGGAGAGCCGGACCGGTCGGGGTGGGGGTGTAGGGAGGCTCCTGATTGTCGTTCAGAGGCTCCTCCGGAGGGTAAAGGTCCTCGTCT
Source organism: Gymnothorax reevesii (assembly GCA_029721435.1). Classification (NCBI taxonomy): domain Eukaryota; kingdom Metazoa; phylum Chordata; class Actinopteri; order Anguilliformes; family Muraenidae; genus Gymnothorax; species Gymnothorax reevesii. The sequence continues at coordinate 128,189,422 of CM056576.1, read as the reverse complement.
TCGTACATCATCTCGTCATCGTACATCCCATCCTCCCCCTCCGGCCCGTACAGGTCGGCATCCTCGTCCTCGTACAGGGCCCCCTCCTCACCCCCGTCCCGGCTGTACCCCCCCTCATCGCTGTACCCGCCCTGGGGGTCGTCCGGGTCCCAGTCTGGAGAGTTGCGGCTGCAGGTGTAGCTGACGGAGGAGTGGCAGGAGTGGTACGAGTCGTTCTCGTCGTAGAACTCCCCGCCGCGCAGGTCGTCCCGGTAACCACCCGGCCCATAATCCTCACTCAGCTGGGAGCTGCCCTGACTCAGCTCCCCCGACGAGGCGTAACTTCCTGTGGGGCTGCAGAACGAGACAGGAAGAGGGAGAGGGAGAGTGAGGGAGAGAGAGAGAGAGAGAAAGAGAAGTTATTATTTTTTTTAAATGTTTCTATTCCATTTTGTTATGACTTTTGCCATTGTTGGAGGTTTTATTCTAATTGACCATTATGCTTTCACAATATCCACATTATCTCAACCGCTTCTTCCTGACTCGGATCACCGGGGAGCTTAAGCCTCTCCCAGCTAAGTCTGGGCGAAAGGCAGGGACGCAATCCATCCTTGGGCACACTCACCATCCAAATAACATTCACTACGGGCAATTTAGAGTCTCCAATTATCGTGACACGCACGTCTTTAGACTGTGGGGAGAAAAGCGGAGAAACCAGAGGAAACCCGTTGCGAACAGTGAGACCATGCAAACGCCACACAGAAAAACTAGCAGTGCCACACAGTAGAAGTACTTCATTACAAGTAAAATTCTAGCATCTGAAATCCTACTTAAGTATTAAACCACTGCCAGATGAAGTTAGTCAGTCACCCACTGATGTAAAACTACTAATTTTGGGGAAAATCAGGCCGTGGCTCATATATTAAATAAATTCAAGACCAAGAAAATGAACATTTTTTCATCTGCGTTGACTGCTCGTATGGTCTAAAACCTCCAACCTAAAAAGTTAATAATTGCAAAAAATGCAACATTTACATGAAAAAAATACTCTTCATGACATATTCTTGAGTTCCAAATCAAACAGCTTTAAAAGGGTACAATTACGCATATAATGCAAAATATGAATACTTGTACGCAGTTACCGCTAACAGATAGCAAGCTCTGAACATCACACAGCTACTGGCCTGCGATAGCCTCAGTGCTTTAAGTAGAAATATGCGCTGAATGAGCAGTGTACATGCAGCACATGTGATGATGTGCATCATTTATGCCAATACTTCACTACATAAGCAGCACTTTACTATTTATTTAATCAGTCAGTCACAGCCCAATAAATGATCTGAGTACTTCTTCCAACGCTGCAGGTCACTGATTCTGACAGGCCGCCAAATATAGTGTTATACCTGTCGAGCATGATAAAGTTAAGGCAAGGGGAGCGAGAGAGAGTGGGAAAGAGAGATAGTGAGAAACAGCGGGAGAAAAAGAGGAAGTGAAGGAGTGAAAGAGAATGGGAGGGGTAACTAACTGAAGGAAAAGGGATTTACAGAGACTGGAGGAGAGGAGAGAAGAAGAAGAGAGAAGGGCGCATGGTGCACGGTGGCTGCGGCGTCGGGCTTAAAAGGGAGAGAGGAGGAGTTCAGACAACACGGAGGCGGAGGAGGGAGAGTCAGGCTTAATGAAACTTCACTTTGCCACCATGTCAAATGCATTCCATCACATTTCTATTGTAATTACTCAGCAAAACATGGAAATCATCCAACCGCCAACCCCACACTGCCATCAATATTACACACCTACAAACTACTGTTTTCCTTTCAAAACATCTTCCATCATATATCACAATAAGCAGGCAGTGCTTAACATCTCTGTGTAGTTTTGACAGACTGAGAGAGAGAGAGAGAGAGAGAGAGAGAGAGAGAGAGAGAGAGATCTATACAAGACTGAATATTCACAAAAGTTACAGATTGCTCCTTATTGATTTAATGTTTTACTGCAGGGTTTGTAGATATATTTCCTCTGAAAAAGACAAATGCAATTTTGATAATTCAAAAGAGAAACGTTAAAGAGAGAGATGAAAACATTGACAAATAAACAAACATAAAGGTGTACAGCCAGAAAAATCTATTTACTCTCCAATATGCGGGGCAGTTACACCGTTAATGATCAGAAATTTGTCCAGACATGAAAAGGGTGCAGGTTTCCTGCTGTAACGACCCAACAACAGGATACTGAAGGAGTGATAGAACAAAGAGAGGGGGATGAGATTAGAAAGTCCCAACTTGGCTCTTTCGATCTGCCGCCTAATCATCCCCTGATCTAATTGGCTGTGCAATACCTCTGTCTCTCCCCACCTATTCCCCCAGGGCTCCCTTGAAAAAGAGATTCCAATCTCAATGGGACTTCCCTGGTTAAATAAGGGTTAAAAAAAAAAAAAAAAAATAAAAAAATAAAAAAATAAAAAAAGAAAAGGAAGGACATCAGATCTGTGAAAATGTCCCATGTACAAATACAAAATAAATGAGCACTGGATAAGTGAGTTTTCAATTTTATTCCTGTGAAATTAATTTTTTTAGCCATTCAAAATTCTTTTCATATTCTCTTATTCTTAGAAGCCCCTGGCCGCTAAATGTTCCATCCTCTTAATTCACGATTATTTTCAACCAAGCTCTTTTACATCGATTATTAATCAAACAATCGATTTGCTCAATGATTAAAACTAATCAATAAAAGAGCCATCAGGAGATGACATATCCCCCTATCCCCCGCAAAATTTAAAATTAGAATTAAAAAAAAAAAGAAAAATAGCAAAAGGCAGTACTCCAGCACATGGTCGATTGGTCTTTCACACATCCTAAATAATCCTGTCAAGTTTCATGATGAAACACGATAGCTCAGAGAGTAGAAGGGATGGAGTAAAGTGATTAGCTGATGGTGGCCATCTTGTTTGCAAAATAATGCAGGACTAAAAAATGTCCACAGGACCCATGGCCACATGAAGCATAAAAAATTTTGGTAACACTTTACTTGAAGGTATCGTCATAAGAGTGACATGACCCTGTCATAACTGTTACACGACACAGTCATGAACATGTCATAAACATTATATCAATGTCATAAACGTTTATGACTCAAGACAACCCAAACAATGTCAGCATCTCATTACAAAAACCGAATGACGCTTAATGACAACAGTCATAAATGTTTATGTTGAAATGTTTATGTTGCTGTATCCCCCTGCATTATGCACTGGCAGTGGAGTAGACAGAACTCAAAATTGGGGTGGGGGCCGGGAATATCCCTTCGGAATAATTATTAGTCCTGATTTGTGGTCAATCATTTACCTTTATTTACCCTAATTCTGTCTCTTGGCTAATGCTGATCCTACCGGGCAGACAGGGAAATAGTCACTGGGGAACGATATTTCGACAACCTAAACACAGGGAAACTACTGTGGGCCCTCCTCTCCTCTATATAACAGCGACCGGTAGGACTCGGGTTGACACGTTTTCCAGTTATAAGAATAATCAATTTGCAATTACAAACATGGTTTCTTTCTTAATGCAATCTAAGGGCTACTAAATAATAGGCTAAAATCAATTCAGAAAGAATAATTTACCCAGAAGTAGGCCAATTCTTTGAGAAAGGTAAACTGCTTTGCAACTTCCGTGCTACCTTTTGGCGCATTAGACAGTCTAACCTGCGTTTCATGACCATTAAATTGCTGAAATTAAATCAAAGAAAAAGATCAAAAATGCCTTCATGCAATTCAGAATAAGGCTAATTGAAACACACAAAATTGTGTGTCCAAATGAATAATTCTCTTGCCTTAACGAGTAGAACTAGCATCATCTGATAGTGTGGAGTGTCTTGCAATTAAAGTAACTGTTAACCTGAGGGTGGGCTTTGATTCCAATGCAGATCTGAAACACGATTCTGAAATTCTCACAAAACTTTCTACGGTAATCGAGTGGTGCTCTTTGCTTTTTTTTTTTTGTTTTAATATCCAGGTACCACATGGCTTAGCCAGAACTAAAAATGGACTTGTTTTCAATCCTATTTAAAAGAGTCCAACTTGTGTCCATAGTGAAGGAAATGAAAAAGGAAATTTCTAAAATTGCCAAAAGCATCATTCCAGCTCTTGCTTGTAGCTTGTAAAAAGTTTTGTGAAAAAATAATGTAGAGTTCTTGAGTTAATATCCAGCAACCAAATGTTATTACAAATAGACGTATGGATGTATGGATGGACGGACGAACGGACATGCAGACTGATAGCTGAATCCCCCCTTTTATGCACCTGGGGGATTATAATGAAAATAGCTGGCCAGTTAAGTTTAGTTTTACCGTTAACTGTATCACAAAAGTATTTTAGAAGATACTGAATTTCAAAAACACATTAAATAGGACAGATTTGCACATATTTATTTTCTGTGCTTGCTGTAGGTAAAGCTTTTTCGCACCAAATCGAAAATTTTTCATGTGCTGCGTTCAACACTGGCGTACTCCAGCTATCGTGAATCTGCAGCAATCTCTTATGAAAGACAAGACACAATGTGAGAAATCTCAGATTTTTTCCAATTAATTATTCAGATTATCCTTGTAATCTCACATTCTCCCCCATAGTTATCTCTTTGTCATTATCATTTCATAATTATGGAAGATATTTAAGTCTTGACTGTTTGGGAAAGAAAATATATGATAGTTATTCAGCGAAAGCGCAGAGGAATAGATTGAGAACAATTCTGCGTTAAAAATTGGCCGCCGTGGTTACTGTGGTTCAGCGATGGCTCCCTGTATTGGAGCATTCAATATTCAGGCTGAAAACACAGCCACCCCCAGCGCTAAGCTAACAGAGGTAGAGATTTAAGATTTAAAGGCCTCCCAGTGGAGGTGGGTTAGGAGAGGAGGGAGGCGAGAGGGAGAATTATCACGAAACCAATGAGGAATAAATAAGCATGTCTCTGGCAGGAAATCAACAGGAATATTTATCATCTGAGACAAAGGAAGGCTTTATGGAAATAAGGTTAAGATCGAGAAAACCCCCACATATTGAGAAACACATAAGTGAGTGTGTCAAAACCCATAGATGAACAGAAACAAAATACACATACGTAGAACGCACACACCAAACATGCATATGCAAATGCACACAGACACACACGCAAACACTCACGCACATATCCACACACAAACACAAACACACACACACACACACACACACACAATAGAGAGTCCTATATAAAGTCTTCTCTGCTTTTCTTCTGGGAAAATTGCCAGTAAGGAGGGCAATAGCGAAACACATGAACGCATGCACACACACACACACGCATGCACGCCAGCACCCACATTCACATCCTTGTACTTATATCCTTGTGAGGACATTGCATTGACTTTCATTCATTATCTGTGTGTCTCAACAGCCTTTCTCTAATCTTAACCATAAGCAACAAATGCCTAATCCAAACCCTAATCCTAACCTTAACCTATCCCTCATTCTAACCTTAACCCAAACCCTTACCCTAACCTTAACCTGTCCCTAACCCTAACCTTACTCCTAACCTGAACTAATCAGTGATAATTTGCCTTTGTACTGTAGATGAGAAGACTGGTCCAAATTTTCTCACTTTCCAAAAATGTCCACGATCTTTCTCCAAAAAAAATTTGTTTCCGGTTCTCACTTTTTTGCAGGTACAAGAACGTACAGACACACAGACACACACACACACAGTACAGTACTACACATTCCTAAAAATATTCCAAAAAACCCCCTCCTCCCAAAAAATAAGAACTGAAATTAAACATGGCTCCATTAAATCTTCAAACAACACTAACCTGTGCCCATAAAATCAGAAGAAGCACATTTATTTAACAATAAATCACATTTAATTCACACTCTGTGCCGTTCCCTCCAGGAGTCTTACAGAGCTTCATTTTAAATCCCCACTCTGAGGAAAATGAGCAGGTTCCAGAGTAACAGCCCGTGTACCCCCACCACCCTTCAGTAAAACGGCCTCAGGAAGACCGGGAGGTTGTGTGAGGACACCGCCGCTTGCAGGAGAAAACATACTGGGCCCGACTGAAATTATCGCCCAAATTATCTCCCAAACAAACACGGCCCGAGCGCTCCACTACTCTCTCTCTTCCCGAGAGGAGAGGAGACAATAACTGCGGTCGCTAAGAGAGTTAGAGGGGGATTTATAACTGAAATATCCACAAATTTGGCAATATTTATTTATTTATTTTTAATTCAAGGAAAAGCAAAGCGCAGAAGGGAATTCAGATACGCAAATGAGTCACTGGCGCACTCACTCGGCTGTTAGTAGATCGATATCTAAACATTATTTTGCGTGCTACCGCAACTGAGTTTGAAGTCGCTTAGTGGAGGACATTCGACTTTTCATGATATCCGTACGCTGGCCGTAGGAAACCTTTGACTAGATATAGAGTTGTATAATGGACAACCCTGCGATAACTATCTCAGTTTCAGACTGGCTCTGAGACAGGATTGGTTATAATATACTGCGGTCAGCACATCTATTTTTAACCAGCCTATAAGAATTATGAAACCTCTCAAGGCCAAATTATGCTTGAATAGAGCAAAGAACTCTCCCTCTTCGTATGCAGAAAAACAATAAAATAGTTCATTGCAATAAAAAGAGGCTTCTTCTGTAGCCAGTATTAAGCCTCTGATGGTTCTATTTAAAGCCCTTTTCATTAATTTACTCATAAATAGTTTACTTTTCCCGGACAAATTCCCACTGAGGTTCAAAATCTCTATTAAGGATTTTTTAATATACATGTTTATTGATTTGATGTTGAATGTAAATTTGGAACTTCACCCTTATTTTAATATGATAAGCCTTGTCTTATTTCACTGTATAGCTGCTTACAACACTGTAGGAAAGAAGAATGAAACTTCATTGCTGGCTGAGATCCAGGAAGCAATGCATGCTGGGTAAAAAATGCCCATCCTTTGCCAGCCTTTTGGGGAATAAGGCCAGACCTCTCAAGCGCTGACAGCACGCTTGAAAAAGCAATGCACTCTGGGATTCCTCCACACATCAAGCCCACTGCACCAAGGAAGAACTCCCAATTCACACAGAATCAAATCGATCAATCAATCGATACTTATTCATTACCGCAGCTCTCAGAAAATCTTTCTGCTCTACATCGTTTTGCAGTGGGAATTTTCTGTACAGCACGAAGACAAAGAGAAAAAATACAATTTAAGTCTCCGCAGGCAACCACAAAAACTAAGCAAGCATATAAATAAAGAGAATTATTAAAAAAAAGCTCTTTCTGTTCTGCAAAATTGCCCTGCTCTGTTTTTTCGGGGAGAGATGGGATGACCTGTGTCCGAAAATGGCCAACTCAGCGCTCTTCTATTGAAAAAGAGCTTCACAGATTTTGAATTCTGTTTGTTCAGGAAGCCCGCAGGGACTGAGTACAGTGGGGAAATGAGGACTGGAGGAAGCGTGTCGATTCAGGGCGGACGTCACAGGTATCGAGGTCGGCATCCCGTGAGCCTCAGGTTCAAATGCCGGGAAATTCTGGCGATCGCAGGGGAATGCATCCCATGAGACCAGGTGTGATGGGTGACATTCGGATGTTAATGCAAGAAGTCAAAAGGTAACAGGCCCGCACACACGCCTACGCACAAGCAGGCGCTCACACGCGTACATATCTAACACACACAGAAGCAAACACGAATGCATACATCATGCACGGGCACATTCACACACACACAAACACACATAACAGACAAATATGCACAGATATGCTCAATTTGGCTAATTAAACAATGAAAACAGACTCAACAATATACTTTATCAGAAAAAACTAAACTCCGAGAAAATGGGCTAAATTTTCCCAGTCTTACGCAACACACACAAGGACTTTGTGGTAGTTGCAAGTAGGCATGATAAAAAGACTGGAGGTTGGTCAAAAGAGGTTGGGTCAACTTAAGTACTAATATTACCACTGTCCGTAAAGTCTCTGCTGGGCTCTCAAGCGGAAGAAGCTTGTCTTTCATTTTGTAGACCTTAATATTATATTGATTATTTTTATTATGTGTTTTACAAAAGTTCTTCAGCGTATGTATGTTGTTTAAAAATCATGCAGAGGATTCGTCAACAATAACTCTGCTGACCCTCCTCTCCCTTGTGTACTGATGTCCACCTCCACACAACCTGCATGCTGTTCCGATTCTCCCCGCCTCAGTCTTTCTCCTAAATCCTGTGCAATCCATGATCCAGGGCTACGTTACGTAAGGCACAACATGCTATACGAAAAAGCACTGATATTTTGAGGGTTTCATAAGCCACGTTTCAAACTACGTATTTCCACGCACATTTTGGAGTACAGAATCTCACTTTAAAAGGTTGTTGGAAATGGCACAATCGTAAGAATAAATGAACTTCCTCAATTTTGCCAAAAAAGTTTTTACCACCGCGGTGGTTTTTGCCATTTTCGAGAAAAGGGTTAATGGGCTAAATAGGAGATAGAAACCCCTTCAGTGAATAATTTCTCATGTAACAAACCAGAACAAAAAGGACTTAAGACACATTTTGGACAATTCGAGTTCAGCATAAAAACGTGTGTATTTGTCCGGCCAAGGTTATAAGTGAAGACTCCAGTGCTACAAGTACCTCCGTCACAAAATGTCCATTTGAGAAAAATGAGAAAATTGACTTCGGTAACTTTTAGAAAACATTTAATCATCCTGACTTCATGAAGCACAAAAATGTGATTTCGGTACTTTAAGCACTAGGCTCTTCAATTACTGGAAAGGCCGGTCCAGCCCGTACAGAGGATTGGGTGGAACCTGACCAGGGCCTACCTCATCGCCCTTTGGTGGTCGTAGTCATAATCACAGCTGCTGACGGAGCGACCATAGGAGCTGCGATGGTGGTGCCTCATGGGATACTGGTGGACGGAGGCGTTGGGCTGCGAGGTGGTGTAGTAAGGTGGAGGGATACTGTTGCTGGTCTCGCTGCGGTAATCGCTGTCCCGGTCGTCTACCGCGCTGTCAGGGTCCTCATCTGTGCCAATTTAGGCGGCAGAGGAGAGATTGAAGTTTAATATATCCAAGAAGGACCTGCTTTCATAACTGTTGCAGCCTGTAGCATATTGTTGAGGTTCATAAATGCAAGTGTACAAGCTCAGGTAACATCTGACAAAAATTTAAATACATTTTAGCTTCAGCTGCAGTTAATGTAATAAGAGTAGTTTCTGTGGTACTAAATTAGCTCATCAATACAATTACTTAAAGATTATGGGGACACTGTGTGTTGCTATCACTCTGTTGTTATAGCTCTTGAAAATGGGGTTAATCGGTAATTGAACAAACAGTTAAAAAAAAAAGGAGTATCCATTAAGTTAAAAAAACTTGCAACATATCTAAGAGACTCTTAACTTTTCCACACCACAGTATAACTGCATAACAGTCAGAAATGGAAAGAGAAAACCTTAGCCAAGATCCGAAATCCTGTTCTGAGCATCTTCATGAATACAGAGACAGAAGGAGGCATCAGTGATGGGGAAGGGCGTAGGGTGTAGGGCGTAGGGTGCAGGGTGTTTAGAAGGGGACAATGAGGAAGCGGGAAGGGAACGCTCACTCTGTTGGTCTCTCCACAAGCTCCAGTTACCTGCGAGGGATCAGTGGGAGAAAAAAACAGAGATCTTTCAACCAGCATACGGAGGGAAAACAGGCAACAGACAGATAGAAAGGTCTCATGCTACCACATTTTTGGGCTCTTCATGCGTACAAATGTGTGTATGTATGAAGAAATGGGAGTGGATGTGTCTGAGTAAGAGTACATATGAAACTGTGTGTGTGTGTGTGTGCGTGTGATACTCACAGCACTGGCCCCCAGGTACAGCCAGTGGCCTCTCGTCATGCTCCACATACTGCAAAAGAGCCAAACAAACAAACAAAAAATAGATATAGCTGCAAGCAGCAATACAAGGGGTCCAATCATAAATATCCAGTCTGATGCCTCTCGATGGTCAATTAGAGCCAAAATTACTCAGCAGTGACTTCTGAGCCAAGTTTTAGCGTTCTTGTGAATAGTCTTGGGAACTTTTCACTCTCGCACTAGATAGTTTGTCGGGCCAATTTTGGGACAATATAACTTTGCATTGGAAAGTTTTTAGTAAATACATGCTGACATATGTAAATTATCAAAAAATGTATAGTTCATATATTTTTGTCACAAGACAGCCCTAGAATCCGAAGGAAAATGTTTTGACTCTGTATTTTGAGCATAACCCAAATGGTTCTTTTGTTTGGTTTGCTGCAGTGCCACCCTTGAGCCAACCTGAGTGAGTTTTCTTTCCTGAATAATTGGTGACCAAAATTATCTCCTTGCCAGGTCTGTATATGACAAAAAATATTAATGAAATTAATTTTTAATGGCCTTTGCCATCGCCAGAATATCATTCATCATGAAATGGCTAAAAAAGAAAAGCCAGTCAACAGAACCCCAAAATAAAAAGGAGATAATCTTCTTACATCCTGGTCTCTCATGGCATTGAGCTGCTCTAGTTTTTTGGCCCAGTAGCGAGCCTCCTCTTCAGGAATGTCTGCGGTATAAGAAAAAAAAAAACAAAAAGAAGACAAGTTCAAGCTTACCAAAGAAAATGGCCTCGCGGTAACAAAGGTTTTCAAGATGTCTACCTTTTTTTCAAAGAACCAGCAACACACAATTGAACACTCTTTTGGTTCGTCTTCGGGTTTGTTACAGGCCGTGCGATTTTTAGAGTCTGTTTCTGGTGAAAATGTATCGAATTTAAAGTGTGGAGCGAAGTTTTGCGGGAATGTGGCATCTCACAATATGCGATATTGTGTTGCTGGTTTTTTGAAAAAGGTAGACATATGACAAACTTTTGTTACAGTTGGCCGTTTTCTTTGGTAGGCCTGAGTTACTGCCATCATTTCCACCAACCAAATCTCCTTATCCTGCTTTCTGAGCCTTATATCCACCAATCGCAACTGGTTATATTTTCCTCCATAAAATCACATCTTATATACTGCTGTTATTTTGAAATATCACGTGGAGTTATGCCGAAAACATGTACAGAGATTTAAACTATCCCAAGTAAGACATTTCTGGATGCTTGACAGTCATTGGTCGACCTTCAAAGATTGGATGTATGGTAGCCAATCAGTGATTGTCTGTCAGGTAAACCCTCAGTGAACTGTTAGTTACCCAATCAGTGACCGTTTATACAGCATCCCTTAAGTGATTGGCAACATGATAGCCTTTCAGTAAATGGCTAACTGGCTGCTCTTCAGTAATTGGTAGCCTGTCAGTAGTATATTTTATTGGCTGTCTATACAATTTGTCTGCACTTCCTCACCCAGTGGCAGCTCAAAGCGGGTGTCCAGGAGAACTCTGTGAAAAGTGGGATCTTTGGTGCCACAGATCTCATTGTCTGCCATGATGACCTGGGAGTCCAGGGTCAGCCACTCCCCTGGGCCTTCCTGTTGGACGACAGAGACTAATGATCACACCTCTACGGCAATGCTACTGGCTCATCTAGAAAAGACTCATTACCTCCGCCAAGGATGTTATGTTTTTGGTTCGGTTCGTTTGTTTGTCCGTCTGCAGGATTACGGAAATCTTTCGACATGATTTCCATGAAACTTGGTGGGAGGGTGTACCATGGGCAAAGGGAAATCCCATTAAATTTTGAATCACAGGGTGAATACCCAAAGAATTTTTCACTTTTGTAAAATGGCAAGATTGGACATTTGAGTCTCGGTGGAATGAATGCCATACATCTTAAAATCCAGTAGGTGGTAGTAAAAATCAATTGTGACAAAACATAGTTAATTTAGAAGATAAGATTAGATTGGATTATTAGCCTTGGCGTAGGTCTGTGGCCGTCCAGTTAACTAATGAAATCTAATAAAAAAAACACACAATATGCTGTTGAAATGATTTGCCTTAACTCATCTGTTGCATTCTTTAGACTGCATGAAAACTGTGGCCCAAGTTAGCCATCAACTTTCCTTGGGTTTGGGGAAAAGCATTTAAGCACACGACAGTTGAGTTCCTAGGTGCTGCCATGTAATGCAATTTGGAGGAAGAGTACGTTCTGTTCAACCAGCTGTTTATGCTAAGGTTGCGAAGCACTTTGTGTCTATTCTCTGGGAAAAGCGCCGAGTTAAGTAAATACATTTTGATTTTTTTGCATGTTTTTTGAGCAATGATTTGGACCTCTGAAAAAAAAAACATTCAAGTGGTCGCTGCGTGGCTCACAGCTTAAATGTGAGTTTGCCTTTGCTTGGATTTGTATCATACCATAAGGCAAAAAAGAGAAATATTAACACTCTGCAAAGGCAACATTTTTCTGACACAGTTATGATAAATAACAAGTGTCAGACGTATTGTCGTGTTTAGCGGTGGGTGAAGGGAGGGATACACGTGTCGGTTCCGGATGGGATAAGCAGATTGGGCCGCACCTCATTGGACTGACGTATACTGCGCAGGGGTATCCAGAGAGTCCCCACCATGGTGTCCCAGATCAGCCCTTTATTCCACACCTCCACCGTCAGACCCAGATCCAGACGGTTGATCTCACTACACACAGAACGAGGAAGGAGAGATACAGTTAGAGACCGGGAGAAAAGGAGGAATAGAGAGAGAGAAAGGGAGGGGGTGTCAATGGAAAACAAAAACAGAGGCATAAAAGTATATATAAAGAGAGAGAAATAAAATCAAGAGATGTAATGAGAAGTGGAAGGGAACAGCGATATTACTGGAACAGAGGCAGCATGAGAACAGGGCTGTCATTGGCACAGTGATGTGATTACAGCGGTGCCATCACTGGAGCAGTTATATTACTGGATCAGCGATATTACAGAAACAAAGCCTGAGACTTAGATCCATCCGCAGATCACAGGCAGTGTGCTCAAAGAGCTGGTGTAGGAGCAAATTGAACAGTGTTATCATTGGAGCAGAGCCACAATTGTAACAGTGCTTTCAGTGGTACAGTTATCAGTGTTAAGAACAGCATTATGAGTGCAGTCATGCACAGCGCAGCAAGGAAGGACATTCCCATTTGGAACTCATCTTTGAGGGAAAACCTCCATCAGGGAGTCAACTGGGACTAGAGCTGGGGCCCGGATGAATAACATTAGCACTTTAGCATTTCTAATGACACACGGCCACTTCAACACTGCTGACCCGCCAGTTTACCATGGGCAGGCTATAAGAGCCCGACAAAAGAATAGATGACTGCAAACAGCTTCTCCAGCGCTGGCCAGCCATTTTCTTCTGAGTCAGAAATTATTGCTGTGTTAAGGTGGAGGAGAATAGAAGAAAGGGAATGGAGAGATCATGAAAAGATAAGACTGGAAAGATAATATCTAGACCCTAAACTGTGGTATCGAGCTCTCGGAGAAAATGAGGAAAGGACAGCTGGCTCTCTCCAGGCGGCCACCTTGTATAAATAACCCGAGCCATTTATCGCTTCGGCGGACAGGGTTTTCGTCGCACCGCATAAGCTGTAGATCACCTTTCGGTTTTGTGCAGTTAAAGGCGAACTCTGCTGTCTGAAGTGCAGTGCCTTGGGTTGCGTAACATGCATTGTAATGCAGAACCATTTCACTGAGCACCTTCCAGATTACACAACAGCCACACTGCTCTGCTGCAGTGATGTCACAATGGAGAACCGTTTCCACAACAACTCAGCAGGAACAGCTCCGATGAAACATGATACAATGCACACAATCTACCTCGTTACTACGCTCTTAAGATTAAACAATAACTGCTTAACTGCACTGCAGCTGAACAGCGGATTTGCATACAAATCAAAATTGCATACAATAATTGTCGTAATGCAGACTGAAAAATCACAAATAAAGAGCAATGGTTGTACAACGCCAAATGGATTATATAATAACTATTTAAACTGTGATGTCGTTACTTCTTAGAACAGATGCCATGCTGCAAATTAATTGCAATGTAGATGAGATTATGTATTTACCACCAGCATGAATAATGAATATTACATAACCATCCCTGACATGATGCAACTGAAGAGGGTAAATAATCCCTCAAAAAATAATACCCACCTGTGATTGCAATTCAGATTAGATTATACAAATCAGACGAGTAATATCAGATTTAGTCCAAAAGGACCACTCCATGTATTGCTAATTGTTCCTGCCAACAATCCTAGTTTATACTTCATGACAGCTGTATAATCTATTCTGGTTCATTCCTGAGCTTTTGCAATCAGCAGCTGTATCTTATACTAGACAAGTAATATAACTTAGCCGATCAAATAATTACAAAAATGATGACACACCTGAAATGATTCAGCCTTTGTTGTTCCAACCTGCACTAGAGAGTAATGCTGTAGTCGTATCAATCTGACTGTGACAGAGTAGGTTAGCAGATTCTCTACACTCATGAATTATGAAAAGAGAAATAAAGAAAGAAGAAAGTGAAGTGGAAGATGTAAAGGAGGATTAACAGAAAGTATAGGAGGAAGAAGAGAAATTGGCGGATGAGGTATGGGAATTCGGTGTGGATGAGGAGGTAAAAGAAGGGGAAGAGGAAGTAAGAGAACTGAAGGATGTATCGGGCAAAGTAGAGGGAAAACAGGAAGTGGATGAAGTAAGGGAAGTAGAGAACCAGAAGTAAGTAGAGGCACAGGAGAAAAGAAAGAGGAAAACCTTGAGAATGTAGTGGAGGAAGAAGTATAGGAAGAGTAAAAGAAAATGGAAGTAGAAGAATTGGAGGAAGTGAAGAACCTGGAGATGGAAGTTCTGTAAAGGACATGGAGGAGGAAGAGGAAAAAGCAATAAGTGAAGGAAGTAGAGAAGGAGTAAATTGCTAAGAAAGAAGAGGTAGTGGATTAGGGGGTAGAAGAAGAGGGAAGAAAATAGAGAAAGAAGAGGAGGAAGAGATGAGGTAGGAGAAGTAAATGTGGGAGTAGAGGAATGTAGGAGGAAAGAGGGAAATGGCAGAGGAAGTAGAGAAAGTAAAATAGGAAGTAAAAAAGTGGAAAAAAGACAGGTAGAGAAAGAAAAGAGGAAATGGAGGAGGTAAAAGAGAAAGAAGAAAAGGAAGTAGGGGAAGTGAAGGAAATATGGGAGATTGAGAACCTAGAGAAGGAAGTAGGCAAAGTCGTAGAGGAAATAGAAAAAGTGAAGTTGGAGGAGGAGGAAATGGAGAAAGTAGAGGAGGAAGTAGTGTTAAAATTTAAGGATGTGGTGGAGGCAATAGAGGAAGTGGAGGAGGAGGAAGAGTAAGTAGAGAAAGTAGAAAAGGTGAGTCAAGAATCTGAAAAAATGAAAAAATGTGGAGCAGAGAGCAGCAAAAGTGAAGAATCTAGAAACAGAAGAAAGAAAGTGGAGGAGGAAGTGGAGTTAGTTTTAGAATTGGCGAGTGTAAAGTCGGAAGTAGAGGAATTAATGGAAATGAGGGGAGGGAAGAACCTGGAAAAAGAAAGGATGCAGAGAAAGTAGAGGAGGCAGAGGAAATGGGAAACTTAGGGTGGGAGGAAGAGGAGAACTTAGAGAGGAAAGTAAAGAAAGTGGGGAGGAAGTATATGCATCGGAGGAGAAAGTAGAGAAAGTGGGATAAATTGAGGGAATGAAGAACTTGAGGAAGGAAGTCAAGGAAGAGTTAGGGCATGCAGAGGTGGTGGAGGAAGACAGACAGGAAAGAGTAGATGACATACAGGGAGTAGAGGAGCAAATTAAAGAAGTAAAGGAATTGGAACAGGAGTTAGAGGGAATGGAAAAGAAAGCAGTAGAAGTAGAGGTAGAGGAATTTTGGAAGGAAATAAGGGGTGTATAGAAAATAAGAAAAGTAGAGGAAGATGTTGAGGAAGTAGAAGTAGCAGAGGGGTAAGATTTTTAAATTTTGTTTAAATTAGAGGAAGTGAAGGAGGAAGTAGAGGAAGTCAAACAGGAAATACACAATGTGGAGCAGGAGGGAAGGCATGCGGATTAGGAAATTGAAGAAGCGGAGGTGGAGGTAAAAGAAGCAGTAGATGATGCAGAGTCAATGGTAAAGGAAGTGAATGAGGAAGTAGAAAAAGTAGAAGAGGTGGTAGAGAAAGCAAAGGAGGATGTAGAAATTGGAGATGAAAAAAGAATCGGGGAGGGAGTAGACACAGAAGTGTAAGAATTGGTGGATGGGGTGGATGACGTATAGGCAGAGGAGGAAGGCGGGGAGGTCAAGAACCTGAAAAGGGAAGTAGGGGAGGGAGATGGAAAAACAAAGGAAGAAGAGGAAGAGGTATTGGAGTTGAAGGAGGATGTAGAAGTACTACAGTGTAGATAAATAAGTGCAGGAAGTAAGTGAAACTGAGAACCTGGAAAAAGAAGTAAAGGAGGTGAAAGCAAAAGTTGAGGAAGTGGAGGAGGAGGAGGTGGAGAGTGTGGCGGAGGTAGATGTAGAGGAGGAAAGAGAGGAAGTAGGGGAAGTGGAGAAACTTTAAAATTAAGTAGAGGAAGTAGTGGAGAAGGAAATAAAATAACTAATGAATGAAAAATGAGAAGATGACAAAACGGAGGAAGTAAAGGAAGTAAAGAACACGGGGAAGGAAGTAAAGAAAGTACAGGAGGAAGTACTGGATGCCGAGGAGGAGGAAGGGGAAGTGGAGGCAGCAGTAGAAGAATTAATGGATGTGGTGGATTAAGCAGAAAAAAGAGGAGGAAGTAGAGGAAGCAGAAAACTTGGAAAAGGAGCACAGGAAATGGAGGAGGAAGTTGAGTAAGTTGACAAAGAAGTAGACAAGGTATAGAAGGAGGCCGAGGAAGTGAAAGTGGAGAAAGTAAACGAGACAGACGTAGAAAAGGTGGATGAGGAAGTAAAACAAGTGGATGAAGAGGTGAAGGAAGCAGAGAAGAAAGAACAAGAAGTAGAGAATAAAGAGAGAATGGCGGACTCACAACATGAAGTCCTGCTCCCAGCAGGGCTGGTTGCCGCGGACAGCAATGGTGGTGCTTTTAACATTCTGCACTTTCAGTGTCACGTAGGTATTGAATTTCTCTGCGGAAGAGAAAGACAACATGCATCACAATCGAAACATGAGATACCTGCATTATAAACTGAATTCGCTAAATTTATCTGCCATTTCAGGGAGATAAAGTGCAGCAAAAATGTATTTGCCCCCTTCTTGAATTTTTGCTTAATTGCTATATTTAAATGTTTTAGGACACCAAACTAGTTTTAAAATGAGAGAAAGACAATGTGACTATATGCAAAATGCAGCTTTTAAATGATCGTTTTATTTACTGAAGTTCAAAATTTATTCAAAACCCATGCACCCACGCGAAAAACATAATGGCCATTCAGAGTTGGACTTGCTTGTGTACTCTGAATCACTGTCCCACTGCTGAGCCCAACAGTGCTTGTATTTACTCCGGTTATGTTTGTCGACCCTTAATATTAGTTTGGTGATCTGAAAAATTTAAGAGTGACAAAATATCCAAAAATAGAAAAAATCAATAAGGGGCAAATACTTCTTCACTACGCAGTAGACTGGATTCTTAACCATGATGACTGCAATGATTACATTTTTTTAAATTATAATTCACCTCCGCCAAGGAGGTGAATGTTTTTACCAGTGTTGGTTGGTTTGTTTGTTTGTCTGTCTGTTAGCAACTTTAGGGGAAAAGATATGAACAGATCTTGATGAAATTTTCAGGGAAGGTCAGAAATGACACAAGAACCAATTAATTAGATTTTGTGAGTGATTCGGGTTAGCGGTTATGGTAAGGGTTAGGGTTAGGGCCCTGGGCGGAGGTGATCTTATTAATCATGTTTTTGACATGGGAAAGCCTATTAATCAACATGTACATGTACTAGAGTTAGCTGGGTCAATTAATTTTTTAATTTCCTCTTTTTCACAGACACCACATAGCACATAGTTTCGTGTTGGCTGAGTTGCGCATACCTGAAGGACAAACCCTATGTATCCAGTATCAATGAACTCATGTCTAATCATTTATTTCAGCTCTCAAACACAGTACATCTGCGATCATCGGGGTGCTTTTTTATGAAGCAGCATTGCATTCAGCCAGACAACTTCACTGACCCTTTTCAGTCAGTCATCCAGCTTGTGAAACAAAGTCTGGAGTTGTCGACTTTCAAGGCCATGGATTCACCAAAGTAAATTGCATTTTATGAGATGCCCTGCCGTCCATTGAAAAGTCGCCATACGATAGCTTGATAGAAGGCCTGAAAGTGCAAGTCTCACACTAAAAGTGTGAAATTTTGCGGCTCTGTGAGACTATTAAAACAAATACTGGGCAAAAAATACTGAAAAAAAAAAACTTTTGCGGAGTGCAGATAAACACAACAAACACATATAAAACTAGAGCTGGACTAGCGAGAGCCCATACCTCTGCCAGCATGGCGGGATTTGAACTTGCCTATATCTCTGCTGTGCTTTGGCCTAGATATGCCAAACTTTAATCACTTGTTCCTCTTGCGCTACTCTAACATCCTGCAAAGTTTGGTTGAAATGTGTGCAGCCATTTTTGAGATATCCTGCTAACAGACAGACAAACAAATAAATAAACAAATGGAAACAAACCCATAACCTCCTGGCAGAGGTAAAAAATAAATAAATACCACAACACACATGGAAGGTGCCAGGTCATGACAGGTGCGATGAAACACAACTTTACCTTGCGGTCCATCGAGCTTGGCTTTCTTCACTGTAACAGACAGAGAAAGAGAGGGAGAGAGTGTGACTGACTGCTGAAAAAACCCACACTGTCATTTTTAAAAGAAACGACAGATGCTTTAAAAGGAATCACAGTGCTTTTCTTTTATACACTTTATTTCCAAAACTTGCCCGGAGGCGAATTGCGACAGTCAATCAAATTCTCAGCAACCCAAAAACGACCACAGCTCAGATGCTGGTTGTCAGACTCGGGACATCTAATACCATGCGGAGAGAGAGGGAGCAGGGGTATGAGTAAATGCATTTTTGCCACAAGCCGTTACGTACAGCATTACGTACAGTGTCATTGGAATACATGCAACTTGCATGCAGTTAATAGGTTACTATTTTTATTTCATAAATGAGTTTTATCAAACAAGAGGTAAAATGCATTTTCATGGCACTTAGCAAATTTGCACCATGTTACTCCCTGACTTTGTTTCAGAACTACTTACCCTCGGTAATTACGCCCAAGTCCCAAGTACTGTTTAACTGCATTGGCACTTAGACAAGGACACAGCTTCACCAAGCTATGAAGACTCCTTTCTCAGATAACTTCATGGTTACAGGCCCAAAATAATTTATGCAGGAGCTTGTGGGTACCTCACTGTCGCAGACACCGTTCAATGCAAATAGGGAGAAGACTCAAGTCATAAGATCGAAAAAAAAGACCTTCTATCGTGTCTATAACATATTTGAGGGCTTAACGGCCAGTGACTATGGCTTGACTGGGGTCTCCAAGATCTCTCCTCTGCACCCCTGCCAGTCTGTCAAGCCCAGCTGCTGAACTGCAACCGTTGGGCCTTTGAGCGAGGCTCTCAACGTTACTTCAGTCCCAGAGAGACGGGCACTGGTTTAGTCTCAACAGATTAGAGTCACTTTGATAAACTTGGTAGCTAAATAAATGGGTATCGCTCCTCAGTCAAAATGAAGGCTCATAACTATCTGCAATCGCAGAATCCAGTAGGGAGTTGAAATTAACACGAGATCGAGGTTTAAACGAGATGTGACACAGCCCTCAGTTCTAATATATGTTTTGACTTTTTTCACAGAAAATTTCAGGAAAAAAGGAATTCCCATTTATACTGATGCAGCCCTGTTTTTAGACTGTATGATCTAATCAAGGAGAGAGAGAGAGAGAGAGAGAGAGAGAGAAAGGAATAGTGTGAGAGGGAGAGTGGTGGAGTTAAAATAACAGAGAAATGAACAGATTTTGGCAAATGTGGAAAATAGGGAGAAAGTGAGGAAGGAAAACAGAATGATGGATGAAAAAACAGATAAAAACAGAGAGAGAGAGAGAGAGAGAGATACTAGTATTTCAGTCTGAGAGTGAGCAGAGGGTTATCCGGGGACTCAGCAAAGCTGCAGCACAGGATTTTTATGGAAAAAGCTGCTGATTTCCAGCTCGGAGGGGGGAGGGGGGGCCTTTGAACTGCTCTCCTGCTGCAGCAAACCCCACCCCACAACCCCTCCTTTGACGTGGGGCCCCTGCCCATGAATAATTAATACTCACACACTCACTGCTGCCAAACGCGTCACACCACCACCAAACCCAAGGCCACGGTGGGAATTATTAGCATATTAGCACTCGGGCACCCTGTCCAATCAGCTCTCATCTGCACATATCCCCAGCTGTTGATGAAACAGGGGGGGGGGGTCTCCACACTGAAAACTGCAGAGTCTGCAGAAAGTGGAAAGGATCTCAACAATGAAGCTGGCTGGTGAGCTCAATATGTAGTAATGGGGTTACATTTAACAGCTGAGCCTGGGAAATCAAACACTGCGACTATAACCTCACTCAGGCCCACCCCCTCCATTTTAAACAAAACTCATCCACTGAACTGTAGCAGGGCAAAGCAAAGTCTGTCTTGAGCCAGGGGCTCATCAGTCTGGTGCTTAACCCCAGTTTCCATAGCATGAAGCGACAAGGAGTATTGCTACTCCCCCCTGGATGGGATGATAGTCCATCGCAGGTTATCCCCCCCAGGTCAGGTTTCCCTGACCATTTGTTTGGACCCAATTATACACCTGGGCAGAGTGGGGCACTGAGGGAATGAAGTGTTTTTGCCCAAGAACACACCACAAAAGCCATAGTAAGGACTTGAATTCAGGACCATTCGATCCCAAGTCAAGCACGCTTGGGCACGTGCCACCACGTCCCGCACCACATTCTACGTGCATATTAATCCTCAAGCACGAAATGCAGAGCTCGTGCTACTCGTAGCTGATACAACCCTCTTAACTGGCCAGCAAAATTAACCAATGATTGCAAATGTAACTAAACGTGCCACACGATGACAACTTGTCAGATATTACGCATTTCTCAGACTAGGCAACCCAGAAAAATACACATGGCCCATATCGCTTTGTATGGGATCCATTTACTCAGGAGGTAATGAGCTGAAGCAGTTCAAGTGAATTGCCGGGTTAAAACGTGAAACAGCACCGAATCATGGATTTGAACCCGTAGCCTCAGGTTTTGCATGACTGGCGCTCTACAGCCATTGCCCTGGCTCTCATTTTTTACAGATTCCCACGCGAATCTTGAATGTCCAGTCGAGGAACTACGCTCAAACATGCTCATAGGACACACAGGAGAGTGAGTGTGGACCTATCGCGTGCGTCTGTCAGACGGCACTTCTTTTTACATCTGGGTCATGGTCCTTTATCTACAGAATGAGGGCAGGGGACACCTGGACATGCATTGGTTGAGACAGCAACACCCAGGCACCCGGGCGACCAGTAGGAGACGTTATGGCAACAAAGCTGACCCAACAGACTGTATCCGTCCCATATCCCTGAGCAGCACACAGTCAGTTATGCACTGCTCTCTCTCTCTCTCAGACTGCACTGCCCTGTCAAGCCAGACGGCAGTATCTGCAAAACAGTGAAACTGAGAAAAATGGCCTTAAAGTTTTATTCTTGGTACTGGAAGGCAATTACATGGACCACAATGTTATCAATGACATTGATTTCCTGTTGGACCCTGAATTTTTCGTGGATGAAAAAATTTTTGAGTTGACCCAGATGGGAGATACTGCAGATTCTGCCCTTTGACCTCCTGCCCTTTGACCTGGCTTGACCTCCAGCCCTACTTCTGTAGACACTGCTAACTTGCACATGCAATAACTCTGTTCATGTGTATTGATCAGGCTAATCTCTACTGAAAATAGATGGAGCTGGTGCTGCAGAGGGTCAATGGCAGGTTTTTCCCCAATTTTGAGAAGTTTGCAGATACTGCCGTCTGGCTTGACAGGGCAGTGCAGGTCACAGCTGACTCTGGGATGCCAGCACCTCTAACGCCAAAGCAAATCTTCCAGTCCCTGCCTACCCCTGCACTAGCAATAAACACTTAACTGCATTTTAACTTACCTATGTGAGCACCGAGCTATCCCCGCAACACCAGGGAAATTCCCTTTCAGCAAAATGCTCTCCCCTACAGATTCTCCCTGACTAATCAACTAGAATTACATTTTACAAACTCATCAAAAGAGAAAAAAATGACACTAGAGGAACCAGATTATACCTCCTACACTCCCAGAAAAAAGAAAGAAGAGCCAAAAAAGAAATCATTGCGGTGCTTGTCACTGGAGTGTTGAGCTACAGGCAGACGACATTGCACCCCTATCTAGTGGGCGGCATGGTGGCTGCTGCCTCGCAATAAGGAGGTTCCAGGTTCAAGCCCTGCCTGGCCAGGGCATCTCTGTGCATGTTTTCAGATTAACGCCCTCCAGACTACACCCAGGTATAATCAGGCCTCAGCCAAAATATACCTCAGGGTATAAAACTTGACTGAATGTGTGGGGCATAATTTGGCCTGGGGGGAGCCTAGCCCAGATTGTACCCAGATTGCTAGCCAACTTTAACCCTGGGGGTATATTGCAACAGTTTACCCCACCCACAAAAACATGCATTATAGGTGCACTTCTGCCAGTACCCCTGACCAGACAGCTTTAGAACTGGAGTTGGTCCCCGGGCGCTGCTCTGTGGCTGCCCACTGCTCCTAACTATAGGATGGGCTAAATGCAGGGGACAAATTATCTTGCAAGGTTCAATAAAGTACATCTTATCTTATCTAATGTGCCATTAATCTGTATGTTTTTTGCTTTTTATAAGGCACTTATAATTTTATAAGGCTTTTTATAAGGCACTAAGTACTAGAAGATGGCAACATTGCACATTTGGGAGATATTTGCAAAAAGGACAAAAATATACCAACAATGTACATTTATTCTGAAGAAATACACAGTCCCCTTTGTACATTCAACTGTAATACATCAAGCTCATGCACTCAGGACCTATCCAGAGTTAATGAGCAATGAGCAGAATGAGATTTCTCCTAAGGCTCTGCCATGGCTGTACCAGTATGGAACTGAAGCACATGGATTCCAGGTCCTTTGTGCATGGGGTCATTTTAGCTGCGACTCCCTCAGTTCCTGTTTACCCAGTGATCTGAGCCACTGATAGTACAGTAACCTAGTGTACAAGGTGCCTGGCTGGGCCTTTGACAGTTGGTGGGGTAATGTCTTCACGATAAGATTGGAGCAGTGGTTGGGCGCTTGAGCCAAGTTCTTTGCCCCACATTGATCCAGAGGAGACTGTCTCCAGTTGAGCCAAATACACTTTTAATAGTTGAGGACAGAAGCTGGTAGCAAAATAACAGTAAGGTCTGTAAAGTAAATTCCCTGCCATATTTGACCCAAGCTCCCTTCGCTTTGTTGATGTGGTGGCAGAGAGAGTAGCTCTCGAAGCTCCTGGAGAACGTGACCCAAAATTTTAGCCCCCACAGGACCCACTGAGGAGAGTCTGCGTTTTAATACCAGCACCGTCAGACTTCAAAGTGCTGCAGGCATGATCCCAGGAGCGTACTTCAAACGATCACAGCAACAGCATGACCCCTCTAGTGGGCGTCAGTCTCGCTCTTGTCTCCACAGTGAATCTCCAGTCCATAAAACCAGGCAGTTATATTGTGTCCCAAACGGTGCAGGAAGATCAACTAAACTCTTAAACATCGATCAAAATCACGGTCCTCAGGGTCAAGAACAGCTGGTTCTCTACCCTCATTTTACCTGGGAGTCAGGTGTAAAGATGGTCTGGCCAATCAGAAACACTGATTGTTTGCTGGGGAGAAAAGAAAAGCAGGGCTGGATTTTGATTTAGGGCTGGACTGGATGATCCATGTGCAATGATTTTGCACCCTCTTAACCCTATAAGACGGAGGAAATCAACTTAATTCCAGGAGATTTTCCTTACTGGACTTTCACTCCAACCAAACAAAGCACAACCCTTTTATAGTAAAGCTGGAAACCTTTTTGTGCTCCATACTGGCGGTAGAGTTAGCTGTGCCACATTAAGGATGAAACTGTAACCTACAAGGTGGTAGAGTTTATGGAGTAAGGTTGGTCACCACTGCTCTAAGGTAGGTGAGCTGTTCATTCAGTGCAGCCAGTCATCCATTACATAACCATTCAGTTTTCTGATTCTGATTCTGAATGGGCTAGAGTCTACAGTGTTATAAACTGGCACCTCTTTTGCCAATGATTTTTACTGTAATTTTACAATCAGTTTATAACAGAGTGCAAACGGGGGCTTAAATCCTCGCGTTCCTGTATCTCACTCGTGTAACTCGAGAGGGGTCAAAACTGCATGAGTACCCTGCGAGCCAGCCTGGTGCCGCCGTACCCCGTCAACCTCGGCTGTGCGCAAAGCCTGGGCCACCGCAGTGACACGTGCCAATTTCGTGGTTCCATGTATATTCTCTGTAAATTACTGTTAAATGCGCGCAGGACTCCACAGGGAAACAAAGCGTGCATTTATCTGTGTAATTCAGTCAATTTATAATAGTGTAGCCGAGCATGCGATGGGAGAGAGGTAGGAACACGACTTGTGAGGAATTTTCCAACCCATTGCTGGGATCACACACACCATTTTCTCTCACACTCACACCTACAGGCAATTTCAATTCTCCAATTTACCGGACATGTGTGTCGTTGGACTGCGGGAGCGAACGGAAGAACATTGGGGAAACCCACTCAAACACAGGGGAGAACCTGCAAACTCAATACAGGAAAGCCTCAGGCTAGACCTCTCATGCAAGTTTCCAACATTCACTCCAAACGGAAAAGCGTTTTTTTGTACCTTGAAGATAAATTCTGCAGGCTTTAATTAATTAACTCATCAACAGAAGGGGGAGGGACGGAGGATACCGGTCGTGATATACTGGCACACGCACGAAATCAATGAGAAAGAAATTGGATTGCTGGATGCGGGAAGCAGAACCGTAGTAATAGCAGAAAAATCATGAATCACTGGATAAATAAATCAGCCGGAGGGGCTAATTCACCGACAGGCTCCCAAACGGAAACCAGCGACTGCGTCACCTCCTCCCCAGACACGACCGTGGAGGGATGATGAGAAGAAAAGGAAAATATTGCTGATGAATTTCGGCCCTCTCCTCGCTCCCTGGAAATCACAGAATCACAGCCTTAATAAAATACCACCTCCATTCATAATTCATATAACTCAAAATTATAATTCCTGAAAAGAAATAAATTGAATTTTAAAATTTCAGCAGCATGGGGGAAAAAAAAAGCTTCTTTCAATCATGTTTCTAGAGCTGGCGGAGCAGAAAACAGTATATGACTGAGACATGAGAATATTTTCTAAACAGTGTTTTCCCAAATAACCAAATTGTACTCAAATGCCGGAATGCAGATGCAGGAGCTGTAATAGTGAGAATTCCCAGCTGTAGCCTGACCTGTCTGATCAGGGTTCATTGCTAATTTTCTTTAACCTTCCTTAGCAGGCAATTGCATCCAAAACAACTCACAGTTGACTATACTAAGCAGGGGTATTACCCATGGAGCAATGCAGGGTCAGGGGTCTGTCTCAAGGGCCCATAAGCTGTATTGATCTTATTATGACTGTGGTTTGAACCACAAACCTTCAGCATCCCAGTAAGACACCATCATAGCCAAGCTACGGGCTTTCCTATCGAGCCACAGGCTTTGTAAAGCTTTACCTAAACTGCATATGTCTGTGTGCATGTCAGCATGTGGGTCTGTGCTGCCAAGCGCTCTCAACCAATGACGTAAGGCGTTGCGAGACTGACAGTGTTCTGGCCCACTAAGGTTAGGAGTGGGTAGTGGAGACATAAAAATATTAATATTACACTGCCAGGTAGGCAGAGTCATTTCACGGAACCCCTAAGGTGGTGTTGCTGGGCGTAACCAAGAACTCGTAAAGCAAATTGTGGCCAGCAGGGAGCCCTTCATATGCAGATGACAGTTTCCCCCATGGAGGGAGGGTTATAGTCCGCAGGATGGCCCCCCAGCCTGTTCACAAAATACCAGCTCACTTGCCTGTAGCTTTGCAACAGATAGCCTTATTAGTGTAGAGTGGGGCCCAGAAATAATTGGACAGAGATGCTTTTTATTTCCGACAGGAGTCACAAGAGTATATTTAGGTACCCCATAACTGAACAATGTAAGCATGCTTATAAATTTGCATCAACCCTCTATTTTAAATGCAAGGCCATTGCTTTCAAATCCAATAAGCCAGAGTACAAAGCAAAAAAAAAAAAACTCTAATCGTGAGGCAGTCTAACAACTTACAAACGGCAATGTAAGTGTACACCTTGGCAAAGTTGCGTTTTTGGGGCTAAAACAAGTTGCTGACAAGGTAGTGCTTCTGTAGATAACAAAGGCTAAAGCCTATTCTCTCCAGTATTGGCCGGACTCACGTGCAGGGCAGGACAGCAGACATGATGGGCTATGGGCTTGCTGTTTAATGACATGAGCTTTGTATAATAGTGGAAAACTGCAGCACAGTAGATCTCAAGGAAGGAACAGTTCAGTTCAGTTTAGGTCCTCTTAGATGGCAGAGCCACGGTTTGAGTTGAGATGGCGCATCAACTCAGCGAAGTCATCTTTCTCCTGCGTCGCTCGTTTTGCCTGCTCAACAGAAACTTGGAGGAGGCTGGCAATTTTAAGCCAAGGGTCTCTGTAATATTGCCTGGAGGAACTCGCGAACAGCATCCATTTTGTTTTTGCAGTATTAGGAGATTGGCAGATATGAGCGATATATCTGAGGTATTAAGTGTCCATAAACTGTTCAATGGAATTGGTCCTCAAAATTCTTTCCACCTCTGCGTTCGTATAAACAAAGGCGTACTCATCTGAGCCGCTTGCATCTTTTTTCTTAGACCACCCGCCTTTCAGGGTTAGGCAGACCTGCATATTTCATTCTGTAATTTCATTCACACACTGAGTATTTCTGTCAATTCTGATAACCAGTTTCAAAGTTGCGTCACCTTATTTCAATGTGCTTAATTTCTTAATTTTCCCCCAGACTCAGTGGAAGACTCTTAACAAATTGAATGGAAGTTAATGTGATTCTCAACTCAAGCTTATACGAGCTCCTGACGTGTATTTGTCAATGCAGGGATTCTGGAAAAAACAAAAAAAAAAACCCATTAACCCTTTCAGCGCCACGGGCAACTATAGTTGCCCAATGATGTCGGATATCAAAATCAGACGCTGTTGATAGGTTTTCAACAGCTCAGGATAACTACATTTTTAATTCCTTGAAAATGAATTCAGTGCGCAAAGGGTTAACCTGTATTAACACAGGGCATTACAAACTGAGCAAACAAGCTCTTTCTCAGTGACACTCAGATGGCCCGCTCCCATTACCGTACTCTGCACATCTTTGAATTGTAGGGGTAAAAAAAACACAGCATTGGGAAGAAGCCCATGTGGCTACTGTGAGAATATAGGGCCAATAGGCCCATTGGCCCCGGCCCAGATTTGAAACCATCCATTGCAACACCAATCCTCTATATTTGCCTATGCGGGGCTTTCCAACACTCAGACTCAGTGACCCACATTGAGATAGCCACTCAGAATATCAGACACTGCTCCATCCCTCCCATTGGTGGGCCAGTAAAGCTGCATTCTTGCTCCGCCTCCACGACTAAATATGTTTCTGCCTGCTGCTGTGCTGCATCACTCTCGGTCGCTGCATCACATCACTTTCAGCTGCTGATAGTTAACATCCCATCTGGACTCCAGCACTCCACCTACAGGCTGGGAATATGGCGGGATGAAACCCTCGTCCTGTTCTCTTCTCCAAGCACAATAGGTGGCAGGGCGTATCGGGATCAGAGCCGGCGAACTAAACTATCGTCTATTTTTTAATTAACGCTGCAATTAACAGTTTCACGTGAGCTGGC
This sequence comes from Gymnothorax reevesii, assembly GCA_029721435.1. Lineage (NCBI taxonomy): Eukaryota > Metazoa > Chordata > Actinopteri > Anguilliformes > Muraenidae > Gymnothorax > Gymnothorax reevesii. Next base: position 128,161,515 of record CM056576.1, on the reverse strand, counting down.
TGCCAGAAATGAGGATAAGGAATGTTCTACAATCACAATTCCCAAGGGTCACTTATGAAATGACAATAGCTGCTCAATCTATTCCAAACAGGTGCGCGAAAGGATCTTATACCAATAAGTCCGTGTTAACTCACAGCTGGTAATGCACCAACCCAGTTTCGAAAGCTGAAATTCACTTATGAACACACACGCACACACACACACACACACACACACACACGCACACAAACGCACGCACGCACGCACGCACGCACACACACGTATTGTAAAGTGCTGAGGTATCTCCTACATAGACCGGCTCAGATGGGCTTCCCCATACTTATTCAAATAAATTAATATTCTTTGCCTGTCGGCTCTGACTCTTGTTTGAGCCGGGCGCACGTTAAAATTCATGGCTGCAACGTCGGTGCGAAACCTTTTAAAAATACTCTCACGTTTTTCTCTTCCATAATTAAGGTTTGAGCATCCCTCCCTCCTTCCCTCTCTCTCTCTCTCTCTGTCCAGCCCGCTCAATGTGCCGCGAAATTGGCCTGAGTGGGCGCGCGCTTGTGTGTACACCTGCGTTCCTGCGTGCGACATTGAGTATGTGCAACGTGCATGGTTTCCCTCGCCCCGCGCCTCCGCAGCCAAAAAAAAAAAAAAAAAACCATGCAGCTACCATACGGAACGGGTAGCCCGCTATGCAACACAAGGCTCTTTTCGACGCTAGAGAAACCCTTAACGGCTCACGAACATGATTAGAAGACACAAATCAGTCCTTGCATCAGAATAAGAACAATAAAGCGCTCGCGTGTCTGGCATAAAAACAGTCAATGTAAAAACACAGTTTCACAAACAATCATATCCTGCATGTAGTTTCTAGTTGCGAGCTAACGCGTGTTCATATTGGAAGACTTATAAAAATATAAAGGTGCGAGGAAACGCAATACGAAAAAAAAAATGAAAGGGGCAGCCAGTTCGATTCAGAATAACGATATATATTCAGACCACGACATCGATCGTGCAACACCCACAGGATTCCCCCGCGCCGCCGACAGCCCCGCACGATTGCAGTTGGAGCGGCTCGGGATTTCTCCGCCTCGTGCACGAAATTGAGTCTACAGACCAAATCACGACCACGGAGCGCATCGACGTCTCAATGAACGAATAAGTGAAGTCTACCATCTGCTGATTTGCGTCAGCGTTTCCCAGCCATAGAACCCAAAGTACTTTAGGTGCAGTTCCCAATTTTGCAAGTTCCTTAGCACTTAGTAAAGATTGCAGTGGCAATATGAACAAGTGCACAACTGGATTAAATTCACTGAATAATTATATAAAATAATTGACCTTAGGCACTGTTAATCATAGCGCTATTAATGAGGTACCAAATAGGCTCGATCTAGTACTCGAAAGAGAGGAGACACTACATGACCAGAAATTATTGGCGTACCTAAAACTGCACTATATTGTCTTTCAAACGCATATTAGGAATATGAGATGGATTAATTATCAGCCTGTGGATGAATGCATGTGGATTATTGTACATTTACAGAAAAGCACCGGTAAAGGTGAGGCTATATTCTGATCATTAAGACGTGAACAGGACTGATTGCAATGAGTAGACAGGAAATCCCCAACATTCATCATTTCTCTTCTGCATGTTGCCCCCCGCTTACCTCCGACGCAAAGCAGGGACATCTCTTGTGGCAATGAGCGCGGCCAACTGTCTTCTCCCGGTTCCCCAAGTGCACAGATGCAGGGAGAATAATGCGGTGATTTTGCTGAGGGAGCTTTCAATTCCGAGCCACCCCTCTCAACTTCCGCAATAAGCACGAAAAAGTCCGTTGGGCAGTGGAAAAGAGAGAAAAGTCAACGGCCAGAGCAGACAAAACAAAAAAGTCTTCGGTGCTGAGTACCTCAGTCACTCCGCTTGTTTCTCCGTCTCTTACGGGCTACTTCTCAGCCTCGCCTCTGCTTTCCGATCTCCGACTCTCAGCCATCTTGTTTCAGCACTGCCGCTGAAAGGACAGCCACCGACGTGACGTCAGACCGTGGTGATGAAAGGCAGCAGTGAGCCACGAGACACCTGACCACGCGCGGCGGTGGAATCAATCTGTCCGACACTCTTAAAGGCGCCCTTACGTAGAGAGCTATCTAAGGGAGAAACGTGAATATCATATAAAGTTTCTGCATTGATTAGCCAGTTCGCGGAAGGGAACAGCCTGGACCCGAACTGTCGATGAACGAACGGATTCGGCATTAGGATGCAGGTGGTTGTGTCCGGGGATTTTGTGGTCCACATTGAATTTCCTTCGATTCGTATTTTTACTTGGTGCAACAAGAGGAAAGACAAAAGAGCACCAATTAGTAACCTGAAGTGCGTTTGTAGTACACGGATGATTCGTACCTTGAAGTCCACATTTGATCATCACTCAGAGCTCAAGTTGACGTCAAACCATTGCAACAGGATTCCCCAGCTCGCTATTTTTTGCGTAAGAACACTGAACCTGTTCAAGTGACATGCAAAATGTCGCAGCCATATAGCTCAAGTGTGCTTGGATCGAAGAGTCCCCAGTACAAATAACAATAAGCAACGAATAAAGGCATACGCACTGAAATAATTCCATTGCAGAGGTCTCAAAAAGTGAAAGACTGTCAAAAAATGCCCCGAATAAACAGTTAAAATGGCTAAGAATGAAGGGGGAAATAACGGCGGAAAAAACACAAGGGGAAGGCGGCGCGGTGAGAGGCAGAACATACAACCCAAAACCAGTGAAGTTGGCACGTTATGTGAATCGTAAATAAGAACAAAATACAATGATTTGCAAATCCTTTCAACTTATATTCAATTGAATACACTGCAAAGACAAGATGTTTAATGTTCAAATTGAGAAACTTTTTTTTTTTTTTTGCAAATAATCATTAACTCAGAATTTAAAGGCAGCAACACATTGCAAAAAAGTTGGCACAGGGGCCTTTTTACCACTGTGTTACATCGCCTTTCCTTTTAACGACACTCAGTAAACGTTTGGGAACTGAGGAGACCAATTTTTGAAGCTTTTCAGGTGGAACTCTTTCCCATTCTTGCTTGATGTACAGCTTAAGTTGTTCAACAGTCCAGGGTCTCCGTTGTCATATTTTATGCTTCATAATGCGCCTCACATTTTCAATAGGAGACAGGTCTGGACGACAGGCAGGCCAGTCTAGTACCCGCACTCTTTTACTACGGAGCTATGCTGTTGTAACACGTGCAGAATGTGGCTTGGCATTGTCTAGCTGAGATAAGCAGGGGCGTCCATGAAAAAGACGTTGCTTGGATGGCAATAGATGTTGCTCCAAACTTGTATGTACCTTTCAGCATTAATGGTGCCTTCACATATGTGTAAGTTGCCCATGCCTTGGGCACTAATACACCCTTATACCATCACAGATGCTGGCTTTTGAACTTTGCACCTATAACAGTCCGGATGGTTCTTTTCCTCTTTGGTCCGGAGGACAAGACGTCCACAGTTTCCAAAAACAATTTGAAATGTGGACTCGTCAGACCACAGAACACTTTTCCACTTTGCATCAGTCCATCTTAGATGAGCTTGGGCCCAGCGAAGCTGGCGGCGTTTCTGGGTGCTGTGGATAAATGGCTTTCGCTTTGCATTGTAGAGTTTTAACTTACACTTGCAGATGTAGCGACGAACTGTAATTACTGACAGTGGTTTTCTGAAGTGTTCCTGAACCCATGTGGTGATGTCCTTTACACACTGATGTCGGTTTTTGATGCAGTACCGCCTGAGGGATCGAAGGTCACGGGTATTCAATGTTGGTTTTCGGCCTTGTCGCTTACGTGCAGTGATTTCTCCAGATTCTCTGAACCTTTTGACGATATTATGGACCGTTAATGATGAAATCCCTAAATTTCTTGCAATAGCTCATTGAGGAATGTTGTTTTTAAACTGTTCGATAATCAGCTCACGCATTTGTTCACTAAGTGGTGACCCTCACCCCATCCTTGTTTTTGAATGACTGCATTTCAGGGAAGCTGCTTTTATACCCAATCATGACACCCACCCGTTCCCAATTAGACCGTTCACCTGTGGAATGTTCCAAATAACTGTTTGATGACTTTCATTCCTCAACTCTCTCAGTCTTTTTTGCCACTTGTGCCAGCTTTTTTGAAACATGTTGCAGGCATCAAATTCCAAATGAGCTAATATTTGCAAAGAATTACAAAGTTTACCTGTTCGAACATTTAGTAACTTGTCTTTGCAGTGTATTCAATTGAATATAGGTTGAAAAGGATTTGCAAATCATTGTATTCTGTTTTTATTTATGATTTACACAACGTGCCAACTTCACTGGTTTTGGGTTTTGTACATGTAGTATGATCAATGTACACGGGGTGAAATATTCAGTGAACTTTGCTGTAATGCAGCACATTCAGAGAGCGTATGTACTCAAAAAGACTTGATTAAACACTCAGGAGTTGACTGCATATGAACACTGGTTGGATAATTTTTTTAAACTAAGTGAAGGGAGGAAAAAGTGAATACTGGTTGAGGTTGGACGTGGACATAATTGACAGTGAATAATGGCTTTAACATGGACTGCAAGCTTCGTGCAGCAAGCTTGGATAAATGCGCGTTTCTCCTACTTTGGTTCCGTACAACTTCGTTACAGATTTGCAATCAGACCATTCACAATCCAAAGTGCAGACCCTCATATAAACATAATGGATTCACATATTTTATATATTTGATGCTATATATATGATATATTTGATTGATCTCCACAGACTCTGCACTTCAGAAACATGCAAATTCTTTGATTTCACAACTAAAATTTTCGAGCACTAATCAAAACCAATTGAGAAAATATATTTGTCCCAAAAAATTTTGGAGTTCATGAACTCTTATGAATTTTAACGAGGACAGAAATGCAAAATTTTCTGTTTAAAACTGCTGTTTGTCCCCCTCAGGACCTCTCCATGTTATTTGTGATTATTCAAAATAAGAATTATCAAATGTTCAACATAGTATTTGAATGGTATATATTTGAAAGCAATTTCGAATAATAAAATGACATCTGTAATTCTTGTAGAAATTTATGCTAAGGCAGGTCAAACTGCATTGGTCGCTGACTTACTGCAAGCAATACTGTCCTCTGGTGGAGCAACTACTCAAATGAAATTAGAGGTGTGCAATACAGCTAGATGCGATAAGAAACGGGATTGACACCGGATGCGAACAACCGTGAATACTGAGATAATTTTTGATATTGCTCCCGATTGCTCCCTTGAAACTGCTTGTTAATTCTCCTGGGATCCTACCAGGAAATTCCACTATAAACCAAAACAGCAATAAACCTCTTCAAGAAATTTTTAAAGCCTCAGTTTGCAGTTCTGTTAACTGAGAGGTGCATATATGTTGCACAACAAACCAGTACTTGCAATATATTTTGCATTTTTTTTAATGAGGCTTTCTGATGTATTCCTTTTGGGGTGAGGCGTTTGATTGAAGAGGAATAAGTAAACTCTTCTCTGGTTTTATTGTGAATAAAAATTGTTATTGTAACTGTTATAATGAAAGGCTAACCTTTTTTTTTAAATGACCGAACAGGGCGTCAATTGACTGAGATGAGCTTTCAATTTTTTTATGGGTTTTTAGCCATAGGCACACACTTATGGAGACACACATTCATACAAACAGATCCACTCATTCTCAAACATACAAGCTCACGCAGACACACATTTAGCACGTTCATTCACAACTTTGTGTACGTGCATATACAAGTGGATAGCTGTCGCTGATTATGTATGTGATTGTGTCCATTGGTCTGTATGTGTGTGTGCATGTGAGTGTGCATCCTTATAGAGGTGCATGTTTCTGTGTGTCTGTGTGAACTCATGTGCGCATGTACATTTGTCCCCGTGTGTGTGTGTGTGTGTGTGTGTGTGTGTGTGTGTGTGCGCGCGCACTTTTTTATGTCTTCAACAGAAATCAATAGCATCTGCTGATGTAGAACAAAGGAGGAAGGATCTTTGACACAAACACTTCAGAGGCGACACAGCCAATGACTGGAAATTGGCACAGACAACAGTGCTGACCACACCACCACAGAATAAGGAGTCCTGTGAACACACCACACTGTGTACTGTGTGGCCCCACCCCCGCCCCGCCCCAATACCCGGCAAACAGAGCAGGACTTCCCACCCACCCCTCCACTCACCCACCAAAAAAAAAATTATTAAATGAATGACACCTTGTCACTAAACCTACAACAGGGTAAAACTTAGGGCTGTTTTCTGCATGATCCGTTTTTCAGGCATACCGTCCATCACATTAAAAAAAAATTACATTTTTATTCTTTGCTAAAGTACACCAGGACCTCCGTGCCACTTAGATTAACCTCTCAGGGCCTGATTTACTAAAACCTTTAGCACATGCAAAATCGATTTACCCGTGTAAAACCAAAAACATCGCCACTAGGCAAGTACCCTGGCCAATCATGGCCAATGTTATTGGTTTAGTACCGGAAAAAAGATTTCGCATGTGCTAAAGGTTTTAGTAAATCAGGCCCTGTGTGTATAAATCACGCTGCAATTCGTCATTTAAAATTTGTAATGAGATAGCCTTAGGATTTGTTCAGACATTAGGATAAAACAGTTTGGATGCACAGAAATGCATTACAAGCAATTTTTAGCAAAGAAAGATATTGGTGCCAACTCTGGCAAAATGGGAATGAGGCCATTTTTTTAAATGTTGGTTAGCATCCTCTTCCACTCCAGTAAAACCCTCCTGACTCCAGTTTATTAATTTTATTATTACTATTTTTATTTTGGAAAAAAAAAAAATCCATCAAAATTGCACCAAAAAAAGTGAGAAAAATGCTCCAAATCTCCGGTCATACAGCTGTTGATGATTACGATCTGTTCGGCTTCCAATCACTGCGGCGCCATTACCCAGACGTAGAACCAGGTGCAGAGACATGGTATAATCCAACAATTATATTTATTGACAGCAATATGGTGATGACTACATGGGATAGAGCCCAGAGTAAAATGGCACTGTCCAGTTCCGATGGCTGTGGGCTTGAGTGCAGGGAAAGTCTACAGCCAGCCAGGGCAAACCGAGGGAGGCAGCCAAATGTATTTAGTCAAATGGCAGGAATAGAGAGTTTAGCAAGAAAGCAGTGCAAATCTCAATGATGGTAGAAGTCTTGAGAGGTGTTCCTAATAGACAGGCCAAATGAACAAATAAAAACTGGTTAATAGAAACCCCGTTTCAATCCTGCAGACCAAGAGAAAAACTTGGGAGCTTGTTCCTATTAATACGACGAGAAAGAGTACTTCAGTATTTAACCATCATTACAGGTTACAAACAATTTCTCAAGACGATACACTTTAGACTATAGGAAGATACTAACTGGTCGCTTAAAGGCATATAGCAAGTGACAATCCAGCTACTTGGACTCTCAAAGCACTGGGTCATATACACTACAAACACATAAGGGCATGTGGAACACCAATGCATAACACCTGACGAGGGAAGCACACAAGGCTTAAAACCAGTTAAAAGAGACCATCTGGATGAAATGCGAGGTACAAAGGGGCCTCACACGAGCATTGTGACAGTGCGCCACCTCTAGATGGGCAGATTTGATTCTTTGAGCCAATACATGTACTCGTGATTTGGATTTGTTGCACTATTGAATGTCTAACTCTTACTATAACAAGGCTATATAAAAAAGATTAAAATACCATCCTGCCTACCTCAGAAAAATGAAATGTGAAGGATGCTAACCAACTTTATTTTTTTTCCACTAGCCAATATTTGTGCTATGTAGGGCTATATGCACGGGCAGGATAACAGCTGACTGAATTAGCCGGTTTTACTTGCAAAAACGGCTTCATAATGCAGTTTTTACTTCATAATTAAGTTCTAAACCTGGCGCATCGTCTTTGTCACACAGTAAAACCGGTGTGTGCTGAAAACAGATTTATTATTCACAGTGGTTTCGGAGGAGATGTGTGAAATTACGCAAATCGCCAACTCGGTAATAATATATAGATGCTACTCATGACCATAAATGGGTGTCCTCCACCTTGTTTTGGACAAGCAAGAATTGTGACTTGTTTCTTGACTGTCTCATCAAATAGTTTGTAAATTTTATAAAGACAAATTCTCAAGGAGCATATAACTCAAGCGCTTGTTAGCTCATTATGCCCTGATGATAATTATAAGAATTTTTGCCATGTGAGGTGTGTCAATACAGAAATCAAGTATCCTCTTTGTGAATGCACACTGAATCTTGGCAGTATAACATCCAAAAATAACCACAACTGCCATCGTCCAAACCAGGAATCAAGTGCAGAGACATACTTGCAATACAACTGGTGATTAATGGGCAGCAGTACAGTAATGACGAGGACGGAACCCGGAGAGGGCAGGCAGGGATGGAACCCAGGAGAAATTGAGGAACAGTTCAGCGCAGGTGTAATAGGCAATGCTTGGCTACTGTTGCCAGCCAGTATTTTCCGGTGTGCTGCTATATGTTGAAGTGCTTGTCAGCCCTGGACTGCCCATGTAGAGGAGGGTAGATGCTTGAGAGGAACTCAGTCCCAGTCTTGGACCTGGATCAGGATTGGAAGCTTGTTCCTGACAAACTTGATAAAGAGAGCAGATTTGAAGGCGTTAACAAGGACATGGTCCAAGTACTGGACCCCGATTAGGATTGGAAGCTTGTTCTTGAAAAGTGCAGTTGGAAAACAGGACAAAGTCAAGATAACTTGAACTCGGTCCCAATCCTGGACCCCGGTTAGGATTAAAAGCTTGTTTGAATTAACAAATAATATTAAAGATTTCAAAGAGACTTTGGCTGCCATTAAAGTACTAGTTGCATAAGACAAAGTCAAAGAAGTTTTACTAACTCATATATAACCGGGATTTCAGTTCAAATGTACTTTACAATCCTGCAACTAGCACATGCAAGTTAAATACCCGTCACTTGCTCAATAGGAAATGAGTGAGTAAGGAGATTCAGCCTGGAGGGGAGACATGCGCAAGACACACACCAATCACAATACACACACGCCTAGTAGATACGAAGGCTGCTGAATTAAAAAGAGACACACTACACAGCAAAACGTTCAGTGTTAAATCAACACTTAGAAAGTCTATTTGACTCTTTAAGTGTTGATTTAACACTGAACGTTTTGCTGTGTAGGGATTCACATGTGGGTTATGACACCCTACAATAAAAGATGCTCAAAAATAAACGTGATTACTTGTTTCTGCAAGTTCAGAAAATCAAAGTGCAATTGTAGATTGGAACATAACCGAAATGGCCTTGTTCTATTGACTGGTCACTGCTGAAGTCAGCAGATGCTATTGCAACAGACAATAATAATAATCTCTGCAGGAATAGATTACCAATGAATGAATAATGACTGCAAGAATCTCTTCCAAACCTTCTCAGCCAGAATGCAGTCACTATTGTGGAATGGGACGTTGACAATCGATCTGCCAACGCATGCCATTACACCACCAGTGTAATCCTTTGATAATTACATCCTCAACACTGAGTTTCGGAGGAGGAATATTGTCTGCTCATCTTGGACACTGTCGCCGCCACCATCACAATTCCATCTTGTTACCACGGTAATTAGAACTGTTTTTATTGAAGTCACATGAAACTTTTAGGGTTTATCCCGAATTCATAGAGGATGGTCCCAAATGATTTGCATCAACCTCTCCTGTAGCACCACCACCAGGTCAAACTTCATACTTAGTAATGCGATGACTCAAAGAAGTTTTGATAGCAATCACCACACACTTCTTGAGATCGTTTTTGGTGTATAGAGTAGGGCTATTGTTGACGTTGATAACCCAATGAACTTTGCTGAGGTGCAAAGTAAAACCGAGAGCCGCACCGATAACACCAATACCAGCCATTTTTTTTTTCTAACATGCAATAAGTCAAAGACATTTGATGGGAATTCTGCCAAATTTGCTCTGAACATTCCTGGTGCATAGAGGAGGAATCTTATTTTGTTCTCTCTATTACAGTTACTGTAGCACCACCATTACCCAAGACTGCATTTCAAAATACAGTCAGTCAAAATGTTTTAATGGGAATCACCTCAACTTTGTTGGGAAAAACTTGGATTATAAAAGAATCATATTGTTCTGGTGACACCAAGAGTGTTCCTGTAGCATCACATTTAGACCAAACTTAACGAAATCAAAAAATGCAACAAGTCAAACTGTTTATTTGGGAATCAAGGAAAATTTGCTGGAAGCGTTCCTGGAGCATCCATCTATTTTCCAATGACTCCAGTGGTTGATCATAATAAAATCAAAATAAAATTTTGGGCATGATCCAGAGTAACTCATATCAGTATTTACCCCATTTTACAGAAAGCATTATTCGCTGGCAACAAAATAAGACTAGCTTGATCGTTACTATATTGTCAGTAGAAAAGACTGTTTGTTTGAACCCTTTGAATAGTAGGTTTTTCGGAAGGTGTTTCTCCAAAATTAAAAATTTTCACAGTTCCAAAGCAATGTGGTTGAATAGTGCAATTTCTGGAACATTTAATTTCAGTATTCTAGACCTCAATGGATCCAAATTGGCAGTAATGATGGTTAAATCCGTTCTCAAAATTCCGTTCAGTACTCTAGAAAGGGTAATTAATCATTTTCGTAACTCTTGAGTTACGCCTACAAAGGGAAGTGAGCCAGCTAAATCAGATGACCACAAATACACCCATGTTAGCACAATTTGCTCCTAAAATGGATGTGCGCGAACTGAAATAATAGTTAAAACAGCCCTAGTACTATTTCGATGCCATTATTTATTTATTAAGTTAAGCCACCGTGTGGAATTTAATATTTGATTGAGAATACGTGCACTAGTAAAGGGATAAACCAAAATAAAAATAGCCATTTTTGGTTCTGCCCACAAAATTCCATCCCTCTCTCTCCCTCCCTCCCTGCCCCCCAGTCTTCCCCATCCAGGCCGTGTTTTGGGCGATGCACTGCTGTGTGCATTTATTCCACCTCGCCCCTCTGTGTTTGCAATCCAAAATGGCTGCAGGAGAGAACAACAGCAGACCTCCATGCCTCGGTTTCTCAAGTCCCGGGCCTCTAGGCAACAGTCAACCGAGCAACAGTGTTCAGTCTGCGGCTGCCACCAACGGGGGGTCAGGAGGACCGAACGGGGGGCCACAAAGTGCACCTCGGAGGACGAACCCGCAACCAGGGCCTGGTGGCGTCGAAGGCGCCGGTGCCGCAGTTGGGGTTCCGCCGACCGCGCAGAACTGTATCCCCCAAGCGACAGTTCAGAACGCCGTGGTCGCAGCGACGGCCGCAGGAGGGATGGCAACCTCGCCGTCTAACATGACGGGGACGGCGACATCGAATGCGTCCTCGGCAGCACCAGCAACACAGTCCCCGGCTTCCAGTGCGCCAGCGGCAGCAGCTGCTGTTTTGGTCTATCGGGAGCCCGTATATAATTGGCAAGCCACGAAAAGTACCGTCAAGGAGCGATTTGCGTTTCTTTTCAACAACGAGGTGCTGAGTGACGTGCACTTCTTGGTCGGAAAGGGAATGGGAGTCCAGCGCATTCCTGCACACAGGTAAAGGGCGACAGGACCGTGTGTTCGCTGTGTGGCTATCGCGTTCGCCAACTGCTCCGTTGACCAGATTGCATTGCTACAGGCGAAGCGAATTCCTTTCATCACTAATAAACTAAACCTTTTTTTTTTGTTTTTGCACGCAAGAACGCCACCCAATTGCATGGTTTATTTTAATGCATAAGGCTTACTCACTAAAGTGTCTTGATTGTGTCTGTCACGTGGTCAGAAATGTATGGTTCGACAGTCCGCCCTCTTACGTCAGATCAGATGGAAACTCATGTGAACTTGAGAGGGATTGTAAACATATTCGGATGAACTGTTGCCGGACTTCATCGTTTTCAAGAATAACTGGCTGCATCCGAAATCTCTTTCAGGCGCCTTTTTCCTTTCCTCATCACTTTCATTGACCCCGATAGAACACGTAATGTATACAGATGATGTTACGAGTGGATGTGTCTTAAAAGCTCGGGGACGAGCGAAGTAAACATGGCGTTTGTTGCGGGCTGAGGGAAAGTTGCAGAGGGATGTGGAAGTTTACGAGCGACTTGTTTTCGGAACTGGATAACCTCTCTTTGAACTCGTCATAATCTCGACGGCGATAGCGGACGGGATCAGGCCAGCAGGTGTTAGTGACAGAAAGCAACGGTCAAGTCGGACGTTTTACGGCAGACTTCAAAAAAATTTGCTGGAAGTCATTGAAATATTTACATTGGTTAGTTCAGTGTTCCCAGACTTGGTCCTGGCGGACCACTGTATCTGCTGGTTTTTTGTTCCAACCAGTTGCAGTTGTAGCATTTCGGCCTAAACAAGCTGTTAATATGTACATCTTGTGCAGTCCATTTTTAAGAAGTTTGTTTAAACATGTATGCCATGCTGAGTAAAAACCCTCTTAACATATGTGTTATTACCCTCTGCCCGACTTCAGGCCGAAGGATATTATCATCAGTTCGTCGTCTGTCTGTCCGTCTGTCTGTCCGTGTGTGCACCTTCAGGCCGAGGGTGTTCTCATGCGGGCGTTTCTGGTTTTTCTGTATTGTAAGGCTGGGATTTTCTACATTATTTAACAGCTTGTTAAAATCCTGCACTTGCAACTGAACACGCAGGGCCGCCAGGATGGCAGTCGGGAGCCGCTGCGTTAGATCTTTACCTGACCGGTCATCTTTGTTCCTCGTGGCACGTAACTCCTTCACAAGGTGTTTCTGCCCTACCCTCTCGGCCACTTTCACCCACACCGCTGCGTTAGATCCATCTGCGGGCAAGAAGCTCGCAGACGACGTCCGTGTGCAGCTGTATGGCGGAATAAATTGCATATGCCTTCATTATCTTCAACCACACTTCATTTGTTTTACAAGTTAATCAGGCATCTTATTCACGTGCGAATCGATTGCTATTGGTGATTTAACAAATAATACCTTTCCTGGTTGCCTACAACAGTCTGTGGACTGCTTTATATGTGGAGGTATCGGGTCTGATATTCCGCAGAAATTCAAAGGAAGTAACCCTTTGTGCGTACTCCCAATGTTTGTGCCTGTCTCTTCACCTCCTGAAAAGCTGGCATTTGTCCGCTTCTGGGTCCATTGCTCCTGCCCAATGAGAAACATGAATGGGGTTTTTGAAAGTTGGCAGTATAAGGTCCATGAGTAAAATGTACTAGTCAGCATTTGACAGGGATATTGAATGTTTTGTGTATCGCTGCTATTGTAGCACTTTCAGCTGAAACGAATGCCCTATATTTGTATCATAAACGATTACATCATGCTCTGACAGGCATTGAAAGGGAAAGAAATGGAGATTGGGTGAGAAAAAGGCCTTTTGGCTATTTTTGATGGAATCGTGAAGTTCTCTTATCCAGCTTTCAGCATCAATTAAAGTTAAGTTGTTTGGTATCCCGGTATATTAATGACACACTAACGATGATTCCCGCTCTTTATGAGCCGGGGAATCTCGTTGAGGCAGACGCTGCCACTCCTCCTCTAGGGGCATCATGAACTCGTCCAAAGCCCGGGGTTGCACAGCTTTTTGGAGCGTGCAGTTTCTGCCCATGTCCTGCTCATGCTCAGTTGGATTGAGGTTGGGCGAGCGCACAGGCCATTCCATTCTCAATTTTGTCCTGCCCCTGGTAATCTGCCACTACCCTAACCCCATGTGGCCGAGCATTTGTATCCATCAGAATAAACTGTGGGCTAACTGCACCAGCAAGTAGTCACACAATACGAGGCAGGATCTCATCCCTGCAATGAGCTGCAGTCTGCATTCCCTGCCTACGGACATGGAGAGGTGTTCCTCCAGCCATGGATATGCCAACCCAGAGCATCACTGAGGCCCCACCATATCTGTCATGTTCAACCACCTGTTGCCTCTGGAAGGCTTTTCCAACACGTGTCCATGTCCTTGCTCTTTGGTCAGCGTGCTTCAAACAGAAAAGAGACTCGTCAGTGAAAAGCACTGATCTCCAGTCATCCGGGGTTCAGCTGACCTGATCTGTGGCCCACTGCACACGCTGTTCTGCCTGACGTTGCGTCAAAGGGACCCACAGAACTGGTCATGAAGACGATAATGCACAGTCTGTGTAGAAACATGCACACCAGAGGCATTCTGCCAATCATTTCGAAGCTGCGTTGCAGTTTCCTTCGAATGACGTCTTGCCTGAATCGCCAGAAACCGATCATCAGCAGGCCCAGTTGCCGTTAGCTGACCCCCCCCCCCCCATCGACTGGGGTACACCTCCAGTATTTTGATAGTGGTTCCACAAGCAGGATATCACGATCTGTGAAATATTTATAGTAGATGCGTCTTGATTAGCAAGTTGTTAACTCATCTCCATGACATTAGCTTTTCGCAGAAATATAAAGACGCTCAAACAGCATCTTTTGGGATGCCTTTGCATCCATCCTTGCATCAAATCAAAAAAAAAAAAAGAAAAGAAAATCAAATAAAACCGGCTGTTAGCTGTGATTGTCGTAAATGCAAACACCCTCTGGTACACCTTAATCAAGGAATAGTCTTGCTCTTTACAGGATTCAGATACACTCTGTGTTTTAAAGGCTAACATACATTACTTTCTTGCCCTCATGCCCTCAGGTTTGTGCTGGCAGTTGGTAGCGCTGTGTTTGACGCCATGTTCAATGGGGGCATGGCCACGACCTCTACGGAGATCGAGTTGCCCGATGTTGAGCCTGCTGCCTTCCTCGCATTGCTAAAGTAAGACCCCAGACATATCACCGGGCTCTCTATCTGTATCTTTAGCGGATATTTTAAACAGCGTAACTTCAGTTATGTCTTATAAGTGCTGTATAATGCCTCCAAGAGGTTATAGCTGAGCCACACTGCAGTGCTTTGTCTGTCAGTCTGTATTTTCAAAGTCTGATCGTAGAGTCGCCTGACTTGCAGGTTCCTCTACTCGGACGAGGTGCAGATCGGGCCGGAAACGGTGATGACCACCTTGTACACGGCGAAAAAGTATGCGGTTCCAGCGCTGGAGGCTCACTGTGTGGAGTTCCTGAAGAAGAACCTGCGGGCGGATAACGCCTTCATGCTGCTCACACAGGTGTGTTTATGGTGCGGCAGATTGGGGAGCTTGAGATGTGAGGAGAGGAACACGGTCCATGCAAGTACGGGAACACGCGCTTCAAGCTACGCGAGACTGATGTTGCATGTTAGCTATGAAATAGGTATGAAACTTGTGCGTGAGCTGCAGTCTGAGCGTTGCAGCTGGCAGCAGACGTATCATAAAATGAGAGAGTTGACCCCTTTTGTTTGGGTTTACGTTTCAGTACTGTGTTAATGGAAACGCTAAAGGACTCGTTTGTTACCTTCACCCAAGTACAAGCACCCACTTTGAGTCTCTTCGCTGTTCAATGACTGGTTTGTGCGGCATTTACGTTTGCCTACTTGTGTGGATCATGTTCTACCCTTACGGTTTTTGGCTCGCTTGGTCTAACGGACCAAAGGGAGGTTATGGGATCTGACGGCGGTGTCGGCGTCTGTGTTAACTTTGATCCCTTCAGCAGTTTGATCCCCTGCCAATGTGAAATTTGGTGGGGAGGCACATGGATGTACAGAGAGATTTTTCGACGCGTCAGACCTTCATATCAAACGTGGCTATCAGTCGGCCATATTTAAAATTGCTCTATATCATGCTGGAGAGCATTTGAAAGCAGCTAGAATGCTCAATATTTTTAAACGCATCCTTTTGAGGACTTAAAAATAGAAGGCCTAACTCTAATTTTCTACAATACTACTCCCTTGAGCAACACACTTAAGCTCAGTAGCCAGCTGGTTAATTCTTCAGTATCTTTTTTCTCTTTGTTTTTGATCTATATAACATTTTTTTTATTTTTTATATAATGCTGGGTACAATGATCTGGTGCCTGGGGCGTTGATATTTCAATGGAGCTGCAGTTTGAAAAGAGCGCTGAGCTGCAAAAAATTCCATGATGAAATATCAAACCATAATACTGAATATTGCTTGAAATTTTTTGTTTCATTTTTCCTACAAAAAAGTGCCGGATCAAAGCATAAATAAAAATGCTTCCACTTGTGAGCTTGCGTAACACTAAAGCCTGAAATAAACCAAGTCGGCTACAGTGCCCATGGCACTATTATTGAGTTTCTGATGAGATTGGCGGTAGGATGTTCATGACGTTCTGAGGCGTCAGTTGGGGAACTCAATTTTGCAATTTGGAATAATCTAGCTAATAATAATAATAATGCAGTAATACTGCAGCATAGTGCGTACCAGCCAATTAACTGCATTTTTCTGTTTGTCACAGAAATCCACGAACTTTAGAAGCAATTCCATCCGTCAACAAATTCTTTGTCCCTAGTGTTGTGTATGACACGTTAAACATAAAACATAAGGTCTTGTATTTATAAGATATAATGTACTAAGCCCATAAATGAGCCAACAGTCGTTCAGGAAAGGGAGTAAGCGCTCTTGAACCCAGAGTAAGGACAGCAAATTTAGACTGAATTTTGCTCCGTTCGGCTTGTGGTTTTCTGTCACTGCCGTATGGGTCAGCCAGGTTAATTCTCTCATTCCCATGCAGATTGACTGGGTGATGGGGGAACCTGAGAAATTAGCAAGCGCCTCATTTATCCTCCACAGCGGTGAAATGGCGAAGTGGCTCGGTCCCAGATATTTAACAGACCCTGTAACAGTGGTCGTGCCTGTTATTGCAGTGCAGTTAGGCGTGTGTGTGACTTTCGGGTGTGCTACTTTGTGATTGTTTCATGCAATTGTGTGGCTTCATTTTTTTAAAAAAGGTGTGCATCCCTTACACGCGCGTGTGGCTAACTGGGTGGTTGGCGCATGTCTGTCTTTCAGGCGCGTCTGTTTGACGAGCCGCAGCTGGCCAGTCTCTGCCTGGAGAACATCGATAAGAACACCGGGGATGCCCTGGCGGCCGAGGGCTTCACCGACATCGACCTAGGTATGACATCACAGCGCACGCCCACCACTCAAAACTGCTCACAGGCATGCACAAGCATCCGTGCACGAGCATCCATACTCACTCATGCATCCAGTGCTTTATGGAGCGACTGCAGGACCAGTCAAACAACTGCTATTCAATTATCTAATTCATATTTCAAATTAACATTCTCTGTAAGTTTCTTGCTGGGTTGTTGTGAATCTATTTGGGATGCTGCCGATTTATAGTTCACTGCCATTACTGGTAAATTGACCCTACAGTACTGGTTACGTTGCTGCTAGCAACACACAGGAATGGCGGCATCCTGGCAACAAAACTAAATTAAAGGAAAGTTTTCTTCCTTACAAGCGGTTTGGCACTTTTCAATATCATTGCTTGTGCATCATTAATATCACATAATTCTGTTTTTGTCTCGGTTCCCCTTTAAAGGGTGACTCCACTCTGGCCCTGCATACGTTTGCAGTTCTTTAGTTGCCCCGCGGTGTTCAAGTAGCACCACATCGCCGCGTATCTGTTTAGCTGCGCGTAATCAATGCCTACCAGCCTCCTACTAACATCTTAGGAACCACCGGGGATGCCCTGGCGGCCGAGGGCTTCACCGACATCGACCTAGGTATGACATCACAGCGCACGCCCACCACTCAAAACTGCTCACAGGCATGCACAAGCATCCGTGCACGAGCATCCATACTCACTCATGCATCCAGTGCTTTATGGAGCGACTGCAGGACCAGTCAAACAACTGCTATTCAATTATCTAATTCATATTTCAAATTAACATTCTCTGTAAGTTTCTTGCTGGGTTGTTGTGAATCTATCTGGGATGCTGCCGATTTATAGTTCACTGCCATTACTGGTAAATAGACCCTACAGTACTGGTTACGTTGCTGCTAGCAACACACAGGAATGGCGGCATCCTGGCAACAAAACTAAATTAAAGGAAAGTTTTCTTCCTTAAAAGCGGTTTGGCACTTTTCAATATCATTGCTTGTGCATCATTAATATCACATAATTCTGTTTTTGTCTCGGTTCCCCTTTAAAGGGTGACTCCACTCTGGCCCTGCATACGTTTGCAGTTCTTTAGTTGCCCCGCGGTGTTCAAGTAGCACCACATCGCCGCGTATCTGTTTAGCTGCGCGTTATCAATGCCTACCAGCCTCCTACTAACATCTTAGGAACCACCCTAATACCTCCTGACAATCACTTGGCTACCACTCAATGCACCAGTCCTACAAGTTGGACCTTAACAACCATGTAGTCCCTCCATAGCAACCAAAGGGTAATACCTGAACAGCCACCCATTTGCTTATTAGACCTTTGCAACCAGCTTGTAAAATGTGGTAAACACCTACTGGTAGAGAGAAGTAACAGCTTTGTTTTAAGTAAGAGCAGCATCAGCTGCAGTGAATTGGGGGTCACATGGAAGCAATTATGATCCCCCCCCCCCCCCCCCCCCCACTTTCCTCAGACACACTGGTGGCCGTGCTGGAGCGCGACACACTGGGGGTGCGGGAGGTGCGGCTGTTTGGGGCTGCAGTGCGGTGGGCGGAGTCCGAAGCCCAGCGCCAGCAGCTGCAGCCAACCCCGGAGAATAAGAGGCGGGTCCTGGGAAAGGCGCTACTCCTCATTCGCTTCCCTCTGATGACCATCGAGGAGTTCGCTGCTGGTTGGTTCGGCGTCTCCCCACAGTTGCACCGAATCGCACTGCCCCTCTGGTGTAGTGAGGGTTCACTGTATTCAGTTCACAGCCATTAATTCAGGCCATTTGGTTCCATCCATCCCCTCAGGAACCATTAGCCAGATGTCATCCACTTCAAGCACTACTGATGTTACTGCTGAAGCCCTCTATTAGTTGCATCAGGTGTGCATCACCCTGCATTTATACCAGAAGTCACTTGAGACACCAAAGCGGCTGGATTACATTTATTGCCTTAGGACGCTGGCGAAGCTGCCGCGGTAACGAGCAACAGGATGCGCTCACCTAGAGCATCGATTTGAAACTGAGCTCAGCACACCTTTGTGCAAAAATGTGATTCGCTAAAATGACAGCCAGTTGCAGAGAGAGAGAATACCAACTTGTTGTTTGCCTCGCCACCCGAGTGCCCGGCCATCAAGCAATGGCAGGCAACGAGTCACGAGTGACCAGAGCGACAGGCGTGAGTTTAACACTTACAGTGTGAATACATAAGTTAGAACATGAAGAGTGTGTGGATCTGGCTAATGGATGCAGAGGAGAGGGTGAGTGACCACCTGAATTGGCAGTTCATCAGGACAGTAATTAAAATAGTTTTTGCATGTGTTTGGAGCTTGTGTGTGTGTGTGTCTGTCTGTGTGTGTGTGTCTGTCTGTGTGTGTGTGTGTGTGTGTGTGTGTGTCTGCTTGTTTTTTGTCTGTTTGCCTGTACTTGTTTGCAGATCTATTTGTGTTTCTGTGCTTGTTTTTGCATATGTCGGCCTGTCTGTTTACTTGATTTTTTTTAAACGTGAATGCGCTCTTGTACGTCTTTCCGCAGGCCCAGCTCAGTCGGGAATCCTGACAGACCGCGAGGTGGTGAGTTTGTTCCTGCATTTCACGGTAAATCCGAAGCCCCGGGTCGAGTTTATTGACCGGCCCCGCTGCTGTCTGAGGGGGAAGGAGTGCAGCGTCACGCGCTTCGGCCAGGTGGAGAGCCGCTGGGGCTACAGTGGGACCAGCGACCGCATTCGGTAAGGCCCCCTGCTGGTGATGAAATAAACTGCGACTCAGAAACTGCGCCCCCACTGGTCATAATGCGTACTGCAACAAAAAAACCTTCAACACACCAACTGGTAATGAAATGTACGGCAACGCAAAACTTCAGAACCCCTGGCGGTGATCCAATGTACTGCAGCTCTAAAAAAAACTATAGCAAATGAGAAAATACGAGTCTTGAAGGGATAGTTCACTTATTTTTGAAGTGGGGTTGTATGAGCTACAAATTGCTACTACTTACATTAGATGCAGTAGAAAGCTCTCTGATCTCCTCCAGGTAGCTGCACCAGGGCATAGTACTGGGTGAAAATTTTGGCGATACACTGTTGTGAACGGAAACACAGAAACGGCATATTTTTGCGGCCTAAAAGAAGTCCTACCTGAAAATAATACAACATTTTAATTGCATGCCATATTTAAAAAAATTACAGCACTTTAGCTGCTCAGAAAAAAGCACAGTTGCTCTTGAACTAACCAACTGACGTATTCCTGCGCGAGGTGCATCGTAGTTCACTGCGCGCTGTAGCGGTCAGCTGTTTGAGTCACAGTAAAGCTGCTTGCACAAACGTGTATTCACGTCTTCGCATTGACTTTGAATGTAATCTGTGTGCGAAAAATTTGTTTTGCGTCCAGTGTGCAAGCGGCTTAACTGCGGTTGCGAGATCGTTTAACTTGCGCAAATAGTTCAAAAATGGTCCGTGTGTGTCACTTTCTTGGACGTGAAAGCAAAGCTGTATCCTGGCGCACTTACAGCTTCCACTGCATTCCTCTGCGGAATATTGGACTTGTAGCTGTGGCTAGTTGCATCAACACTGATATTGATACCCCACCGGTATCTGTCAAAGAGCTCCGTGTTTGCAGTATTCCTTTTTCCAAAGAAGATTACGTTAGGCTACATTCAGGGAAATCTCAATGGTGCACGCTGAAGAGCACTGCTGTACCCAAGCATCAGGTAAGGGCGAGACACCTGTGAAAAAGTCTAATGTAACATTTCAGCATAAATTGATATCGCATAGGGTTTATGAGGCCACATACTGGGTGCATCTCCAAGCCTAGGCTGCATCCTTTGAAGGCAGCATTTTTAGGGGTCGTCATTTAATTCCATCCGCTTAATTGGCATCACGTCATTTCATCTCCGTTTAAAAGCTTTGGTTTAAGCGAGTCGTCACTGGTTTCCCTAACCTTAGCTGTAAAACTAACCCCCAACCCTAAACCTAGCTCTACACCTAACCCTAAATTTAACCTTATCCCTTAGCCTAAGTGTCAGTTTCGAAGATGGAAGTAAGTGAGGACCCCTAAAAATGCTGCCTTCGAAGAATGGAGCCTACGCTTTAAGATGCACCCATTGTGTATCTGCTGTGCTGTTTATTATAGGGATATATATTTTTTTTTTGTAATTTGAGACGTGATTCTATGCCATTCAAATGCTGTCTCTGCGGTAAACCACTCAGTCTGACCCAAACAGCTGATCGCTTCAGTGCGCAATGAATTACAATGCGCCTCGCGGAGGAATACAGCTGGTTAGTTCAAGAGCTACTTTGTTTTTTTTCTGAGCAGCAAAAGTGCCGTAATTTTTTTTTTTTTTTTTTTTTTTTTTTTTTAAATAAAGCATGCAATTGAAATGGTGTATTATTTTCAGGTAGAACCTCTTTGAGGCTGTGAGAATACACCATCTCTGTTCCCATTCACAACAGTGTATCGCCTAAAATTCCAACCAGCTCTATGCCCTGATGCAGCTATCTGGAGGAGATCAGAGAGCTTTCTACTGCATCTAATGTAAGTAGTGGCAATTTGTAGCTCATACAACCCCACTTCAAAAAAGTGAACTATCCTTTTAATTTGAAGCAATATGGCTCTGTCTGGGATGTGCAGGGGCGGAAAAAAAAAGTTAGGGCTTCACAATGTGGAAGACATTTTCATTGGAAATTGTCCAATAATGTCTAACTGGAGAGCAGCCATGAGATTGCCAAAACATTGAACACGCACACGATATGGTACAATGTAGGACGTGGTTTTGTATCAACATGTCAATCTGTTGGAAGAGAAATGTTGAAAAATTGGTTGAATGATTGCTATAATGGTACTTCAGAATAACTTTAGCATGTTTGCTTTGCAATAACACTAATTACAGTGCCCTTAATGGCATATTGCATCAGCCTGCACCAAACGCAGCACAGCAGGCGGTTCTCCACCATATCTAGAACAGGCCAGAGTGATTGCAGGCTTTCCTTCCAGCCAAGCAGTTACCTGTCTGATTCTATCAATCAAGGTCTCTTGCGCATATATTATGGGATTTAATTACTAGAATCAGGTGTGTAACTGCTTGAAATTAAGGCTTGCACTCACACCGGCTGTCTTGGGATAAGGTTGAGAACCTCCGCTATGCTATCTGTTGCTGGTATTCAAACGCACTGCAGTGGCCCCTAGTGGTGATTAAAAGTTTTGCAGTGCCTCACACAACAATACATACACTGGTTGTCAGGCTGGGATATAAAATGCCTCTTACTGTCAAACTTGCTTACTGCTGTGTTACTGAGTGGCCTTAATGACACCATGCAATGCTGTTACTCCTGGACAATTTGGCACAGTGAAGACAAGATGGTGACTCAAGGGGTCTGAACAATTTTTAATCACTTGTAGGCTGTGTTCTGCCATAAGTAATGGTTAGCTGATCCTTTTCCCAATCCCCTCTGGATCTCTCTTAGGTTTTTGGTGAATCGCAGGATATTCGTGGTGGGGTTCGGGCTCTACGGGTCGATACACGGTCCCACGGACTACCAGGTCAACATACAGGTGTGTATTTGCGATGGCAGGTGAGTGTGTCAGAGAGAGAGACTAATTTCCGATGAGGTTTGGGGTCAGACTGAGAGGGAAGAATGTTGAGTGTGGGGTGGAAGATGGGGAGTTCCTGAAAGAGGGTGGGATATGGGAAGAGAGGGGTGTGGGAGAGGGGGATTAAACGGTGGGGTGCGAAAGAGATGGACGGCTACATTCTGCTTCTTTTACTGCTCTACATCTTGCGCCTCCTGCAGCAGTGACTGCTAACTTTGCCTTATCTGCTGTTAAATCACACAGGTGCTAACACCAAAGCCTATAGAGTCTTGCCTTCTCCATTGACTTCAGATACGCTTGTACAGTGCTAACTCCTAACCTTGCCTTATCTGCAGATAATCCACGCAGATGGTAGCGTAGGGCTATGGTAGTCTGTGATGCAGTGCTAACTGCTAACCTTTCCTCATCCACAGATAATCCACACAGACAGTAACACGGTCCTGGGGCAAAATGACACGGGCTTCAGCTGCGACGGCTCAGCCAACACCTTCAGAGTCATGTTCAAGGAGCCGGTGGAAATCCTGCCCAACGTCAACTACACAGCCTGCGCTACACTAAAGGTACTGCGGCCCTGCTACTGCCTATTCTACGGTCACAATGCTGAGGGGTAAATGTTGGGAAGCATTTCATGAAGAACGTAGGCCCCCCTCTATTGTCACCAGACTAAAGGCTGAACTCCTGGTCGCATCTCATTCACCTACACCTGCTACCAACACCTTATTGGAGTCTAAAAGCCCAGTGACATCACATGGTCTGCTCTTTTTTTAGCATCACCATGCTATAAGCTGCAATGCCCAGTTGTATAAAATTACCTTCATCTAAGCCCACAACCTTCACCATTGCTAAAGTTCGAATGCCCACTCGCATAACATTTGTCTATCAATTCTTCCATTGTGATGCTAGGGGCTAGATACATTGCGTTACGTTATTCCTCACCCGCTAACATTGCCTTGCTAGAGTTTGAAGGCCCATTTGCAATAAAATTGCGTACACGCCATCATTGCTTTGCTAAAGGCTAAGTGCTCAGTCATGTTAAATTTATCTACATCCACTCCCATTGCTATGCATTAGGATAAATACCTACTTGCATTACATCACATGATTTTCGGCGAATACCATCAACACGTTGAAGGAGAATACCATCTACCATCACTAGATCGCGGGCTAAATGCCGAATTACGTGACAATGGCCCCCACGATGACCACGAAGCGTTTTAGAGCAGGTACACACATGCTTATTTATCAGTTGAGCTTTAAGTTTGAACATTTTAAATTCCTGGATCTGGCTGGTTGTTCTGAGCTGCTGGTTTATGCCTCTCTTCTCTCTCCTGTTTCCCCCTCAGGGTCCGGACTCTCACTACGGAACCAAGGGCATGCGCAAAGTCACTCACGAGTCGGCCGCAACGGGAACAAAAACCTGCTTCACCTTCTGCTACGCGGCGGGGAACAACAACGGCACGTCAGTGGAGGACGGACAGATCCCAGAGGTCATCTTCTACACATGAACTCTGACCTCTGACCTTCAACCTCTGGGCGGGGTTGGTGGGTGGGCTGGGGATGGGGAGCTGCTTCCTGTTGACCGTCTCAGAAACACGGCGGCCGCTAAGGGAAGGTGGTCGGCGTGATGGTGGGGTGGGAACGGGAAGGGTCATCGAAATGCAACAACTGGCGATTGGAAGGTCGTCCTACGTATGGTTAGGACTACCAGACTGATGGTCACAAACGCACTGTGATAAGGGCCAACTGCCCAAACAGTGACTCAATTGAGTCGAGAGACGTGCTCTGTCATTGTAGTACTCAAGGCTACCAGTTCACCGGAGCATTGGGATGTTAAGTTGCGAGGTTTCAAATGGTTTTTATTTTTTTTTTCATCTAGTGGGCATCCCAGTCAACAGTCATTTGTCCTGCTCAGTCTCTCAAATCCCTTTGTACTTTACACTTTTATGCTCAAGGGACGACAGTCTTACTTTTTATGCAGCGCTTGCCTGTGAACTGTGAGGGCGTGCCATAACGTGAAGGTGGATCAAATTTAACTGCTTCTGTCCTCTAACTAATGCATGGGTTCTCAGGTGGCCAAAAAATGAATTTCTTGATCATTCTATCATTGCCTGTAATTGGTGGAAGCTAGCCTCCCGGTGTGTGTCTGTATACTGATGGGGCTGATAGGGACTAATTTGATTTGAAACTCTTAACAAGAATGTGGTTAATTAACATACTACATGTATGCTTCATCTGAAGCTGTCTTCATTTTTTTAGTTAATACTGTCGGGGGGAAAATACGTTGGCGTTTCAAAGAGAACTTTGATTCGGAAAACAATTTTCGGAAATGGCATTTTCATGTCTGTCTGTGACAAACTTAGAAAATGCGCATCCAAGGTGCAATACATATTTGCACCACTAGGGGCCACAGTGTCGTAACAAACTTGCACAGATGGCGTCTTGAGTTCTGAGCGACATTGTTTGCAATTGCTTCGGGGTCCCTGTTCTATGGTTTTGGTTTGTCTGTTCTGTTCCTCACTTCCTTGCTGGGTAATGTGTAATTATGCCTCAGACACGGTGGATCCGAGGTGTTCTGTTTTTCAATGGTCTGTATGCCCGTACGTCTGTCTGTTGCACTGTCCATCAAAAATATTTTCTCTACGCTATATATACTGAAGGAATCGAAGGATAGCATGGTGACTCCCCACAGAGAGGCTGAAAAGGTTTGGTTTTTGAGATCATAGGGTCAAAGGTCAAGGTCAGAAGGGCAGTTGTATGTGGGGGCCTAAGATCAACCTTTTGGGCACATGAGGCTGCGGAGGCGGAGCAATCCTAGCATTGCGTTGAGTTGTACCTTATTTGACTCCACAATTCGCTTAAGTCGTGCATTTATCTAATGTGAACCTGCTGCGGAATTCTAAAAAAAAAATCTTATCAGCTGAGTCATTTGTTCTGCTGTTTTTGAATGAAAGTTTTAGGGAATAGTGTCAAAAATAAACTGCTGCTGGGTAGTGATTTCGATGTAGGGCCAAAACCCAGGGAACATAACCTTTGTAGCCATGGCAATGGAGTTTGGCACATTTGCGAGGCGAATCACTTTTCCCCTGCAAAGGGCTTGCGCACTGTCCTATGTGTTGGTCTCTTACATTGACTCCGTTTGTCCCACAGTCCTGAGGAGGGCCAGTCAAGTTGGATGGGCGAATATCACTTTCCTACATTTTACCTAGCCTGACCTCCCTCCATTTAAGTCAATAGCATTTTGATCCACCTTTGCCAACTGTTGCCTGTTCTTCAAAGTGGATGCCCAGGCTACAATACCTTCAGCTGATGTCATTTAAAAAGATTAGGTTTGGCCTGATCCATGAGCAACCGGGATGCATCTCCAGTGAAAAGTATTGAAAATAGACCCAACTAAGTGCTTGCAAACATGCCTAGTAGAATTGCTGTATCATTAGTTGTTGGAACTTAAATCAGCAAGCTTATGGGGAAGGGGGAACAAAATGAACTGTGCGCAGGTGCTTATACATTAAAAGCCCATGGTGGATGACCCGCAGGAAACCCACAGCACCGGTAGGAATGGAGACCGATGTCGGTGCTCCCAGATGATAGCCCTCGCCCCAGCAATCTTTATTACTGGTCTGTGGGTCAGAGGACCTGCCGGTTTTTGTTTGTTGTAATATTGACAACAGTTCTGATCCAGGAAATAAAGCGGAATCGAGTGTAGGAAGGTCTAGGTCATTTCAAACAAAGTTCAGTTTCACTTTTAATTTGCTGGGCCCTTGATTAATTGCCTAATTTATCAATAAAGAGCCGTAATTTCAAAAAGCCTGAAGGCCTTAAAAATCACTGTTATAACCTGTTAACTGAGTGGGCCCTTTCCTGTTCAGACCTCTCAAGCTGCATTTCAAATTGCAGTACAGTGTTTGAGCACTTCTGGGAATATTCCCTTTATTAAACGGCAAGTTACATTTAAAAGTTTTGACTATTGAATCTTCATTAACTCTCAACATTCCCTGAGGGGAGAAAACATACTCTGCAGGATTTCTTTCTGCACTTTTTATTTACAGGCAAATACATCTGTTCCCCATTTTCAACTGCACGTACAGTAAGCTATATGGTCACTCTGAACTGTCCAGAGCTGGGGGATCTTGTGCTTTTCTATGGATGGGGGAAACGGGTGGGAGATGATATCGCACAGTTTTCCTAGACAGACTGGCAATTCTGTCCCTGTTATCCTGTCTTGCCCAGGTTTTTTCCTTTTTTTTTTTTTCTTCTTCTATACCTTGTTTTTACAGTGTGGGTGTTGAATGTGAATTCAGAAGACTCATTATCCTGTTTGTCTGTTTTCATAATTTGAATTTGGACATTGTCAAATTTCCAATCAATATTCTAGTTCAGAGATGCTGTTTGAGCTGCAACCCCAATTCCAAAATATTTGTGACAAAGTGTAAATTGTGAATAAAATCAAAACGCAATGACTTTCAAATCACACCAGCCAGTATTTTATTCACAATAGAACAGAGATAACAGCACATTTAAAAAAAAATGTATCCAAAAAATCAGCTCATTTCAAATTTGATGGCTGCTACAGGTCTCAAAAAGTTGGGACAGGGGCCTGTTTACCATGGTGTAGCATCCCCTCTTCTTTTTAACACAGAGTGGAGGCGTCTGGGCATTGAGGAGACAAGTTTCCTGAGTTAAGCCACAAATTTGGTCCCACTCTTGTTTAATACAGGCTTCCAGCTGCTGGAGAGTGTTGGGTGTCCTTTGACGGACTTTTTGTATAATTATGCACCAAATGTTCTCAATCGGTGAAAGATCAGGATTGCAGGCAGGCCAGTTAAGCACACTGACTCTTCTACTATGAAGTCATGCTGTTGGAATAGCTGTAGTATGTGGTTTTGTATTGTCCTGAAATACACAAGGCCTTCCCTGGAATAGATGCCATCTGGAGGGGAACATATGTTGCCCTAAAACCTTTATATACCTTTCAGCATTCATGGTGCTTTTTAAAACATGCAAGTATCCCACACCATATGCACTAATGCATTCCCATACCATCAGAGATGCTGGCTTTTGAACTGAACACTGATTACAGGAGGGGTGGTCTTTCTTCTCTTTAGCCCGGAAGGCACAACGCCCATGATTTCCAAAAAGAATGTCAAATTTGGACTCGTCTGACCACAGGACACTTTGCCACTTTGCTACAGTCCATTTTAAATGAGGCTTGGCCCCTAGAACACGGCGGCGGTTCTGGATCATGCTCAACAATGGCTTCCTTTTTGCATGATATAGTTTTAGGTAGCATCTCTGGATGGCACGATGGACTGAGTTTACAGACAGTGGTTTCTTGGAAGTGTTCCTGGGCCCATTTAGTAATGTCAATGACAGAATCATGCCGATGAGTGATGCAGTGGCGTCTGAGGGCCCGAAGATCAGGGGCATCCAGTAAAGGTCTTCTGCCTTGTCTCTTACGCACAGGGATTTTTACAGTTTCTCTGAATCGTTTGATGTTATGCACTGTCGATGAGACCTTCAAAGCCTTTGCAATTTGATGTTGAGGAACATTGTTTTTAAAGTATTCCACAATTTTTTATTTTTACGCAAGCCTTCACAGGTTGGAGAGCCTCTGGCCATCTTTACTTCTGAAAGACTCGGCCTCTCTAAGACATCCCTTTTATAGCCAATCATGTTACACACCTGATGCCAGTTAATGTAATTACTTCCTAAATGTTCTTTCAGCTGATTCTCATATATTAATTGCTTTCTCAGCCCTTTTTTGCCTGTGTCCCAACTTTTTTGAGACCTGTTGCAGCCAGAAAATTTGAAATGAGCTCATTTTGTGGATAAAATTGTAAAATGTCTCAACATTTCAAATGTTGATGTGGGATTTTGAAGAGAGTTTGCTGTATTCCTCCGTACTTTTGTAAGTAGAAAAAATCAATGCAGGCACGTCTTAGTTGCAAAATGGATAGTTTAATAGAGTAGAGGAACTAGTGGGTCTGTTCCCCAGGTACAGATGAACAAGAACCAACAACTGAGGGAAAAAGTGTACACTTACAGCTGAAAGTTCAAAGGATGCAAAGGAACAAATGGTAATTTGCCTAGAGTGATAGGAGGGGGGGAGACAAACAAGGTGTGGGGAAATTGGGGTGATGAGGTTAACACACAGGGCTGAAGGGTGATGAGGTTAACACACAAAGGAAATGATCAAGGAATTATATACAAGAAGCAATGGGGCCAGAGAAGGTTGTGTGTTGGCCCTCCACGATGTGTAAAACTTCCGAGGGCCTATCTGCTATTGGCACCCATGTTTTCCTACAGTTGAAACTGTTTATTGTAAATAACACTGGCTTGTGATCTGCATGTCATTGCATTTTGATTTTATTCACAATTTACACTTTGTCCCAACTATTTCGGAATTGGGGGTTGTACTTATAGTATTAGGCTATAGTGCTTATAGTACTGTAGTAGATTAGCAGTACATCAGTGGTGAAACTCTAATACGCTGATGACAATTTTCTGTGCCACCTCAGAGGATGATCAACAAGCAATTCTAAACGCCTTGATTATGCTTATCAGAGACTTGGCCTTTCTATAAATGTGAAAAAGGCAGATTCTTTTCCAAGCAGTTCCAGATCAAACTCCTACCTGTCCATCCCTTAAGATCGAAGAGACTGTCCTACACAATTTGCAGAGTCTCTAACTTGGGCAGTATCCTCTCATCCAAGGCAGATATTGATGCTGAGATCCAACATCGTCTTCAAGCCGCCAGCTACGCCTTCGGTCAGCTGCAGGCGAGAGTCTGTGAGGAGAGAGTCATGTGAACTGCCACCAAAATCCTAGTTCACAAGGATGCTGTTCTACTGGTGCTTCTATATGGCTCGTAGTCTTGGGCTGCCTATCGAGGGCACGTGAAAGCCCTTGAGAAATACCATCATCGCTGTCTCCGCCATATTCTGGGTGTGAACTGGAAGGACTGACGCACAAATTTCAGCATCCTAGAAGAGGCCAACTGCACCAGCATTGAAGGCATAGTGATGCAAAATCAACTTCGTCGGTTGGGGCATCTCCTATGAATTAACGACTCGCGCCTTCCTAAGCATCTCTTATTTGGCCAACTGGGCTCTGGAGCAAGATCAAGGGGAGGACAAAGGACGCGTTTTAAGGATAACATGAAAGAATCCCTAAAGTTGTGTGGTATTCGCGTTGACAACTGGGAGGATGCCGCTAGCAGCAGACCTGGCTGGCGAAAGGCCGTTTATGAGGGTGTGTCCCATTTTGAGATGGAAAGGCGAACCAAGGCCCAGGAGAAGTGGTTGCCATGCAAGGAAAGGGAACAGGCACCTTTACCGCTCCCTGCCGCTCATAAATTTTACATTTGTGGAAGGCTATGTGCCTCCAGCATTGGACTGTTCAGTCACCTGCGGGTGCATAAATCTTGAACATCACTTGGTGGGCAATCTCACCCGTTATCGAGTGATCCCTGATGATGAGTACTCGGCTTGTTGTTCCTATTTTTCTGGCTGGTCTTGGTCCTCATGACCTCCCTTACTGCTTTTATATTATTGCTGTAGAATTTTCCCTCAGTTTTGTCTATATATCAAAAGTTTATGCTCCCAATTTTTACTTGATCTGTATTCGAACCGTATAGGAAAGTTATCTGTTTAAATGTAGTGTCATTCACTGAATTAGATGGCCACTCTTTATTTTGAAACACTTTGCATGCTTAGTTGGGGTAATAATGGCCCCACAGATGTAATTAAACACTACATCAACCAGAAATATGATCAGCAGGGTCCACAAATGAAGTCCAATCAATGCAGTCTATATAACCCTCATAGTTCAACAGTTGGACTTACAACCCAGAGCTAAACCGTTTTAGACAAGACCTTCCTTTTCAACGGGATATTATATGTTGGTATTTGGTGGACTAAATCATAGTCCAAGGAGCCAAGCAGGGAGAGAGCTACAGGCTTCCACGCTCATTTAGCCCTTTCACCCCCACCAGTGCCCAGTTTTCACTGCTATTTCCTTAGATGGTCTAACTAAATTTCTGGCTCGCTGTCGATCCTTATTCCTGATTGTAAAAAGAAACATAACTAAAACAATGCCATATGGCACTATTGGGATACAATTCCAGTCACGCAAAAGTGCCATTTGGCATTACTGGGAGTGAAAGGATTAAAAGAAAGAAGATTGCTAAATTCTTGAACGAGTCAAGAGTTGAATCTGCGATTACAATGGTAGGACATAATGATACGGCAGTATTGCAGAGAGACAGCAGGTGGCGCCTCTGCACCAGCATGGATGGCGTCGACAGAAGTGACTCAAAACGTTGGGTGAAACTTCAACCAGCGTGCATTTACAGGTCTACTGACCTACCAAAGAAAACTACCAAGCTGTAACAAAAGTTCGTCGGATGTCTACCTTTTTCAAAGAACCAGCAACTCACAATTGAAAACTCATTTGGTTCGTCTCCGGGTTTGTTACAGGCCGTGCGATTATTATTAATAATAATATTATTATTATTATTATTATTATTATTTTTTTATTATTATTATTTTTTTTAGTTTAGTTCTGGTGAATGTGTGTCAACTTCAAAGTGTTGTGGTTCGAAGTTTGGCGGGAAAGTGACATGTTTTCGATTTTGTGTTGCTGGTTATTTGAAAAAAGGAAGCCATCTGACAAACGCTTGTTACAGCCTGGCCATTTTCTTCAGTAGGCCATTACAGATTTTGATTCCTGCGGTGTGTCTGTGTTCTACTGATGTCTTTTGTTGGCAGGGCCGCAACAGAGGGACCAGCCTGTGAAACGTGAATGTCCGTGGCCGGATCGCGATTAGCTCATTGCTGACATATAATTCGAATTACCACCGCAGTGTCTAGAGATACAGCAGTTTTATGGATGCGGCAGTCGATTTGAAGGGATTAGGATTAGGGATTCTGGTTAGGGTCAGGGTTTGAAATTGGGACTGCCGTACCTCTCTACATTGAAATTCAATGGAAAACTGCCGTACCCGTAGCAACTGCCAATTACCACTGAGGCGCTAAAGGGAGTTATCACGATTGCGATAATATTAACGGTCCAGCCATATGACAGGTTTTTTACCTAGTCTTATTGGATTATTATCATCTGAGATAGGAACATGCGCTCCGTTTCATTTTCACATTTAAATACAAATAGCTCATATCTCTTATTAGTTCCATTCAGGGAAGGGAATGAAGCTTATCATTGATGACTGATAAGATTAGAACTGTTTATTGGGGAAGAGCATATAATGATGAATTGATGCAAGCCGAAGATGACTAATTTGTCTGACCTCAGCATTGCTTGGAGCGGGCACACCCTGTTCACGCCTCGTGTTTTCCAGGGTATGAGGTTACATTTATGGATTACAATATTCTCAGTTAAACTAGCTCGTAATTATGTTGCAGCCACCCTGAAGTAAGTCTCAAAATAAGAATTCAAGAAGGCTAAAACTAAAACTCGGAATTTTGAGGAGTAAATGGTGTACTTATGTGCTAAGTTTAGTGTAGCAGTATAGTTGTAGTCCTGGTGTTAATTTAGCAATGTTATGGTTCTAGTGATAGGGTAGCAGTGTTACGTCAGAGCATCTGACAGGCTGAGTTGCAGCACCTGGACCCCAGGTCAACAAATAAAGCAGCGGTTATGGCAATTGTAATAATTATCACTTCACGGGTTATTGGAAAAAAAACTGAGGCGCTGGCCATTCTGTCTCCAGACTGGCAGTCACCAGCATATGACTCTTGGTCTGTGTTTATGAGCTTGTGTGTGTTGTTGGAGAAAGTGTTTGCGTATATAAGTTTGCACACGCGCGTTCGAGAGGTTTTGTGCAAGCATGCATAAGCGCGTATGAGCCCAAGTGTTTGTGTGTGTGAGTATGTCCATTTGACATCACCTGAATGTGTTTGGACTGTGTAGACAACCAGACCACCCAGAGGAAACCCTCATGAACTCAAGAACAACGTACAAACTGAACACAAATGCACTGCAAACCTGAAGCCTCCATATTGTTATGCAGCACTGCTACCCATTTACACCACTGTATCGCCCCCCACTACATACATGTCAAATTTAAACATAAACAGTGCCATAAATGCAGTGTGCTTCCATCTGATATTGCAGAGAAATGCCCATGCAATTGGAGGAGTACTATTTTTTGGTATATGATGAAGTGACAAATACCACTTTAAGCAGAATGTAATTATGTCCCATTACAAAAGGACTTGAAATGTTGTTGATTTTTTTTTAATGTCGAAGTCATAGGGATACAATTTTTTAATAGTATAGTACCCTAAGTGGCCAAATTTCAGAAAATCTGCATGCCTAGTATTCCTAATACGAATACGAAGTTTGGCATCATTCCAACAAAGGTCTGTTGAAATATTACTCACTTCCTTGTTTTGCTGTCTTATATTTTTTCCTCTAGCTAAATTTGTTGTTTGAGTTTTGGTCAGAATTCTTTGATGATACATATCAAATCTAGTGGTGATAAGATCACCAACCTAGAACAAGGTCTGTTTTTTGATGTAGGTTTATTGAATTAATTTGAAATGGCAGAAAATACAATATGGCAGAGACTAATGGCAATGGGTGCGTTCAGATCGAAAGGTCCTATGGATTCAGGCAGAAAAAAGATCACAACCTCAGGACAAACAGATTAGAAGTTAAAATCAAAAATGTACCCTGAAATTTGGCCTGTTGACAGTGCTGTAGGGATGGGTAGATTGGGCCAAAAGTTGACATTTTGATGCCTTGGACTGTCCTCTATCAATATGCAAAATTTTATCAAACAGTTAGTAAGTGCCTTGCACCTTCTCTAGCATATGCCAGCATTCATTGTCAAAGAGGCGGGAATACATTTAATCCATCACAGAACCTACTCACTCAATTGTCTCACACACTTCTGCTTGGTAGGGAGAATGTCCAAGCCGATTTGAAAAAGGAAAAAAAAAAAGTTGGGATGCTGTGTAATAATGAAATTAAAACAATGCAATGATTTTCAAATCATCTGAACTTTATTTGAAAATAAACAGACTATTTATCAGATTTTGAAACTGAGATATTGCTTTCTGGAAAATATGTGCTCATTTTGGATTTGATGGCAGCATCACATTTTCAAAAAAGTTGGCACCGGGGTCTATTTATCAATGTGCTGCATCACGTCTTCAATTTACTCTCTGTAAGCGTTTGGGAACTAAGGAGACCAACTGCTGTGGTTTTGAAAAAATGTTTTCACAATTTAGCTGTATGTAGGATTTCAGCTATTCAATACTTGGCTGCCTCCTTTGTCATATTTTTTTGTTTCATAATGTGCCAAATATTGTCAGTGGGTGACAGGTCTGGACTGCTGGCTGACCACTTTAGCACCCTGGCTCTTTTACGACTGAGCCATGTTGTTGTCGTACGTGCAGAGTATGATGATTGGCATGGTGTTGCTGAAATGAGTGAGGTCTTCCCTTAAAAATGCATCTGGATGGCAGTAAATGTTTCACCAAAACCTGTATATATCATGGATGTGCAAGGCACCCAGGCCATGTGTACTAATGCACCCCCATACATGCATGGATGCTGGCTTTTGAATTGTTTGCTGATGATAAGCTGCATGACCCTTCTCCTTATTAGCTCGGAGAATGTGGCTTCCATGATTTCCAAAAAGAATTTTGTATTTTGCTTAGTCAAACCACTGGGCAGTTTTCCACTTTGCCTCAGTACATTTTAAATGAGCCCAGGCCCAGAGAAGAGGGCAGTGTTTCTGGATCTTGTTTACTGTATATATGGGTTTAATCCCTTCATGGCAGAGTTTTAACTTGCATTTGGGAATGCAGTGTTCACTGACAATGGTTTGCAGAAGTTCTCCTGAGTCCATGCAGTGACTCTTACTGCAGAATCCAGTCTGTTTTTAATGGAGTGCTGCCTAAGGAACTGAATATTACAGCTATTTAAAATTGAATTTGGCATTGTCCCATGTGTACAGAGGTTTTTGTGGATTTCCTATCTTCTCATGATATTATGTCCCATAGAGGAGACAATCTTCAAATTCTTTGTAATTTTAAGTTGAAAATGTCATTCTTAAATTGCTGAACTATTTCCCCATGCAGTATTTCACAGCATGGTTGAGTCCTCACCATATTTACTGATGAAAGATTTTTTTGTACACAATCATGTTACCGATCTGTTGATATATAAACTAATTAGGTGTGATATGTTCTACTAGTGCTCTTTTTTTAGCATCATGCAACTTTTCCAGTCTTCTATTGTCCCATTCCAACTTTTTGAAAACATGTTGTCATCATATTAAAAATTAACAGATGTTTTTCAAAAAACAAAATTTATCAGGCTAAACATCTGATATATTTATTTGAAAATAGTACAGATATGACTTTCTAATGATTTGAAAGTCATTGCATTCTGTTTTTATTTCCATTTCACACAGCATCCCAACTTTTTTGGAAATGGGGCTGTAGAACACTGAAGATAGTTTCAACCCCACACCTTACTCTGAGGCAACAGAGCTTCCCACTCATTTGCATCTCAGCATGTAATACATCACATACTTCTATCATAGTGGTGATGTAGATTAACTGACTGTAAAGCAGTGGTGTTGAGTCAGTGTGATAACTATCAAATGAAGTATAACCTTTACCCTCATACTTCTGATTCCTGCACAAGCAGCCCTCACACCCATGTCTCCTGATTAGATAAAATAGATTCTGATCCTGTCCCCGATGTGACATCTATTTTGGCAATCTCAAGCCTTAGGGCAAAGGTTCCACATCATTTTGGCTGTTATCCCAATGAATCAATGCCATCCAGTATAATTAAAACTAATTTTCAGCACCACTGAAGTACATGTATATATTATTTGTTAGGGTGTGATAGGGGTGCAGAATCCAGTGAATCTGCCTTATAGCTCATTGAAATGCTGTGATTGGAGGGCATCCTTGTTGGAGATTAGGGTGGGGTCGACAAGACAGACAGCAGGATGGGAAATGTATGCAATACTCAAGGAAGCAGGAATTCCAGAATCAACGCCCTGTTAAAGGGAAACTTCATGCTACATGCTAACATTGTGATGACAATGAATAGTAGTAAATGGACTAAGGCTGAAAAAAAGCTAATTAGCACCTCGCGCATTTGCTTCTATTCATTTCATCACAATGTTAGCATGTAGCATGGAGTGTCCCTTTCATGCCCACTCTGATTGATAGCCTTATCTGTATGCCCTGAGATAGTGGGAGGAATACCTGGACAAAACCAACATGGGAAGGGGGTGTGGGGTGGGGTGAGAAAGCTCCACACAGGGACGCTGGGGTCTGAACCCAGAACCTTCCAGCTGTGTGGTGACAGTGTCATGCACTGTGATCCACGTCATAAAATTAGGCCGATATGGGTTTAGATCACCATTAGATAACAGACCAAGAAGAGTTGGCACATACAGCACACAGAGACAACATTATTTTAATGGCCTACATGCTTATCAGCTTTGCACTATAGATCTGTGTGTTGCCATTGACTGTGATCCAGGGTTCCCAGATAACTGATTGTACGGCATCGTTTGCCGTATTGGTCTTGTGAGTGACTTTGGTCTGCAGCTTATGCAAATGAACAGGTAACTGGATGGCTATTGTTTTGAAAAGCAAGCTGAAAAAAATTGTGTCAAAAGTCAACATTTCACTAAAAGTATCAAAACAAAACAAAAAGCCAAAAAAAAAAACATTACCTTTGAGCTCTTGTCTTTTAACCATTTCTTAAATGGGCCGATCCAACAACTACAACAAATGCTTCCCCATCACCTCATTGGCACAACCGTCCCTGTCCGTCAAAGATGTTGCCTGGCGAGAGCCAATGGCGTGGCAGCCTTTGGACGAGGCTCAGAGTGCTGTGTTGAAATTTTAAACTTTGTTCCCACTGATCGAAAGCAGGTGAACAGACACACAAACGTCTCCAGGACTGCAACAACTGAAGAAGGAAAGGAAAGGATTGAGCAGCATTTTTGGATGATACGCGCGACTTTTCCCACCGCCCCACTGGAGGAGGAAAGGATGGCCCAACTCTGTAGCAAGGTAACACCAGAAAAGTGTGCACCTGAGGGGCTCCTTCCATATGAATGAGGTAGTTTTGCTCTCTAGAGCAGGGGTAGGGGACCCTACTTCTAAGGAGCCGTAGCCTCACAAATTTCAGAGGTTTTTCTGCTCTAACACACTTAATTGAATCAACTGTTAGCTTGTCAAGGGGCTTGGTAATGAGACCAGTGCTTGATAATAAAGCAATCAGGTGTGTTTGCGTAGAGAGACATCTAAAACAGCCAGGACTACAGCTCTCCTGGAGCAGAGTTCCCCACCCCTGCGCTAGTACTCAACTGGCTAGCCTGAAGTCCATAGCTAGCTACAATCACCTCCTCAGGCTACACTGCTCCCCCCTTGCGAATTTTGCAGCCACTATTGAGTAGCTTCACTTGATAAATTACTGCAGCCTCAGGTGTTTAGAACGCTATCTGCTCGGGTTGTTTTATCGATTCATTTTGCTCCACGGGGTCCGAGTATTGTCTTTGTGGCCACCTCTGGGGCTCAGATTTTTCCTGTGCTCAAAGGGGGTTTTCAGCTCTTTCGTTGCGGCTAAATGGGTTTTGTTGTACGGCTGTAAGAGCAACTGCTAAATGAAAGGAATGTAAAGTATTGATTGCACAGCGGGTGAGTTGATAATCTTCCGAATTACATTTTGGTCCGAAGTCCACAGAAGAAATTTTTCTGCACGGATTTGAGGTGAAAGGTTAACTCCAGGGCATTGTGCTATTATCAATCTGCAATTTTCCAGAGAGACAAAGTTTTATTGATGAAAGAGGAGAGGCACTTATGAGCGTGGGCAATGTTTTGCAGACGTTTTTGAAAGTTTTAACAGTTCGCTTAACTTTGAGGTGTTCTCAAATAGAGACCAGGTGGTGATTCAGAGCAAAGACATCTCACAAGTCTTTGTATAATTTTATACAATAACACAATCTTGAGTCAGCTTTAATTGAGAAGCATACAGTGGCATTTGATGAATAGATGATGGTTTCAAAAGTAAATGGAAGAGCCTAGCACTAAAAGTACTGACGTCAAATTTTCACACACCGTGTGGTAAGGATGAGAAAATGTATTTTATTGATACCGAAGTTGATTTTCTCACATTCCTCAGAATGGACATTTTTGTGACTTAATTACTTTCAGCACCGGGGTCTTCAATTTAAAACATCTGAAAAATCTTTCTGAGGCACATGCACAGAAACACAAAATGTATCTCTGCCCTTGGGGGCTCTCTAAACATCTCACATGTCAAATTTTCTGATTGAAAGTAAAACGTTTCCTTCGAGTTACATAATTGCCACAGTGATAACACTCTGCCATAAACCAAGGAACCCAAGGACAGAATGTAATGTTTTTTTGAAGAAATAACACACTATGACCCCTGGTTGGCTTACCCTGTTATGATGGTGTTTTGGTGTGGATAGGCCTGGATTGTTATAATCAAATTCATACAGCACCATTACCAAGAGTTCTTGCTGGGCGAAGGACAATTATCTCTATTTTAATATATAAAATATATTAAAATAGAGATAAGCGGTAAGCGCAAATGCTCAGTTTCAAATGAAATTTCCAGCTGTCTATCCTAAGAAAAATACCTCGTGTTTAAAAAAAACTGCAGGTTTATCTCCTAAATATCTACAAAAATTTCTGCTGCCAAAGGCAATTGCAACAACATCAAAATGACCTCATAGATATGGCGAAATGGCTTGAACTAATCATAACGTGATAGTCAACTGTAATTCCGAAACAACATGGCATATGATCTCCAAATTTGCAGGGGATGATGTACTCATAAAACAAAATCACTACAATCATTTTGGTATTATTATGACCTATTATGAAGTCATTATGACATCATGTTTTGATTTTATCCCATAGTGCACCAGCTCCGAGAGGTCATAAAATACACAAAATTGTATTTATGTTCTGTGAAAATGGTTTTTCAGAATGTTTTTCTTAGAAGTTCAGGTTAGAAAGAAATGAAAGTAAAGTTATAAAGGATTACAGGTTTGCCTAAGCAGAACTTGCTCTGTTCTTATCGTCAACTTCTTCGTCTTTAGTAAATTAGAAAATAAAAGGAATCAATGAAATTTGAGGGAAAATGTACCTGAGTCAAAGATATAGTCCGCTATCTTGGATTTTGGTCCTTTAAATTCAATGACGTCATCAAGTTAGCATAAATTAATTCTACTTAACCCTATAATGCCCAGACAAACATCATTACAGGATAAATATGACCCAGTGATATTTTTGAAGTGTTGAAGGGTGGTATTCAGATCCACTGTTATTTTTATTTTTTTTTTTGGTCTAGTGACCTTGCCAGGTGAACAGAACTTCTAATTCCAGGAGTATCATATCTGATACAGCCAAAAATCAGCACACCTCCAGAACTCAACACTCTAAATTTCAAATTATTTATATGGTCTGTACTATCTATAGCTATCCCTTAACATGTATAAGATTATGTTTTTGTGTAATATTTACCTCGGAATGCCGAACTTCACTGTCAAAGTCCAAGGAAATTCATGAATTCCCATTCACATGGGAGCTACAACCTTGAAGTTAGTGACTAGGGGAGAGACTCCTGTAATATCACTTCTTTTTTCCAAGTGGCAGCACTGTGTATCAGATGTGATACCGTGAGCAGTAGTGGTTGTGTTGCACCTTACCAGGTGGGCATGGTCCTTCAAATTTGATGTATCATATATGATGCAGGGGGCATTATAGGATTAACAAAGCTGACATAATTTAATGTTAGAAATTGCAAATATAATGGAATAAGTACATGTCAAAGAGAAAATCTGGAAACTACATTGATGAAACCGATATCAGCGATTTTTTTGTCAGACATACCTGTTAGAAAACCATTGCCATGGAAGCAGCAAGGATGGTTGACTTGACTTATTGGTATAAATTTGTTCCCAGGCAAGTTTTAGGAAAAGTCACCAAACTTGGTGAATGGCTCAAGCCATTCAGAAATTAAACAACGTAAAAATTGCTGCAGACATAAAAAGCCCCCCCCCCCCCAGTCTAGATAGGGTTAAGGGCCTATATTTGAATGTAGTTAATAAAGAAGGGACAAAGTCAGAAAAAACTTGCCAGAAATAAGTTATAATACTTCCTGAACATGAGGTTTTTGTGTGTAAAAAGATCTTGAGCTCGCTAGAGGTCTCAGTAAGTCAGGCTTGAGCTGTCGTTGAGACAAAGTCATTTTGTGGTAAGAAGCAATAGCTGACATCATGGATACTTTCCTGTATCCATTGTGGAGGTCTCAGCATTGAATGACCTCTGTTGTTTGATCCCAATGGAAGATGGGAAAAATAGCATGAGAAATTAAGTTTAAATTCATTACTTAATTTTTTTTGATGACTATTTGAGATGTTTTCTGTATGAGATACAACAATATCATTTAGCTTCATTGGGAATAATGCAGGATTAATCGGTGTATTCCATTTTGATATTTCAAACAAAGTGTTTTGTGCATTTCCAGAAAATTATCAGTCTCTACCATTTGTTTTTCTGTGCTTATAATGTGGATCATATGAATAAAATGACACATAAAATATTGAATGAATCACATAATGTTGGGGTGTCGAACTCCAAGTCTGAAGTGCGTTTCCCAGAAGCGTAGTTGCTAACAAAGCTGGCAACTAACATAATTCGTCCATTCGAAGTCTGTGGTTCCAACTATGTAAGTTAGCATCTGTGCTTTTCGGGAAATGCAACCCTGGATGGCTACAGTGTCACCTGATTTTCAGAGTCCATTTGAATGAGAGATGAATTTATTTAAAATCACTGATTGGTTGAAAAATCCACACATCTTGTTCTCGAGGCCTAAAATGGCCGCCAAATGAAAGGGAGGCATAAATATCTGAAAACGTCGCAGACATCCAGGAGTTTCAGACCCCTGCATTTAAGCACGAATTAAACGATTGACAATGCAAGAGCACATCAATCTTTTTTGTATAGCAATTGACATACAGTATACATTCAAATACATTTGTATTTCATGAAAAAATATATTGAAATGGCATAGAATAACACAAAGGTAACGGGCGGGAATTCTGATGCTCTAGATCACAATTCTGAAAATACAAACAGGATTACGATCTCTCTCAGATACAATTTCAATGTAAACCAACGAAAGAACGAGTATATTGCTGTGCTGGAAATGATAAATACACTGTCACACAGAGTTTTAAAATAAATTGGAAAGGTACCAATCGAGCATTCAGCATCAAAGCCAAAAAGTTTTTTTTTTTTTTTTTTTTTTTTCATTTTAAGCACCACAGGTGTTGGAATCCTTCTGCTTATTAGGAGTGATGTTTTCTGTTGTTGACATTTTTGTTTTTTACTTTCCCTCATCTCCAAAAAGGATCGCTCAGAACTACAGAAAACTTGGCAGGCATGGCGCTTGACCTCAATGCCAAATTCGCCCACTAGTCGAATCAAGAAAATAAGAGCTTAATGGTTAAGCCGCTGCAGGCTGTGAAAAATCCGATTTATGAAAAGGAATTCAAATTGCTCATCTTCAAATGATCGAGTTTGCAGACTGTGAAAAAGTATTGGATTCCTGATTTCTTATTATTTTGCATATTTGTCACACTTAAATGTTTCAGATCATCAAGCAAATTTTAATATTTTACAAAGATAACCTAAGTAAATATAAATTGCAGTTTTTCAATGGTGATTTCATTTTTTGAAGGGAAAAAACTATCCAAACCTTCCTGGTCCTATGTGGAAAAAGTAATTGCTCCCTAAACCTAATAGCTGGTTGTGCCACCCTCGGTGACAACAA
The DNA here is from genome assembly GCA_029721435.1 of Gymnothorax reevesii. Taxonomy (NCBI): domain Eukaryota; kingdom Metazoa; phylum Chordata; class Actinopteri; order Anguilliformes; family Muraenidae; genus Gymnothorax; species Gymnothorax reevesii. Next base: position 128,120,046 of record CM056576.1, on the reverse strand, counting down.
TTGCAATCAAGCATTTGCGATTACTGGCAATGAGTCTTTCACATCGCTGTGGATGAATTTTGGCCCACTCTTCTTTGCAGATTTGTTTTAATTCAGCCACATTGGAGGGTTTTTGGGCATGAAAGGTCTGTTTAAGGTCATGCCACAGCATCTCAATCAGATTTAAGTCCAGACTTTGCTTTTTTAAGCCATTCAGAGGTGGACTTGCTGGTGTGTTTCAGATTATTGTCCTGCTGTGTAACCCAGTTGCGCTCGAGCTTGAGGTCACGGACTGATAGTCAGACATTCTCCTTCAGGATTTCTGGTAGAGAGCAGAATTCATGGTTCCATCAATTACGGCAAGTCATCCATGTCCTGAAGCAGCAACGCAGCCCCAGACTATCACCACCTCATTTGACTGTTGGTTTGATGTTCTTTTTATGAAATGCTGCGTTAGTTTAAGCCAGATGTAACAGGACGCACGTCTTCCAAAAAGTTCAACTTTTGTCTCGTCAGTCCACGGAATATTTTCCAAAAAGTCTTGAGGATCATCAAGATGTTTTTTCGCAAATGTGAGATGAGCCTTTGTGTTCTTTTTGGTCAGAGGTGGTTTTCACCTTGGATCTTATTGTTGAATCATGAACACTGATTTTAACTGAGGCAAGTGAGGCCTGCACTTCTTTCCATGTTGTTCTGGGTTCTTTTGTGACCTCCTGGATGAGTCATCGATGCGCTCTTGGAGTAATTTTGCTAGCTAGGTAGCCAACTAGCTTGCGAGCGAGTAAGACTGCACGCAAACTGTTGCCTTATTTTGTCGGCGTAATCATGAAGAAGTCTTGACCCAGTGCGAGGTACTTTGCTGGTGAATATACACCTGGTGTTAACCAATCAAAATGCAGACTTCGCTGGAATGAATGGTAGAATCACAGTCAACCTGTTAAAGCAAAAAGGAGGTCCTCACATCAAAAAAAGCTCCAATGCAAAAATTATTTATTAGCGTATAAATGCTAATACACTAATAGATTTTTTTTGCATTGGAGCTCTTTTTGGAGCGCAAACCTCCTTTTTTGCTTTTACAGGATTTCTTTTTTGGTCCAACACCCTTGCTTAATGTGCTTTTCAAGATGTGTGTGCTGGCTTTTTTACTCTGAGTTAATCACCGTTAATTCATGATTTTACAAGGGGGGGGGGTCAACTTTTTCACATAGGGCCAGGTAGGTTTGGATAGCTTTTTCCCTTAATACATGAAATCAAAATTTAAAAACTGCAATTTTGTATTTACTTGGGTTATCTTTGTCTAATATTGAAAATTTGTTTGATGATATGAAATATTTAATTGTGACAAATATGCAGAGAAATAAGAAATCAGGAAGGGGGCAAATACTTTTTCACAGCACTGTATGTGCATGAATCTAATTACAGCTTGCAGCTATACAATTACGCCATTCGATTCTTTTATACTGAAACCTAATTGAAGTTAATGCAACCAAAGGGACAGGCTTGCACTTGATCCAAAGATAAGGTATGAGAAACACGTCAAGCAGCCGTTCAACCAATCGTCTAAAATGTGATCTTCAAATACTTTATCCAATACCCAAATAGCCTAGATTTGGGGCTCCCCCATGGTGAGGTCACTGAACATCTCATTGCGTCTTATTGCAATCTAGTTGAGTTGGAAGTTTGCTACAAGGCTCCCTCTTAAAAACCCTGGACAAGCTCATCCACCACCACCGAGTCGTGCCATTGATTTATTGTATTTATTCTCTCCCCTTGCTGTCTCCTGTGTTTGAGAGACAACCCCGCTATTGACTCTTCTAGATGAGGAAAATGTAATTCTCTTTTATTTCTTTTGCCCTTTAGGGATATGATGATCTTGAGTTCTTGGACGTGCTCCTCGATCGCAACGATGTAATCCTGCACTGTGAAGATTTGGGGTACCATGGCAACCCCAGCTGGCCAATCAAGGATCATGCCGTGAGTTCCAATGGTCCTGTCCTCCTCTGTGGTTTTTATTGACTGGATAACTAACTGATTGAATATCACAATTCATACTTCCCTCAAGAGTAAATCCAAAATGGAATCTCCCTCTGTGTGTGTGTGTGTGTGTGTGTGTAAGTTCATGCCAGCATCTTAGTGTGTATATAGAAGCGTTCAAAAGCGAGTATACCGTGTAATCTGTGTATAACACTGATGGCTGCACAGCTGAAATAAGAAGATAGAAAAACAATCCCTTTTTACTAATAAGTGGTCTTAACCTGTTTTCAAACATTTTAATTGATAAATTTTCCTTTTGCTGCCCAAGAAATGGACCTCCCTACATGAATGGTAACTTGAAGACAAAGAAACAAGGCTTAATGCAACACAAATTTCGATAAACCTTACAGTGTCTAAATGTGTGCTTTCCATGTAAACAGAAACTAACTGGGCAAAAAAAAAAAAAAAATAGCAGTACGTCCATAAGAAGGTTGTTGCAATAGGCCCGTCAGGCAAATTTTGCTGATTATACTATACGATATTGAAAGAACAGCGTAACACAGTGCAAACTGCCTGCAACACGGGAGTTGCATGTCTGCCATATTGGATTTTCGCTCGCGCAAGGTATTGTGGAGCCAGTGGTCCTGTCAGTGCCCTGTCCGCAGCTCCAGAGCCTCAGGATGCCGGGTTACACGTGCTCTGTGCCTCGAGAATTGGGCTTTTAGAATTTTCCAAAGGGAAAGAAATGGCTGATTAAACATAGGACGGGCTGGAAAGAAGGGCGAGTACAGCAAGTTCGCTGTACTATTTTGCCATTAAACCAGTTTTTTTTTCCCCAACTTAAAAGATGCAATATTCAGCGGTTTGTCAGTTGTCACGTTGATGTACAAGAGAGCGACAGAAGAATACGGCCTGCATAGCATAACTATAACAATAACTGTACGGTTATATTATGATCCATGAAGTATTTCTCGCTTACCTATTGGAAGCTTTATTATAACCTAGCTGGCTTCCCGTTACGTTTGCTAGCAATAATGAATGACAGTCACAACAATAAGTTAGTCAGCTGGGCAATGTAACCTTAGATTTGCATGCTGGCCGCATTCTTCAGTTGCTCCGCGGCAAGGTTCGAGGATGAGTTCATGGAGTGCAGTGGCGTGCCGTCAGATGTGAGGAAGGCCTTTAGTAACATTATCCTTACCCGCATAATTGCTCTTAAACTGTTTGTTAATAAGGCAAACTTGATCACAATCAAACAATTAGCTGAACAACCATCACAAATGCATGACACGTTATGATAAAGAAATGCTAATGACAAAGCGATTGCCTATTGGCTATTGCCTATTAGCCTATAATTAATGTGACTCCGCAAGGATGACAATCTGCAAAAAATCAGAAACATTCCCAGACTTAATTATTTTTGCCATCACTCAGCTGTGCATTGTACCTAAAGATGCACTTTAGCTGTCACATTCTGACCAGAGACCGAATTCGCATGGATTATTGCTCAATGAGCCTAGCAAACTAATTTACGCAAATCTGTGCTACAGAAGCGGAGAAATTATAAAGACCTATTCATATTTTTCCATAGCTACAGTTCTGTAACAGATGTTGCCTGCAATGACACTATTGAAGCTCCTGAGAGTTTGGTTCTAATTGAGTCAGTTTCCGAAAAACACCTACATTCTGCAGTCTCCACATTACACCACTGGTCTGGACCACTGTGAATCCCGATATGCATTGCGCGGAGCTTCTTCTGGCTATGCGCAGTGAGACAGGCAACTCCCGTATTCAAAATGGCAATACCCACCAATGATAAAAATGACCAGTTTGTTTATTCGACTGGAAATATTCGCTAAGCAATCAAAGTAACACCATAAATGCAATGTTCATTGTCCTGACGCTGAAAAATTGATAGCCCAGAAACGACAAAACAACAAGAACATTCTCAAAACATGGCTCAAAACATGAAATTACTGAAAATGAGAAAACACAGGATATGTAGTTTACAATGGACAAAAATGCATAACAATGCAATAAAAAAATTTTATCAGATGACCGATGAACCATTACACTGCATATCAGATCACAGTCTGTTACAACAGGTCACAAAAATAACATTCATGAAAGAAACTTGATCCAAGTGTGTGCAATGCTTATTCTGCTGCACAAACAGGCCTCGTTTACTGTGATCACAAACAACAGCAGCTTACGGGAAATGAAATGTTGTGCCTCTTGTTTCAGGACTGCCTGGCTCTCCAGCAGTTAAACCAAGCCAACTGTGGCCTAGTGCTGGGGATTTTGTCAATAAATGTCCTCAAAATTATTGTACAATTCATTATTGCAAATCATTCCTGAAATTTTCCGAAGACGGATACACATTCAGCTAGAACCTACAGCAAAATCACACTCTTTTTCGCGGTTTTTTTTTTCAAAAATGACAACTTTTTTTCCCCGACATAACATTTCGGCTATCAGCTCACTAGAGACGCTGCAGCACCCTTAACATCTCTACTTCCTGCGGCCTAGAATGCGCTCACACATAGCGGTCTGTGTCGCACCTGGGTTCACATGGTGTTATGGATTGAGATACTTTTCCAGTTCCCAATTCCTCCTCGCATGTTGAAACGAACAAGGCAACATCAGTTCACCACAGAAAAGTATTCGAATCCCAAACAAATATGCCAATGAGCCTGGTCTGGATTGTGCACGTATACAGCCAGGTCCTGAAATATTTGAGGTGACACAATAATCATCATTATGGCTCTGTTCACCATCACTCCAGAAATTAAGCAATCAAAATGTGCTTGAAGTGTCAACTGGAAGCTTTAATTTGATGGATTTGTCTAAAGTTTTGTATGAACTGTGCAGGAAGCAGGACCATTCTAATGCAAAGTGTCCTAGCAGAGCGTCATCAGTGAGGAAACCCAGCGTTTGGTGATGTCTGTGGCTTCCAGACTTCAGGTGGTCATTACTGCAAAGGATTTGCAACAGTTATGTAGGTTGGTCCAAATAATTTTGTGCTCATAGACTGGGCAGGATAATATAAAAATGACGGCAAAGAAATTAAAGTTGAAATTCTACCCTTCAAGCACATCTTGTGGATTAGCTTGAAACTGCTGCGGTAGGGAGTAGAGACAAATACAACCCCAATTCCGAAATAGTTGGGACAAAGTGTAAATTGTGAATAAAATCAAAACGCAATGACTCTCAAGTCACACCAGCCAGTATTTTATTCCCAATACAACAGAGATAACATACCAAATGTTGAAACTGAGAAATTTTACAATTTTATCCACAAAATGAGCTTCAAATTTGATGGCTGCTATAGGTCTCAAAGAAGTTGGGACAGGGGCCTGTTTACCATGGTGTAGCAGCCCTTCTTCTTTTTAACTCAGAGTGGAGGCGTCTGGGCATTGAGGAGACAAGTTTCTTGAGTTTAGCCATTGGAATTTGATTCCACTCTTGTTTAATACAGGCTATCAGCTGCTGGAGAGGTTTGGGTCTCCTTTGACAGACTTTTCGTTTAATTATGCACCAAATGTTCTCAATCGGTGAAAGATCAGGACTGCAGGCAGGCCAGTTCAGCACACGGACTCTTCTACTACGAAGTCATGCTGTTGTAATTGCTGCAGCATGTGTTTTGCATTGTCCTGCTGAAATACACAAGGCCTTCCCTGGAATAGAAGTCGTCTGGAGAGGAGCATATGTTGCTCTAAAGTCTTTATATACATTTCAGCATTCATGGTACTTTTTAAAACATGCAAGTGTCCCACACCATATGCACTAATGCATCCCCATACCATCAGAGATGCTGGCTTTTGAACTGAATGCTGATAACAGGAGGGGTGGTCTTTCTCCTCTTTAGCCCGGAGGACACCACGCCCATGATTTCTAACAAGAATGTCAAATTTCAACTCATCTGACCACAGGACACTTTACCACTTTGCTCCAGTCCATTTTAAATGAGCCTTGGCCCACAGAACAGGGTGGCGCTTCTGGATCTTGCTCAACAATGGCTTCCTTTTTGCATGTTAGAGTTTTAGGTGGCATCTGTGGATGGCACGGCGGGCTGTGTTTACAGACAGTGGTTTCTTGAAGTATTCCTGGGCCCATTTAGTAATATCAATGACAGAATCATGCCGGTGAGTGATGCAGCGGCATCTGAGGGCCTGAAGATCACGGGCATCCAGTAAAGGACTTCGGCCTTGTCCCTTACTCACAGATTTTTGCAGTTTCCCTGAATCTTTTGATGATGTTACGCGCTATTGATGATGAGACCTTCAAAGCCTTTGCAATTTGACATTGAGGAACATTGTTTTTAAAGTATTCCACAATTTTTTTACACAAGCCTTCACAGGTTGGAGAGCCTCTGGCCATCTTTACCTCTGAGAGACTCAGCCTGTCTATGACATCCCTTTTATAGCCAATCATGTTACACACCTGATGCCAGTTAACTTAATTACTTGCTAAATGTTCTTTCAGCTAATTCTCTTATATATTAATTGCTTTCTCAGCTCCTTTTTTTGCCTGTGTCCAAACTTTTTTGAGACCTCTTGCAGCCAGGAAGTTTGAAATAAGCTCATTTTGTGGATAAAAAATGTAAAATGTCTCAGTTTCAACATTTGAAATGTTATCTGTATTCTATTGTAAATAACCTACTGGCTCATGTGATCTGAAAGTCATTGCATTTTGATTTCACTCACAATTTACACTTTGTCCCAACTATTTTGGAATTGAGGGGTTGTAGATGAAAACTGTGTCACAGTCCAAAAACTGTGTGTTTGTATCTTGTGTCTATGACCTGCATGGGTATATTTAGGTGTGCGTGTCAGTATGACATAACATGTCATATTTGCTGTCAACCCCCCCACCCTCTCCCCACCCCCCGGTACTGCTGTGCTGGCGGTGGGCCCTGTGTGTGTGTGTGTGTGTGTGGCTAATTATCCCACCTCGTACAAGAATACTTGGATGGCATTGGTCGAAAGCAGTCACGTAGAAACCCTGTATATTCTCATATTGCATCTCCAAGCCCCATACACGGCATGCGAGTAGATTATCTCCCTTAGTGTCTCTGGAGCGGCCGAAATGGCATGCATGTGAAAGAAAAGGTCTTCGGTGGGATAAAGTGGTTACACAGTTTGTTAGAGGGCCAGTAAATGGCATATTATTATATATATATTGGCCCTCTAACAAACTGTGTCTGTGTAACTTATAGTATGCGCATATGTGTGTATGTGTGTGTGTGTGTGTTGGTGATAATGTTCATATAGCAGTTGTCCTATCAGGTCTTATCACCTCCCTCTCGAGAGCTTTGCACATGCCGAGTCGTGCGTGTCCAGCTCGTGTTACTGCACGAGTATTGCTGATATACCTGCATACTCACCGATGGTGCATATAACTCTGTGCGTCAGTCGCTCATGTCCAGCCCTCTCTGCAGGCGCTGAGCACTTCCAGTTCTGCTGATGACTTCCTGGACTCCCTCCTGTGCCTCACCGACCCCGTCTCGACCTCCCACTCACCCTTGTGGTCACCCTCGCCGAGCGACAGCGGGATCAGTGAGGACCCCCCGTCCGATCAGCTCGACAGCCCTCCGCCCCCCGAGAGCCCCTCCCTGGAACGCCAGTTCTTCCCCGCTCATCCGAGCCCGCCGCAAAATCACGCCGAACCCGACATCTCCATCGAGCTGGGTGAGGAACGCATCAACGGGACGGTACTCTGAGCCGCTGAACTCTGTGCTCCATAACATCGCTTTTATCATCGCAATAACTTATTCATGCGTGAAACAATAAGTATTTCAACTCTAGAGGAAAGCTGTCAGATTTATTTTATATTTATTTTATTAGGATGGACAGGTTTCCTGCTTTTAAAAAGCGAAAAAAGTTTTTATGAACCCTCCAGGGAGCCAAGAGAAATGAATTTAAATATTATTTATCTATTTTGACATGTCTGAACCATTCAGGAAGACAACTACACACGGCTTGGAAAACATTGGGAAACATTTATTCATTACCTCCACCAAGGAGGTTATGTTTTTACCAGCGTTGGTTTGTCTCGTCTGTCTGTTTGTGTAAAAGATAACATAAAAAGTAATGAACGGATATCTCTGAAATGTTGTGAGTGGGTCGCTATTACATCAGGGATGGACCCTGTAGATTTTGACCGCGATCGGTCAAACAATATGGCCGCCACGGCAACCATCTCGAAATCCTATGTTCCAGATACCTTATATTTCTTTTGGGCCATGTTCACTCAGCAAAACTTCGACTGCGTTGCCTTGGCGGGGGTTTGCACGCTCTTAGTGCCTCTAGTTGAGTTATTTTTGATGTTGTTTTTCGTGCATGATTTATGAAACAACAGTGCATTGTTCTTCACATTGTTAAGGTGACGTAAGTGAATTGCCTGGTCTGAGAAGGTTAGTTTACGGCCGTTAGGAGAGTTTTTTGGTAGGTGTTTCCGGTGAGTGATAGTCTTGTGTGTGTCTGCGGGCAGATGGCTGGGAGACAGGATTCTTCATGGAGGAAACAGCAGCCCCGCAGCCAGAGAGAGCGTCTCTCACGGTCAAAGACCTGCTGCTGTCCGGCAACACTGACTCTGTGAGTACAAGAGAGAGGGGGGGAGAGAGGGGGGGGAGGGAGAAGGGGGGGGAGAGAGAGGGAGGGAGAGAGGGAGGGAGGGAGAGAGAGAAAGAGGGGGGGGGAGGGAGAGAGAGAGAGAGAGAGAGAGAGACCTTTGACACCCCTTTAATTTAAACAGTAACAAGCAGCATATCCGAAACATTATTGAAACAGTACGGCAACATTACAAAAAAAAAACTGTACGGAAAAGAAAGACTTCTCAAACGACTGCTCAAAAATAAAGACATAAATAAATAAGTAGATTTAAGGTTGAACAGGAAGAAAGGGCTTCATAACCCGTAAGCCTTCCCATCCATCTCATGTCAGATGTACAGTAAGGCCGTCCAAACCGTGTGCACAAATAGCTCCCCCCACACACCAAACTGCCTCAAACCCAATCACATCATTTTTGAGCCTGGCGTGCGCATACTCTACACTGAGACGAGCTTCGACAAACCCCCTGAAAACCGACAGAGGGTCCGTTGGCCCACTCCCCCGAATCCTGTTTCGTCTGGTCACCCAAACCGCCAGCTTGGCTTCACCAAACAAGCAATTAGCCAAGCGGTACTTGTGTCTGTTTACAGAACTGTTCCCTGGCCCAAACACAAACAAAAGGTGAGTAAAAATAACCCCCATCCTCACACACAGAACCCTCAGAAAACCAAATAAACTACTCAGTCTATTGCAAAAAATAAAAAAATGGGCAAAAAAGGATTCATCCTGAGAGCAGAACGGACATGCCAAACTGGGTCAAAAAGGGCCAGATGCACCGCAGAGGCAATGGCCCCATGGACCAGCCTCCACTGCAGATCTCCACACCGCCTTGGTGAGGGCTGCTTATAAAACACCTTCCATCCAGCATTAGCAAACACCCCCTGCCACTTATTGTGTGTGACATCTCTCAAAGCTTGTAAATGGAGAGAGAGAGAGAGAGAGAGAGAGAGAGAGCGGGGGGTGGGGGGGATAAAGAGAGAGGGAGAGTGTGACAGTGGGAGAGTGAGAGCAAGAGAGAGAGACGCACTCAGAGAAGAGAGAGAGAGAGAAAGAGAAGATAAAGTGGGAAGGAGGGGATGTGTGAGAGAGGGAGGGACAAAAGAGAGAAATTCAGAGAAAAGAGAGGGAAAGAGCGAGAGAGAGAGAGAGGGGGGAGGAAGAAAATCTTGGAGGAGACAAGGAGACAGTTAAATGAAAAGGCCTATATAGGCAATTTATTTTGAAAACACTATTTTGTTAGTTTTCCCAATGTGAAATGCACTCTTTAATTTGAAAAAAAAAAAAAAAAAATCATCAAAGCGAGAACACCATCAAGGCTACAGATAATCCCATAATCCCAGTACATGCTCAGCATACAGGTCTGCATCTGTGGAGTGACTTTCACAGACATGACTGGCTTGACATTAAATCACATCACATTACAGAGCATTGCACTTCATGACATTACAGTATATTATATCACATTACAGACATTCAGCAGATGCTCCTCTCCATTGTGACTTACATTAACTGGAGCACAAAGCGCTGAATACCCCAGAGGGAAATCGCAATCGAAGTGCCAGAGATGTCCACATGCAGCTTAGACTCTGCTGTAAACCTGTAGAGCAAAACAAGTCAATAAAGTAATCCCAGAACAAGTAAAGCTACTTAATAACAGCTGCAGACCAAATGATTTTTCAACACACTCTACAGATGTGACAACAGGATAGCAAAGGCTTCACATTTTAACGCTGGATTAGCCCCCTTGTGTACTTGTGTAATGTATCCGTGTGACAATCAAGCAATGTATTTACTAAATGATGAAGACCAGTGTGGTGCATAAAATCCCCATTTGCAGTATTTTTTTTTCATAAAATAGTGAAAAATTATTTTTAAAAAAAGTGAAAAATGCAAAAGTATTCTAAGATGACGGTTGATTAACTTCAAGCATTTCAAAGTGTAAAGAAAAGTGTAAAAACATGTCTAACGGGCACTGAAACATTAAATATAAAAGATTTTCACAATATTTTAAAATGGCCTTACTTTCTTAAAGCCTAGCAGCCAAATTTATAGAAATTTGTGTAGTTTCATGTACATTTAAAGTTCAGAATCTTTGAAAAACATTCGGTTTTATGTCAAAATTGCTTCATAAATGTGTTGTGCTGTGAACAATAATGCTATCTAAATATACGGTGCATTGCTAATCATTCTAGAGATTTTTGCTGCTGATATGCTGATGTTAGTATTGCTGATGTGAGATATTTGATGTGTGGCACATAATCAATCAAAAAAATTGAATCGATCAATTTGTGGCCTGTCTGTTCAATTTCCTTCAGTTTTGGAGGATTTACCAATATCCTGACCCAAAAATAGCGTATACGAGGAGAAAATTATGGAAGTAAATGCATTGAGCAGATCATGCTTCAAAAATTGCATTTGAGATAACGTATCAAATATGTTGTCAAAAAAATAAATATTCAAACCAGGGCTTTGAACCGGTTCGCAGAACGGAAACGAAAACCAGAAACTTTTGCTATTTTGCTAGGAGCAAAAATGAAACCAGAAACTTTTGAATTTTTAATGTTCTGGAGCAGAATCATTTCTAAAAAATAACGGTAACCGGTTAATACCGTTATTTTTTTCGTTCTTGAAATGTTTTATGTTTGGGCTACAATGACCAATAGTCGTTCACTTCCTGTGTGTCGTCTCCTGGCATGCCCGGGCAGAGTAGGGAGAATTCAGCCTAATTAAGCCTAATGCTATGCCTAGCCTTTCAATTTTCTTCACTATATTGCAATAGTTCTCAACCATTAGCACAATCCAGGGGTAGAAAAGCGTAACACAGCAGCGGTCAGTCAGCTGTCACAAAGGCCCGCTGAAACCTCACCTTTCAATTCTTAATAACATAAACCTCTCGCAGTTTACTTCGCCCGATTAGCAACAGCTGCTCAGACTTATTGATCGAAGTCAATGGGAGACGTCAAATTTGTTCTCAATCGCACTTTTATACACTCCACCACAAAATTATGAGGCTTTTCCATCCGCATATAAATGAAGACTTAAAATATCAATACGTCCTTATACAAAAAATTCTGCGGACATGTAGCTCTTGAAAGGCCAAACATTTGTACTAGTGATTTTGCAAGGTTCATTAAGCAATAACCCAGGAGAATCCATGTTATATTCTGAATGTAGTCACAGCTAAAGAGCATTGTTAGGAACAATGTACAGCAGAGTAGCATTGTGAGAATCGCGAAAACGATTTCTGCGCATCATGGAAAGTTTTTTTTTTTTGCATTAATATTGCCAATTTGCCATCCTTACAATGCTTGATCAATTATATAAAGGAAAGCAAAACTGTTGCGTTCGCCAGTTTTTCAGTGATTATACTTTACTTAAACAAGGAACAAGACTGGATCTGTTTCCTGTGGCTTCTGCATCTCTTGAGCTTTTGTCAGGTGGTGTTTGGGCTCAGTCGCCCTAATTCAATATTTGACTGTGCCACTAGAAAATGTACCGAATGACCAGAAGAGCATGTGAAGTGCACTGATCGAGTCCTCACAAGGTCTGGCAATGTGTTAAATGATCTCAATGGCAGCTGTAGCCTGTCCTGTTTCTGTCATTTTCATATATTGAGCAATGTGAGAAGCAAAATGGGATCTGCTCTGTTGCTTGGCAGTAAATGACGTAGCAGACGTTTTTCTTGTCTTAATTCATCTATAATAGTTTAACAATGTGGCCATATAATTACTAAGTGATGCAGCTTGTATAAAGTATAGGCCAAGTGAATTGTAGTGTTTAGATAAAGGAAATAATAGCCAAATTGAAAGTGCAAATGTTAAACTTACCAATTGAAAGTTATATGGCTGACATGGAAAGATATTAACCAGTTCAGGAACAAAATTTTTTGGTTCTAACCGGTTCGAGAACGTAAATTTTGGGGTGGAACCCAAAAGCGGAATCGTTCAAATACTGTTTCTGTTCAGAACGAACCAATTGTGATAAAATTCTTCTTCAAAGCCCTGATTCAAATGATATTTCAGTCCCAGCAGGCATCTCAGCTGTCCTATCAGGAGCTGATTCTCAACGAGGACGAGAAGAAGCTGTTGGCCAAGGAGGGCGTGACTCTGCCTGGCCAGCTGCCCCTGACCAAGGTACACACCCCCTCAACCCACCCCACCCAACACTGCCGCACCCTAACAGTCCTCTGAGCCATCAAATGTGACACGAAAACATCCCTCAAATTCAAATTCACACAAGCATTAACCCCACTGACGCATTAACACTATGCACTTGACTGCCGAGGGAATAATGACTCATGCATGCTCGTGGAGCAGTGGCGGGCGGTGAGCTGAAAATTGAGCTGTAATAGAACATCCCTTTAAAATAATGATTGGTCTTGAGCAATTTTCAATCATTTATTTAAATTAACATTACAAGAGCTCACACAATAAATAAACTAATTCACAATCAGGTGAGGCTAGTTCTCCTTAAACGCGTTAGTCCAATGCGAAATTGTTTTTTATTTGTCATTCACTTGTGGATACTCGTTCATCTTCATTTTCTTTGTTGTATTTTTGACAGTCTTGAGGCGCAGGATAGATAGCCTGCACTGCACGAAGTGCTGAAACTGAATGCAGAATTGAACAAAACAGTTTTCTTTTGTAAAAAGAATAAAGAGTTTTTCTGCATTGAATTTACCGTTTAAAACTGTGTGTTTACCTGCCGCTAGATTATTCTAATCATTGGAAAATTTGTTAATAAAGGACAATGATTGAAAACTGGTCAAGTCTACTAGGTTGTTAAGAGGGATTTTTCTTTCTTCCTCTAATTTCAGTTGAGAAGAAGCCATCACAGTGGTGTAAAACAGGAAAAAATAGACTAAGTATTCAAAAGGCGATAATAGCCTGAGCAATACAAAATAGACTGATGTCTCTCAACAGAAGAAATGACGTGGCCAGAGGTCTTTGTCTGCTTTGTTTGATTTCCTCCATCTCATTCAAGTCTCTCTCTCTCTCTCTCTCTCTCTCTCTCTCTCTCTCTCTGGTGCATGCTGGGAGTGGAAGGTGGTGAGAGCGAGTGCAGGTTTCTATCATTCTGCGCTATTTTTCATTAGTCTCCTTTTTATTTTTTGGTGTTGAGTTGTTTAGGTTTAAAGTGGTTTGGTTTAGGAGCAGTGACAGCCAGTTATCCGGTAGTCATGTCGGCTCGCGGAGTTGGCGGTTTAGGGCTAGAGAAGCTCACACGCCGTCATGGTGTTAAACTCTGTCCGACTGTTAATTGTTCGGTGGAAGATTGCGGTTTAGCTGTCGGCGAAATTGTTGGATATGAGAGTGTAAAGTCGGCATTGAGAATAAATAATGGTGTCGTTATTTTTTTAGATAGCGTTGATAAAGTTAGTGAAGTTTTTGAAGGAGGTGTGGTGATACAAGACACTTTTGTTCAAGTAGTACCGTTGGTTAATCCTGCAAAACAGGTTATTTTGTCCAAAGTTCCTCCATTTATTAGTAATGATATTTTAGAACGTGAATTGGGAAGACACGGTCAATTAATGTCACCGATCAGGATGATTCCTCTCGGTTGTAAATCTCCGCATTTGAAATACGTTGTTTCTTTTAGAAGACAGGTTTTTATGATCTTGAAAAATAACGCTGAGGATTTAAATCTGGTATTGAAGTTCAGAATAGATGATTATGACTATATTGTTTGTGTTTATAAAATGTGTAAGGCCCAGTAGTGCTTACTGGCATTTTAACACTGCTTTACTTGAAGATAAAAATTTTACATAAGGTTTTTTGTACTTTTGGAAAAATCACCAAAGTTGTGACTTAACATCTATACAACAGTGGTGGGACTTTGGAAAAGTTAAAATAAAACAATTCTGTCAACAGTACACTCAGAATGTCACAAAAACCTTAATGAGTTCAGTAAAAACTCTGGAGTCTGAAGTCAAGGAACTTCAGAATTTAGCTGAAGTCACAAGAGACCAACAGTATACAGAGACACTTTAAGTTAAAAAATCTTTTTTAGCAAATCTGCTAGAGGTATCAAGTCAAGGAGCACTGTTCAGATCTCACTTTCAAAACATCTGATGGATGTACCGTCACACTTTTTCTTTGGCCTAGAGCGTTAAAATGGCCAAAGAAGGTTTATCCACAGTCACAGTTTAAAATCTGATTTTGGACAGGTGTTGACAGATCACACAGCAATCACGAAACACGCAGTTAACTTCTACAGTGATCTTTTTAAATGCGAGCATCAAGAGGAGCAGGAAATGGCTCAAAGGTTTTATAGTGGTCTTCCGCAGGTTAAGCAGGAGAGTAATGCTGCACTGGAAGCAGCTCTCTCCTTTGATGAGCTGTATGCTGCTCTACAAAGTCTGGAGAATGGTGGAGCACCTGGAATAGATGGCCTCCCTGTGGACTTTTATTAGTCTTTCTGGTCTGTGATTGGGGGGGGATCTGCTGGAGGTACTTAGTGACAGTATTATCAAGGGGTGTCTGCCACTTAGCTACAGGAGAGCAGTCCTCACTTTCCTGCCCAAAAAGGTGACTTGGAGTTAACTAAAAACTGGAGACCTGTTTCACTACTCCATTCGGATTACAAACTCCTCTCTAAAATGCTGGTAACCAGACTGAGTAAAGTGATGGAACAAGTAGTTGACCAGGACATACTGTGTACCTGGAAGATTATTTTATAATAATATTGTTCTGATTCAAGATTTGTAAGAAATCTCTAAGCTATTTGGTCTCGAAATAGGTCGCGTTGAACACGATTATTTGTGGCAAACTTTGACTTCATTTGGTTTTGCTCCTGGTTTTATCAACAAAATTAAGGTTTTATATAGTGACATTCAGCGTCTGTTGAAGATAAATGGTGGTTTGAGCTGCTCCCTTTCAGGTTCAAAGGGGAGTCAGACAAGGTTGTGCCTTATCTGGTATGTTGTTCTCTTTGGCTTTTGAACCTTTGTTACATCAATTTAGAGTTAATCTCCATGGTTTAAATATACCAGGTTGTATTTCGCCTGTAAAGCTGTCGGCCTATGCAGATGATCTGGTTATTTTACTTGATAGTCAACAAGATCTAAATGTTTTAGAAAACAATATTGCTCAGTTTGGTTTAATTTCCTCAGCTAAAGTAAACTGGGACAAAAGTGAAGCTTTCAGTATTGGAGGGGCACTAGAAAAGAGACTCAGGTTGCCTACAGGGTTGTTTTGGAAGACAGGAGGATTTAAGTATTTTGGAGTATTTTTAGGTGATAAAGCTTTTGTTTTAAAAAACTGGAAGAATGTTCTCGAAAAGGTAAGGGGTCGGCTCACTTGGTGGAATTGGATTCTAAAAAAAGTCCTATAGAGGGAGAGTCCTCATTACGAATAATTTGATCTCAACCACATTATGGCATCGCTTGGCTTGTGTCGACCCCCTGCTGGATTTATTATCAAAAGTTCAGGCTCTCCTCGTTGATTTTTTCTGGGACTAGCTGCACTGGGTGCCTCAAGGAGTGTTATACCTGCCAAAAGATAAAGGAGGACAAGGCCAGATCCACCTCGGCAGCTGGGGGGCAACCTTCCATTACCAGTTTATTGTGGTAGAAGGAGGCACTCTTCTCCTCTCCCCTACCCATCAATCTGTCTGTACCTGGCTATTCAACCAACCCACTCCCGTTGTTATCTTTTGAATGTCCCTCCAGCCCCCTTCTGTTGATCAGTCATTGGTTTTCTCAGCCATTTGTCCTTTTGTATCCAATCACTTCAATTCTTACTGTAAAGAACAGCCCTCCTTGTTTCAGCATAAATCTCTGGGCCGCCATCTTAGGGGCCTCTTGTTCCTGGTACTAGAGAGAGCCGCAGATTTCAGCAGTTGGTTTCATTGGTATGATTCACCATTTGTTCACAGTTGTAACAGTACAATAAACTTGTTAAAATACTATTTGTCGTAATCTCTCGGTTCTACGACATTATCCAGAGGTTCCTGTGTGGTCCTGCGGATCTGGTGTGGAGGCCACTGGCCTGCACCATTCTGAGCCAGCTGGGTGGTCTAGGACTGATCCGATCACTATTCCTGATGGATTTAAAGCAGGTTAACACAAGTGCACTTCCTGCTTTTTACCTTGGACTTTTTACTGTGTGGAACATGCTTAAAAGAGGGGAGTTTGGACCATCGCGACTCTCTGTATTGGCTGCTCCATGAACCAGTTGTCTATGGGACCCGTCTCAGTGCAGCGTGTGAGCTGGGGCCAACCCTGCTCAGACGGTTCTGTGAATTTAATGTAATAACCCTGAAACATGTGGTTCAGTTCACAGGTGCTGCTATGGGTAACGCTGCTGCTCTCACCTCTCATATAGGGGTGAATTCCACTCGAGTAATTGCTCTATTGCTCAATAAGTGGAAAGAAGCCCTAACAGATGATGAATATTTACTGTTGTATCAATTTTGTTACGGCGCCGTTCAGCCTAGTGAAAATGATCCTTCTCCCAGATTTTAAACTCTGTACCAGTTTTTATTGAATATTTCTACTAGTTCGTGTTCGTGTTGATAATCGGAAACTAATGTACAAACTGTTTGTCAAAATTTTACACAGAGACAAATTGAATGGTAAAACTGATACCCCATGGAGAGCTCACTTGAGTCTTAGTGATGATGTTAGACCTGAATGGAGAGCGTTATACAAACCACCACTGTTGAAGAAAACTGCTGACCTGCAGTGGAGGGTCTGCATGGTGCTGTGGCTGTTAATGCTTTTATCTCTGTCATTAATCCCACCATTAGCCATGATTGCCCGTTCTGCAACCTTCGTGAAACAGTTTTTCACTGTTTCATGGAGTGTTGTCATTTATTACCACTGTTTGCAATGTTAGACAATCTGTTTGGAATGTTTGGTATAGTCTTCACTAAAGAAATGTTCATTCTGGGTTACAGGTACTCTCAGAGAAAAAAACAATCTTGTCAACTTTTTAATTTTGTTTTGGGGATGATGGCTGTGTACCTCAGCAGGAGAGACAGAGTAGAGGGATCAACTGGTGATGATGCCGTCCTTGTTTTTATTAAAATGTTGAAGGCGCGTTAAAAATAGATTTCAATTATTACAGATTAATAAAAGACTTAGAAAGTTTTACCAACATTTGGTGCTAGGAGGAGGTGCTTTGCTGTGTATCACGGAATTAACTCATCTTTGGAAGTGTGTTGAGTTAGTTTGGGTTCTGTCGATCTATTTTTCTGTTGAATTGTTCTGGTGTAACCTGTCAAAGTATTTTGAAATCTCAAATCTCTCTCTCTCCCTCTCTCTCCCTCTCTCTCTCTCTCTCTCTCTCTCACACTCTTGAAGTATGAGGAAAGGATTTTGAAGAAGATCCGCAGGAAGATTCGGAATAAACAATCGGCTCAGGAGAGCAGGAAGAAGAGAAAGGAGTACATCGATGGGCTGGAGGGCAGGTATTGGCTCTAATGGGCTCTACCCAGTATAACACTGGGGAGATTTATTAAACTGATCTTACCATTAGGCTGCGTTTCCCCCAAAGGCAAAATAAAATTTCTCCTGGCTTTATTCTCGGGAGTTTGACCTCGGGGTCATCTTTTTTTTTGCTTTGAAAATTAGCTGCTTTGAACCGCGCCAAGAATACATTCACTTCTGTGGGAAAGCAACTTGGTGGAGGATAGACGCGCAAATTTACCCCATCAACCAACAGCAATGCGAGTTGAGCTTCGTTTACACTCAAGGGTTGGTACTTCCTTGAATCGCAAAAAATCATCCAAAAGCTGGTGACGCTAACGTTGATATGCTGACGTCATACACATTACTTTATGAACATTGTACCTGCTTGAGAATAAAAAATATTCACAAAACTACTGATGTTGTCATATCTGATGTTGAACTAGACCACTTTTTTTTTTTTTTTAATGAAACTGCGTTACATTGATTATTTGATACAGTTAACTCACTAATTACCTACCTAGCTGGCTATCTAGTTAGCTAGTGTTCCCAAGCAATGCAGCCAACTGCAGTTTTAATTTGTTGGTGGATGGCCTAGCTAGCCAATGTTGTTGCCAGTAGCCAGTAGGTACTATTCAGAACACTGCTCTACTCGCACAAAATCTTTGCTTGACATTAATATTTTTTAGGTGGAGCGAAATGCGAATTTTATGCATTCGCGCTGTCCACACGCGCCACTCCCTTCATGTGCGTGATTCGCGTCACCCGGCACGAACTAGCATCTTTTCGCGTGTATTCATCTGCATCAACTTTAAATGCAATTTTGTTTGTGCATCAACTTTAAATGCAATCAGTGAAAAAATTTTTTCACATTCGGTGGAAACGCAGCATTACAGTTGACTGTACTAAGCAGGGGCCAATCCCCATGGGGCAATGAGGGGTAAAGGACCTTGCTCAATGGCCCAACAGCTGCCATTACTTTAATGTTGCCAGACTGGGGATTGAGCCACCAACCCACTTGGTCAGAGCTTTTACCAGATGGCTACAAACTGTACCCAGGTTAGATTATTTTAGGTCAGAGATTTGAAATTTCAATCCTGGATGATCAAAGCATCTGTCAGTCTTTCAATGTGTTCAAGTCACTGATTGGCCAGTGAGTCACCTCACTTCCTGTGCCTGCTTTGACTGCCATTTGAAAGGAGGTGATACAAACCCGCTAAAAACATGGCCCTCTTGACGTTGAGTTGACCACAGTTTTAGACTCTTGTTCTTAGTGATATAAATCCCCTAAACTGAACAGACATGGGATTGTTCGGTCCCTTTGCTCACTTTAACAAAGGGTCGATGGCCAACCATGCTGTTATTCCAGAGCAGTTGCACTATTCAGTCAAAAAATTACATTGAATAGGCCTGTGTGTATGAATTTGAAAGGGTGAGAAGGTCAGCTGGATCTACTTCATCTAGCTTTCCGTGGCACTCCTTCTCAGTACGTTTATTCTTTACATGTGCAGCCATATAGTGATAGAAAATAACTCCAAGAGTAATCAATGAACATGTGTAATTATTTTGCTCGAAATTAGTTTTGTATGAGTGTGTGTGTGTGTGTGTGCAGGGAATGATGGGGGGGTGGGATAGCAGTGACTCATTCACCGCTGGATGGAATCCTGTGGACCTCCTACTGGGCATGCCCCATGGAGCTGCGAGCTCCCGCAGGGCGCCGCGTATCTTTGAGCAGTGGTGGTATGCGCCGCAATTATGGCGCAGCGTGAGGTGGGATTGGGTACGGTGGCGGAACATGGGCCTCTAATTAATATCTCCTTCCGTCAGGATGGCGACCTGTAGCGCTCAGAACCAGGAATTGCAGAGGAAAGTCGCTCAGCTGGAGGAGAACAACATGTGAGCCTCATCCTGCACTGACCTGCACCAATAACAGCTGAAATATATATCAACAAATGAAGGGTCAACACACATTAAACGAGCATCTCTGTCTCTCTTGTTCTCTCTCTCTCTCTCTCTCTCTCTCTCTCTCATGGTCTTTCCCCTTCTCAAATTTAAATTTGAAAGGCTTTATAGGCATGGCATATCATCAGCCTGCTAATAAAACCTCATATCTCCAATTTGATTCAAAACAAAAACTCGTTTGTCCACGACAATAACAGAAACAAAATTTTTTTGATTGGATACAATCTTTGAAGAAAAATAGTCATCCTACTCGAACACAGCTCAACTGCATTCTTACATGTAAAATCGAACATTTTTTATGCTCTCCTGTAAAGTTCATCATTTTGAAGCTACAAGGTTTTATCAGTAGGCCGACGATATTTCAAATACATATTGCCACCGCCTCTTAATCCATTAGACAAGTAACAAAAACCAAATAATAAGAATAGCGGAGGGGCTGTTCCCAAAAACGTTGGGTAAATAGTTGGTGTCTCCAGTGTTATTGACCCAACTGCTCTCAATAAAATGAGTGCAATATTTTTTGAGCGCCCTCCTTCGGTGAAACCTCCGTACTGCACAATTTTCCCTGCCCTCATCAGCAATAGCGCAGGAAATTGGTGGCACTTCGAAGGGACGCAGAATTTGGCAACTTCCTGGAACTCCATACAGCGCATAAAAGCTTTTCTTACCTTTCTGGCTTGTGGCACAGGACTTGGTAAAAATTTGAACATGAACATCTCCGCCTCCCTCCAAAGCCCCACCCTCTTCCCCCTGCCTGACCTCTGAGGCTCCCCTCCTCCCCTGACGCATGCGGTGAGAAAGTGAGCAGCGCGAATGAAGCTGCTTTCACACCGGACGCGAAACAAATTTTTCGCACGACAGATTACATTCAAAGACAATGCAAAGACGCGAATCTCGAGCGTATTCGAGTCTCGACTTTGAATGTAATCTGAAGTACAAAAAATTTTTTTCACGTCTGGTGTGAAAGCATCTTGAAAAGGGGCAATGGAGTCAGATTCAGAGGCACCGGTTAGTGAAAACAAACCAACAGTATTTACATAATATTCAGTTCTATATGTGGTATAAAATAAAATGCCCTCGTAACATCTGACAAACTACCATGAACGTTATTATAGTAGTAATAATAGCATTTCAGCACCTGTTTGTTCAGTCAGATGCATTTTTTGGCAGAATTCACACATATTTTCTTGCAAAACTGCTATGATAACGACTTACCTCACCAGAATTGTCCCAATATCGTTAGTTATTAAATTAGGAGCAGTTGCAGCTGTCTTATTGACAGACTAACTTTGTTGAGTACCTGTTTTGTCTCTACCGCTCTGCTGCTCTGCTGGAGAGGTGCGTGACTCGCAAGCGGTGACAGCTACAGGCAACTGAATCGGACGCGGTGACGGATGACAGACAGGAAGCTCAGCAAATCATTTTATTCGGACCGAAGAAAATGATTGGTCAGACTTTTATCAGAAATATATGAGAATTGATTATTGATGAGTTTCAACACCTGGTGGATTTCTTTTACATTTTCGTGTGCCATATGCTTACAAGGAATATGTTAAGATTACAAAAGAAAAGTGTAAAAAATGCCAGAAAGGTAAGAATAGCTTTAACATAATAGTGAAAAGAACTGAAGACCACAATGGGAAAATGATGAAATGGTTGTGGAGAAATGATGAAATAAAAATAAAAAACAATCTCAGAAACAAACCTCTGAAAAAATGTGCAAAAATATTATAATAGTATATCATATAATAACATATTATAAATATTATACTAATATATACTATATAAAATATACAAAAATTTAAAATTTGGACTCTAATCGTTTTTCCTTTGTGGTCTTCAGCTATGTCCCCTATGTGATAGATAATTTCGGAGCTGTGGAAAACTCTAACGAAAGTTTTAGTTTGACATCATCACCTTTTCACAAATGGTTGGGCAATAACAGGTCTTTTGCACCCTATTCTCCCAACGGTTGGGGCAATAGTCTCCTCTCAACAGCAAATTTGATGATGACACACATGCAATAACCTCTTTTCTCCTCTGTCTCTGCAGGTCCCTAATGGAGCAGCTCCGTAGATTACAGTCACTGGTCATGAACAGTTGTGGTAAAACAGCCCAGACAGGAACTTGCATTATGGTAAGATCACAGCAAACATTGGACATTTTCAGTGGACTCAAGAATAACTTGCAGAAATACACAAAGTTCACAATTACCCTGCAAAACTACAGAAAAGTCACAATTATAGAACTGCACAAAGCTCAAAATTGTCAACTGGAAATACAGTGGCAAAAAAAAGGTATGTGAAATGTGAGTTTTATCCACATTTATTCATCAATTAGCCATAAAATGTGGTCTAGTCTTCATTTCAGTAACTTAAACAATTTATGTAAACTGAAATCACAGAGAAGTTAGCTGTATAAAAGTCAGTTTTTCTTATAAGTTCAATAAAATTGCCCCGTTTCTTACAAAACACACAGAAAAAATGGTAACTGACTATTCTCTCTTCACAAGAAGTAAGATCATAAGGTGATACGAACCAGTCCCAAATCAAAAGATCTCCATGATCACCCCATGACCAATTGCTTTTTCTAAGGTGAGGGTGTTCAATAAGCCATGGGAGGAAGAATTGTCTATGCATGGATGACATCAATAGTGTGTCTTGATGGTTGCTAAACTCCCTGGGAATCTGTGGTCTTCAAAGATCATCACAAGACCTCAAATGAAAGTGGTCAGGGAGATGAAAAATCTCCAGAGAATAACAGCCAAGGATCAGCCAAAATCTCTTTCTCGGTCATTTAATTATCACTTCAGGTGGAAAAAAATGTGCCTGAGAATTGAGTTCAAGGGAAGACACCACACACTAAAGCACTTGTCATCGTTAAAGTGAATAAGTGTAGTCACACCACTCAAATTTGCAATCTGAAAGTACCAGAATGCTACTGCAACAATGTTCTGCTGACAGGTCAATCTAAAGTTCAAGTTTTTGGCAGAAACTCTCAAGTGTCCTTAGACTAAAAAGCCACTTCATATGAATACTGTGACCTTTTAGAAAACCGAAGAATTTTGAAGAGCACATAACAAACTGTTTTCTTCTCCCTCGCAGCTGTGGAGGATTCATTAATGTTTTTAGATGATCAGTTGAGAGTTTTGACCTCTTTCAAAGAGGGATACTGTCAAACAATCTACTTTTGTACAGAGAGCCATTTACAAATGAATTTTTGAGAATATGAATAGATTGGAACAGTTTATGAACAAAGAACAGTTCAAATCTTTTCCCAACCCCTGTGCACATCAGATTACTACATACAGTAACAGTTTATCGGAGTTATTTTTGTGAAATGACGTTTCCCCACTGACTAAATCTAAGCGTTTCACATACTTATACCTATCAGGCATGCCAATTATCAAATAAATGTTAAAAAGAGAAGAAAAGTTTAAAAGTATTACTATTTTCATGTCATCATTTTAGACACAAGTAGTTTTCAGGTTTTGTGAGTTAGATAAAGATCAGGCAGTAAATTGTGACTAAATGACACACAAATTAAGGAAATCATATAGGGCTCACATATTTTTTCTTGCCATTGTAAACAACATGCAGTCACCCAGCAGAACCAAAATAAAACTCACAATAACTAAGAAGAAATAAAATAACACTGTTACCAAAAGCCACCATACATAACTCAAAATTATCCTGGAAAACACAACCAGTACAATGATGCAACAGAACTACACATAACTCACGGCAACTCATCTAAAAAACACACAGTTAGCCAAGAGAACGAAGCAACAACCAAAATCACCGGAGGGGCTATACAAACAATTACCCAATGGAACCAGTGAGGCGGTTCCACTGATACCCAGTAACTCCCAAGACCTCGAAATTCACGTTGGTCCTCTGCAGGGGACATGAGATTCTGGTGCCCATCAAATAAACCACTTTATATTATGTTAAAAGTTACATTGCGCGGGAAATTCAGTAAAAATAAAATGTACACTTTAGTCACGGCAGTATTTTTGTCAATTTTTGCTGTGTTTCTTGTATCGTTTGGTTCACTTGATGAGCGGAGGTCGGGAGAAGCCTGTGAAACGGAGCAACGGACCGGTTTAAACTGGTTTTATCGAATGTCTACTTTTGTGCTCTGTGTGTATTGAAAAACACAGGGACAGGACTATGAGAACGTGACGGTCATGCTCGATCTGTCACGCGCGCGCACACACACACACGCACGCGCGCGCGCACACACATACAGCACACACACACAGGCACAAACACACACACACACACACACACACACACACACACACACGAGTTAAGATAAAAATAGCTCCTTCAGTCCTTGAGAAGGAATTTCAATCAGAGGTGTAGACCCTGAAAGAGACTCCATACCTCCCTTCCCATCTCTCTCTCTCTTTCCCGTCCATCTCCCATCTATCCATTCAATTCCTCTCCGTCTCTCCCACTGTCATTTTGTCTCTCCCCTTCAATCTCTCTCTTCCTCACTCCAAACGCCTCCACAACATTCTCACACCATATTTCCCTCTTTCCAGCTACCTGACACCATCTCTCTCCCTCATCTTCACTCACTTCATGTCTCTTCCTCGCTGCATCTCCTCCACTTTCACATTCTCACCATCTCCCTCCATTCATCTAATTCTCTATTCCTCTCTCATGCTCCATCTGTCTCCCCCACCCTTTCTCTCATGGTCTCCCCCCTCATTTTTTCTTCCTCTCTCTCTCTCTCTCTCTCTGTCAATTCAGCTCAATTCAACAAAGCTTTATTGGCAATACGCTGAATGAACATGTTGGCAATGCAAATATTCTTATGTGGACAATATCAGTGAAGCCAAATAGACACTATATTACAATAGAAACTATTCTCTCTCTCTCTCTCTCTCTCTCACAGGTGTTAGTTCTCTCCTTCTCCCTCCTGCTATTCCCCAATCTGCAGTTGATCTCTCCCCAAAAAGCAGATGTGGACACTGACTTCAGTTCGGTGAGAGGTCAGTATTATCCCTGTCCACCTGACACACATGCTCGTGATGTGTATTTCATTACATCCTATAACAGCATACAAGAAATAAATGATGCATACTCACAAAAAAAAAGACTAAATGGGCTGCGAAATAAATTGGCTCCCAGTGATGCCACCATAGACTGTATGAAAAGATGGATGCTGCGCCGGGTCTGAAAAGTGAAGCCCATACGGAAAACTCTGAAAATTGCATTCTATTTAATCACCAGCAGATGGCGACGTCGGTGGTTGGAGAAAGAAGTTCAATGCTATAGAGGCCTATGAGAAAATAACCCTACTTTCCCATCTGATTTATTATTTCAATAATGGTCTACCTCATTATTGTATGGTATCAATCGCAAATGTCAAATCTCCTTCGATATATATTTTGATGTATATTTGAGTAAATTATGGTCGCAAATAGACGAGAGCAAAGGATAAAGCCAGATTTGCTTTATGGGGCGTGGCTATCCTCTGGTCCTCATCAGATACTGTACAGTCAGATTCACATATAGATCCACCCCTCGCTCCTCCCTGGATTTTCAATTCACGTACTTGTCCGATAGAAATCACATCCAGGTTCAAAATGACAAAATAGCGCTGTTTAAATAGCTAAAATTGAGGCTTCCTAAATTGTATGCTGAAACCAATGGCTGATGTCCCGGTTGCTTTGTCCGTCTTTTTATGCAGTGTATGGGTGCCACATTCTATAGAGGAACTCTATATTAGTTCAAGGGTACACTATTCGCTTTTATGATAACTGGTTTCATAAAGGACTAAAATGGGTTCCGCTACGGAGAGCAGACAGTTATATTTTTTTCCAGACGGAATTGCATGGCTTCATTTTTCTCACCAACACGCATTTTGAATACGTTGTGACATTCTAAGGCTAATTTGCACGTCAGAAATCATGCTGACTTTGGGAGTAAATAAATTTAGTTCAATGGGACATTTTCTTCTCAATGCTGATTTAGCGACTCACGACAATGTCATGTTCTCACCCTGCTATTGCTAACTACCGCCAGCCAGTTAGTCTCACATGCTCAGGTCTTGGACATACACACTTGTTTTGAATTCAAGTACGTCTTTGTGCTTTGCTGGGCTTGTTTATTGCACTGGAGCCAATTGAACGCTCTAAAACAATGCAAGCCCCATCATCTGGTTTTCTTGTCTAACTGTACTACCGCAGACATGATTAACAGAGCAAATATGAATCTAAATCATATGTGAAAGTGAAATAGGTCTGGTCAGTGATCAGTTTGGGGCTTGCAGTGTTCTTCGTACATCTAAAGCAGCCTCTCTCCTTATCCTCTGCCGCCCCTTAGTACAGTCAAGGTCACTGCGCTCTGTGGTGGAAGATGAAAGGTCGCTGCACTCTGTACAGGAAGGTCAAAGGTCACCACTGCCCAGGTTTGCAATGGAC
The DNA here is from genome assembly GCA_029721435.1 of Gymnothorax reevesii. NCBI lineage: Eukaryota > Metazoa > Chordata > Actinopteri > Anguilliformes > Muraenidae > Gymnothorax > Gymnothorax reevesii. The sequence goes on along the minus strand of CM056576.1, from coordinate 128,093,675 downwards.
AGAGAAGTGGAGGCTGCAGCTTCTCTGTTCTCCGAGCTGAAACTGAGAGAGGAGATGTACCCCGACATGGACCCCGTCCCACACAACCACAGTCTGGAGGCCCGAGGGCATCTCCACGGTGACCCCATCACCGGCCACATCGCCACGGTGACCTGGACCACTCACCGAGGCTCGCCCGTTCGTCCCCACGCAGACGACATGTGACTTAGTGCTCTGAAGTCTGAAGTTTGAGGGCCACTACGGTGGATTTTGATCACCTTGAGTTCGGCGAGGACTCTTAAACAAAGCCTTACATCAACAGGTGAACTCAGCCTCTCAAGGCTACTGCCTCCCCTTCAAAACCACAATTAAGTTCTACGTGTGCTTGCCCTCCCGGGGGGCATTTCACAAAGCAGGATTACTGAGTTAGCTGGATAACTGTGCTGAGGAAATCCTGAACCCTCCCTAATCAGGAACATGAAGCGAAGTTAAAATAAATAAATAAATTTTAAAAAATCTGTTCCAGATTTTGGTTAGAATAGTTATCTAGCTATCTAAATAATTCTGGGTCCTGTTTAATAAAGCAGGTTGACCAGATGGCTGGATAACTGGATGCCAATTAAAACATGAAAATCTCAAAAATCTAGGAAATTGACTGATGTAAAGAGAGCTGCGCTGGGTTTTTACTCTGTGCTGCTATCCAGTTAACTCGATAATCCTGGACCTTGTTTCACATGGCGGGATTACAAAGCTAGTCAAGTAAGTGTCGGAACCCTCCCATAACTGGAAGATGGACGGATAGCTGTTCTGCCTCTTACTTTGGGAAGACATTTAGATTTATTCCCAGTACAGGCCCTGGCTTTTTCCCCATGCCTTGTGTGAACCCCCCCCCCCCCCCCCCCCCATTTCTCAGGGCTGAAACGGCAGTCTTACAAAGGGTATATTATGCTGTACTTAAATAGAATATTTTTGTTTTGTTATTTTGTATGGTTCATATTTCTGTTCCTCATGTCTAGGAAACACTTCTTGCCGTAATTATGCTTATTGATGAAAATATATGCGTACACTTCTTCCTCTCCAACATTCTTTACAACAGATTTAAGAAATAAACCACAAGATTTCGAGAGAAGGGAAAGAACGGGAAAATGAATGACATTTTGTCCACCATTAGTTTTCCTCTCTGGACAAATGCAAAGTCAATCATTCTCTCCAGCTAAAACATGCCTGTCTCTGATATATTCTGGCATGGCTAAACAACTTGAGGGAGAGGAGAAGGATGATGATGATGATGATTATTATTATTATTATTATTATTGAGAGAACTTAGTAGTACGCATTCCAGATGAAAGTATGTTTAATTTCCATTCTTTGTATAACTATTGTTATTTGTAAGAAAATTTAAAACACTGTAAAATACATCATTGTATGAGTGAATAAAAGTTATAACATGATGTTTGTCTTCCTGACTCTATTCCTAAAAAAAAAACTATTTCATAAATGAGATAATCATGTGCAATATAATGATTTGCTTTCAAATCAACGACAGTGCAGTTGTTTCATAACTTCGAAACTAGAGCTGCACTGGCGCCTCTCTGACACAATAACATGCAAGCTCCCGTGGTTTTCCTCTGATTTCTAATTTAATGTCATGACCAAATCTCAAGTCCTGCCGCCAAATACACATTAGATTAAACATCGATTTCAAACGGGAAGGAATACATCGCACGAGACGTCTCGCGCGGAGAGAGAGAGACAGATGGAGAAGGTGACTGTGTAGGTCTTGAGCGTGGGGAGGAGGGCTGGTGGTGGTGAGGGAGACCTGGAGGGGTGAGCAACAGTCCAAAATGTGGGCCTGTTTGACTCCTGGAAATTGCTTCCGAGGTATAAAGAGCACATTGCAATAAGACGACGCTGAGTACAAGCAGAAGACTGCTATCTATCAGAGACTCGATTGGAGACTGATTAGTCCCCACCCCAACACATTCCAACATATTAAAACGAACCCTGCTCCAAACCCCAACCCTTGACCCGAACTCTAACCCTAAACGTAAAACGAGGACCCTAAAAGCCCCCCTTTTCTTTGTATGTCGACGCTTGGTCAGGTGACGTCACTGTATGTCGAGTTGGGATGAAATTACGCACCCCCACTGGCAATCAATGGAAAAAATTTTCTGTATACCGTGACACAGGAGGAAACCTTGAGCAGAACCTGTCTCACACAATGGAGTCAATGTCGGTGTCTGGCACCAATTAACGGGTAAATCGAATAGTAGCCCATAATGCACATACAGTAAGAAAAACTTGAATAGGCTACATATATCAGCACACATCATTGATTACCTCAAGAATAGTGATTTCATTCGAGCGAGGACATTCGCATTCATTAGAATGATGATATACACAACAATAAGTCTGGGCCGCCCAATCACACCTTGTCCTTTACAGCCTACTGCAATCATGGTCCAAACATTTCAGACAGAAAATTAAGTCGGAATTGTGCGTATAGGCCATGTTAAACCGAAAAGCTCCACAAAAATGACAGCGGTAAAAACTCAAGTAGCCTAACATTATTTTTGGCATTCTACTTTTCAGGAGCACAAAACACAATGCATTCTCGTCAACATATTGTGAATATGATTGTATTTTCTATGGTATACAGTACAAGTCAACAGTATGTACTCCACTGTCAGCCTGCATCCATAATCACGGACATAACCTCAGTAATAGGGTTGGGAGAGTGTCCCAGCGATCCCACTTCTATTTGCTGTCCTTCACACAACCGCCAAGTGCCCTGAATAGGATAATAACGGGAGTAAAGCACAGTATTCGAATTACACAACAGCCTCGATATGTTCCCATTCATTCGTGCAAGCAATAGAAAAATGAACGAAACCAGCACAAAACAAATAAAGACAAAATACAGAAATGTGAGCCAATCTCAGAAAAAGCGGAAAATTCGGGCTCAGTTTGAAATGCGGGAAGGTTACTGACATCCATTAACCCTGTCCTCGCGCATACAGTGACCTTCGCAAGCCTGCAGAAAAGCAATACTGGAATTGTCTTACCCCCCCAACTCTCGTATACAACATTGGGGAAAACCTCTGACCTCTTTAACTCAGCGTGTAACGTGGCCTGAATGAACAAATTCTCTTGGTGGCGAGAAACACACATTTATACACGTACTTCACAAGCATTGTTGCTGGCCGCTTTATGTGAAAAAAAAAATGCATTAACACGCTTCATTGAGGAATTCCATACACGTTCGCATCATTGTCAAAAGGAGTCGGCTTGGTGTGCTGTGAGACTTGCGTATGCGCGCGGCAGGTATAAAAGCGGCGATTCTACCGCGCGACTCAGTGAGACGGAGAGAGCGAGAGGGAAAAAGAGGGACGGTCACAGCAACAAAAAAAAAATGAGGTGAGGTAGGAAGACTCTATAGTAAGAGCAACAGTCAGCAGCACAAAAAAAAGGGAAAGAAGAAGAACGAACAGCTGCTTTCTCTTTCCTCTAGATATTTCAAGTAGATGCTTAAATCCTCTCAAGATAGAAATATAAACAGAAACAAATGTTTTGAAGATGCAGGAATGAAGGGGAGGATTGAGTCATGAATAAGAACAGCAGCAGTGGCACTGGTCTTCTGCCGTTGGAGTTTGGGGCTTGTGGGTTCTCTCCGGAGAATGCGGAGCTGTCTAACTACACAGCTGGGCAGCAGGGTAACCTCTCCGTCCACTGCTGGCTGCAGCTCCTGGCCAGGGAGTCGGACCTGGCGCTGCACACAGACGGCTCCAACGTGGCGGTCCGCACAGCCATCGCCCTGGTCTACTCGGTGGTGTGTGTCCTGGGGCTGGTGGGCAACCTGCTGGCATTGTTCCTGCTGTGGTCGCGGCATCGCCGCAAGCAGTCGTCCATCACCTGCCTGGTCATGGGCCTGGCAGCGACGGACCTGCAGTTTGTGCTAATGCTGCCCTTCTGGGCCGTGGACACGGCGCTGGACTTCCGCTGGCCGTTCGGGCGCCTCATGTGTAAGGTGGTGAGCACAGTCACTGCCATGAACATGTACGCCAGCGTCTTCTTCCTCACCGCCATGAGCGTGGCCCGCTACTGCGCTCTGGCATCCTCGCTGAGGAAGCCGCCCAGTCCCCGCCGGGCCGCGGCCTGCGCCAAATGGGTCAGCGTAGGGATCTGGGTCGCAGCGCTGGTCGCCACACTACCTCACGCCGTGTACTCCACCACAGCTCGCATTTCCGACGAGGAGCTGTGCCTGGTTCGGTTCCCGGACTCAGGCCGCTGGGACCCTCAGCTTCTGCTGGGCCTGTACCAGACGCAGAAGGTGCTGTTGGCTTTCGTGGCACCCTTGGCGGTAATTTCCGTGTGTTACCTCCTCCTGCTCCGCTTCATCCTCCGACGGCATGTGGTGGGAGCCGAGGGCTCCGAATGCGAGCTCAGCTGCCTCCGCCGACGCTCCAGAGTAACGCGATCTGTTACTGTGGTGGTTCTGTCCTTCTTTCTATGCTGGCTGCCCAATCAGGCACTGACCCTCTGGGGGGTTCTCATTAAATTTGACTTGGTGCCATTCAGCAAGGCCTTCTACAATGCCCAGGCCTACGCCTTTCCCCTCTCCATCTGCCTGGCCCACTCAAACAGCTGCCTGAACCCCATCCTGTACTGCCTCATCCGGTCGGAGTTCCGGGCGGGGCTGAGGGAGATGCTGCTGCGAGCTACGCCCTCATTCCGGTACCTGGCCGACTTAGTGACCCGCAGAAAAGACGCAGCCGAGCCGGTACCAGTGCAGATGCTCGCCGAGAGCCAAACTCGGCAACCCTAGGCTATGACGTCTATCAAACGGGAGGATTATTCTGACAATTATTGACAGAGATGCATTAAGGCTGTGAAATGCTCATTGGAACATGTGTTGACCTAGTTTCTTTCTTTCCGGTCAGAGGATGAACTTCTTGTTGATTGTCTGTTATATACTATTCTATTTATTAATGTATTTTATATTTGATATCTTTATTTATTGAGAATTCATTCAACATGGGTCTACTGATCCGAATTTCAGGGTCAGGCTTCAACCAGCTGATGTCGTTTGAACTATAGGCTATAATTCGACATGCAGTCACTGGATAACGAATCATTAGTTGAGGTTCGATTAGCCCTGAGATTCTCATCGTCTGGAAGAAGTCGTCTACCGGATGATTTGTTTTCCCCTTTCGTTTTACAGATAGCCCGTCTGTTGTCTTGGGCTTGACAGTGGCAGCTGCTGTCAGTAGCGGAGGTTTAATTAGCTCCAATAACTTCAATCTGGTAATGTTGCGTGACATAAAATTACGAAAGGAATTGGAAAAAAAAAAAACCCAGACAAAAGCAACGAAGGCTCAAAAAATAAGTCGGAAAATTGAATCACATTTTTGCTGAGGATTTTTCCGGCGAATCTAAAGAACATTGTCAAAAGACGCTGAAATGAATGAAAATGCCGCCATGTATCCAACAGTCGAGACCGTCGCCACGGCGCTGGCCCCTTATTTTTGTATTTGGGCAGCTGCTTTCATTGGATTGATGAGTGGACACGCAGGCTACTCTCTGAATTGTCAGAGTTTCCACAGTTTAATTGAACTGCAAAAGCCAGGTACAAACTTTTAAACAGTCTAGACGACTAATTTGACTGAGCAGTACGTTAATAGCCTAATTAGACTTCGCTCAGATACCGTGGACAATTGGCAACTAGCTTTCAGGCAAAGTCGCCTATATCGTAATAGTGGGACGTTGTTTGTTGTATTCATGGTACCAGAGGTGCCCAGAAATTAAGATACGGAATTGCCCGAAGTTCGGACTGGTAAGTAGATCGGTCTGTTTTCAAAGGACAGGCCAGCTTCAGACGCTTCACTTTTAACATCTGCATGCCGGTCTTGACGTTTCATTGATAAGACTAAAGATGCAAAAAGAATGGGCAAAATTAAATTAGCTAACGTCAGAATTCATTGATTACAACGAGAAATAGAACGAACAATTCATTTTAAGGGGTAAAGAAGACGTCTTTAAGTCTTTGGATGAGCCATTTCTAAATTATGCTCGTAAATACGTCTTGGAGAGATGGCAACCTTCATTACCGCTCAAATAGCCCATTAAGCTAAGTCGATGTTATTTGTCATAAGTTCCCCCACCCCCCTCCCAAATAGCATAACAATTCATGATTTGAGCGAATATTTATTGCGTTTCTGGAAAAAGGATAAGGTTTTCCTCTGTGAAGTCGTCTTACAGCAGAGAGGATTCCTTGTCAGATATCAGTAACCCATGCTACTCAGGGAGATGGATGAAAGACCAGCGATTGTGTCAGGAATTATGAGCGTTTTAAATTCCCTGTGATGTCTATATGTTATAATAAAGCAAGATTCTCTAACTTTTCTAATCCTGGGCACATAACCTACGTTGAGTTCTATTATTATGCGGGGTTGACAGCAGTCAGACTTTTCGTGCAACAATGCTGAGCTTATTCCCGCGTTCTGTCGATTCCCACAAATATCACTTTATAAACCGTTATATCAGTTCTCTCGCTCTCCCCCTCCCTTGTTTCTCACACACAACGACTTGCGTCGAGACTCCAAAATGATAGAAAACCTCATCCGTTACTCACGGTTTCTTTGGTTGCTAAAACATCTGTACCGCACTACACGTACTTTTGTTTCCCTCATTTGTCTCTAACATGTAGCAGGTTACCATTCATATCAAAACTTAAAGTGTATACTATTTTTCAATACAGATAAGCATGCACTATGCCCATTCATGAACAGCAGTTTAGTTCATTCTTTCTGATCCCTAAAATGAATGTTTACATTAAGTTCTTATTAAGCCATAAGGAATAATGTTGAGGGACGTAACGTTACACAGTACACAGAAAAATGTTCTCTGTCGTCAATTTTTCCACAACGACGTTGGAAAATACTGACGAATATTTCTGTGCTAATCCACTAATGGTCACCGATTGCACTCTAATTGCAGCGATTACCATTAATCAGACGAATGAGAATTGACATAACTGTACGGTTACGTCTGTCAGCTTTGATTATCTAAAAAAAGAGACAACTTTGGGAGCAGGTTCATATTTTAGCCCAGAATTAGAACGATGAGTTGGACAGGATTCTGAAAAAGGCAAAAACCTTGAAAATTAAATGCAATATTACTAAATGTAAAAATATGCACGTTCGAAATAAAAAGATGAGACAAGACTTCATTAGCCAATAGGTGGTGCGAAAATGGAATGTGATCAACATAACAAAAACCAGGGAGTAATAGTTGATTAATTCCTTTCAGGTTCTAATAACTGCGATTAAATAGCAGACAAAAGGCCACCAGGATGCTGTTACACACATCCAAAAATTTTGAGTCAAAATCCGAGGAGGTTGTACTTATTTTTATAAATTTCTTCGTCAGACCGCACTTAGAGTTCTGTGTGCTGTTCCAGGGACGGTAACACACAAAATATGGAGACCTAAAATATAGAGGCCCTGGTCAAGAGACACAGAAGGGGCGCAAAATTAATTCCAGGAATGAATGTTAGGAGGAAAGCCTTAAGAAACATGATCTATTCATTCCCAATAAAGGGGGACTAAGGAGTAGTCTAATCAAGAATTTTAAATCTGTAAAAAGGATTAAGAAACAACACCATTATCTACGTTGAAGTCCTATAAAACCAGGAGTCAAACAAATGGAAGTTTGTGAAAGATTAATTTTGCGCAGATATTCAGAGAAAAAAAAAAATCACACAGAGAGTGGTCAGTATACAATAGCTTGCCATGTGATCAAATAGGGGTAGAAACTCTGTGAAAGTGAAGACAAGGATCGCTACAGTGCTTTTAAAATCTAGCTCTATTTGCCTTGGAGCCCATTACGTAATGTTAAAACACATCGCTCTGTTACTTGGTACTTTAAAACTTGTGACTAATTGAAGACGCTGGTGGTGAAACTACTGAGGTCACAGAATATCCATTTTGAAAAAAAAAAACAAAAAAAAAAACAGGGTTTTAAATATAACGGACACATGCAACTGCAGATTAAAGTTTTGATGTTTTGAGCATTGCTTAACAATCAAGTTTATGTATATGGGTTGCATTTGAAACCTCAGCAATCATGAATTTGGGTAATTCTTGTTTTTGAACTCCTGTACTTTCTTGTGCCTGGCTAGAACTTGAATATTTTTGAAAACGGTCTGAAAAAGTTCTTCGGAAAGATTTTCAAACTGAATGAGCATATTCCACCTCAGAAAAACACAGTTTTCATAATCTGTGAAAGCTCTGCAAGTTGAAGTCATTTGGTCATAAACATTAACATGAGCCGATCATAAGCACAACAAAATATTATGACCCGTGTATCTAGTGCAGGAAAGGCATATTTAATGGATTACAGCTAGCATTAGCAACTGAAATCCTGTTCTTTTTCAATTTATCAGGTGTTCATCTTTCCTCTCTGGCTCGTAGATACAACCTGACAAGGCTCTCAATCGTCAGCCAGTTTGCTTGCAAGTCAAGTAGCGCAACTGGTCTTTCCTGACAAAAATGCCTTTAGCATCTCAGCACCAGGTATATTTCATGCACTAAAACACAATTTCCTGTTGTCTCTTTCCTCCAGTGTAGAAACTTGGGCATCTAAACTTAGGTTGTCTAAAAATGTGACAAGTGCTTTTGTAGGACCCAGGTCCTCAGTTGGCTTTTTTTTGTTTTGTTTTGTTTTGACTGATTTTGGGTTAATTTTCTGACCCACAGAAATTCCTGATATAATGTGCAGCCAGACATCCTTTGAAAACAAACAAACTTCACTGATGATGTCTCTGCCTTCATTAATTTGGAATAAGAAGTAATTCTTTGTGTCCCCAAGGCATGCTGGGATCGTTAGCCATGTGGGAAACCAAGCAAAGAGGCCAAAAATTGAACCAAATAAAAGGTAAGGAGGCTGATCCTGGTTTTCCTAAGATACCCAAATTTAAAAAAAAAAAAAAAAAAAAACACATCGCCAACGCAGGTTATGTAAGATGCATCTGAGTGCACAGTGTCCCTGGCAAAATTTCAGAAAAATTGCTGGAGAGCAACCAGCGCCGTGTTAAAAAAGGATGTGATATGTAGACAAACACCATGAGCCTACTGGAACACAGCTTGGCTATTTTGTGTATTCTCACCAGATCAAAGGAATTTTTGTTTCTACAACGTACTGAAAGCTGGGATAGAGTAGTGGTCTCCAATTCTGTTCCTGGCGAGCTACCATCCTGAAGTGTTTTTTTTTTTTTTAACCAACCAAAGCAAAGCTTACTTCATTTCCCAGTTAGAGATGTTGATGAGCAGCTAATTAGCTAAATGAGGTGTGCTGAATTAGGGTTGGAGTAAAAATCTTCGGGATGATAACCCTCCGGGAGCAAGCTTGGAGACCACTGGTATAGAGAGATAAGAAGACTGAGGAAGAAAAAAGATGTAAAAATATTCAATCGGGCCAACGATGTGCCGTCTGTGGATAGCGCTCAATCGGCAGTGTTGCCAATAAACCTCTGAGTAGAAGTCATCACAGAACGCATTCAATAAGATGATTTATGAGGTAACTGAAAAAGTAAAACTAATACAAGACCAGGCCATGAGAAATGATTGGGAAGGTAATTAAGGATGGCAAGAATTCCCTCATATTACTCACAAGTTTCCCCTGAGACCTCTAAGTCTGTGTGTGTTTGGGGGAGGGGGGGCTTTTTTCTTATCTTTATAAACATGATTTTAAAGTATTTCAACAGCCATCCCAATAGCTGTCTGTTTGTCGCCAAAATATTGTTCGAAATTGTGAAGCAGTCAAAGCAAAGTGACAAAATTGTTTAACCCTTAACACTCTAATTTTCCACTTAAATTTTCCCTATAGGTTCAAGGTAAGAAAAAGCATTTTATTTTTTTTTAATTGTTGGACAATGCCACTTACATATTCTGTATCTGCTGATAGCAGTGTTTCACTGAAGTTACATCACACTTATACTGTGAGAAAGATTAAAACCAAGGACACTGCTTTTTTTTGGCCACAGCACATCAAATGAAAAATATCTATATCTTGCAGATCATTTTGCACATATTACCTTGTACGGTAATTCAGCAAGACATATTTGGGATCGTTAGAAATCATGGGGTCTCCACTAGAATTTAAAATTGGCCTGATGTTCCACAGGTTTGAAAACAGCAACTGCATTGGACGGACCCTTGACTTTATGGGGTTAAAAACGCTAATGAGCCGTTTTTGAATTGCTCAAATTTACTTCCATGTTTTCGACACATGACAATTACTTTTGATTCGAGGAAGAGTTGGATTATGAGCTGGCAGGAAAAATTGCCTTCACTTCATAAAAGTAGACTCTAGTGCAAGGCACGTAATAGAAGGCTACAACATCAACACAATTGCCAGCACTAGCATGTCAATACAATGACAGCCCATTGCAACTGAAGTAGAATTACTTCTCTTCATTAATCACCGCTGCGCGCACAAGGACCGGTCTTTAGCCCCCGCGATTTAGAGCCCTTTCCACTGTTCAAGTGGGAAGCATTTATCTAAGGGCTTCAAGAAGGGGTCTCGGACGCGCGTAGTGAAGAGAGAGCTCTCCGTCAAATTCTTAGGTGAGCGCCATCCTGCCATGCGAATGAAAACCACCAGTAACCTCTCAACCAGGCAGGTAAGCTATTGCGGGGTTATTTTGGCTAGTTCACTTTAAAAAATAAAGTTCGGAAAAAAGAATAGAGGCAAAGCAGGTTGTCGTGAAAATGTAATGTTCCCTCAAACCCTCAAAATTGAACCGCAGTCAAAGTATAACACACGTCGTTACCCATCATTCTGAGCGTTTTCGCCTGTAGCTACCTATTCAATCGAGAAAGAGGCCAAGATTCAAAGCCTGCCTTGGACGTGGAAAATCTTTAACGTGGAACCAAGCTTTATACAAAGCTGTGACCTCCCCTCCACCCCTGACACCTCAACCATCTGAATCAATCAGTGGAAATGCCGCTTCAGTAGAAGATCTAGATTTTTATCTCTCTTTTTTCATTCTTATAAAACAGCAAATGAAAGAAAGGTTTGGTTCATGTCACCCTCGACGGGAAGAAAAAAGGACACGCTAGGACCTTTGCAGAAGGTGCTCGTTTTTTTTTTTCCAACAAAAAATTACATTCTCTGACCCTCGCGATAAATTTAATTGAGCTGTGGAGGTGCAAAAGTTCAATACCACATTTCATTAGTGGACTACGTTTCATGTTCAATGCTCAGGGATAAGAGCTTTTACAGTAGTTTACAGTTTTTGAGAACTCAACGAAAATATAGTCAAAGCTTTGACTAGGTTTTGCTCTCATGAACGTTGCTGATTTCACTTTTGTTTTTCTCAATCAATCATACAGAAATTTCACGTCGATCTGATGATTACGGGAAGGCTTAGGAGATAAATCAGGCTGCTAAAGCCATTACTCTTATAGCAGGTGTCTTTTTTTTTACCTTGTAGACTGACTGAACATAGAGTTTGGAAAAAAGATTCAATGAAATGGTACAAGCAGACTTTTTATCCATTGTAATAAATTGCCCCTAATGAGTTTTACATCCAGACGAGCTGTTTGGATGACAGCACTCATAGTTTTTTTCCTGATCAATGGCAGGGTTTTATTATCCCCACAGCTTTAAATAAATCCATTTAGCTGTTCCACTTTCAACTGTAGCTTTGAAAAGCACGTAAATTACTGCCGGCTATACTCTGCTTTTAGACAAACAGCATTGCTGTTCCAGTATCTGCAAAATTACTGCATTCAGGTTGGAAAATTAAGCATACCAAAGGACCCAACGCCCTAAAATTATCATGATGCCCTGGAAACACAGAAATGATCACAAAGAAGGCCGGCCTCTGTTTAGCTTCATATATGAAGACCACAAAGGAAAAATGATTAGAGTCACATTTTCATGTTGTGGAGAAATAATGAATTAAAAAACGATCTTAGAAATAAAGCACTGCAAAAAATATAAAATATTATTATGATATATAAAATATACAAAAATGCAAAATTTGGATTCTGATCACTTTTCCTTTGTGGTCTTCGTATGTGTGTGTGTGTGTGTGCGCGTGTGTGTGTGTGTGTGTACGTGTGTGTGTGTGTGAGTGTGTGTGTGTATATATGTGTATATATATTTTCTATCGCAAACGCACTGACGGGAAAACGAAAATGTACAAATGATGTGACATCCCAGCGATGTCATCTCTTGGAAAGAAGAAGGACTTGTCGTGTCATGTACGTGTTTTCTGCCTAAATAACTGAATTTTGGCCCAAATTCCAAATGCTTCTAGCTAATTTGAAGACATAGATTTCTACCGTGTTTTTACTGACTCATAAACGTATGTAACTAGAGTTATTAACAACACAGACGATAAAGGCCTGCTGCAGTAATGAGATGAGATTTGTGGCCTGATTTCCAAAATGGGAGCACAGGGCTACACTGGCCAAACAGCATGGGGTTAGTTCGTCAGAGTGCTGAGGTTGCACCACTTGTAGGTCCTGTGTGAGGCCTATATTAAAATAATCCAAAGTCAAATATTGTTTTTCAGACGCCTATAGTGTCTTAATAATCCTAATATTTGCATTTATTTTATGTTTATGAAAGAGGACCTATTAGGGCCTTTGTTTGGAGGACACAAGTATGGGTTTGTAAGGGTTTGCTCCTTGCAACCCCTCCCCTTTCTCACTCTTTCACCTCCACCTGAATGGGCCACAGGTGGGTGGCCTCCTCTTTGGTTCTGTGGTCCTTACTCATCATCCAAAGGTGGAGAGGAGTGGATCCAATGCTTCTCATGCAAAGGGTGGGCACATGAGGACTGTGCAAATGTCAGTGGGCTCGCCTACAAATGCCATAACTGCTACTCTGATGGTGATTATGCATAAATCATAGCTTGTGTTGGTTCGTTGTAAAAATAAAACAGTTCTCACCATTTCTGTTATGAGAATATTGGGCTGTTTTTTTCAGCTTCAGCTGATTGCCAACTATGACAATTTTACCCCACCCATCTGACAAAGTAACCCCGGGTATGGGGTTACTTTGGCATGTATGTGACATATCGAAAACTGAATATTGTGACGAAAATATATGTTATATTGAGATTTTATCAATTCAACTTTTGTAAATGACATTCTGCACTACACATAGACCACAAAGGTATTTCTCTAAGTTTTAGCAACAAAGTTATGAAGCCAAATACAAAATCATGACGAGGTAACCCCAGTCTCCCCTATATATTGGACTCTCCAGTCGATTTCAATGTATGAGGGCTCGAAAGGTTCAGCACATGGAAAAAGTCTCAGTTCTTATGCTGATGTCGAATGTGCGCCCTCAGACCAGCCTTCAATTTGCACGACTGGTTGCAAACAATAGATATGTGACCTGTCACGCAAAAAGGGTACTATCCAACCAAAACATGGTGTAATGTGAATATAGGCCACTAGATGGCAGTATTTACCTTTTTTTTGTTAAGCTCAGACTGCAGTCATGTTTAGACATGTCCTGGACATGTCTGGGGCAAGTCTCAGAAAAGTTAAAAAAAAGAGGTCTAAATGTGGGTGGGGTCTGCAAAAGAGTATATAAGGAAAAGAATTGAGACAGTGAAGTAGTAGGAGAAATTGCAAGAAGATGACCAGACCTGCCATTCTGTTCAAGACCTGTGACGTTTCTTTTGTGGATTTCTTTGCCTGTGTTTGAGCATTTTCTTCATCCAGGACATCACCAAGCCACCCCACCAAAAAGGGACTGTAATTATTTCTGTTTTGTTTTATTTATCAATCTTGGTCTTTAGTTGTAGGTTGTTATTAGTCTTTGTCTTTGTTTTAAAAATTAAATGTGTTTTAGTTGTTAAAACTGTGTTTGTCATCCCTTGCTGTTGCTGTTGTGTTATAAATGTAATAACAAATTGGGGCCATAACAAATTGGGGGCTCAAGGTCCGGGATAGACCATTGTGTGAGTAATTTATTAAAAATCTAACATTTCAAATTGTAAAATTGATTTTTTTTTAATTGAATACATATATATTGACAACAGCAATGGATGATTTCTTGGCATCACCAACCGTAGGGGTTTTGAAGTCTTTTAAAAAGACAGAACTGCTAGAAATTTGCAGACAGTTGGAGCTGACAGAGGTAAAACCAGCCATGCGAAAAGCAAGACTGGCTAGAGAGATAGTTGAATATTACATTGATGAAAATGTGTTTGCACCAGGAGATCTGGAACAGTTTCCAGTGGAAAATCCAAATATAGAAATGGAACTTAAATTAAAAATGCTAGAGATTGAAAGGGAGGAAAAAGAAAAACAAAGAGAATTTGAGAGGGAAGAAAAAGAAAAACAAAGGCAGTTTGAGTTAGAAAAATTAGCAAGAGAAGAGAAAATTGAGAGAGAGAAAGAGGAAAGAGCAGAAAGAGAGAGACAGAGACAGAGAGATTTTGAATTAGAGAAATTCGATAGAGAAGAAAGACTCCAAATGGAGCAACTAAAAATTAAAATTGAAACTAAGAATAAATTTTGTGCCAGTCAGGAGGTAAAACTGGTGCCTCCATTTTCAGAAAAGGATGTTGACAACTATTTCCAGTGTTTTGAAAAGGTAGCAAAGAGTTGCCAGTGGCCAAAGGAACACTGGCCTCTGATGTTGCAAACTGTTCTCAAGGGTAAAGCTCAACAAGCCTATTCGGCTTTGTCTGCAGATGATTCCTCTGATTATGAGGTTGTCAAAAAGGTTATTTTGAGAGCTTATGAGTTGGTTCCAGAGGCTTACCGACAGAAATTCAGAGGTCTGAAGAAATCTGAAAATCAGACTTATGTTGAATTTGCTAATGAAAAGCAGGTTTGCTTTGAACGCTGGTGTACTTCTATGGAGGTCAAGGATGATTTCAACTCACTAAAAGAGATGGTGTTAGTTGAAGAATTCAAGAACTGTGTTAAAGATGATGTTAAGACCTACCTTAATGAGAAGCAAGCACTGAATTTGCAATCAGCTGCCAAATTTGCAGATGAATATGTTCTCACTCATAAGTCCAAATTTCAGTCTAGCAGTAACAATAAATGGTCCCAATTTCAGAAAAAGGGTTACGGTGATACCCAAGATTCCTCACCCAAAGACAAAGACAAATCTGGTGATGGTGCTCAGAAATCCAGTAACAGGTCTGATCAAAGTGTGAAAGCTGACAGTGACAAAAGTGGTCTAGTTTGCAGTTATTGCAAGAAATCTGGTCATGTTACAACTAACTGTTGGTTCCTTAAAGCTAAGAAAGAAAAAGAAAAGGATACCAAACCAAATGCCTTTGTGAAAACAAGGTTAGAAACCCCTGTAGTAGATAACCAATCTGCTAAATTGCCTGCTTCTTGCGGGGCTAAAAAGCCTAATACAGCTGACTTTGTGAGGGAGGAATTTCTTCCATTTGTGTCAGAGGGATTTGTGGCTCTGAATGAGCATACTACTCCTGTCCCCATATATATCCTAAGGGATACCGGAGCTTCTCAGTCACTTTTGTTGATGGACTCTGTGGAATCATTTTTTTATTGATTGATTTAATTATTATTAATTGTTTATCCTTGCTTGCTCCTACTTTACTTTCTTTCATAACCTTTTAGGCCTAGAGTGTGTGTGTGCTTGCATATTTCTGATTTAGCAGGGGCCTGCATAACTGTTCCAGTGCGTCATGACATATAGCCTATCTAAAGTCATGCAAAGCTGAATGTCTGTACCAAGGACAAGATGTTTTTCTCTTTCTCTAAGTTTGCGTTTATAGAAAGCTCCGGAATGCATAACAAGATAAACTGGAGCCGGGGCTGATAGAGAAGACAGGTGCTCTCCTCCCCAACGAGATGTATGTGTGCAGGCTTACGACAGCCTGACGTAGGTTGAATAAGACGACGAGGGCTCTCCAGATTACATCATGATGTGTAAATCAGCGCGGGGGGAGGAGAACGTCATGGAGTACCCCTACAAAAACCAGAGAGAGACTAACTGTATCATCCTCCATCTTGACTTGACTTGTATGGGGATCCTTTGCTGCAGAAAAGTAAACGGACTTTGGCTTGAATATTAACTTCTCTGCCTCTGACTGATTTTTTCCCTGAGTAGTCTGGGTTTCTTATGTGAAGGTGATACGAGGAATATAATGTTAAAATTCCTTTAACATTGGGGGCATCGTCCGGGGTTCCAATATCTCACCTGCACTCCCTGGAGAATCGGCGCCGACTGAAATTCCGTGCACGGTCGTCTTGAGAGACGTTAAAGAAGGGAAAGTCCTCAACCCGGAGCGACTGGCAAGGCTCCTTGGGTGTGTAGTGAGGCCAGGAGGGAGGTTCTCCAAGGTGTGTGGTGGAGGTGCGGGTGAGTGACGGAATACTTACTGAATTTGGCTTAGTTGCTGTGTGAGACAGAGGAGTTAATATTGCCAATTATGGGACAGACGAACAGTAAGTGTGGTGTTGTCGTTCTTGTAGTAAGGACTGCTGTTCTGGGACGAATGTTGACGTGACTTTGACTGAAACTAGGCAATTTGTTGAAAGTTGACATAATGGTTCTGGGAATCATTGTGGGTAAAGGAGTTTGGGTTTAGTTGAAATAGAGCATTGTCTGCGTATGTTATCAAAGCAACAATGGTGTTAGATCGTAAGAAAATTTAAGCCTTGGATCTTTTCCAATGTAAATGAATGTGAGAGAGGAAAGTGCACTGAGGTGTGTGTGTGTGCGCGCGTGTGTGTTTGTTTATGTGTGTGTGTGTCCTGAGCTCAGATTGCGTTTCTGTGTGGAAATCAATGTGAATGAACCTAACTCTGTGAGTGTCTCTAAACAACTGCATTGCTGGCATATTTGTTAGTTCTGTCTTTGTTAGATTGAATGCAATTGTCATTATATTCCATGAAGTGCTCATATAAATGTCTACAATGAAATTTGCTTTTCAAAATAATTTAAGGTGCCTGTTGAGTAGCCAATATTTACAGTACTTTATGGAATCCTCACTGTAACTACAGCATTAGTAAAAAGTGAAATTTCTAAGAAAGAAGTGTAAATAAGCAGTGCAAATTTGTTGGAGTTAAGCCATTTTACTGACTATGGAGTAGTTAAAGGACAAGGTTGCTGAAGTACACAGAATAATTATTCCTTATGAAACCGAGCAAAAGTCACTATTTCTTGATAAAATAAATGCTAACTCCTCTTAAATGATCGGTTACTATAAACAGTGGGAAGTTTAGATGAAGTAACAATTGAATGTAAATTATACAAACATGGACAAGTGTTTCTAATGTTGTGGCTAACTGAATTTCTTTAAGATGCAAGACAAAGTGAATATTTAAATGCTCTAATATTTGGCAGTAGTAATACATTGCAGAGAAAACTACCAGTGATATCCTCTATGAGCATGAATTAATTACACTATTTACACTTAATTTGTGAAATATTTTTAAAGAGCTAGAAAATCTAAGCACTTTTCTATAAATAATTAGGCTGTGTGAGATTGGTGTGCTAGAAGCATATCTCTGAAAAGGAAATTAAGCGAAAGTGGAAACAAAAATAACAGTGTGTTCAAAAGTTGCCAAAGTACTGTTTAACAAATTTATACAATAAGAGACTGTGTGCAAATTCATTTGATGCAGCAGAAGTGTTTTCTATCAAGTATTGAAAAATTGCAATTGCTATCTGTGGGTGATGAACAAATGTGACTGAAAGTTTCCCTGACCAAAGAAATGCAATTAAAGATCTTTTCTCCATTTTGAACAGGAATTGTCAACGAGTGTCTTCATGGCAAAGGAACTGAGAAGTGAACCTTAATCTGTTTGTTTAATTTTTACAGGGAATGATCCGAACGAGTTGAATTAAAACAAAATTGTACATTATTGTTTGTCTCTAACTCCTCTCGGAACTTTTCCACAGAAAGCACTGCTGAAGAGAAGTGAATTGCTGGCCAGCTGGGAATGCTTTAGCTTTAGAGTTTACCTTCTAAAATAGATCTGGGGAAATACAATTTGAAGTATTAACACAAGACTAAATTCAAAAGTCCTCTAGTAACGTGATCACATAATACCTTGCTTGCGATTTCTAAATTTATTTTTGAATAAGTACCGTTCTATACTAGGAGGTGACCAAAATATAAACTTTTTTTTTTTTTGGAAATTGTAACATAGTCTAAAGTGACTCCACCCGGTTCTGCTGATGATGTAGGAAAATGTAAGAATGTTTGGGGCTAATAAGCCCTGACTGTGCACTTCCTCCATGCTGTTAGCGGAACCCAAGCCTGAGGTGGATTGCTTAATCACAATTCATTGAGAGGAAAAAATAAAAATGTATTCTCCATTGTGTAAAAGAAGTCCTATCTAATAATACCCTTCCCAATGGAAAGCCTATATTACCAAAATCCCTCTTCCATATTGCTGTAGGTTTGGTGCATGGGCAATGCCATGTACCAAGAGGGGGGGACCAAAGGGTTAATAGATGAGAGTACTATCACTTCTTTACTAAAATTTTTTTTATATATACACTTAACACCATGTAAAGTGAAGAAGTGATGTGGTAGTATTGATATGATCTTTATCTAAATGAAGTGAGAAGCTATAGATGCCATCACAAGTGGAAAATTTTGAGTAGGGAAATTGTTCCTAGATAAGTGATTCCAAAAGCATTCTATAGTGATAATGGGCCAGAATTTAGAAATGAAGAACTGGCTCGTTTGGGAGTAAAAATTGAGAATAGAATCGAAAAAACTTGCAGATCATCCACAATTAGCAGGATTAGTGGAGAGGACTAATAGAACCCTGAAAGCAAAACTGCACAAAGCCATGGCAGAAACTAAATGGAATTAAGTAGCATGTCTGCCATTGTATTAACTAGCATGAGGATAACCCCACAAGCAGGGATTGGGGTTGTCACATTATGATGCAGTATGTGGGGTAACCTTTTGAGTTGCCACATTTATTTATTATTATTATTATTATTATTAATATTAATATTAATATTAATATTAATATTATTATTATTTATTAAATAGAAGAAGCGACTCTGGCAGAGTATATGAATAGAATGTTGACTAACAAAAGTGAGATGCGAAATATGCTTCCTCCTAGATCAGTAGCGGAATTGCCGCCCGGTGAGATAAAGCCTGGAGATTGGATCCTGGTGCGGAGTGTCGGAAAAAAGCGGAAGTGGAGTGAACCGGTGTGGAAGGGTCCATATCAAGTGCTCCTGACCACACCGACTGCAGTAAAAATCCAGGAGAGGGAGGCGTGGATATATCAGTCACATTGTAAAGGTGGTGTCTCCTCCTCCAGCGGGTGTGTAGGTACATCTGGGTGAGTCAGGATAGACTTGGAGGGAGTCCGGCTACAAAGGGGGGCGTGGCATATAGAGCCCGCCCGTCTCAAACCCGGTGAAGAGTTTATTTACGCTCCAAGTCAGTAGAGACTCCGCGACTTATTCATTTAAGAAAAAAAAAAAAGTGGTTTAATGAAATGACTTATCTCTCCCTGTGTCTGTTCATTTTTAAACATATGTTGCACCTACAATGAATGTGAACAGTATAGTTAAATGCGCCATGGCAGTGTCTACTGCATGTAATGGATTAGTTTCAATAGACCCCAGTTTACCCCCACTTTATACAGTCGATGTGTCGAAGAAAATGGCACAGGCTTTGTGGGGGTAACCTAGGGGTGCCAGGGGAAATTATTGATTTTGTGTGGGTATCCACAAATAAACGACAGGAACAATTCGGAATGACTAACCGCCCTGGGGGAAGGGTTAGCATCTGGGGAGCCATTTCCCTATGATGTAATGAAATTGTTTGCATTAAAGGCTGCACCGACGAGTGCTTGGAAAACCCTGATTGTAAATGATACACCAATTTCTTTTCTATGTGACACGGGGGCATGTTGAACTGTTATCAGAAAAGTAAGTGCAATTTTTTCCACATCGGCTCAGCACTAATATGACACAAACTTGTGCTGCAAATGGGGCAATGGGACAGCGTAGCAACAGAGGAACTCAAATTTGAGGATCCTGAGGGGATTGCTACACTCTGCTCTGTAATAGTGTCCACACAGTGCCCAGTGAACCTCCTGGGGAGGGACATAATGTATAAACTGGGGCTTGGGGTGGTTCCTACAGGTCCTACTACGTGGGAGACAATGCGTGTGTTCAAGGAAAACGAACACAGTGAGGTTGCAGGGGATCAGATGGTGGTTCTGGGAACCGGACCCCAGCAATCTACTAAGCGTTGCAATTTGCAGATTCGCCCCCTCGTAAGCCGATTACAGGAATGTTGCAAATAGTGCTGCGGAGAGGACTGAAGACCCCCGTGTCTGGTGAAGTAGTGTCTGGTGAAGTATGAATTGACATATTTCCATGGTACAATCTAGTCGGCGTGTTTGTCGCATGTAAGGTGGTGGACAACACGTGGTACGTGGGTGACAGCCCACACCTAGCAGAGGGGTGATGGAGACGACCTCTGTGAACAGGCGAAGTGGGTGAAACTGTCAAAGCGAATGCGTCAGTAGGCGAGTGGTGCTTCTGTGATCGGTGGGCCCTGAAAAGGAGACACCAGGAAGTAGAAAGCAGAGTTCTCAACCTGGGGGAGCCTGGGTGGAGATCTCTGTGAAAAGGGATCAAGTCGGGGACTGCGCCCTAGATGGGAGTTTTCAAAGGATCTAAGTGCAAAAATTATGTATCCAAGTTGGAATTGCAGGATGCTACTTCTGCTTATTGTATCTGTTGACAGCAGCACAGGGGGGATCTGTCAGCTTATTGGGCCAGAATGTGTACCTATATACCCGCTAATGATGAGGCAGGAGGGGTGATTGATCAAGCCTTGCAACGTTTGAAAGACATATCTGATGCACAACAGCGAGACCTTGCACCAGTAGTGACAAATTCTAAGTGACTGGCTTCTGTCTGGGGGTTGGGAAACGGGAATTACATCTGCAATAAGTCTTATAGCTGGGGGATTCGCAGTACTGCTCTTTTGCAGTTGCTGTGGAATTCCGATAATTAAAGGAATGATATCAAGAATGTTGAGTACTAATCCACAGTATCAGAGGTTTCTATTACAGGACAAAAATGAGATGTATACTCTGCCCGAGGAGCTGAAGGATTGTTTGAACAAAAGAATAGAGAGTAGTGGTGATATGTTGACACATCTTCCCCGTGAATGAAGCACATGCTGAAAAATGAGAGAAGTGGCATGCTGGCGGATAATCAATTATAAACAGGGGGGAAATGTGGAATCATTTTTTTATTGATTGATTTAATTATTATTAATTGTTTATCCTTGCTTGCTCCTACTTTACTTTCTTTCATAACCTTTTAGGCCTAGAGTGTGTGTGTGCTTGCATATTTCTGATTTAGCAGGGGCCTGCATAACTGTTCCAGTGCGTCATGACATATAGCCTATCTAAAGTCATGCAAAGCTGAATGTCTGTACCAAGGACAAGATGTTTTTCTCTTTCTCTAAGTTTGCGTTTATAGAAAGCTCCGGAATGCATAACAAGATAAACTGGAGCCGGGGCTGATAGAGAAGACAGGTGCTCTCCTCCCCAACGAGATGTATGTGTGCAGGCTTACGACAGCCTGACGTAGGTTGAATAAGACGACGAGGGCTCTCCAGATTACATCATGATGTGTAAATCAGCGCGGGGGGAGGAGAACGTCATGGAGTACCCCTACAAAAACCAGAGAGAGACTAACTGTATCATCCTCCATCTTGACTTGACTTGTATGGGGATCCTTTGCTGCAGAAAAGTAAACGGACTTTGGCTTGAATATTAACTTCTCTGCCTCTGACTGATTTTTTCCCTGAGTAGTCTGGGTTTCTTATGTGAAGGTGATACGAGGAATATAATGTTAAAATTCCTTTAACAGACTCCTTGGAGTTACGTGATGAGACCGCTTCAGGGGATTTCATACTTGTACAAGGTATTGAAGGGAGGACTGTATCTGTACCCCTGCGCTCTATATTCTTGAAGTCAGATTTAGTTACAGGACAGGTAAAGGTGGGACTTATGTCCAGTCTACCTATAAAGGGTGTTTCTCTGTTGCTAGGCAATGACCTGGCTGGGGGCAAAGTAGTTCCCCCTGTACATCTTACTTCACAGCCGAGCACTGAAGATGGGGATGAGGACCCATCTCTGTATCCTTCTTGCGCAGTGACTCGTGCTATGGCCAAGAAGGCTAAAGAAGAAGATGATGTGGTGCCGTCCAATACATTGAATAGTCAGGACTCAGGTGGTTCGCCTCATGACTCTGATTGGCCTACTATGGTTTCTCCGTTTGAGGAATTATCAGATACTTTTATCAGTTCTCTATTCAGCCAGCCGGATGGGTCTGGTGATTCTGATGTGTCTGGAGACTTGTCTCTGTCCAGAAAGCGGTTGATTGAGGAGCAAACTAATGATCCTGAAATTTGTGTACTAAAGAGGAGAGCCCTTCCTGATAAAGAAATAGACGCAGTTCCAGTTGGGTATTATCTCAAGGATGGTGTGTTGATGCGGAAGTGGCGCCCTCCTGATATCCCTGCCAATGCAGATTGGGCAGTGGTCAAGCAAATTGTTGTTCCGAAGGTCTATAGGAATGAGATCTTAACAATGGCTCATAGTTTACCTTTAGGAGGTCATCTTGGTGTTAACAAGACTGTTGATAAGATCATGAAACACTTCTTTTGGCCTGGGCTTCGGAAAGACGTTTCCAACTTTTGCAAAACCTGTCACACTTGTCAGGTAGTTGGAAAACACCAGTTAGACCCACCTGTAGCTCCATTGCAGCCTATCCCAGCATTTGGGGAGCCATTCTCTAAGGTCATTGTTGATTGTGTTGGTCCATTACCCAAGACTAGATCTGGAGATCAGTACTTGTTGACAATCATGTGTGCATCTACCAGATTCCCCGAAGCCATACCTCTACGTAACATCAAGGCAACTGCAATCTCGAAGGCTTTGATAAAGTTCTTCACGTTGTTTGGTCTTCCCAGGGAAATTCAGTCAGACCAAGGTAGCAATTTCACTTCAGGATTGTTTCAGCAGGTTGTGTATGAACTAGGTGCAAAACAGATTCTTTCTAGTGCCTATCATCCAGAAAGTCAGGGTGCCTTAGAGCGGTTTCATTCCACTCTCAAGACAATGATGAGGACTTATTGTTATGACCATGAGAAAGACTGGGATGAAGGGGTTCATTTGCTGTTGTTTGCAGCTCGAGAAGCAGTGCAGGAGTCTACTGGATTCAGTCCATTTGAGCTAGTGTTTGGTCATGAAGTGAGAGGACCTTTGCTATTATTGAGTGAACAATGGCAAGAGAAAGAGCCGCATATCAGTCTGTTAGACTATGTTAGCAAGTTCAAGGAAAGATTGCGTGCAGCTTGTGACCTTGCCAAAGAGAACTTGAAATCAAGTCAGGGAAAAATGAAAACTTGGTATGATCTTAAGGCTAGAAGCCGTGAGTTTAAACCAGGAGACAAGGTCCTTGTGTTGTTTCCCTTGCAATCCAATCCATTGCAGGCTAGATTTCATGGTCCATATGAAATTCTGACGAAACTCAATGATCTCAATTACATTGTGAAGACTCCGGATAGGAGAAAACCAAAACAGTTGTGTCACATTAACATGCTGAAGCCTTATCATGACAGAAATGCTAGAGTTGCAGCTGTCACTTCAGATTCTCCTATGGTCGAAACGTGTGAAGATGAGGGGGAGTTTCAAGATGATGAACCTAGAATTAAAGCTGAAGTTCTTTCATGTAAATTGTCAAATTCTGAAGTGTTGCAAAATCTTGATGTAAAACTCCAGCACTTAGAACCCTCACAGAGAGATCAGTTTGAGAGGTTGATCAAGAAATATGAGGATCTGTTTCCTGATGTTCCAAAGAGAGTTTCTATAGCCTCTCATGATGTAGATGTTGGTGATGCCAAACCAATAAAACAGCATCCGTACCGGATGAACCCTGAAAAGAGAAAGATTGCTGAGAAAGAGGTTGAGTACATGTTAGAACATGATATTATCAGACCCTCCAACTCAGATTGGAGTTCACCCTGTGTGCTAGTTCCAAAACCTGATGGAAGTACTAGATTCTGTACAGATTATCGCAAAGTCAATGCTGTAACTAGAACTGATGTGTTTCCAATACCTAGGATTGATGATTGTATTGATAGTGTAGGGCAAGCAAAGTTTCTGACCAAGATTGATTTATTGAAGGGTTATTGGTGTGTGCCTTTAACTGAGAGGGCCAAGAGCATCTCTGCCTTTGCCACGCCATCTGGATTGTACCAGTATGAAGTCCTACCCTTTGGCATGAAAAATGCCCCAGCCACGTTCCAAAGGATGATACAGTCTACAATCGCCGGATTGCCACACACGGGTGCGTACATCGATGACCTGATCACATGGAGTGACTCCTGGGAAGAACATCTAAAAGATGTAGAGACGTTGTTCCAGCGCCTGACCCAGGCTAACCTGACTGTTAACCTGAGCAAGAGTGACTTTGGTTGTGCTACTGTCACCTATCTTGGCTACGTCATAGGCCAGGGTAAGGTGGCACCCATAAATGCTAAAGTCCAAGCCATCATGGACTTTCCAGTTCCTGACAACAAAAAAGCTTTGCGCCGCTTCCTTGGAATGATCGGGTACTACCGCAAGTTCTGCAAGAACTTTGCTGAGATTGCTCTCAGTCTTACTAACCAACTGAAGAAAGGCGTAAAGTTCACCTGGGATGATGCATGCCAGAGAGCCTTCGATCACCTGAAGTCTCTGCTGTGTCACTTCCCCGTGCTCAAATCTCCTGAGTTCAACAAAGCGTTCTCCATCGCGGTCGATGCTAGCGACCAAGCTTGTGGATCTGTGCTCCTACAGAGAAGTGACTCTGATGACATTGAGCATCCCGTGGCATACTTCTCCAGGAAGTTCAATCGCCACCAAAGGAACTATTCCACAATAGAGAAGGAACTGTTGGCTCTGGTCCTTTCTTTACAACACTTTGAGGTTTATGTTTGTACAGGACAAAAGCCAATGATTGTGTACACTGACCACAATCCGTTAATGTTTTTGAGTAAGATGAAAAACAAGAATCGGAGATTGTTGAATTGGAGTTTGATTTTACAGGAGTTTGACTTGGAAATTAAGCATGTGAAGGGTACAGACAATGTAATTGCTGATTGCTTATCCCGTGTTTGAATATGTATATATATATCACATGTTTATTTGAATATTGTATGATATGTATATATAGACAAGTGTTCACTTAACCATTTTGTATTGAAAAGAAAAAAATTTTGCCTTTGAGTCAAAATTTTTCCCTTTTGGAATGGAGGTGTAATGTGAATATAGGCCACTAGATGGCAGTATTTACCTTTTTTTTGTTAAGCTCAGACTGCAGTCATGTTTAGACATGTCCTGGACATGTCTGGGGCAAGTCTCAGAAAAGTTAAAAAAAAGAGGTCTAAATGTGGGTGGGGTCTGCAAAAGAGTATATAAGGAAAAGAATTGAGACAGTGAAGTAGTAGGAGAAATTGCAAGAAGATGACCAGACCTGCCATTCTGTTCAAGACCTGTGACGTTTCTTTTGTGGATTTCTTTGCCTGTGTTTGAGCATTTTCTTCATCCAGGACATCACCAAGCCACCCCACCAAAAAGGGACTGTAATTATTTCTGTTTTGTTTTATTTATCAATCTTGGTCTTTAGTTGTAGGTTGTTATTAGTCTTTGTCTTTGTTTTAAAAATTAAATGTGTTTTAGTTGTTAAAACTGTGTTTGTCATCCCTTGCTGTTGCTGTTGTGTTATAAATGTAATAACAAATTGGGGCCATAACAATGGATTTTGAGATTTTTACTTTAATTGACTCGCAATCAGTGATACTGAAGTGCAGAGGAGAGATCATTTCACCAGCAGCTGCTTCTTTTGATCTGAAATGAATTTGAATCTGACCTTTGAACTCTACTTTTCTATTTAAGCGAATATCTCAAAAACTACTTCATGGAGGATAGTATCCTTTCCGCGTGACAGGTCACACACATATATGAGAGAGAGAGAGAGAGAGAGAGAGAGTCAGTCAGTCAGTCAGTCAGTCATATGGCCATTTTCATATCACACCCTGTATCAACCCAAGACCCCATTATCTGCCGCTGATACTGAATCTTGCCCGTGGGCAGATACAACTTCATGCCTGGCGCTTGTATCACAGGTTCAGATTCACGGTATTTACAAGGAAGTATATGATAAAAAAAAATATATATATATATATATATATATATTAGTTTGATCCCCACACTTGGCTGTCATTGACTGTAGTCAAATCCTGCACTGCCCACTTTCAGCTCTCTCTATTCAAGAAAATCGCCTTCAGTTACCAATAGCAGTTCTGGGTGCGTTAGAAGTTTAATTCGGAATCAAATTAATCACATTCCATTCTCCCATCTAGTAATGGTGGTGAATAGACCACAAGCCGGGCCAGCAACCCTAATTACTGCATCTCTACATCTGTCTCCATTGGAGAATTTTATTGATTTTGTTTGATGCGTCCAAAATTGAAATGCAGACCACATATGAGCAGATGGAAATATTGAGATCGGGAGGGAGAGAAGGGAAGGTGGGGAGTTATCTGGGCCAACATGCCGTAAACATTGAATCTAACAAATACCCTGATAGAAACACTCAGTACTTAATGCAGAAAATGTCTGCTTAAGCCTCATCTGCACCATTATCAAAACAAACGTGCTACAGTGCAGAGCTAAGAGCTAAAAACTATGCTGCTTTCCAATACCCACAGTGCAGTGGTGACCATTTAACTGAACATTGGGGAGGAGGATAACATACCTTTAAACTAATGATTAGTCTCGACCAATCAAAATCATTTAATGAAATTCACATCACGTGAGCTCGGAAAACACTCGAAACTGTCAGATGTGGCCTGTTCTCCTTATTGAGGCAAGATGAGAAACTCTGAAGCAAATCTCAATCAACGTCACTGCACTTGTGGATAGTTGTAGCTAAACTTCATTTTCTTTGTCGTATTTTAAACTATTGTGAAGTGTAGGTTAGATAGCTGGCGTAGCAGGATGTGCTTAAAGCGGCCAAAAAGTCACATGTAGTTTTTTTTTCTTTCCCTTGTAAAGCAAATGAGAAATTTTTCTGAGTTCAATTTGTTATTAAATCAGCGTATGAAAAGAAGGGAGCAGTTTCACTGCTAATGGGTTATTACAATCACTCGAAAACTTGGTGTTTAAGGAAAATAATTGAAAATTGGTCGAGGCCACTTACTTATTAACACAGATTTTTCCATCCCTCTCTAAATTCATTGAAGCAGCTGTTGCTGTTACCGAGATCTCAATCATGTGCCACAGCCATATGCAAAAATATGGTTTGCAGAGCAGATTAGCATTTCATTAGCTATTAAACACCAACTGCAGCTCATGATTGGTTAATATGGCATCATAAGGAGTAATTACATTTTCAACTGAGTCGGACTGGCTAACTATTGACATGTTCATAACTCTTAAACAGCTAAAAAGCTCATAGGTACCTGATATTGGCAAAGTATAAAATGAATCCTTCATGTAAAACTGACTGTAAATAAGCACCACACTTTAGTTCCATGGGAAAGTACCAAAAGGATCAACATGTACAAAACAGAACCATTGCATGCCCTCTACTGCAGCAAATTTAAAGAGGAGCAGCCAGTTTGTCACAAGTGAAATGGTGAGATCACAGTAAAGACTCCAATACTCAGAATTCACAACTGTTTCTAAGCGCACTTACAAAATACTCATAGCTCCAGTACTAAAACTTCTAAGTTCCTTCTGAAACAGCACCCAGATCAGGACGCAGATTTAACTGACATCCCCTGGCCAATGACTCGGGATCAAGAGGTACTGAGTTTGAGTCCTTGCCATGGCCTGCGCAGTGGGTTCTTGGGCAAAACACTTCACTCCCTAACTGCCTCATTTCACCTAAGTGTTCAAATGGGTTCCAGAAAATTGTCAGGGAAACCTGACTAAGAGCTGGGGGGAGCGCCTGTGATGGACTGACATGCCATCCAGGGGGAGTAGTAATACTCCTACTTGCTTCATGCCACGGAAACTGGGGTTAAGCACTGGCCTGATGGGCCAATAGGCTCGGAACAGACTTAATACTATTACTACTTACCCAGGCCAATGCACTATAAATACAATATCCTCAGTGAGTGCTCTTATGTCCCAGTGGAGGTAAAAACCCAGACGTTCAAGATGGCGATCCAGGATCGGTGTAAGAGACAGAGCAGAGGGAAGGTCCGATGACCTCAACCTGTTGTTGGCTGCTTTGGTACCCCTTACTACTCCATCTTGGTTTGCCCCTTGCTTGAAGTATTCATACTCGCAGTCTTACGTTTGGAATGCTTTGGGCCTGTGGAAATGCATCTCTCACACACCTCCATGTCTGGTGATGTTATATCAGCCGATCTACCGTCACCACCATCCCTCTCACCATTGTATCCCTGGATGAATGACTCTGCAGTCAATCAACTGATGTTTAATTGTTAGCTATTTAAAAAAAAAAAAAAAAAAAAAAACCTACAAAGCTTTCAAAAGCGGTCTGAGTTGAGCAATAGTTAAGCAGATGGATATCCAGCAGTGTAATGGTGTGTGGACTCATTCTTCAGTCAGTGTTTTGCCATGAGTTTGCCTTCATTACAGATATGGAGGTGATGTTCACTGGGGTGTAGCATTCTCATTTTACGGGACGCGCAGACAGACCCTGTCAGCCAAAGCAGGGAGGCCAAGTCTCGTTCGAGAACAGATATGGCCATGACAGCGCTGAAAAACTGAACACACAAGGCATTCATCGCAACAATTGTGATACATCACCTTCTGACATGCGCAGTTCCATTAAATTTCACGAGGGGATTTTACCGGCGATTTCGGTGAAAGAAGAAGCTCAAGATTTCAAAAGATGAAAAAAGATTTGAGAATAACAAGTTTAAGAAGCAGAAGTTTTGAAGATTACAGAGAGGTTGTGTTGAACTCTCGCAGAGGAAGAAAGAGCAGGTGGAGAGGAGGAATACTCAAGGAAAACATACGCTGAATTTGAATAATGGCAGGAGTGGGGATTGACCGCAATTGCTGCGTTTCGGTTGTCAAGGTAACACTTCCAGATCTCAGTGCCTCTGCTGACCAATGATTTAAATACAATGGGAGGAAAGAATGCGTCTCCGGCAGTAAGCTCTCCAACATTCGGCCTCAAGTAGGTCTCGCTGACGGCAGAATTTTTTTGTCCTTGTCTTGAACAATTTTCCTTCCGGCTTGTCGGTACTAAAAATGCTCAAAACCCAAATCAGACTCGCTCGCCTCTGCATTTCCAGTTTGACTATTATGGGAGAGGACTCTGTACCTCTTCTCTTCATTTATAGCAGTCTTGGGCTCAAACTGTAATTTTTTATGAATTTCAATGCTTTTCTGCATTTGACTAAGTATGCCTGGTCAATTGAAACAAACTGAATAGTACAAAAAAAGTGTAGACGATGCCCATCTGCTTCTCCTTGCTGGTTCAAATGTATTAGGAGAGATGAAGAGAGCAAATAAAAGAATATACATTTGAAACAAATGCTGTTTTAATCCAGGTTTGATCTCTATATGGTACCAGTTTTTAATATTGAATTATCCACCTACATCAGGAGGGACCAAATCCAGTACTGGAGGGCTGGTGTGTGTGCATTTTTTCCCCACAAATTATCTGAGATAAATGTGCTAATTACCAGCAGAGGCTAACACGAAAGGCTCACCCATTTATTTGACCACAGTAAGACTTCATACTTGTAGGGAGAGGCAGCATGTAGCCTATCAGTGAAGCTGTTAGGACTAGAACTCAGAGGACTAATGCCGCTTTTCCACTACGCGGTATCGGCTCTAGTCTATTCGCCTTTTTGCTTTGCCATTAGGAAAAAGTACCTGGTTCCAGGTACCAGATTTTCCTGTGTCTGCTCTCTTGTGGTTCCAAAAAACGCACCCACTCGGCTAACAGGTACTAAAGCGTGACATGACAACACAGCAGCCCATAATGTCATTAGCGTGAGATCAGCGCAGCAGTTTGGCTCTTGAAAAAGGCCCTTAAACTCCACATTGTTAGTAGTGAAATAGACCTCTGCCAGTCAAATTAACTGTAAGTCAGTAAATTAACTGTAACTAACTGTAATTAACTTTGGATGAAAGATAAATAAAAGCTATGAAAATACGTATGAAAATATAGTCAAACGAAAACAGTCTTTAATTGTCATGCGCTTATCAGCAAAAGCCATGAGAATCACAGGTGGTGTCAGCATTAGAGAAATACTTGAAATTACGGCTGGAAGTTGATGTGGTGACCAGTAACGGATAAACGACCCACAATGCCTATGTTCGGCCATGGTCGCAACGAGAAACTCTGGCCCTCTGAAAGAGTGATGCTCGGGGCCACTCATATCTAAGACCTGCCACCACCTTTTGTCCTCCACCTTACATGTAGCATTAATGCAATAAGTATTTTGTAGGATGACAGGATGACACTGTCAGTTTCTCGTATACAGTATTTTCACATCAGCTGCCAAGATGACTAGGACAATGGTTAGAAAACACAAGCCCAGCAGTGCGTTTCTTCATCAAACTAATTCAGCCAACTGATTTATTTAGGCATTTTTACCTTCTGTCGGAGAGATTGAACCACATGGCAAATCCAGGCTCCAGGAACGACATATCAGGTCAGAACTTTTTTCCCTAAACAAGGATTTTCCACTTCTTGATGAGCAGCAGCTGCAAGTCCTCGCGCATTCTAAATTAGATCGTTTCATTACGACGCGTTAGCATTCATAAAATCGCAAGCGACCTTAATGGCAGAAAACCTACAGTGACGCAAACGGCACCGAGGTGAGGGATGATCCAGCCGATTTAATTACGCAGGGATATGAGGATAGGTGTTACGTGACGGAAGATTTATTATACGGGACAATGCATGACTCCAAGGCCGAGGAAGGCGATATATTGAGGAGGCGGTGAGGAATGGAATGGAAGCCAATTTTCTTTTCAGTGGAACATGAGTGAAATTAATTGAAGCGGGGGTGTGTGGGAGAGACAGGGAGGAAGCACAAGCCAGGCGGGTAGGTTTGGAAGGTTCCAGAAATTGGGGGAGGAGGAGGGGGCTCCCCCCCCATGCACACCCCTCCTTAAACAGTCTTCAATCTCATACCTCTATATTCTACCCTGTATCCCTCTCTCTCTCTGTCCCTCTCTAAATCCATCCTTCCTTCATCCCCTCTCTCACACCTCTCTCTTCCCCCCTCTCCGCTTCTCCATCAGATCCCCATCCCCAGATCAACACTTCTTCAATCAGGCTCCATCCTTCAATCGCTACATTCATCCATCCATCTACAACAGACGATCGGAGCAGACGCCCGTAACGCATCGAAATTGCATTGTCAGTGACCAACACTAGAGCTCTTTAAATCCTTGAATGTTATGGAAAAACCTATTAAGTAACAAAAAGCTAATTCAGAGAAAAAGACAAAATAGGTTATAGGTGGCTATGCTGCTTCATACTTGGCTAACTCAGTGACCAGGTTCAATCATTAAAAAATAGAAAATTTAATGTGGAAGAACCAAGGAAGATCAAGTTGCTTGATTTTCACTTCACAACTGATTAAATACCGATGACTTGTTTGGTTTTGCCACAGGAAAACATAGGAAATCAATGATTATTTTTCATATCTTGCTGTATATGATGAGACAAAGCCTAATAAGTACAAAAATGGTCCTAACTTAGTTTTGACCAAAATTAGACATACTAGGTTTTTCCATAACACTAAAGACTCTCTGGCAGTGAATGTAGATACATTTTCTAATTAAAAGCACATCAGAGTGACTCCCTCTCTCTCTCACGGGCAGGCGGTGGAGAAATGAAAGTGTATAGCAGGGGGATGGGGACAGGATTAGACCCGACATAAAGGAGAGAGCGGAGCGTTCATTTCCCTGATGGCGGCTTTTTAAAACGTGCGGGTCGTGGAGCGCCTGCAGAATGCAGAGAAAGCGAAGTTAGGGGCATTCAAATCCCCAGGTACTCGCGCAACATGGCACACGATGAAAGCGGTTCGCCTTTATGTCCAATGCAGACACGCTTTCCCGCTCTTACGAGTGTCGAAGTGCAGCGGCGAGGGAGACTAATTAAGGCTGATTAAAGTGTTGGCCGGAGTGCCGGTCGGTGGGTTGCATGTTTCAATCAGTTGCGCTGTTGGGGGAACGCACACGCTCTCTGCTACCAGTGAAGTAAAGGGACTGAGGGAGGCTGTTGCCCAGCACAGACACACACCACGTATGCACACACACACACACACACACAATCATTAGTTAATGCGTTCTCCTCTCCCCTCCCCAGGGGGATGTATGTGGGCAGGAGGTCATCTTCCTCTTTGCCCTCCTCCTCCTAGTGTTTGAGAAAATAATCCTGCATACACACATACACACACACACACACACACACACACTCTCTTGCACACACACTCACCTCTTCCACCATATCATACATGACCCTTGAAAGCAGGTGAGCTCTCTCATGGACCACCAGAGTCCCGCTGGCCGTTAACTTCAGGACCTCAAGGATTCGACTGAGACCTTGAAGGTCATCTCGACACAGTGGTTTTATTCCAGAATACACTGCCCGGCCAAAAAAAAAAAGTCGCACACTCAAATATCTAGTTGGAACCCCTGTAGCTTTGATTACAGTGCATATTCGTCTTGTCATTGTTTTGACAACTATATGCAATGCCAGAACATTTATTTTCGATCAGAAATGCCATCATTTTTGGCTGAGATCTTTCTTGTCGACATAATGGTTGAACCACTCGGTGGTCTTTCTTGAGCGCATCCCAATAACTTTAAGTGTATTTATGGTCAGGACTTTGTGGTGGCAAATTTGTTTGTGAAAATGACTCCTCATACTTGTTTTTGTCCTTCATGGTTTTCTTTGCTAAATACAGGCCAATAACTTGCCTGTTCTGAAATACAGTAGCATCTTTTCCACCATCAGGGGATGTGTCTTCCGACATGATTTTTTAAGAAATGAGTAGAGACGCGCTTCATCAGTCAGGGTAAAAATGATTATTCCCAGCTGAAACATTAATAACCGCAATAATGATCCAATTATAGAATTTGCTCATTAATTTCCATACTGTGACTTTTCTTTTTTTTTTTTGGCTAGGCAGTGTATATGCTAGTCGCACCAATTCCTGCCCTTACTTTCTACTCCAAAGCCTAACACTCAGAATTTGCCTGGTAACACTGTTGTTGCTTCGCCCTGCCCCGGTGAGCGTGCAGGAGCTCTCGCAAGCAGTCTTCAGTGCATTAAGTTGGGGACTTTTTTTCAAACTGTAATCTTAACGATTTCGGCAGGTGATAGCTTTGGTCCCCTCACATACTGGCTTATGGTTAGTTCAATCATTCCTTGCCAAAATCGATTTCAGAAAGTATATCAGTCGGTCCTCAGTTTATCTGTCAGTTTGCTAGTTAAGCACCCTTTTGCCATTTATCCTGCACTACTCTTAACGAAACTTTGAGACATGTTAGCACAGGTTACTCAACCACAGACCTATACTTTTTTTAAAGACCTTGATAAAAATAAATCTGAGATTTGTTTCAAAATATAAAATAAATGTTGCAAATGAATTGTTAACAACATGCAACAAGAGTAATTTCTGTATGTTGCTCAATTTCATGGTGAGAGTTTTATCTCGATTTAACGGTTTCACTTCGCTTTAGTGTTTAGAGGGTTTTTTGGGTGGGGTTAAAGAGGGGACGGCACTGCACACTGCTGCCCCTACTTGCATATCTCTTCCCACCCGCCGTAACATTATAAATACTTTAGGCATGCTGGAATCGGTGGTTATCCCGCTCATTTTCGAGTCAGAATATTGTCGATATTGTCTTTTCTTTAGCTTGCTAGCCATGCCCTCATCTTGGCAGTGTATTTTTCCCGGTTGTGTGAGTTGAAGTTAACGGTGCAACATGATCGATGTATGGGGTTAAACATTAGCTAGCTAGGTACGTAGCTAGCTAGCCATCTTAATTAAACAAGCTCAATAACAATCTAGCAAGCTAACAACATTCTGTCATTCCCCAGCATACTGTAAACACGCAACTGGTAAATTTGTGAGGCTAACTAGATGTGAAGTTTACATTAAACAGTGGAGCAACATGATTTGCCATATTCTCATACTTCACCATTATGAGCTATTTTGACAGAGAGCGAACCAACAGTCCCTGGAGCGAACACACGCTTCGCAGGCCAGAGTAGCTAAGTAGTGGCAAAGTAGGCAATTCATTCGATCCTGGCTAATTTATTAGGTCAATCAACGACATAACGTTGACAATGGAGTTAACATTAATGTTAGTTTTCTGGATACCGAAGTTCACGGCATCAGTATGTCAATAGAGCTGTAACATGTTTGCAGTCAAGCATAGACGATCCAGGCATTTTGTGCCAACTAGTTCCTGATTTGATCAATAACTTCATAGCAATCCAAGTTCCATGGTTTTCAACTAGAAAACATCCTGTTCGAGCTTGATGGGAGGTGAGGCTAACTTCGCTACGAGGAAGTCAATAGAGAAATGAGGTTTACTACTCAGAACATACACGTTACATTGTTTGATAATGATAGTTGTAACATTATCAAATCAGATAGCTCACGCTAGTGCAGCCGAAATCACCATATGTTCAATTAAATTGTAGATCGTGTCTACCCTTAGCAAAAACTAGTGTACTTGAAGTTTATTTTATTAAGTATACTTGAGTATAAGTATAGCAAGTATACTACGGATCATGTACTTGTAGTGTACTAGAAAGTATACTAATTTAATACTACTTTGGACTAAATTGGAGCATTTTAAAGTTTACAAAAGTATACTTTTAAGTATACTTCAAATTTAAGCGAAGTAAACTGAAAGTACCCATCTAGTTTACATCGAAGTTTTATTCTATACTGCTGGTACACTACAAGTGAACTTTTTAGTATACTGAGAGTGAACTAGTTCTAGCATACTTTTCAATTTATGAAAGCATACATTTAAGTATACTGCAGGTAAACTTACAGATATACTGCTAGTTTATTAGTTGTATTCTTCTAGTAAACCTTTCAGTTCATGAAAGTATACTGTGGGGTATGCCGCTAGGAAACTTAGAGTGTCATTGGATCTTTAATGACCTCATTGAGTCAGGACTTCAGGTTCATATCTTGTCAGACAGACAACATCCTCATCACTGCACTGGAGTATTGTGTGATATTACACTAGAGGGAATTATTAGCTGGTCATAGCTGGTGTAGCTGGTCTCTACAACTTGATGAAGGTGGTCAAAGCTGGTTAAGCTGGTATTTTTAGCTGGAGTCAGCTGGTGAAGGACTGGTTGACCAACTAAAACTGTCCAAAACACAGCTTAAACCAGCCTGACCAGCCTAGGCTGGTCAAAGCTGGAATTTTCAGCAGGGAAGTAGGCTGTCCCAGTTCTAGAGTTCATTAAGCTTTTAAAAACAACACATTAATTCTTGTTAATCCACTTAATGTTTGTTTTTTTTAACTTACTGACATCATCTTAACTTCTTCTTCTAACTTTGCCTTCGTGAAAGATCTCGCATGGACAGCAATTTAGAAAAGTACAAGACACGCCTCCTACTACAGGTTATGCCTACTACAAGTTACGCCTCGGTCTTGCAGCTTGCAGACAGACCCTCCTCCCGTTATGGGCCGTGGTTTCCGTGTCTCTAGAGGACACACCTCCGCCGTCCTGGGGCAGAGAATGCTGCTTATTTCTTAACAACTTTGAGGCCTAATCACTCGGGCCAGTAGGCCACGAGTCTAAGTTTTGGCTCCAGATCTTCTTTATTTATTTATTTATTTATTTATTTTCAGGGTTGCGACTGTCCTGCTCATGCGCGCACGTGGTCTCGCAATTGGCCCATAGATGTGTATATATACATAACACTACATTGCTGATAGGGTATGCTCAAGTGAAGCACCTGTTCCAGGAGCGTACTTTCCCATTCATTTTCGCCTACTGTAAAATAATATTTTCAAAAACACTTGCGTGCGAGTCTGGGTGATTTTGGTATTGCTGTGATCGCTGTGCAGAGCAACATTTTCTCTCCCTAAGTAAGTGCTTTTTTGGAGGGTGGAAAGCGGCACGCTTACTAATGGGAAGATGGGAATGTGACTTGGTGTCAATGTTAAAGTGCGAGCAGAAAAGTTCACGTGAAGGTAAGGGTACAAAGGTAGCTCGCTGGAGACAGCTATCGATCGCTAGCGTTTGCTTTAGTCAGTGGTCTATTTAAGTCAATGGGACGGCCAATTGCCTAGCTAGCAAGTGAATGCATTTTTTTCTATTAAAGTGATATTTGCACTTCTACGTTAACTTACGCATGAAACGTTTCATTACAGCCCTTCAAATGACTTGCTGCGAAAGGAAGCCGCACATCTTGTCATTTTAATGCTTACATTCACCTATTTGAAATTGGCCTCATAGGAAACCATTCAGTTTTATGAGGAAGTTGGATGTATTAATATGGTGGCCGGGTGCTTCACTTTGGATAATGTAAATATGACATCAGCAATCTACTGTTCTAAATTATATATATGGATTGGCCCAGGCCTAGACCCGGCCCGAGTACAGGCTCTGAGGAGCCTCTTGTTTTATATACTTAGCGACTTTTTTAGTTCTTCACATTTGACAGAGTGATTAATAAAGTTTTTTTGTGGTATCATAAACTCATAAAACAAATTTAGTTTTAATTTTCGGGGACTTTAAGATTTTATCTCAAAGTTCAAGGTCACACAAAAGGTCGAAAACACTTTTTTAAGCCAAAACTTCATTTCTAATTAAACTATAGACTTAAAACTAACACCATTATTTTCGGCAATGCAATGCTGTTCTAGAGGTTAGATGTCGTGATGACGTCACTCAGATTGTGAAAATACCCTCAAGTTGGGAACGTTATTTTTTCAATTTTTGCCAAAATGACTTTTGATTCTGTTCTTTAGACATATCTTTTCACCTTTTTAAATTTCAATTTCAGCAAGTCTTCATTCTAAGATTGACCTTTCATTGGTTTTACTGTTGCTGTTATTTTTTTCAGGGTGCTTTGGAAAATTCTGAAATGTCTATAAGATTGACTGTCAGTAGTTATGAGGGAGGAATATTATTCTTTTTTTCGGCACTGAAACTCATTTTAAAGCGTATAATTAACATTACTCTATAATTATTGTGATAAATATTATATTGTTTTTTGTCAGCTGCAATTACAATTAAATCATTAGTAGGCCTATTTTATTTACAGTAACTTATATCATCATATATTATATATCATCATACACAGCATTATATTATTATTAGCAGTTGAAGTGCATAATTTCATGGTAGGATATCTGCCTGTGTGTGACAATCTGCAAAGATATACAGATTTAATGGCTAAAAGGCCTGCTCTCTTTCCCCTCCTTAATAAATTCAGGACTGTTCGGGTCAAAGCGAACATATAAACCACACCTGCATGATCAAGCACAGATACAAACGTTGCTTCTACTATCTGAATCCTACTAGTCATTGCAAGGCATTGCTTGTTTGTAGAAAAGAAAACCAGTTTTAACTTCAGCATCAGTCAGTTCATTGACATTGGTTTCAAAAGACATTTTTTTTTCATCCAATCAAATACCTAGGTACAAGACACCATTTACCATTGTACGCTCTCTGAGAAAGTAGGATACCATCTCTTACCATTCAGAGAGAAACACTGCCTTTTATTTCTTTACAAAACCATACGTGGCAAGGTACTTTTGAATTCGTCTTTGCTTATATCAGTGCACCAGGATACTGCGCTCCTTCATGGGCATGCATTAGATTGGACATTCCACACACCATATGAAGACGTGCTTTCATCTTTTTTATGCTCCTTATAAATGGAATAGGCTTCAGGACTCAATGAAATTGAACAGACTTGTTTCCATAGAGACGTTTATGAGCACAGCAGGATGACTCATCACATACGGGTTGCTCATTTCTGTCTTCACTTTATCTGTGGATTGTATGGAAAATAACCTGTGAATTTTGGGGGGTTTTTTCTTTACGCAGGTCACTTGTGAAAATGAGACATCTGATCCCCAAGATTTAGCCCCAATTCTAATCCTGCTCTGGGTTTTTTCTCTTGCTGGTAATTGAAAGGACAGTTGTTGCCGCTGATTTGCTAGACTGTCATCACACCTGACTCCCAGGTAAAAGGGAGGGCGGAAAACCAGCAGTTCTCAGCCCTCGAGGACCGTGATCTAATGAACAGGGCAGTACTGTACAGGACATCTGTACCAAGTCACTGCAACATTTCCCGTTTGCTCTCAGTATGATAGTAGAAAAAGCCTCTCGGGAGCTGTGGGGTTGGCTCACTCCCTAAAGGAGCCAGTTGCAAGGAGAGGACGACCGCCATGGCCTGGGATTGAATTCATCCAGTGATGACAACAAACGGCTGAGGCCAACAGGTCACCTTAGTACTGCAAACTTGGCTCAACGCTGCTTAGGAAAATGGGAAGGACGCAGTTGGTTTGGGTTAGCAAAGTTCTCTTCTCAAGAGGCTCTCGCTTGCCATCCGGGAGCTCAGTGGATGCTTTCTGAAAGGGAACGTTTCGGCTTCCTTCACCCTCTTTCTCTGCAAGCAACATCTATGACCATGACTGAATAGAAGGGGTGGCTGACAGGGACGCGTTTCAGAAAAGAAGCGCTCATAATTTCCTAGCATTCTCCCAAGATGGCTGCCGCGCATGAGCATGCTTGGACATAGTTCATTCATTTGACATTACAGATTAGGAAGGGGATAGAGATGCCCGAAAAGCCTTTTAAATAACAAGGGGGCAGCTGCCAGTTGCCCCCATGTTGAACCAACAGGTGTGCAGTTTGTAAAACAAGCACGCCCATTAAACGCAATAATAATAGAAGTAATACCTCCAATATTTTCGCCAGTGGTTTATAACCTCTCTGCGTAATTTTACACAGCGGCGTCCATAAATTCCGAAATTTAATTGCTAAATAATTCAGTAATGAAATTTCCAAACATCTTGCTTCAGTGGAATCATTTCCCACAGTCTCTGTGACACAAATATTGACTTTTAAGGCCTTAACTAGGCTCAGGCACAACACAAAAATTGGAGATATTAGTATTCTGGGCAAACGGGTTAAAAAA
The DNA here is from genome assembly GCA_029721435.1 of Gymnothorax reevesii. NCBI lineage: Eukaryota > Metazoa > Chordata > Actinopteri > Anguilliformes > Muraenidae > Gymnothorax > Gymnothorax reevesii. The sequence goes on along the minus strand of CM056576.1, from coordinate 128,054,482 downwards.
ATGTACTTATGAAAAATTGAAATGTCGGAATAGATTATTAGAAACAAAACAGTCCACACATGAAAAAGCACCCAATTGAAATATTGTGAACACACAATTAACCACAAAAACAAGGTATTGAGTGAACACAGTTTATTATAAGACCACACTGAATGGACAAAAAACAGGTACAGGAGTCGGAAGCGTGACTGATCGGTGTAAAAGGGCCCCCACGGTGTGAAAAACTGTGGTGCGTGCGGGGACGAACCCTGGGAAGCTCTGCCTTAAATCTATACCCAACCCTTTTGTTACCCCTGCGTAATCTCGCAAAGTGGGACTATTCAGCTAAGAGCAATGCGGCGACAGAATCGACAGGTGACTGCTAGCATTGAGACATTGTTTGCAGTGGACAGGGGAAGGAAAGGATTTCACAAATGGCGTTTTTAATGATTTCCTTTATCGAAAATCATTATCTTCTGACACGTACGCCTTCAGAAAAATAAAATGGACCACAGCAGGGATTCCTCCATCACTGCTCCATGAAACACTTGCAGGCTTCCTTTCTGCATAAACCGATCCCCAAAGGCCTGTCCCATAACGCCACTGGGGGTGTAAACTCACTGTGAAATGAAACAAACATGAATTTTAAGTCAAACAGTGTAAACACAACAAAAAAAATAAAATGAAACAAAAACCCATGGCTTTCACAGAAACATGTTCATACAGCCTCTGTGATGCGATTCTCAGCATCATACAGGCTTGGGTTTGGGTTCAACGCCCGAGTTGGACATGGGAAGACAAGGCAATGCATTTTCCATATGTCCATGAAGTGGAGAAAAAAAATAATAGGGGAAGGGGGGGGGGGGGGGGCTAAAAACAGGGTGCTACAGCACTCCCGTTTCAGAAGAACGTGCTCCGTAATGTCGAGGAGCACTGACTGGAGAAATAAGTACATATTACACCAGCCGGAATGCAAAGGTTCCCTCCTAAATCTCGCAGCCTAAAAGCCAGTGATCTCTCACCCTGTTTCTGGAGAGTTACCATCCTGACGGTTTTAACTCCAACCAAAGTAAAGCACCTCATTTCCTGGTTAGAGATCTTGATGAGCAGCTCATTAGCCAAATCAGGTGTGTTTAATTAGGGTTGGAGTAAAAACCTACAGGATTGCAGACCCTTACTATAGGCAGATGCGTTTCTTGAAATGGTAAAGCTGATTTACCAATCACCAGCATGGTTTAATCACAGACTCGTGTAACGATCAGCACACAAAGATTCACTAGAATATCCAAAGAATGCTCAAAAAATTACAAAAAAAGAAAAATGATTCAGATGCAAGAACACACACTTTTAAAAGACTGCATATTCACTCATATTACAGGGAATTTTAATAAAGGTCTGGTCAATGAAAATATATTTGCACATTCACTGAGTTCAGAGTTTGTGAAGCAACAGCGGTTCGCATCAATGACAAGAACAATCAGTTAACGCACAATAAAAAAGTCGATAAAAATATAAATCTACAAAGTTTCTACTCAGTACAACTTGAGTCTTACTGGCAGAGATGCGCATGATCTTGCCAAATTCATCCCATAATTTCTCAAACTTCAGCACTGCAGCAGTTTACATTAATAAACTTCCCCAGAAACATCCCCAACAATCCACTCCAATATTATACACAATGTACACAGTTCCGCTTGTGTCACGTCCCCTGTTCCTGAACTACATTTCCCAGCATCCTCAGGTGTTCCAGTACTCTTGACGATGCATAACCGATCATCAATCTGCATTGTACAGATGCCGGCTCAAGACTGGACAGTGATGGTAGGGAAGTTGCTCCATTGGCCCCTCCCCCGCTGCAGATCCACCTGGCCTCCACAGCACAGCCTCATTAGTTGCTGGTTTGCAGAGGAGGCCTGGCCTATGCCAAGGGAGGCTCAGTTTTGAGTCGTTTTGAGGCAGGGGGGCTGTTAATGTCATCGCAGTGGGCGGAACCATTAGAGGGGAGGGTTTCCTTTTCCTCCTCATTGGCTGATGGACAATGCCCGTTTTCAAGGACAGAGGGCGTGTCATTAACAGAAACGGAGGAGGCTGCTTCTGCCTTGACCACTGCAGCTACTGCCCGCTTGACAGCCTCCACTTCCTCCCTTGTGGCCACACCAAGTTCACCATCGTCATCCTCCGTTTTGGGGGCGGAGACCGGAGACAGGTGCTGGGGGGTGGAGGCAGTCTCTACTGCAGTCTCACAGACTGTAGGCCCCTCCCACTCAGGTAAGTCCAATCCCAGAAGCTTCAAGAGCTGAGTCATCACTTCGTCCACATAGCCGCTGATGCGAAGATCGGCATGCTTGTCCTGTTGGGTCAGAGAGGGACATCTGTGACATCACATTTCTGACCAATAAAAACTCTTCACTGGCATGGAATAATTGACAGGCTGCTAAAAATCAGAAGGGACTCAGTCACAGACCTGGGTGCAGGGAGTAATTGTTTTTGATTCATATGCTTCTCTGTGCTCTACTGATCTTGCCTGGGGCTTTTGAGCCTGTTAGAGGGAGCAGATGGGTGGGGCTGACTCTTATAGGGATTATTTCATTAGTTTCAATGCACCACGCAAGCTTAGAGAAATGTAGAAAAGTATTTGAACCCAAATTAAACACAGTTTAGACCCAGATCTGCAAATTATGCAGAACAGTGAGACCTGCTCATGTGTGGCTGGCTGAATTGGTGACCTGTTTACTGAATTCACATTAGACTGAGGTACTATCAGGCCTCATGTCTTTGAGATGGATGTAGATTTATTTAAATGCATGTCGCTACGATGCCAGAGCTACTTCTGAGGAAACTATAGTCTAGCTATCAACCAAGACATCTCCATGTGTCACAAGAATGGATGTTTTTAGCAAACACACACAAGCAACTCTCAAAACGCGCACACACATGGTAACACACCCATAGAAACACACAAATGTTTAATCATATAATCCTCCTCTTACTTGACAGTCAGGCTTACATATGATTCAAACATCAGACAGAGAACGACAGACTCTGATACAGACGCACAAGAGACATTGAAACCAAATACTGACAAGGCATTAAAGGCTACATTAATCCACAATGGAGAGTGCATGTAATCCTGGTAAATGAACATGTTAACAGTGTGTCAGCGGAGACCTGTCACATTCACTTACTGTCCAAACATCTTCAGATTAAGACAACAGAGCAGAGCTCACGCCACTTTTTTATTCGCTCTCCCTCCATCCCACTTTTCCCTCTCCCTCCTTTCATTCATCTCTCTCTCCTTACCTCCTCTTTCATCCATCTCTCTCACCTCGTCCTCCCTCCCTCTTGGTTTTACCTCTATCATTTTTCCAAGGCCACAGGGCTGTGCACACGTGTGTAGCCCAGACTAGCCGTGCGTAAATAACCATCCGTATTCCCACGTTTTCAATAATGTAGAGCACGGAACGCGTTTCATGAGCGCTGATGCAAATGAGCCCTTTCACCTCTCTACCCGACCGCCGAAGCTTGCGCCGAAAACGTACGTCAGTCCGTCTCGTGTTGCAGTTCATTCATTCTGATCACCATTTCAAATTACGTCCAAGCTTCTTTTCGAATGGGTCTACTCTCTTGGGAGCAAGCAACCCAAAGGTGCCTGTGCTAACGTGCTAATGTATGGCATTAGAACACATTTTTTGTGTTCATAATTGTGTATACTAGAAGAATTTAAAGTTCTGTGTTAAAAATCATGCGCCAATACGCTTTAGTAGAATACTTTCGATCAGAAGGACCCGAATGCCCTGAATACCAGCTACAGTGAAATAGACAAGGTCATAAATTCAACATGTGCAAGTATCTAAAATAATGGTAAAAAAAAAAACCAAGAGTCATCAGAAGATGACATAACCCCCCGGCCCCTGATTATTTGCGAATGTCATGTGAATCCTACACCTTCAAAGAAATTCAAACAAGAATGTTGAGGTGATTTTCCTCTGGAATGATCTGGAAGTATGTACTGGCAACATCTACCAAAGACTATGAAGCGCATGCTGACAAAGGCAATAATAAAACCAGAGTCATTAATGAACAGTGTTTTAGTTCTGCTCCAGAAACAAACCCAGCCCTGCGACTGAGTCCAAATCCATGTCGCTTCCATGGAAAGGAAAAAAAATAAAATAAATAATTTCAGAAATTTGAAAATATGAGAAGGCACCACTTCAGTACTTGGGTAATGCACATGCAAAGTTTTAGAAAGATATAATGAACGGTTTTTGAGTTGTGCTCCGGAAATGAACCTCTCTTTGTACAGAGTCCGAATCCAACTTGTTTCCATGGAAACGAAAAAAGGAGATTTTCAGAAATCTGAAAATATCAAAAGGCACCACTTCAGTATGTGAGTAATACACATGCAAAGTTTCAGTAAGATATATTAAACCGTTTTTGAGCTCCGGAAATGAACTAGGCCTGATGTAGACCAAGTCCAGGTTCGTTTCGATGGAAATGGCAAAAATGGTAATCCTGAAGTTTCCAAAGTAGCAAAAGGCACATCTAGACGATACATGAAATACATGTACAAAGTTTGGTGCTGATATCTTTCATAGTTTTTCAGTTCTGCTTAGGAAACAAACAAAGTGGAATTTGCACTAAGTCCAGATTTGTTTCCATGGAAACTACAAAAATAGGAATCCCGAAATTTCCAAAGTAGCAAAAGGCACATCTAGGCTATACATAAAATACATGTACTGAGTTTGGTGCTGATATCTTGCATAGTTTCCGAGTTCTGTTCTGGAAACAAAATGATTACGGACGGACGAACACTTATATCCCCCCCGCATTCTATTACGGGGGTTAACAAAAACTGTCCTAGACAACGAAAAGCACACACTTAAAATCAGAGCTGGGCTATAAATTGAAGGGTCCTTAAGAAGATTTGATTCTAAGGATTTAAACCCAAAAATATGAATAATGTAGGCAAGAACGCAAAAACCTTGGGTAGCCAAGCTTTTTTTAAACATAAATTCCACCTCAAAAATGTTAGTTTTTTTGTCATCGCATGTTTGAGACTTCAAAAAATGTGTATATCATTGGCCTGCTGATAAAACCTCGAATCTGCAATTTGATAAGAAACAAAAACTCGCATGTTTTAAATTTTATTGATTGGATACATTCTTGGAAGAAAAACAATCCTCCTACCAGAACACAGCTCAACTGTATTCTTACATGCAAAATTAAACATTTTTTATGCTCTCCTGTAACGTTTATCTAATTGCAGATACAAGGTTTTATCAGCAGGCCGACGATATAAAAATGTTATGATCCCCAGAGGTTTTTTACTTTGTTAAAGAAGGCATCAGATGGAATAACATTAACAGTCCTGATCTCAGCATTATAAAAGGCAGTCTGTGATTTTACCTGGAGAGATTGAATCAAGTGCGACAGCCAGACTGCAGAACAGCAAGTTCTCCAAAAAGCTTGAGACAACCTACCGAACAAATTTCCATGTAAAATTTTAGGCCACCGTTCCCAAACTTTAGCAGAATGCTGATCATATAAAATTTATTTCATCATTTTTGGAACATTTTTGCTGTGCCAAAATGCTTAAATTATTTGAGCTTAAAGGTCTGCTAATGTGCCCCCAGAAGCACAGCCCATTAGCCATTTCAAGTAATTTCAAAATGTGTCCTTGGTGACATCAGATGGTGAAGTGACCTCCCGAGGCAAGAGGGACTGATCTACTTCAGCCAACCAGTTAATCTGTCCCTTTGTTATTTTCAGTGATCGCTCCCCTTTGTGTTGTCACTAAAGACAGATTTTGATATGGCCGTAATGGCAGGTTGGCTGTGCACTAAATGTCATAATGGGGGACCCTCAAGACTTCCACAGAATTAAAAATTCTGGACTAAGCACCCCCTGTTGGTCCTGTGGCCTGAGGCAACCACTCATTAGGTCAACAAAGGACCAAAATAAGATACGTATACAGATATATTACAAATAGCATACATTTTAAAACTCCTAGAGAGGGAGTCATTGCCGCGATTATTAGCAATTCATTGAAAATGACTGCTACCGCCTTGTTAATGACACCGTTACGATGGCAGGTGAAATTACATTTGATTTCTGCACGTATACGCCACTTCATAAGCATGGAAATCATTTCCTTTGAAAATGTAATTTCCGATGAAAATGCACTTTGACATTCAAGAACGAGAGATAGGATTGATTCTTGTCGTGTGAACATGGCGCGTGGTAAAATGATAGGGGCAGTCTGTTCGGCCTATTTCAGCTCATAATTTACATAAACGCACTTACGATGGCCCGTCTGTGCGCAGCTGGGTCACTCATGCCATTCTGAAGAATATGAGATTGATAAAGCTGTCAGAGAGAGATGGGAACGAACACCTTTAACTCACTCATGTCCGACTTAGTCATGACTCTGCTGAACCTAGGCCAACCACTGATCAACACCCAATCAGGATCTATCAGTCCATCTCTACCCTCCGGAACCTTATTTACACAGAACGTATCATAGTTACATAGCGAAACGCTAGAAGGAATACGAATGGAAGCGCATGTATGCATATGTTTGCGCGGGCTTTTATAGTTATTCTCACGAGAACCAACTCTTGACGCCCTACAGATGTCGAGAGGATATTTGGGGTTGTAAGGCCATTTTAGGAGGTCCTCACAGAGGATTACGGAGGAATCTGATTGGATACTTAGTGGTACAATTACGGTTTGTGGGCATGCATGTATGAGCGTTATGACTGGAAAAGCGTGTGTGTGCACATAAATGCGAATTATGAGCGGTGATGCATACATGTCTCTATTTGCGTGCTTGCATGCAAGCGTGTGTGTGTGTGTGTGTGTGTGTGTGTGTGTGTGTGGGGTTAGGGTGCACAGAGTAGGAGACTCACGTGTTTGGTAGGCTGCAGGTTGACGATGACCAGTTTGCCACCGTTGCGTTTGGTCGTCAGAGGCAGGTTGGCGCTCGGCTTGATCTGTAGCGAGGTGCCCAGTGTCAGCGCCAGGTCAGCCTTCCTGCGACACAGACACAGACACACACACACAAACACACATTTATATACAGGCAGACATCAACATTCCTGAGCAACCATCATTTATCTGACATCACATATCATTAATCCAGTCTCAACAGATAACTAGAATGTGTTTTTACTCTTAAAAACAGACGCCGCCCCCACGGCCCCCTTCCCTGCATAATCCACAGACAGACAGACCGACAGACAGACCAACCAAAAGGCACCACTGCAGGACCTGAGAAGTAAGTATGCAAAGTGTTGTTGAGATCATGCAAACAGTTTAGGAGTTAAGCTCCGGACAAAAATTTATCACATACAGAGAGACAGACAGACGGATGTACAGACAGGCACATGCCAAAAGGCACCACTTCAGGACCTGAGTATTAAGTAAGCAAAGTTTTGTTAAGCGAACAGTTTTGGAGTTACGCTCCGGAAGCAACGCCACCGCAAACGGGAAAAATCAACTGACTCTCCCTCAAGATGACAACTCCAAGTGAAACAGACACCAAGTTCGCCACCCGAGGTGATACATGAGTAGTCATACGGCAAACATGGTAGAATCGGGCAATAAAGCTAAGGACCCCATTCCGTCAAAATTTGGACAGGGCAAAAAATAAAAAAAAAAGAAAAGAAAAATCTGGACTCAGGCTGGTAGCCGGGAAACGTCCATTAGACAAAGGATCCAAATTTCTTCATCTGTAGAATGTCAGTTTCAAAATACTGCCTGAAAGTTGCATGAAAGAGAACCACATGGGCAAAAAATAGAGCTCATATAACAAGTGCAAAGTAGTAACATCCCAACAGGGAGAGGAATGTTTGAAAAGTGGCCAGGAAAAAAACCTCATGGACGGGGAGAAATCTCCGGAGAGACCGGGCTATATTACATACATATATATACATCCTCCACAGTCTGCTTTGGTGCAGGACAGATGTAGAATGTAAACAATGGAAAAAGACATCACAACAAACAAATACACATCCCTCGGTAATATTGACTAATTTTACGTGAAAATTTGTTGTCAACTAACCCAACCCCCCCTCCACAAAAGAATGCTGGTCCCTCCCGGTGAAGGATTGATTAAAATTCCAGGGGTGAATTTTTAAAGTTAAATGAGCCTTGCTGCATTTTTGACGTCCTTGCAAAATGCTAACAGAGTCTGAAATGCCTCCTGAGGTGATACTAGCGGAGGGGCACAGCATGCCCACGTTTATTTTGAAAACAACATGACAGATGCACGCATATGAAATTCAATGCAAGCATGAAGCCCAAGAGAATTTTTGAACACTTAAAAATAAACAAAGCACAGTAATCTTTATGCAAAAGGACAAAATCCACTGTAGAAAGTAGTTAGTACACAATACTAGCAAAAACTAGTTTCCCTCAAAGTTAGTACCTAAATTTCAGTCTTAAATCCCAGAATTCCTACTCTGCAACTGGTTGCTGAGTACTGACCCGGACAAGATTTCCACGGTGAAGGTCACAGCGCTAAGGTCAAAGATCAAATCCAGCAAAAACCTAACGTTGCACATCTATGGGTCATAGTGAGTTACTATACCATTATGGTGATGCTGCGATCATGAGTTGCGGAGTACTGACCCAGACAAGATTTCCAGGCTCAAGGTCACAGCGCTAAGGTCAAAGGTGAAATCCAGGAAAACCCCGGACGATGCACATTTATGGGTCATAGTGAGTTACCATACCAAATTTAGTGAAGCTGCGGTCATTAGTTGCCGAGCACTGGCCAGGACACAATCATGGACGGACGACAGACATGCAGGTGACGACAATACCCCTCCGGGCCGCAGTCGGCCGAGAGGTAAAAACTGGATGACCCCGAAACATAACAAAGCAGTACGAGATCATAATTCCACCACACTGTCAAACCAGAAGGGAAATGCTACACAAATTGACCAAATTAACTAAGTTAATTACTAAACCGAGAACCTCACTCAGCATTGGGCTGTTAAAAAAAAAAAAAAAAAAGTTCTCACACTGTAGAGGCCGGGGGAGCCGGTAGTTTGACAAGGACACAGATGGTCGGAGGTTCACACCCAAGGGCAGCCACAATATGATCAGAGCAGCTGCAATACACTGTAAATGTCCAGTATTTTACCTGCTAATGTAATATTATGGACCTCCAGAGATAATACGGTCGGTCCATTTGAATACCTATACGCCATATGTACCAACCAATGTCCCGCACAGTCAGAATAGTAGGTAAAATGTGTACCCGCCGGCAGTGTATGCACAAAATTGGACATGCTGCACGGTGACAGTAGCCCATCGGTCCCATACAGCGGAATTCAGCCGGATGCAGTAGGTCATCCAGATGCCATTTGCACACAATTTGATCCAAACAGAGGTTTTGAAAATTCAACAAATTTCACGCATGCGTTTTCACATACTGTACAGTAGCCAAAACAAGCATGGGTATTCAGACTCGTTTTCCATCCCAATAAATGCAAATATTTTCAAATCATTCTTTTCCAAAATTCCAAATGTTCTAGATCTTGATCACTTTCAGTGAACAGCAGTAAAATGTGACATTGTTATAATGTTCCCTTCAGAACCTTCTAACCCTGAAGATCTGTGACCACACAATAGAAAGAGCTTTAAAAAAAAATTAAAAAATTCAACCAAAATTGATTCAGTATATAAGGACGTGGGGAACACATCGTGGCACACATTCAGTTCTGATAACCCTGGTGGGGGGCGAACAGTCCTTCCATACCCCATCACCCCTACTAACCTGGATGCGTCGTCCGCTCGGCTCAGGTCACGTTCGGGCAGGGCATCCTCCCAATCCAGGATGGTGCCGATCAGCTTCCCCCTACGGCCAACACAGAGGATCCTGGATCTATCATCCTGAAAGTTTTCATTCTAACCTTTAGGAAGCAATCGGCACTTAACAGCTAGAGACCTGCAAGCAGCTGCAAATGAACGACCGTAAGATGAAAGATCTTCAGAAATAGGATTGGTCATTACAGCCCAAGGGTAACCGTTTACCTTACAAATACTTAGCCAAGTTAGGTGAATACCAGCAATTGGCCTTGGTAGTCAATAACTTTTGATTTTGCCGGTGCGTACCCACAAAAAACTTAAGCGCCTCGAAAATATGCTTTACTGAGTGTCTCATAGTCCTAACCACTGCAAGAAAATCAGTCATTCAATAAGAGCAAACCAAGGTGAGATATCAAGCTGCTGTGTATGGTAAGTAACAGTCTAAAAAATAAATCATCACTGAAGGAGGCGGAGGTTTGGAGAGGGGTATAGGATAGGGTGGAGGGTGTGCTTTAGAGAACTGGGATGCGGTTTTGGGCGGGGGAGTTACCTGCAGGCACGGAGTCCGCGGGAGCGAATCACATCACAGCGGCGGCCGGTGGGTTTCAGTCCCATAGTGCCGATCACAGTGTCCCGCACGAACTGCCTGACACAGAACAAACATTCGTCACACACACCTCTCACAGGCAAATGCCCACGGCGAATGAGCAACAGCCCAACCCTGACTTCCTGCTGTCGTGCATGAAACAGCCATGGCTCCAACTGGCAGTCATTGAGGAGGCTTTCAGGTCACTTTACCCCAGCTGGCCAACCGACGAATCTGGGGGCTGTTTGCTGAAGCACTATTACGGGGCTGGCTGCACTGAGAAAGCAGCACAGATGAGATTTACTTCAGTGAATGTATGTTTCAGGTTTGAGAGGGCGTGCGTTTGCATTACTGCATTCATCCCACTCCATAATCCTGCTTTTTGTTCAAAATCATTTGGGCTGCAAGGAACACAACAGGCTTGTTGTCTGCAATTCTGGAGACAACAACATTTACCAATATAAAAATAAATCTTGTGTTTCGACATTTATTGGCGCAAAAACGTCTACTTGTGTGGTTTGGAGATTCAATTATTTCCTCCTATATAAAATAAATATTATTACGACCGCGGGACGCACAGCCAGGGTGCAAACATGTTGAAACCATGTGAACATGATATGGACACAGTCACGCTCACACAGAAAATCAACATATTAATAGTTTCCTGAGGTTGCTTGGCATTACCCAGTCTTGGCTTGAGATCCGCATGAATGATGCTCATGTGCAGTTAAGGAACTGCTCCGCTTTACCCCTTATGCTCAGGCTACCTCATGTGCCGCAGTACCGAGCAGTTACTACATTCAGAGTCCTAAACCAAGTTAGAACATTAAAGTCTTCCATTTTGGATGATTTTGATTCATTAAACTACTCTGCTTTGCTGACCCACTACAATGAAGTTGCCTTACAGTGCAAATCTTTCTACCTAGGCTACAAAGTGCCCGAGTTTATTTGCTTACCAAAGTTAATTAGTCTTGGCCACTTTGGCACAGTAGACTATGATTATTTCAAGCTGGACCGAACAATGCTTTTTACATGATAAATACAGGTTTGCCAATTTACCTCTGAATTGGTGTTCGACACGCTTTTCTGAAATGAATCTCCACCTTGTGCTGCCTTAGGATGGTTCTAGAGAGACCATCTACAACCAATAATATTCAGGTAATTTGTTCCATTACCATAAAAAATGTTTTAGCAACTCTTTCTTCGCTGGAAGCGGCAGAGAGCAATTACTACATGCATGTTAATGTTTTGAAATTGCTGAATGTGCATTTTATATCAGTAGGAAATGAAAGACATTCTATAGCCAATTAGCTGTTTATGTCCACTTCCACAACCAATCAGATGCTTAGCTGGCCAGAACAGCGACAGGGATTGAACTCTGACACCTAAGTCATTATTCCCACTGAGAGGAAATAAAATTCAGGCCATTAAGACTTCGAGGACTTAGTTATTTGGTTTGTTTATTTTTCAGTTCTAGAACTCTACTGCTTTCAAATTAGCAGCAGTGATTGCCACATTTAAATTAGAATGCTCACTCAAGAACAATCTAATGCCCAGTAGGCAGCGGAAACGTAGCTAGTAGATTCTGGGTTAAATGGCGTGTCATCGATTCAAACGCCTCTCTTCATTTGACCAAGCTTGGATGATAAGGCAGATAAAATGCATTAGTTCCAAGAACGTAAAATCTGTTCGTTTAAGTCGGCCTAAATGCAACAGGCAATATCGGATTGCAGTTAAGCATTTGAATGCGAAACAATTACCATTTGAACTCCAGTCGGCTCGGTAGTCCCTAATGCAGTAACGCTAATGCACATCTGTTAGCGCTGGAGGCTGCCAACATGGCCACCCTCAGCACGACTGCTAAAAGTGGTTAGCGATAAGCAGCATTTGAATTAAGGCACCAAATTCCCCTGAAGCCTTTTCCTGAGAAAAACGAGCATGTCGAAGGGTGGCATAAGCCTTCCGCGGAGGGCAAGAACCACCCTCCCTCGGTGCCCCGAAAACCCCGAGCTGTAATCAGGAGCACAGCCAGAAAATGCATCTTCCAGCTGGCAGCCAAGATGATCTAAACATGTATCCCTCAGTTCAAATGAGAGCATCGGTGGACAATCTGCCAGTGATGTGGGAACAGCGGGGGAGGGTCACTGCAGGATGCTGCACCTGTGGGTGTGAACTCCTCATCCAGTCCCTAAGAGTCGGCCCAGCCACCCAGCAGAGAGAGCTCATTTCAGCCGCTTGCATTCGCGATCTTGTTCTTTCGGTCAACTCGTGACCACAAGTGAGGGTTGGAACATAGAACAGCCAGTAAATCAAGAGCTTCTCTTTTCAGCTCAGCTCCCTTCTTCACCATGACCGACCGGTACAACACCCACTTCACTGCAGATGCTGCAGCGATCCGTCTGTCAATCTCACGCTCCATCCTATCCTCACTCATAAACAAGCCCTGAGATACTTGAACTCTTCCACTTGGAGTAACAATCACCCCCGACTCTTAAGGGACAATCTACTTTTTTCCAGGAGAGAACCATGGCCTCAGATTTGGAAGGGCTGATCCTCATTCCTACCGCTTCACTCTCCGCTGCCAACCGCTCCAGTGCGTGTTGGAGGTCACATCCTGGTGAAGCCAATAGGACTACACCATCTGCAAACAGCAGAGATGAAATCCTGCGGCCACCTAACTGGACATGCTCCAAGCCTCAAGTGCACCTTGATATCCTGTCCAAGAAAATCATGAACAGAATAGATGACAAGGCACTCCCTTGGCAGAGTCCAACATCAACTGAAAATGAGTCCAACTAATTGTCGAGAATGCGGACACACCTCCTGCTTTGGTCGTGCAGGGATTGGATGGCTCAAACAAACAGCCCCAGAGCTCCATACTCCCGCAGCAACCCTCACAGAACACCTCGTGGGACACGGTCATAAGCCTTCATCGCTTCCACAAAACACACAGACTGGATGGGCAAACTCCCATGACCCCTCCAGTATCCGTGCAAGGGCAAAGACTTAGTCCACAGTCCCTTGGCCAGAAGGGAACCCACATTGTTCCTCCAAACATTATTTTTGTTAAAACATTGATTGGTTACATAAATAATATTTCATTTACTTGAGCCAAGTTGACCATTTTGAAGGCGGATAATTTTTTACTTTCAATAACTTTAAAATTATGACTCCAGTTTGGACCAGCATCGGCATGCAGCTGAATTTCTGAAATTGATTTATTTATGCTTGATAGATTGTTCTCACTGAATGTTGTATTGATCACCTTTTCTGTTAAGAGAATTAAATCTGAATTTATCACATTATGCACCATTACCATTATCACGGCAACACCAGAACAGTCCACTAGATGGCTTCAGTGACTCTGCAGGAGTTGCAATGATCAAGGTCATAATAATGATGGAAAAAAAAGCTGAAAAAAACTCATTTGATACATCTAGGGCACTTAAGACTTATGCTGTACTTTCTCGACCACAGAAATGGCGCTGCCCGCCCCCAACCTGGTGTAGCCCATTTCAGGACACGTACTTGCCACATCTGTCACACTCCTCCACAAACATGTTCCCATGGAGCTCGGAGAGCAGGTTCCTGATGGAGAGAGAGAGAGATTTGATTTTCAAAGTCCCATTTATTGAACCGCTACAATCAACACAGTGTCTTGCCAATGGATAACTCAAAAAACTCCAAAACCAAGCTAAAACAGGGGAATAGATAGTAAAAATTCAATTAAAAGCATACTGAATAAAAACCATCTAAAAACCAGCTAAAGGAATCAATAATTTATATTAATATCAAAAATAAATAGTGTTGAACATAAGTAGTTAAAGGATCATTTAAAAACCCAGACTAACAGACGAGACAACCATGACAATATCTTATTTCATCTGCAGGGCCACTCAAGCCTAAAAACACACTTGGTAGCCCCCTTCACCATTAACTGAGCATATGGCCTCAATGACGCACCAAACCTTTTTGAATAAATTAACATTATTTGTCAAATTAAAATACATATATCCAATACGCTAACGTTCTAAAATCATTCCCCTAAAAATCATCAGTGGCTCGGTGACCTGCCCGTCTCGTAGCCAGTGTCTCCTGGTGAACCAAATTGCAAGTTTTGCCTTCCCAAAGAGAAAATTAACCAGCGTAAGCCTATGTTTATTTTTAACATTATAACCTGGACCCAGGACAAACATCGCCATGTCCCAACCCACCTCAAGCCTCCCACAAAGATCCTCCAACAAAGCGAAAAGCACATTCAGCCGGGTACATTGCAAAAACAGGGGAGCAACAGATTCCTCCTCTCCACAGAACGGAGAGGCTGCCCCAAGAGCCCGGTGTCGATTAGTGGCTATGGCTCCATGGATAAGCCTCCACTGGAGGTCACCCAACCTTTTTGGCAACGGAGCTTTATAAAGCAGCCTCCAATTTTTAACAGCAGGAAAGAAATTCTGCCCCAAACCCTGCCAAAGGCCCGCCCTCACTTCACCCAGGGGGAGAGACTGCCGAACCTTAGCGAAAACCACATACAAAGTATATTATAAATGGCATCAAATGCACCCAGTGCAGGTGTGGTGAAAGTTAAAAATTTCCCCGGATCCTCCAGCCAGTCCTCCCCACACCGCCTGCACACTGACTGAAGGGAAAGAGGGGGGCCTCTGTACCCCCTGACACAAGAGCAGCACCCCCGCCATCAGGAGAGGAGGACACAGCTGCCTGGACGCCTCGCAGGATCTGCTCCACCAGCTGCACCAAGTGCACTCCCAGCCTTGAAGCGATCTCCTGCGCGCCTCTCCCGCAGTTCTCCTCCTGACTCCACACATGGCCCAGCTTGGTGATACCGGCCCTCAGAAAATGGCCCTTTAAACCAGCCAACGTGTGTGGTCCAAGCTTTAGCAGCTGGTTGCTTATGAGTGGCGCCTCCAGTCCCCAGAGGGCCCCACTCTGGACAACAAACGTCTCTGTCCAAGCCCTCAGTGCAGAGCCGTAAAAGTTTTACAGGCCTGTGATGCTCATTCCTTTTGTGTCCATTAAAAAAGGTGTTGATCCAGGCCCCAGCCGCCTGCCTTTCAGAGCAGCGCACAGGCCGTCTCCCTCCAGTTCACATCCGTGTGATACAACAGCCTCAAACCTCCCATCCTTTCCCGCAACCGGCGCATTAACGGTTCAATGGCCAATGTGAACAGGAGACCAGACAGAGGGCATCCCTGCCTGATGCCCCGTGCACAATCACCGGCTTACCGAGCCCCCCAGCTGCCTTCACCTTGCAGGACGCTTCACTGTACATGAGTCCCACCCATGAGACCAGACCCTCTCCAGACCCAAAGGGTCTTCAGGAGTTACCTGTGATCCACTCGATCAAAAGCTTTCTCCTGAACTATTGCTAGCAGACCAAAGTTTAGATTATACACATCAGTCAAATCCATAAGGTCTCTGATTAAAAACAAATTGTCCCTGATAGTACAGCCAGGCACGCAATAGGACTGATCCTTATGTACTAACTTTGATAAAACACCCTTGATCCGATTTGCTATTGCCTTAGAAAGTATTTTAAAATCTGTGCAAAGGAGAGCCACAGGACGCCAATTTTTCAGAGAGGAAAGGCCTCCTTTTTTTGGTAGAAGGCTAAGTACAGCCCTTTGGCAACCTTGGGACTTACAATCCATTAAAACCTCATAAAAATCAGCACCCATAAAACCCCAGAACCTTTTATAAAATTCTACAGGCAGCCCATCAATACCGGGAGCCTGACCAGGTGTCATTTGTCCCAGGACCTCAGTGAGTTCCTGTAGGGAGAGATCAGTGTCTAACGCTGCCCTATCGTCTGGGCTTAGCTGTGGTGAGCCCTCATGGAGAAGAGAAATCCGCTGCTCATCCACCCTCTCAGCTCTTAACAGCTCTGTGTAGAGCTGTGCTGCAGCACACCGAATTTCCCCCGGGTCAGGTGTCACCCTTCCACCAGGAAGCCTAAGGCACCGCACCTCATTACAGTTCACAACCTCATTAGAGTTTCCAAGTTAAAGAAATATTTGCTTGGAGCATCCATATCATTAAGTGAGAGGAATCTGGACCTAACTAGAGCACTTTTAGCCTTCTCACTTAAAATACTTCCCAAACTTCTCTTCTTTTCCTTTAAAATATCCGCTAGTCCCATATTTTTTATTATTAATCATTTCACTCTCCATATTTGAAATATCCTTTCCCAGAGTGCAGAGAGCTCTTCTAATAACACCTGTGCTGTGAGGGGCGTAATTCTGGCAAAAAAAGTCCTAATTTGGGCCTTCTCAACCTCCCACCACTCACTACAACAAGCAAAATCACCCTTTCCCCCCCCTCCACAGCCCCCAGAATGTTTCAAATCTCATACACAAGTCTGAATCATGCAAGAGTTTGGCATTAAATTTCCAGTATGGTTTTCCTCCCATCCAGTTTTTGCAGCAACATTGTAAAAAATAATGAAATGATGGTCAGTAAAACCAACAGGATAAATATTGGATTTAAAAACTCGATTTCTAAAAGCACAAGAAATATAAAATCTGTCCAAGCGAGCTGCACAAACATTACCAGCTGAGCACTTCACCCACGTGTGCTGTCTGACAGCTGGATGCTGTTTCCTCCACACATCACACAAGTTTCCTGTTTTTATTAGCTGTGAAAGGAGCTCTGCTGATCTCTAATGAGGTTCTTGTCCATTCCTATCAACAGTAAAATCTAATGTACAGTTCCTGTCCAAACCCCTCCCCCCCAAGCAAAACAGCAGCATCTAGGTCAGAGATTTTTCCCCAATTCCTGATTTAAAATGTTGAGGAAATGTTCGCTTTCTGAACCATTATTTGGCGCATATACATTCAAAAACACATATAAACGATCTCTTATATTAAACGGCACGATCAGCAGACATCCCTTCACCACCTCCTCTCTCCGCAGCACCACGGCCTCCAAGTCCGGTGAACATAAAATTGCGACCCCCCCACTAAAATTTGACCCATGACTCAAAGCACCCGCCTTCCCACCTGAGTTTCCAGTCCGCCTCATTATGTGCATCATTATGCGTTTCCTGTAGGAAAAATACGCTCAACTTCTCTTGATTCGCCAGTTCAAGAGCTGCGCCCCTCTTCACCCCGTCTCTAGCGCCATTAAGATGGAGGGAACCAACAGTGAATCCCTCCATTGAGAGAGTGAAAGGAACGAGGAAAAGGAACAGTGGAAGTATTCGCATGCACAGCACCAACAAATCCAACAAATCCATTCAAGCCTTTAATGATGATAAACTCTTCCTTACAACAGCACATAGTTTCTTAAGCCGAAATCTTTTTTGAGCAGAAAGCATGTCCATGCTTAACGTCTTCATATAATGTCTTCATATAATGACCCCGTCTTCCCGTCAGACTAAGACGCCATACCGGCGTCTCAGAAACAACCAAAAACCACAAAAATACCCCCCAAACGTTCACCCCCACACCGATATACAAACCCCGAATAGCACCACTATGAAACAGATATTTACAATACACAACAATACGAAAAAACATTTTCAGAAAAGAAAGAAAGAGTAGGCAAACAGCCAGCACCCTCCCCAACACACCCTCCACCACGAGAGAGTGAGTGTTACATCACACACAAGCTCAGCTGTACATTGCTGTGGATGGATATCAGACTGAAAAAGCACCGAGTGAGGAAATTCAGAAGCAAAATGAACAGGACAAAATGAGAGATGGGTACAGTCTTTAAAACAAGGGTCATCAGAAGACGACATATCCCCCCGGCCCCTGATAATTCACCAAAGTCATGTCAATCCTACACCTTCAAAGAAATTCAAACAAGAATGTTGAGGTGATTTTCCTCCAGAATTATCGGGAAGCATGTACTGGCAACATCAACCAAAGACTATGAACCACATGTTGACAAAGGCAATAATAAAACAAGAGTCATTAATGAACAGGTTTTTTTTATTTCTGCTAAGGAAACAAACCCAGCCATGCGGCTGAGTCCAAATCCATGTCGCTTCCATGGAAAGGGGGGGAGAACAAAAAAAAAAAAAAAGAATTTCAGAAATTTGAAAATATGAGAAGGCACCACTTCAGTACTTGGGTAATGCACATACAAAGTTTCAGAAAGATATAATAAACAGTTTTGGAGTCGCGCTCTGGAAACGAACCTCACTCTGTACAAAGTCCAAATCCAACAAGAGCCGTTTGGCAACGGCATATCCCCCTGGCCCCCCAAGGCACATCTAGACATCAAGCTGAACATGTCTGTGAAGTTGCGTGAAGATCGGATGTATAGTTTCCAAGATATGGCCCGGACAAGATAGGATTACAGACGGACAGACGGACGGACGGACGGACGGACGGACAGACTGATGACTATATCCCCCCTACAGTAATGCTGCCGGCGGGATAATAAAAATAAGATTTTCAGAAATCTGAAAATATCAAAAGGCACCATTTCAGTATGTAGGTAATACACATGCAAAGTTTCATAAAGATATATTGAACAGTTTTTGAGTTCTGCTCCAGAAATGAACCAGGCCTGATGTGCACTAAGTCCAGACTTGTTTCCATGGAAACGACATACATGGGAATCCCGAAAGTAGCGAAAGGCACATCTAGACTATACATAGAATACATGTCCCAAGTTTGGTGCTGATATCTTGCATAGTTGGAGTTCTGCTCCCGAAACAAAATGATTATGGACGGTCGGACAGACGGACGAGGCGATGCAAAATCCCCCCCGCATTTCATTCCAGGGGGATAAAATAAAATAAAATAAAATAAAAAAGATGTGAAATACAAAATCACCAAAAAATAAAAATTTCCTGGGAGTCAATGCATCATAGACTGCGATTAAATCCAAGGCAGTGCACGGTCAAAATGCTACGACAAGACTGCAACAGTTAAGTACATTCAGCTGCATGAATGGATCATATGTTACAAATAAAGAAGGAAGTAGATGTCTGGGTGTGGGATTTTGTGTATAAATTCTATGATGTTCAAGCAGGGTTTAGCGAAACCTGGAGGCAGGATTTAGTAAGATGGCGAGGTGGGGTTTATTACAATATGGAGGCGGGTTTGATACGATATGGGGGCAGGGTTAGTAAGGTGAGTAAGCAGGGTTTTGAAAGATTAGTAGGCAGGGTTCAGTAAGATGTGAAGGCTGGGTTTAGTAATGTGGAGGCAGAGTTTAGCAACATTCAAAGGCAGGATTTAGGAAGATTAAGAGGCGGGGTTTAGTAAGATTAGGAGGAGGGATTAAGTACCTGGGGAAGCCCGAGCGCACGTGCAGGCCGTCCACGTTTTGGCTGATGATGTACTTGATGTACCCGGCTCTCTGGAGTGCCAACAGGGCCATGTGGGTCACACTGGGACAGGCGTCTTCAAACGTGGTGTCAAAGCGCGGGCTCTCTCCTCTCTCCTCCATGGTCCACACACCGTTCGGGCCCCTGGAGGAAGTGATGAATGGTCACGCAATGAGGGTTGAACCTGGAGCTGTACACCACCTGGAGACAAACGCTCCATCACGTGTTCGCTCCAGTCTTAATTAGGCTCTATTCTTCCTATTCAAAGCCCGATGACATGCGTAGTCACAGGGGTGAAGAGTTCTATGTTAGGACTGGAATTAAAACCTAAAGGATGGTGGACATCCAGGACCTGGATTGCCAACTGCAGCTGGGGGCCGCATTTCAGTCCGTTTGTCCATCTGAGACACCTGCGTTCGCCGCCTTGCAAGGCAGGACTATCCCTTTCATGAAATATTTCAGACAACATATGACGGAAGCTTATTTTTAATTTGTAATGTCACTAATGCAACAAAATAATAAAATGAATGTAAACGTGGCACTTTGGTCTGTACAACTGGGGTTTAAAAAAAATTTGCCCCTTTCATCCTCCATGGAAATATGAGCATCATTTAGCAACACGGTGTCAAAGTGGTTAGCACTACTGCCTCTCAGCAAGAAGGTTGTGGGTTTGAATTCGGCCTGGGCCTTTCTGTGTGGAGTTTGCATGTTCTCCCCGTGTTCGCGTGGGTTTCCTCCAGGTACTCCGGTTTCCCCCACCCACAAAACATGCATCATAGGAACACTCCAACCAGTACCCCTGACCAAGGAACTGGCTTTAGAACTGGAGTTGCCCCAGGCGCTGCTCTGTGGCTGCCCACTGCTCCTAACTATAGGATGAGTCAAATGCAGAGGACTAATTACCCCACAGGGTTCAATTAAGTGCATCTAATCCATTACCTGTGCAAGGATGGGGATTGTTTTTCTGCAACAAGAGCCAACATCTGGTCGAATTCATACTGTACAACAATCATCATTACACTCATTTACTCACAGACATTGCTATGGCAGCATGAAATATACTTCCTAAATGCTGCTGGTGCCAAACACCCATTAAAATAATCATGTCACTAAGCATCTGAGAGCACACTATTGCTGTCATTAGATGAAAGCCAGGGAATTTATTTGCGACCATGTGTCAAGACAGGGGTTGGCCATAATTTGAAAAAAAAACAAAAAACAAAAACATATTTAATTTCTCCAATACAAAACCCCCCAAAAATTATTTGAAATGGG
Source organism: Gymnothorax reevesii (assembly GCA_029721435.1). Lineage (NCBI taxonomy): Eukaryota > Metazoa > Chordata > Actinopteri > Anguilliformes > Muraenidae > Gymnothorax > Gymnothorax reevesii. The sequence goes on along the minus strand of CM056576.1, from coordinate 128,033,528 downwards.
TACCAGGAACCAAAATGTTCTGCACATTTCACTTCCAAAATAGCAGCAGAATTCTGAGACCCTCAGGATGTGAGCAGCTGCGAGCCCGCCATGAAACATACAGACAAGAAAATAAACATGAAAGAATAAAATGTAGTCAAAGCGTTATCAAAAATATAAATTAAATGAAAATTAATACACATCTGGGGAGGCCTGCACCACATCTCGGCACAAACTAGCCAAAAATGCTTGTTAATACAAGCTTTAAAACAGTTTAGATGCTTAAGTGGAAAAATCAGCTTTGTCAGTTCCAGCCAATGCCGATGCACAATGGCCTGGGCAGTTTCAGACTGACTGGGAGAATGACTGAGGAGAAAAGTAGATTCAGATAAAAGGACAGACTGAGTTCTCCCTCATTTTTCAGTAGAAATTCATTGCAATTTTTTCTATGAAAAAATAAATGTGCATTTATGCCTTCATAGCAGTTTTTTTTTTTTTTTACACGGACCCCACTGATTTTGCAGCAGAATTAACTGCAGATACAAATGATCACAGAAGACAAATCAGCATAAATTCCAGCTTCAAATTTAAACATAACAGGCATATTCCTGGAACATTTTCAAAGCAACTCAATTTTGTCTAACCTATTTCACATATTTCTTTATTAAATGACCTAGCAGAGTGAACAAAGACACCAAATTTGTTCTAAATTTGAGTGAGGAACGCCCATCGCGATTACAATGCAGACAGTGATCAAACTCCCCCACCCATCTAATGATTCAGACAACACTTCCGGAATGTGTTTTTGTTTTGTATAGAGCCCTCAACCTCCCACACAGACACGCGCACACACACACACACACACATGCACACACACACACACGCACACGCAAACGCAAACGCAAACACACACACGCGCGCGCGCGCACACACACACACACACACGCAGACACACACACACACACACACACACACACACACGTAAAAATCGTGCTCTCACGTACAGAAGCAGGAACATCCATACAAACATACAGTGCCGTGAAAAAGTATTCGCTCCATTCCTGATTTCTTACTTTTTTGCATATTTTTGACACTGAAATGTTTCTGATCATCAAAACAATTTTAATATAAGGCAAAGATAACCTTAGTAAATCCAAAATGCAGTTTTTAAATGGTGATTTCATTTATTAAAGCTGCAGTTGATAAGTCTTCAAAAGTAACTTGTTGTCATTTTTGCTAAAACTGTCACTGTGTACAGACAGTATTACATAAAACTAGTACTCTGTAATTAAACTAGAGTGTTCAGGTGAACACGCGTCGCCTGCGAAGCTTATGTGAAAGTGTGACTATCGGACAGACAGACAGACAGACGGACGGACGGACGGACAGACAGACGCCGGACAAAGTGATCCTTATGTGCCGCTATGCTTTGCAGGCGACACAAAAAGGCTACTTTACACCCAACTACTGCAATTTAAAACAATCGTTCAGTGACGGCCCGACCAAAAAGAACCAATCAGAGCCAGAATGGTGTCTGACAGCCGTCAAACAGTGCACATGCACATGGACAGCCCCCTTCCCCTTCCTCCTCAGTTCACGCCAGTGCTCAGTCAACCTCAAATCTCCGAGAGAGAGTTCAGGAGCTTAGAGAAACTAATGGCGCAACAACACGGCTCAGACAAGTAAGAAGAGGAAGCCAGAAGAAAAAAGCAAAGCAGAAAGAATTAGACAAAGACAGGCATAAAACCAGAGTGAACATCGGAGTGGCTTTTCAGAGGTGGAGGGAACTCCTGGATCTGGAAGGATTAAAAACCGATGCAGAGTTGGCAACTTTTCTACTTGACAGGTAAACCGCTGCTTTATTCGTCAGTTCATTTTTGCTCTGCAAATAAGCGAGGTGGCGTCGCTCACATGCACAGCTGCTACTTACCCCAGCCCTAACCGGCATCAATTCATTTTCACTCTGCAAATAAGCGAGTGAACGTCACTTACAAGCACAGTCACTGTTCGAATAGCCAGCGTCTTGTAATTGTTACAGTCCTCTGCAGTGCATGTGATGTTACTATGATGTTGCAGTTGAGCTAACGTTAGCTTGTTTCCGATGCTAGGGCTAATGTTACTGGCGTCACTTTATAAGAAAGTAGCAGAAAATTTCTTTATAAAGTGATCTGGCAGTCTTATCGGTTGTGTTCTCCTCAAAAATATGTGTAACGTCTCAGTGCTCTCACAGCTAAATGCTGTCATACATGGTTTACTGGCCATTCAGCAGGATTCACGACAGTTTCTGTACTCAAAAAAATGGGTAACTTCCTGAAATAAGCATGTGCTGGGTTTTTACTGAATACATACTGCTGTAGATTACTTTTCATGTCGACATGATTTATTTCTGCTTGTTTGTTGGCCAGCAGTGTTGACTGTTCACGACAGTGATGTCTAGCCTCGGCAACTTGGTCGCATGCACAACAGCTCGCGTGGACACGGCAGCCTTCTGGGGGAGGGTCTTTGGGCAGGAGTGCAGTGGAGAGGGAAGGGGGAGGGATCTTAAAGTTGCATTCTTTCAAATTATTATGCCAGGTCCTCCCTCTCCTCAAAGTTACCAACTGCAGCTTTAAGGGGAAAAAGCTATCTAAACCTACCTGGCCCAGTGTGAAAAAGTAATGGAAGTGAACTCGTCCATATTCTAAACCGCATTTGACCTGTGCTTGCTAGTGAATATACAGTAACTGATTCAGGAGTGCCATCTATAGATAAAAAAGTGTAATTACGTACATAAATGCAGCAGTTCAGAGTCTGCGAGGATCTAAATCTGCACAGGTTAAATACCTCTACACATTTTCAAAAGGCTACAAAGTTAATTTAAGATCATGTATGAAAACATCCAGTTTAAATGAAACAAGAATTCTCCCTTTAATCTCTATCAATTTTTAGGCGCAGTTGGACATCAGTGATCATCAGAAGCCTCTCCAAACACAAGCCTTTTCTCCAATATAAAGATTAAAATTTTATCAATTTTTCTTCGGATTCCTGCAAGCGAGCACGCATACTCAATAAAAGAACTGCTTATACTACATTGGGATGGTTTTGAGCGTTTTCACCCTTTGTCATGATAATGCACAACTGTCAGGACTAAAATTTAAATATCGCAACAAAAGACTGCTAAGTATAGAGGCTAATGAAAATTTTCTGGCTGATTTTGGCCATTCAGTTTGAGCTATCACTTTGTTCTTATCGGCTTTAATGGCAAACTTCACCACCACGAACCATGCAGAATTTCTAGTTCATTGGCCAATCGGTTTAACAGTTATGCCCATTTGATTGCTGTAGTGCCCACTATAGACTGATTTGCATCAAATTTGAGTGTGCTGAAGGAAGGTGGCAAATTGATGCTAGGAATTAAGTTTGGTCAGGATCGGACATTGCTGTAGGAAGTTATTACCCTTTATATCAATCTCGGCCATGCCTTTAAAATTGACAGGTTTAAAAATGGTGCCCTCAATCAAAATTTCCATCCTGTTGGGCTTTAGAGCTTGGTCCCAAGATGCTGTGAAACAAATTTTGTGTAAATTGATGGAAATTAAAGGTTTCACAAGCAATTCAAAATTTCCGATAATTTTCATGCACAATTATGGGTTTCTCTGAAATGCTTTGATTTGTATGGATCCAGAGAATCCAGAATAAAAAAAAACAAGAGGCCCATGGGCCTTCACGGTCACCTGAGTTGTATAAAGACTGATGTTATTGATGTGAATGAACCAAATATACCCATCATTTTCCTGTATAAAGTATAATAAACTTCACCTCCCTCCCCAGGGGCAAACATGGAGAAGGTCAGGGGTGTGAAGAAGAAGAGTTTGAAAATTTCAGCCAACTTGACCACTTTTAGCCCCGCCCCCCAGAGCACCTGGGGTTGGTCTCAATTTTGGTGCATATTTGACCAAGGAAGGTTCCTGCAAAATTTTATTGAAATGGGATCAGCGGTTTCTGAGAAGTCAAAAATGTATTGACCACTTTAAGCCCCGTCCCTCAGAGCCTCGGGGGGTGGGCACCATATAATTCACAATTTGGTGCATATTTGACCAAGGAAAGGTCCAGAAAAATCTTATTGAAATCGGATCAGCGGGTTCTGAGAAGAATTTGAAAATGTATTGGCCAGTTTTAGCCCCGCCCCTCAGAGCCTCTGGGGGTGGGCACCATATAATCCACAATTTGGTGCATATTTGATCAAGGAAGGTTCCTGCTAAATTGTATTGAAATGGGATCAGCAGTTTCTGAGAAGTCAAAAATGTATTGACCACTTTAAGCCCCGCCCCTCAGAGCCTCTGGGGGTGGGCAGACTGGGCACCATATAATTCACAATTTTGTTGCATATTTGACCAGGGAAAGGTCCAGAAAAATTTTTATTGAAATCAGATCAGCATTTTCTGAGAAGTCGAAAACGTACTGACCAGTTTTAGCCCCGCCCCTCAGAGTCCCTGGGGGTGGGCACCATATAATTCACAATTTTAGTGCATATTTGACCAAGGAAGGTTCCTGAAAAAATTTATTGAAATGGCATCAGCGGTATCTGAGAAAAAGTCAAAAATGTTAATTGTTTACGGACGCACGACGGACGACGATGGACCAAGGGCGATTAGAATAGGTCACGTTGAGACTTCTTCTCAGGTGACCTAAAAATTTAGTTTCTCCGCCCACTTTTTCAAAAATTATAGCCCAAAACGCACTGTACCTCTCAACAGCACCACCATTTGGCCAATCAATGTGATTTTCATGCACTTGGTTTTTTCCCACATCATTAACAAGTCCATAAAGTTTCAGGATGATAGGTTACAGTTTAAGTGATTAAAAGGGCTGCTGAAACTTGATTGGCTGATGTCGGCCATTTTGTTTTAGCTAGCATATCTTCTTATTAATTTTAATCGGGACTGTGCCACCCATGAAGCCTGCAAAATTTCAAGTTGATCGGTCTATTGCTTTAAGAATTATAAACATTTGTTTGCTGTAGCGCCACCTATACACGGATTTATATCAACTTCGATGGGTTTGTGTCTTATAGTCTGTGGATTAAATATCTGAACTGTGGTGAGCATTGGATTTTGCTTTCAGGATTTACAGATCATTATATCAATTGAGGCCATGCTATCAAATTTCATTGGCTTACTGCAGCTACATCTTTTAACATATCGAAATTTCCATATGTAGGCCTAAAGATCTTGGTCTTAAGATGCTGTAGACCAAATTTGATTGCACTGTCTAGGAGATAGAATTTAAAGGTTTTTCAAAAAATTCAAAATGCCAGCAAAATTTCCATACGCCAATCGGCGTGGCCTACATGGATTGATTCATCTTGACCCACAGAATCTAACGGAAAAAAATTAGTTTCTTGGACACACGGTTCAAAGGATATAGCTCGAAGCACATTATATGCTCTATGGCACCACCAAATGGCCAATCAGGACAGGTTTTTTTGACCCGAGTAGTGGGTGACCATAGAAACCAATGAGCCAAGTATGGTTTGTCTGTCACTTACAGTTCTTGCTCTGCAAACACTTTTAGGGAAGAAAAATAATAATCAGAACAATTACAATAGGGTTCCAGGACTTCGTGCTTGGACCCCTAATAATAAGATAGTCAGGATGAGCAGATATTATATGCCTAGTAACATGGGATGCTAAAGAGCTATTCCAAGTACATTTATAAAACAGTGTTACTAGGTTTCATGAGAGTTGCTGAGATGTTTTATGGGAAACTGAGCTGATAAGAAGTAGCCAATACCTGATTGGGTGGTTGATATGTCCTTGCGAAATGGTTGCTATAATGTGCCAATAGATGGTATCTAGGGTATTGCCCGCTGGTTATCAGAGTATTGCCAGTGATTTCTCAGCTGCTAGTAGATGAAGGTGTTACTATGCAGTGATGTGGAAATACTAGCCGGCTAAATTAGGTTAGTAGGTTGTTGTGAAGGTGTCACTTAAACAATGTAGAATGTAATGTGCAAGCCTGCTGTTCTCGCAGTGTGGTGTCGGTTTAAAATTACATTGCTTATATTGTAGGATTCAGTGGACTTACCCCTTTCATTTGATGTATCATTTATACGCACAGCGCAAATTCAGTAGAAACCCTAGCGATCGAGCACTGATATTATTTCATCTTATGTTTTGCTCCATGCTTATTGACTTGCTTGGCGCTTAAATTGTGTTCGGTTGAGGTAAAAATGGTCGCCATGAGCTTTCTGCCGAGTTTATTCCCTTTAAGGGGATATAAGTGGATATGCCACATGATGATGTTGCTACAATAATAATAAATTTATTTATATAACACCTTTCAAGCAATACAGCACAAAGCGCTTCACAAACAGGTAAAATACATGTACACAAAAGCGATAAAACAAAATGGGAAAAAATAGGGAATTAAACATCAAAATAGGAAGAATTAAGATAATAAAAGGAGACATACATGAAAACACGCCCCTAAAAAAATAATTTAAACTGTAAAATCAGCAAAAGCAAGCCTAAAAAATTAGTCTTTAACAGAGATTTAAAAGACAATAAAGACTCAGCATTTCTAATGTTGTTTGGGAGGCTGTTCCAGAGTCTTGGAGCCTTAACCGAAAAGGCTTGATCACCCTTTACTATTATTATTACCTCCGCCAAGGAGTTTATGTTTTTGGTGGCGTTTGTTTGTTTGTTGGTATGTTTGTGTACAACATAACTCAAAAAGTAATGGACAGATTTTGATGAAATTCAGAGAAGGTGGGTATTAAGTCAAGGAACAGGTGATTAAATTTTGGCATATGTAGGCCAAAGTACTGCTGAGATATACGCCAAAGTTCAAGATTTCAAGTCTTTCCAATGGGCCAGAGTTCCAATCGCCATGCTTTTGGGTTTTGCTGCCCCCTGGCGGAGGTCTGCACTTTTCTAGTTCTAATAATAATAATAATCATAATAATTATTATTATTATAGGGAAACATGCTGCATTTATGATACTTATTGATTGCCCTTGGTGCCGGGGACGTTCAAGTTTAAGAGGTTAAACAACAAGCTGCAGGGTCGAGTTGCTAGAAGGAAGCCATTATTGCGCTAACTCCCCAAAAAAGCCTGCCTAAAATATTCCAGACAACACCTTGACTCATCTCACAACTTGTACGGAATATAACAAGACCGGGATAGAACTTTATGGTCACAACCATAAGTGCTATGTTTGGACAGCAGTCACCAAGGCCCATGGTGAAAAATACACCATTCCCACTGTAAAGCATGGTGGTGGCTCTCTGATGTTTTGGGGGTGTGGGAGCTCTAAAGGCAGAGGGAATCTTGTGAAATTGATGGCAAGATGGAGGCATTTCGCAAGGAAGAATGGGCAGTGATACCACCTGAGAGAATTATGGGCCTCACTGACAACTGTGAAGAAAGGAGAAGATGCCTGCACACTTACTCCAAGCCACCAAAGAAAACTTTATTGGTTATAAAATGACAAACGCAATTGCCGACCAGACGAAGATCCAAGTCGGATCTCAATCGCCGACCAGACGAAGATCCAAGTCGGATCGAAACGTTGTCATTTTATAACCAATAAAGTTTTCTTTGGTGGCTTGGAGTAAGTGTGCAGGCGTCTTCTTTCTTCATTGACGCATTTTATTTGATAGCCTTGCACCTATACGCGATGTGCGTGTAACTTTTTCTTTGTACCTCATTGACAACTATCACAAAAGACTACATGCTGTTATTAATACCCAAGGGGGCAATACACTAAGAATTAATTAATTAATTAAGAACTAAGAGTATGCACAATTTTGAACAGAGTGAATTTCATTCTTTCCATTATTGCAATGTTTTATTTCATGATTCTGTCATTCTACCGACCTACAGTTGGATATGAATCCGATAAGAAATAAAAATATATGCGTTTTGTCTGGCTATTCATATTTTCTTTAAAAAGATGTTACCCTTTTTACAAATTCAGCCAGGGTATGCAAACTTTTGAGCATAACTGCATCCAATTATGTATACGCAGTCTTTGTGCACCAATGGAACACGAACACAGGAAGCACATTAACAGACCGTTCAACCCATCAAGGTCGTTATTTATCCGTAGACCAGCGTAGGCCCATTAAACACACCGCCCGCAGAGCTCATCACAGAGGCCATTAGTCTTTCAAGACCAAAATACTGGCCCTTTAACCTCTGTGAATCACCAGAATAAGAGCAGCATTTAATATGCATTAAAAAAAAACACTCAGGCTAAAACCCAGACATTCCACAGGGAATGTACCAGACAACAGAATAGCTTTGCACATTTTAAGCAGCTGTTAATGGCGTGGATCATGTTCTGCTTATGAAGGCATTTCCCTACTAAGGGAAGAGCGTGGGCTGAGAAGACAATTTAAGAGATACAAAACCGTAGGCCCCATTCCACTCCTTAAACCCCATAAAACCTGTCAAATGTATTCAAATTTCTGGAACCACCGGCTCATTATGAATTCGAGTGGAGATCCTCAGGTTTCCATTGATCCCAAATATTTTTTCAATTACAGGGAAATGAGTAAAATAGTGATGTACAAGATCTTGATGATATTTCCCTCTGATGTAATGCTGTGGCCATAAAAACATGGCATCCTGGATTTGAATATTTAACTCAATGTAAGAGTGTTGCTGCTTCAGTGAAGGCCGGCAGCCTGCAGAAACAGAATGTGTAGGTGACACTGCAGCGATATGAGAAAAACTGTTTTTTTTTTTTTTTTAATGTTGAATCTACTTAAGGGAAAACTTAAGCAAAAAAGTTTAAGGGGTTACAGTGCGCAACACAAATAATATACTATATACAGTACTTCTACACTATTCAATCAAAAGATGATGTAACAATCTCTTTTCTGAGTGACATCCAGAGTTATAAACACTGAAATAATTAAACTAATAAGCATGCACTTCAAATTAAGAGCTCAGTTTAGGATTAAGGGGACTTTCTCCACAAATATGCTTTAATTTGAAATCCCCTAACTTTTTTTTCTGATTTTCTACAGCGTTTTGTGTGTGCTGATGTGTGATAGCAGCAAAGAACAGTTCTAAATGGTTCCTGGCTGTGACAGTGTGAACATTTCCTGCACGGAAGTAGAACAAGAGCTGTCAGGAGATGGCATATCCCCAGTCCCAGCAAAAATGTAAAAAATTCCAAAATAGCAAAAAGCAGAACCCCAGCACACGGTTGATGTATGAGCCAAGTTCTATGAAAAAATATTATACAGTTTTCAAGTTATGCTCTGGTTAAAAACATGTTTAAAGACAGCTGGATGGACAAAAGGAGAGAGCGATGGACGTATCCCACCGCATTAAGGGCCGAGGGGATAGTAGAAACGAATCAACGTGGCCAATGGCCAGCAAGGCCTAACAAATTATCAATGCTACAACTCCCTCTAGTGGTACAAATGAGTCATACAATTTATTTATTCTTTCCCCAAATGAATGGCTGCATACCATTCCCATCGCCTTCTACCATGTTCCGAACTTTCTCCGATTGTTTTTCCTTAGGGAAAAATCAACTCGTTTTGGGAAAGTTTGACCCGGTTTTCTCCAAGTTGCATAAAATATTCCTCAAACTCCACCATAAGTCTTCAGAGAGAGGGCAGGAAATATGGAAGAGTGAATTTTGAGCATTTAGGCAGGGTTGTAAAGCGTGAGGGACTGTGAGTGAGTCAAAGTACTACCTAAACTCAAATGAAAGTTGGGACAGTATGGAAAATTAACAAAAAAACAAAGCAGTGTTTCCTAGATTTATTTTGACTTGATTTCATTGCAGACCATACAAGAACAAGATATTTAAAGCCGACTGTACGCGTATTTTGGTAGAAAAAGAAGTTTTGTAAAATGTTTGGTAGAGAGAACATAGTTCCTATATTGAATTGCTCATAACATGCTCTGAGGATAATCTTGAGTAACCGGGTCATGATTTCTGTAAATTGTCCCCTCAAGAATTATTAGCACAAAGATTGAACATAGCTATACCTGAAATTCTCAATCACTTGGTGCCCTCAGTTCCTAAACGTTTAAAGTGAAAAGGAATGACAACATTACAAAGTGATAATTTACAGTCCCATCCTTTTAAAAATATGTTGTCAGAATCTAAAGCGAAACATGTCATTTGAAAAGTCAATAGACTCCATGCGGTGAAACATCAAATCATGTGCTGTTGTAAGTTTTCAGTGTAAAACAGGTCAAGGATCATTTACAAATCACTGCTTTCAATTTCAATTTCACATACAGTCCTACTATTTTTTTTTAATCCCCCGCCGCGCAATTAGTGCGTAGCGGGGGATATGGCATTGGGCTCTGTCCGTACGGACACATAAAATTGAGGCGGCGGGGGATATTGCCATGTTAGTGGCAGACACTCGTTTTTTTGAAGTAATAGGAATTAAAGAAGGCTCGTGGACAAAAATATTCTCAATTGTCAAAATCCCCCCGCAAACACAGGGCAGGGCACAAAGAATGTTTTTTTTCTCAATTATGCCAAAGGCTGGGTGTTTCTCAGTCTTTCAGGAAGCAGTCATGGCAGAGCCATCCAAAAAAAAAAAAAAAAAAAAAAAAAGTGATGTACTTTTTTTTTTTTTTAAGATCACTTTCACCTCCTTTCTTCCTACAGGTCCATGATACGTTATTTTGCCCACATTACTTTGGACATACCCCAGAATTTTAGCAAGTTCGGGAAAAGTTACCCCTTCAATAACAGACCATTTTGTACCTTGGCTTGAGTGATGGAATATTGCAGGCAACGGGTAGATTGATCAGGAAGACTTAACTCTCCATAAAAGACTATTTTGAGTTCAACAGTTAAATTTGGGCACCATTTCACCATCACCATTTGGGCACTCTGAGTTTTTTTCACTGTTTTATAAAACAGCCCTGGTGCAATAGACCCGAGAAAAACTGTAGCCCACACCACCTTGAAAAGATCAGATGTCCTCATAACGTTTCTGTAACATGGTAGCAACATTACAACACTGACAGACCGCATTAGTAACATTATGAGAACGTTCCGTACACACAGGGCGGCCCTTTCCCGATACGATTCAACACCCCTGCCTTAATCCTTCCTCTCACAGAGTGACATGCATAGGAGTGAAGGCAGGGGTATGGGGTCCTTAAGGCAGGGCTGTTGGGTTTTACCTGAAATCTGGTATCCCGGCAGAGGTGCTGATCCCAGCCCCTGTGTGGACCACCATATACCGGGACTCCCGGACTAGCTGGGCCAAATCTGCCACCTTCCTCTGCAACTCCTCTGGAGTATCAAATGTCTGGTAAGAAACAAGCACACAATAACTCAACAAGAGCAGAGTAGTGCTGTTACCCTCGACACCAAGGCTTAGGAGCTTGTATCAAAAATGTGAAGCACTTCCTAACGGAGCTCCGTGTCGAGGCTTGTGTCGTCTCGGCGGAATGACGTCACTCATTACTTTCTAAGTCTCATTTAGGATGTTGCCTTGAGAAAGGGGATCACTTTCGTGCGTTTAATTCGACCATCAAATGTACCAATCTTTTTCCGCAGCTGATGGGTAGTTGTCAGTAGTTTAGGTTTGTCAGTGCGGTTAGGGATTTTGTGCAGTGTGTGAGTTTGTCATTGTGTGCGATGGAGCCTGCAAGAAAGAGAAAGTTTTCACCCGTTCGAGAATACTTTGATTTGATTTCACCAAATAAGGTCGCTTAGTGAGGCTATTAGGCCAAATTGTTGGACTATTATGATATGTCATATTTTCAAACCTTTTCAAATAATTTCTAATACATATTAAATTCCCTTAGTTTGATAGCTTTTCCTTCTATTATTAAAAGAAACGCTTATTATTTTTCAACAAAAATACAAAGCTCTATGTTTAACAAGCGCATTCACTGCCCTCTGTCCAGTCCCCAAAAGTATCTTTCAGTTTCGTTATTACATAATATGTAGTAAGAACACTTGATTTTATTTTGCATTCATTGATTTTGCCACTTTCACTAAGCTCATGCTTGCCTATCATTTCCTAGGAAGCTCAAGTCGTATGTGTTTTTATTGACCAATAGGGGTCTCTAGAGTGCATTCAAAACCTCAAGAAATGAACCACACTTCAACACATCAGGCTGGAAAGCTTCAATGCTTCATGATGCATCATCTCACCAGCACTAGTGCAGAGCCATATCAGGAAGGACTTGGTGTCAACTTCCACTCTAATTCACTAAATAAGCTTACTCATATGTGTACGCGAAATTTATATGTTATCGCCCTGAACAAAAAAGTACAAAGCCAAATCAGCTCAGTTCACAAGGCTTAAAGAAAACATAACTGAATTTTGTGGTTAGAACAAAAACTGGCATGAAAATCAGCCCCCTGGACCAGAAATCTGTCCCCCAACTTTAATTTTCTGAGGTGTAGCAAGTCCTCGTTTCTGGAAGCTGCAAGCTGACTTAGCCAAATAATACACCAGCCAAAAAAACGTGCCAAACTTAGGGCATGGACTCGATTATAAATGGCAGCACCAAACATTAATCAATGCAGCTATTTAACTTCTATTGAATAGGTAAACATGGGAGTCCGTCTAGAAGCAAGACGCGCACTTTTTCGCATCCTAAAAATGGTTGGGCTAATCTGCTGAAAACATTCTGCAGGAATAACTACAACCATCTATATTTTCCCTCATAATTTCTTTATTTCTTAATATGTTGTGATGAAATTTTCACCAGTTATTCTTGAGAGGTATATCCATCAATAAGAGATTATGAGTCAAAGTATAGATGTTTGTAGTTTTTCAGCAAAAGGTTTTCAGCAGATTAGCCCCACCCTCCTAAGAAGCATGTGGTTATAATTATACACGATTCGTATTTAAAAGCATTCACGAAAACGCCTATACATCACAAGCACAGCGATCAAAGTATCTAGTAACAGTGATCTGGGGTGCATTTCTCAACAGCTTAATTCATCCATTCACAGTCCGTGAGCCCCAACTATGTAAATCAGCATCTGTGCTTTGGGGAAACGCGCCCCACATCAGTGGCTTCTTATCACAACTACTTCCGTAAACATCTAAGTCATCACTCCGGGTAAGTACATGTATTAAAAGTCAGGATCGTAAAACGACTAACTCCCTCAGCAACGCACGAACCAACTAAATGGTAAACTTCTGTTTCAGCACTGAGTAGCAAGGATGTAAAGCAACTCAAAACTAATCTGACAATCCGGCTTATTTAAGACGCTTTCACACTGGACGCGAAGCGAATTTTTCGCACAACAGATTACATTCAAAGTCAATGCAAAGACGCGAATACACGCGTAGCATTGACTGTAATGTGTCGCGCGAAAAATTCATTACGCGTATGGTGTGAAAGCAGCTTTAGCTGCCTACGAATCACTACCATGTCCAAGTCAGCTGATGTTTTGCTTGCAAACACAATCGAGCTCAAATTCCTTGCGTTATGATTTTAACTGAATGCATCTAAATGTATCAATGGATGACATGGCAAACTAGCTACGTGCAGTTGGAAATTTTATCAGCTCAGCATGCAGTAGTAGTCGTTTCCATTCAAAAATTACCAATACGAGCTCGCAAGCTGATTACCGAGCGGCACTGATAATGCGCTGAGAGAATTCGATTGGATATTTCAGGAAAATCCGAGGCTGCGGCCTATTCGGGCGCTTCTTACCTCCGGAAGCCCACATACGCCTTTGTTTGCGTATGGCGATAGCCCTGCTGCGTAATTAACAGACATTGCCGAGGTATCTAAGCGATAAAGATAAATTTATCGATTTTCGTTTCTAAAATATGTGCTCCTATCAGCGACACCCGTACAGATCTTATTTTATTGTTGAAAACTAGCGCCTAATTGTCCCAGACCATAGACTGTACCGGACAGGCACACATTCCGCACCACAGTGCCCCAGTGCGGCCGATCATTTGATGGTCACCCAAGTTCCACCCTGCGTCGAGCCAAGCAGCTAATGAACAAATCGCGAAATTGATCTTACTTCTCCCGTTCTTTTTTTTTTTTTTTGTCCGGCATATTTATTTCCGGTTGTGCACTCATTTAAAAAATTATAGGATGAGTCAAGTCCACGTATAAACATACCAATGAAAGGAATTATTTCTTCAAGATAATATGACTGAGGTTCTCGTTGTCTTCTCCTCGATTGCTTTCCAGGGCTCGCCAAATCTGGCCCTCGGATCCAAATACAGGCCTGGTTTTCCTACCTTCCAGGCAAGGAAATCAGCCTGCTGCTGATTGGCCTGATTATCATCTCACCTGACTCCCAGGTAAAGTGAGTGTGGAAAACCAGCAGGTCTCGGCCCTCGAGGACCATGATTTGAGGAGCCCTGCGGGCTTAGGCGAATTCCTGGTATTTATTCAACCTTAAGTCCACCAGGTACGACAAAATTACATTTAAAAACAGGTTTTCTTTGCTTCTGAATTTTTTGAGTGCACGGGATCATAAAGTCGCCAAAATCTTGAAAAAAAAAGCAAAGCGGTATCCTTTTTTCAGAAAAAAAAGATGTAGAAGGATCTGAACTGTAAGTTCAGCGTAACTGACATTTCTGACATTGGCTTCCAGGTGGGTCGACACAGTTTGTGTGAAAAAGGCCATTTTGATTTTCGCATGACAAGCAGGGCCATATCTCAACTAATGTTAGCAGTAATGTGTTCAGAAAATCCTCGCAAATGATAAAGAAAACAAATAAAATGGCACTTAAAATGTTTTTACTCTAGAGATATGGTCCATTAAATTGACCCCTGGTAGAAAAAAAAAACATATTTAAGGCCAAATGTGAAGTTGTCCAAGATTAGATTTGAATTGTGCACAAAAAGTTTCACCACATACTTACAGTACTGTGCAAAAGTCTTGGCACTATCTGGCTTTAGATGTTTACTTTTTGCTTTCCACGCTGGTGTTGCCGAAGATAAAGAAATTGTATTAGAAATTCTAAATTCTATTTTTAAAAGATAGTTTTCTAAATAAATGTTTGTATTTCATAAAAAAAAAAAAAGTTGGTACAGATAATATTGTCTTGACAGAGCCCTGATGTCAACATCATCTTGGCTGTCTGCAGTTACTTGGAAGGATAGACGCAGGTGAGACAGTCAGTCTGTAGAAGAATGGTGGCAGGTTTTCGACAGAAGAAAATCATCTTTTAAAACTGTAGCACAACAGGACAGTGTCCCAAATTTATAGACAAAGCGCTGTCACGTCAAGTATTTGCTTGGTTTTGGTTACAACAGTTTACGCCTCCGTATTGTACATTTCTCAGTTATTAGAAACTTAAATTCATTATTTTTGCAGGCAACTTTCCCCTACAAAACGGCCTTAAATGTACCTAATACTTTTGCACAGTGCTCTCCAAGAGGTGGAGCTATCTATCAGTCAGGAGTGGCCAGTGGCCTAGTGGCTCGGATGTTTGACTGGGACTGAGAGAATGTGTGGTAAAAGCCATTATGTTGCCAAAATAAGATCAGTGTCGCTGTTTCATTACCAAGAAAGTTCCTCGACTTCTCATTGTTCGTGGGAGATGGGACCCTCCTTAATCTAATCAACTGTAAATGGCTATTAATAAAAGTGTTGGTGAATGGTTATCATGCAAGGTCTCACTTTAGATGAAGTGTTGCTCATAAAGGTTTTATACAGCATCTATAATGGCTTCATAAATGAGACATAATGTCTTCATAAATCATACATAGGCAAATGTCATACATTGTGAAGGGTCAAGTAACACATCCTTATTCAGCATGTGATGCCAGATGTGACAATGACATCCATTATAGCATTTAGCCGCTAGCTAAGTGACAATCTAAGTCTTATCAATCTGGAATCACATGCTAAATAAGGATGTGTCATTTCACCCTCTAGAAAGCTTTTTTTTGCTTATGTACACTTGCTTATGTATGATTCATGAAGACATTATGTATCATTTATGAAGGGCCTATACATGCTGTATAAAGCATGAGCAACACAATCGAAAGTGTGACCTAATGAAAGTACTGGGCTGCTAAAAAGAACTTTTTATTGCAACACCTGTTGAAATTTTAATGGCTCACTGGCAAAATTAAACAGAGCACAGCACTCTAATTTTTCAGGAGTTTATATTCTATCATTACAAAACCAGAAAAAATGTGTTTTTTACCTTTTCAAGGAGCGTGACCTTGACTTTTGACCTTGACCTTTCAAAATTGCATTCCCTCTTTCTTGGACATAGGACCTCATGTGGTATCAATTTCAAGTCAATATCTCAAGAATTGTGGACACTAGAGTGAGCGCAAACACATGGACAGACAGACTAACAGACATGACAATCAACAGACTTGCAAAAACTCAAGTTTTAGCATTTACAAGAGGAACAACATTCGTGTGGGGCCGGAGCACAGCCTCCCAGAATTGGCATGGACTGGCCAAGAAAAAAGAAGAAGAAAAAAAACTGTGGCAGATTATTCCATCACAATGAAAAACGATAAACTCAGAAAAACATCAACAGACTCGGCGAACACAAAAAGACCAGCTGCTGCCGTCAGACTTGGCTGCCCCAGGGCGAGAGGCTGTGGTCCCACTGCAGCCCAGGAAAAGCAGAGCCAGAGCTGCATCTCCTCACCCGACGTGAAACATACAAAAGAAAACAATTTATCATCAAATTTGAAACAAAACACCCAAACTTCCCCTCGCTATCTCTGACCCAGACACTACAATTCCTCCTTAAAGAGGAAAAGTGCTGTGTAAACTTATCAGCCCCTAATCCCCATCAATTTACATCTGTTTGTGAAAATATCCATATACAAATATTCATTATAGCTGAAATGTTATTGTTATTGACCGGAATCGGGCTAGTCTGCAATCTTCATCTTCAGGTTGAGTGCTATTATTGTTTTTTGTCATTATCTTTCTGATTTAATATGCATATCTTATTGCACATTGACAGTATGCACTTCATAATATTTAATGCCAGAAAGCACCAAGAGAACTGAGAGATATGGAGAGAAAGTGGGGGGGAGTAGAAAGAGAGAGAGGGAGAGAGAGAGAGAGAGTGGGATGCGCTCGGAGGAGATCGCAACTGCTGATTCTGTGAGCCCAGATTTGCTGGGCGATGCAACATGCAGGCAAATGGAGTTACTTGAGCTGCCTGACTGTGACATCATCACATGGAACCTCAGTGCCTCAGCAGGCGACCGAGTTGCATTCAGATTGCAGATCGTGTTGCACCATGAAATCTGGAGACAGTGTAACATCAGGGTGGCAAAAGTTGCATTAAAGTTGCATCGCCAGGCACCAGTCTCAACTCAGCCGGTTCTCAACATCGCTCTGATTTTTTTCCCATGCTGCTGAAGTTCTGCCTTCCCAAAATTCTTAATTTTGAGTGTTTCTATGAGTACTTGCGAAGGACACGACAAAGTGCAGCACATTGGAAGTGGTTATTCTGCAAAGTAATACAGCATCGGATATCCTGGCCAGAAATCGAATCCTCCTGTATTATATGTACAGTACAAGTCAATGAATTAAAACAAAACATAATACCCCGGTGCGTGTGCCAACAGAGGATTCTTGTTACAGGCAGGACCTAGAACTTCAAACACAACATAAACTGCAGAGGGCACAGCAAATCAGTTTCATATTTAAGAGCATAACGTGGGCAAAATGAGAATGTGTTTCCGTGCGGAGTATAGGGGGAAGAAGATTGATCAAAACTGGAAAGTAACAAAAAAATGCAACTTTATTTGTCATGTAGACCCAAGGCCAGAAGCGTTGGGAACACTCACTGACTTTCCCTTCAGGGGGCACAATGGCATATAGTGGGCAGTGCTTTTGCCTCACAGCAGGAAGGTTGTGGGTTTGAAATGAATCCGACCTTGGGCCTTTCTGTGTGGAGTTCGCATGCTTAACCGGGGACTCTAAAATGTCTGTAGGTATGCGTGTGGGAGTGAGTGATGTGTGCGCCGTGCGATGGAAAGGCGAGCTGCCCAAGGTGTGCCCCATATGGCAATATTGGCCTGGCCCAGGTCTGGCCCACATAATGCACTTTACACAGCCCAGTTCTGGCCCACATGCAGCAAGAACAAATGGTCCTTAAGTAGCCCTGATCTGGTTTGCCGGAGCTGACCCACATATGGGCCAGCACAGGGCCAGCTGCGGATATAATCGGCCCACATGTGACACGCCATCACATAAATGGTGCCATTATTGCCAGACCTGGCCCACATCTGGTCAACATACCACTTGCCATGCCAGCAGTCGCCCAGCAGTGCCAGCTTGAAGCCAGATCTGGGCCAGACCCGACTGCTACTGGGGGCCCCTACCCTTTTCCCACAGTCAGCTGGAATCGATTTCAGCTCTACTGCAACCCCAATGAGGAAGAAGTGGTTTAGATAATGGGTGGATGGATATTCTTGGCTTAATAAATATTACTTCTTATAAAACTTGTGTTTAAATTGATGGCAGAAGTAATGAGCAATAAACTTTTTTTTCCCAGACCTTAAGCTTAATTGCAATACAGTTTTATTTCAATGTATTTGCCAGTATTTTGTTAGACAAGGAAAATGTCTGAAGTTTTGCCCATTTAAGGCAGGACACACAAAATATTACCATATTTGGCTATAACAACCTTCATGTGAATGCTGTTTGTCGTCCTATTCAGTAGCTTTCGTGTTTATTAAAAATATGCCGCCTTTGTTTGGTTTATGTCTTGCATATTTGCCCTTTCTAGGCTGAGTGTAGTTTCACGGTTGTTTCCCCATGACAATCTGTGAGGCAGATATTTAAGCCCTTTGCTTTGAGACGCGACTCGCTGGATTGTCATGCGCTTTCCATGGTTGGAAACAGTCAGTTTCCCTTGTGGCGATGCTTCATCCTCAGTATGTGTAATTTCATATTAATCCAGTCGGTACTCCGAGTAGAAACTCTTTGTATTTTAATGACAGCATTTCGCGAAACCTGTCCTCTTTACATGGTCGACTCGGATAAGCTTCCAAGCCCACTCAGAGTCCTGGTTTGGGATTGTATTCAAGTTAACCCTTCTAAGTTTGCTCCTCTGCCCTGTTTAATAAGAATAATCTCCCGAGTCTAACCATGTTCCACGATTGGGACCACACTCTTGTTAACCATTCCAAGTCTGCGTTTTGGTCCAGTTTAATCGGAACAATCTCCAAAGCCTAACCAGGGTCCAGGAATGGTACCCTTCCGAGTCTGTTTCTCTGACCAGTTTGCTAGCAGCTAGCTCCCAGGCCATCTGCAGTCATCATGATTGGGGTTCTGGTGAAAGGCTAATGGAATTGGTCAGTACACCCCCCAGTTTGTCTTCAGCCATCTCCCCAACTAAAAACAACTAACTCACTCCCCAACCAACCCCTTTGAGTTCTTTGCAGCTAACTAGTACAACACTTCACCCTACCCATAATCCAAAACTCAACCCCATGCGTCATATCGTCGCCCCGTAATGACACATCTACAGCCTCAGCCAATGGTCAACTGGCCAGGCTCATTGTCTGACTCGCCAAGACCGTCTCGCGCTGACGCCTCATCAGTGCGCGGGTCGCTTGCAGCAAAGAACATTACTTTCTGCCCATGGAGATCAATATCCCATTGGCTGAAATGTCTGCATGAAACACTTAGAAAAGAAACTAACTCGTCACATTTCTACCTCCCAAACCTTTGATTGACAATCCTGATGGTATTAATGCTGTGAAAAGCCTGGTCTGGTTTTGTCATTCAGGCTGAATGTACAAGCGGGTGGCTCACTAAAGTCAAGTCAGTTTTACTTGAATAGTGACACTTAGTAAAATTAAAAATACGGTGAACACTGGGCCTGAACTGGCAAATAGGTAATGTTTGCGCTAAAAACCTCCGCAGTGGGAATAGCAACATGAATGAAACAACTGGACAATAAATGGTCCCCCCGTTTACCTACACTCTTTTCCCTGGGTCTACAAAATGGCCGAGGGCTTCTTTGGTAACCTCATCCCTTTCTAAATTCCAAATAAGTTGGGACGGTATATAAAATGCAAGTTGAAGTTTAAAAAAAGCTGTGATTTTTAAATCATTTTTGACTTGAATTAAATTGAAAGGAGTACAAAACAAAATATTTCATGTTTTACCTCATGAAATGTACATTCTGTCTCAATTTTAGTTCAGCACCATGTTCCAAAAAAGTTGAGACGAAGCAATATGAGACTTGGAAGGTGTAGGAACGCCAAGAAAACAGCCGTGAAGGTGAATAACAGGTGCCTGGATATATAAAGAGCAACCTCAAAAAGCCCTGCTGTGTACGTGCAATAAGAGTTTGAGGCTTGTCACTTTGCAAAAATTGCGTGACTCACTAATTCAACAGTTTACAAGCAACATTTTAGTCTGCTGTTTTAAGGATTTTAGGGATTTCATCCTCTGCCATGCTTTGTTTTATTAGACAATTCATTTCTGCCGAAAGGATGCGCTTGAAAATCAATACTGACTGCCTCTGATCTTCAATAGCTCAGATGCCACTGTACAGAAAAGCAACTTGCTTTTGTGATGGATATAACTGCATGGGCCTCTGATTACTTTGAAAAACCTTTGCTGATAAACGCTGTTGATTATTGAATCCACAAATACAAATTAAGACGTTATTCTGTTAATTGAGGAAGCCCTTTGTCAAAAATGTCCAGAAACGCGAAAGTCTTCTTTGAGCTTCAGTCCAGTTCAGTTCAGTTCTGAAATAGATTGTTGCTAAGTGGAAACATGTCGTTGTCAGATCAGTTAACCTTTCAAATTGTTAATTGTAACCTGGGACTAGGAGGAAATGGGCTGTTGCAGTTTCCCCAAGTTAAATGGGGTAATGGGGTGTGTAAGTAACTTTAACATCTATGTAGATACCACTGATATTTAAGAAACATGTATATTTGAGCAACATATTCAGTCTTCTAAGTGACATCTTTTTGCGGATTCCCTGCTTATCTCAATGAGACAACAACAAGCCTCATTATAAATGTTACAACAGTACGGTTTTTTAATTGGAGAGCGTGGGTGGTAGACTGGCATACCTGCAGTCCAGACTTGCATCCTGATTGAAAATATTCAGCGCTTGAAGAAGTAAAAATTACGGCAATGAAAATCCCAGATATCTGAGCAGCAAAACATGGACATCAAGCAAGAATGGGGGAAAAAAAGTTGTTCAAAACTGAAGCAATGTGGGTTCTCACTCTGTTCTCCAAACAATTACTTGGAGGGTTGTTACAAGGAAAGATGATGTAATATAGTAGCAAACACAACCCTGTCCCAGTTTTTTTCTGGAATACATTGCTCGCAAAAAATTGGTGTGGGATGTTATTTACAAAAAAAGAAAAAGTAGATGAAAAAACATTAAATAGCTTGTCTTTGCACAGTTTCATTTATTCCAGCCTCAAGGTTGACTTACAAATCAGTTTTCTTTTTATTCGTGTGTTTGATATTATCCGAACATTTTTGGAACTGGAGTTGCATGTTCCTCAGTCCACATGAAAAAAAAAAAAAATGAATAAAAGACCCTAACGTGCTGCACAATTTTGCACCTTTTTCAATAAGACTCTAGCCCTGAATCTGTTGACGCTGCTGATTTTCTTAATTTAATTTCACAATCAATTCTTCATCTTCAGTCAGTTAAGGAAATGATTAAGTGCCTTAGTGCAGGAATACAGCTTAAAAATAGCAGATACAGTAACTGTCCAGGATGTGAGTTTGACGCCTATGATTTAAATGATACTCGCACTACAGATATCATTATTCTTGTCGAAAATCTGACAATACCTTTGGGTCAAATAGCAAATGCCATAGTCCGCACAAATGCACTTTTTCTTTCATGTTTAAAATTTAGTCTTCGCCTAATAATGGGGCCATTATATGTGCTTTACCTTCCAACTGACTGAGATGGCCTTGGAATAGTGACTGCTCTTGTGTCTATAAGTATGCTGTTTTGTTGATAAGTCTTAGCAGTCCAAGAGCAGGAAATGGAGTTTTTATCTGCATGGACCTGTCTCGGTCGTGTACAGAGATAATTACATATGTAACCGACGTTCAATTCGTAAGATCAGCTTTAAATTATGTCGCTGCATTTACTGTAAAAAAACACATTTATACAATTGCCATTTTCTTTGTACGAGGTCAACGAGTTCATGTCACTTTCCAGTGCACAACCGTAGGTCCGTCAGTGGATGTCGCTGGAGTGCGGCTAATGGGAAATCGCACGTTTTTTTTCCCCCAACTCATCTCCCCTGCCGCCCCTCCTCCTCCTGCACTCCCGCCCCCTTTTCGTGTACGAAGTGCGAGCGAGCGTGTTATGTGTCGGATAGAAAATGAGTTTGAGTTTCCAGCTGAGTGCTTGCTCTCGCTCAGTGTGTGTGGTGTTATTATAATCCCGCTCGCGCCCCAGCACAGAATGGCCAGATTCACCCAGACTGAGGCGAGACGGCAGCAGCAACCACAGCAGCCCAGCCTGGTTTTCACTGGACCGGGGGCAGTGCCGAACCAGCCTCCGCTACTCCTGATCCAGCACCAGCACCCTTACGCCCAGATCACATTCCCAAAACCCATGAACGGGTCAGAGCCGATCTCCATACATCCGACAGACAGCAGCAACATGAAGGACCAAGATGCCATAAAACTGTTTATCGGGCAAATACCACGGAATCTTGAGGAAAAAGACCTGAAACCTCTGTTTGAACAGTTCGGAAAAATCCACGAATTGACAGTTCTGAAGGACCGTTACACTGGGATGCACAAAGGTAAATGCACGCGCCCCTTCTCCAATTCTGCGTGATTGTGTCGCTCGCGCTGTAACGTTGACAGCTCGTCACGTATGTACATGTGCGGGCTTGAATTTGAATATAGCCAAGTGATTTTGATTCGCCACTGACTTGATTGCTCGACATTTTATTGCATATCTAGAGAATTTACATTTCATAACAAATGTGCGTGACAAATGTTGTTTCCATGCGTTGGCGGATCGTTGTTTTATAAGTTATAAAATTGATAACCAATTATTGACCCCATTTCCCCAGCTGTGATACTGACTGTTTTGCGAGAAAGATCAGGCAGGTAGCGCTCACGAAAATGAAACGTTAGTTTCACGCATTGACAGCTTATTGACTTGGGCACGTGAATTGGCGTCAGCGCATTTGAATTGTTCAAGATCCTTATCTGAACAAAAAGTGGGTGTTCGTAATTATCATACATTTCAAAATACCTGATGAAATTAATGTGGTCCAACCAATTTCTTCAATCTTGCTGTGCTTCAACACATTTTCTCGTTTTCTTCTCTTTTTTAAAAAATAAAGAATAAGAGCTGGGGTAGAGACGGTAGTGAGAATCTTTTTTTTTAGAGCCGTCCGCAGTTTGTCTCAAGAATTGAGAGGGGGTGGGGCATCATTGACATATGCACTTTTTATACCCGAACACCATGTACGAGCGTCGTTTATTTATTAATAAAAGCATCACACCCACAAAAGCGGGGAACGAACGCGCTGTCATACTAGTTAGTTAAAGCATATTTTCCGCCGCCATTTAGTTATCAGTTCACTGCTGTTAAATTAAATACGTGGCTTGCTAAAATTACATTTTCGGAGCTGTCCATGGTACTGTCAACATACCGTCGCCATTGAATAACCTGACTGGAGCTCAAGAGCATTTATCTCAATGAGCAAATTTAGGCTATTCAGTAGCTTCTCTTAATTTCTCTACAAACGTGGAGAAAGCAACGACTTCAAATGCATCCAGATTTCTTAGCACTTAAACCGCGCTGTGGTCTGAACGGCGTAAGCAGCTCTGTCAAAAAGAAAATTAGCATTACGCGGCCACAGAAGTCGCCGTCGGCTGAATGCACAACAGCTATCTCTTCAGACATTAATAAACTACACGCATGCAATAAATTGATAAATTGTCATGCTTCCCCAAGGCAGTTGCATATAAACAATGGCAAGTCCAATGTTGGTAAATCTTTGCCTGAAATAAGCAGGCCATATTTTGTGCAAAAGGACCCACTGCAGATTTGTTCCAATAAATTATTTCAGGCAAAAGCAATCTTTTTAGAATTCCAGACGTAAAGAGTCACATTGATGAATGTGGAGTCTGTTAAACAGGAGTGCTGCGAGCAAATTATAATCACAAACATGAGGAATATATATTTCTAATTAAGTGCAGCTATGCAGCTTCGGTCGGCCAGAATATTATACGTTCGATTCAAAATGACAGTTTTTCTCGTTATGATGCAGAGTTTTTCAGGGTGAATCGTTAAAGAGAATAATGCTGTACCCTTCCTTCCGCGAGGATCGGCAGGGTGCATCTGTTGGGGCCGGGGAGGGCGCGTTACTCCGATGAATTTATGGGGAACGCAAGAAGCCAAGGCTGCTCCAGTTTTGGCCTTAGATTAAAGCAGTAGGCCGGACCCTCCTATGGCATAAATAGGAGGCAAGTCGCTATTGCGCGCCAGATAAATCTTCAGCATCTTTCATCAGATGTTCCAGTTTCCCACTCAAAGTATTGCTTTAATTATACGGATTTATATTAGCACACAAGATTCCAACATAATATTTTACCGTAAAATTGAGTAGGCTATAATCCTGGGGTGGAATGAAATTTCATTAGAAATGGTGTTGAAAATAAGCCTGAAAGTGAGTCGGTAATTCCACGGGCAATCCTAATTTAGGTCTGACAAAACTGCAATTTTCCATGCATGGTTGCGCGCACGCCCACGCACACAAACGCACGTACACGCGGCAGGTCAACTCATTTTGCTGGTTTTCCCGGGGATGGAGGAATATGTAGGCCGGGAGTGATTCAGCAGAGTAGCCTGGCGATGCCAATATACAGCCGTTCGAGCTGCATCTCCGCCGGGGTGTCAATATTAAGTTAGCGCCGACGGATGTGCATTAATGCATTCATAAGATCGCGCGCGCGAGATATCCCTCCCGTAGCCTCCACAGCCATGGAAGAGCGCATTAAAGCACAGGAATAATCTAATGAAAAATTTATTCCGATATTCCTTTTTATATCCCGCCTGATGGATGGACCATGAGGGGGAGCGTCTGCAGTAACATGAGAGAGAGGGACAGAGAGAGAGAGAGAGAGAGAGAGTGGGGTGCGGGTTTTGGGAAGTCAGGACTGAGAATTTTCTCTGCTATATGAACCTGGACGTGTCAGTGTGACTCGTGACCATCCTTAAGCTATATCCTCACTTTCCACGTGCCAGAAAACGCGTCTTCAAACAAATCTTTTTTTTTCCCATTCAAGCGGATGAATAATTTAAACGGGAAACAAAGTGACTACACATACCGGAACCGAGCAGCAGATTCATAAATTCATATTTTAGCATTTCAACAGCTCCTCTCACTGTGCACTGTTAGGAAGTGCGCTTAGAACACATGCATACCTGCATACATACATACATAAACATATTTCTAAATGCACAATAAACATTACAAACACACACACGCACAGAGACACACACACACACACACACAGGCACGTGCGCACACACACACACACACACACACACACACAGAGCTCCCTTGCCTGAAGCAGATTGCGAATTTGATCATAATTTTATCCACAGACTTTTAGCCTCCTTCCATTTGTCTTCAAATAAAACCCCGCCCATTATTGCATTACCCCGCCTCCTCCCTCATAGCCCTACCTCCCTTTACCTGTGAAGATCACTCCGTTTTCCAGTCAGTTCTGTGAAATTGTTCTGCAGGTTATTAAGTGAAAATATGTTTGCTCATTTTTGGACAGGAGAGAGGATGACCAGTTCATATAGAATAGCTCTCTGTTTGGTGAAGTCAGAATGCACGAGGGCCTCCTTATGGTAGGCTTTGACAATGTGCGTGTGAGAGACTGTGCGTGAATGAGAGAGAGTGCGCGTATGTGCGTATGCGCACATGGGCCTGCCTGTCAGTGTATGTGTGCGTGTGCCTGCCTGTGTGTGTGCATGAGTGAGTGTCTGTGTGTCAGCTGGTTTTGACGGAAATAAAGGTCTGTGGATGAGACATGTTAGAGCTTGGCATGTGCTCACACTACAGTCGGGGACATTACTGCTTCTTACTTTTAATTCAATCCCTTACTTTACTGCCATTTATTTGTCATTTTCTGTCATTGGTGGACGTGGGTAGGGGCACAGACAGCTGCTGGCATTGGCTACAGTTATGTAAGACCACATCCAACTTTGTGCTGCAAAATTCAAGCTTTTTAAAGGGATAGGGGCTTTAAAATATCACTTGCCTGTGGCCATGTCTGGTTGAGGAGGATAAGTTAGTCTGATATACGTCATGCACTAATATTACACAGGGAGCAGAGCAATGTGATGCAGCTTTGCTTTGCATAATCTAGCAGACGGATGCCTGATTGGCAACCATAGAATTTCAGGTTTGAACACTGGTGAGAACAACGGGACACAGACTGGCACTGGGAGGGATGACGTCTCCTTGGAACTTTGCTGTTGGGCCCCTAAGCAAGGCCCTTAACCCCAAAAATTCTCCTGGGGCTTTACATCTGTCCCACTTCTCGCTCTCCCAACCATCTAACCAACTTGAATATGGGCAAAAAATTCTTAACCTTTCTATTACCTTTGGGGTCAAATTGACCCATTTCAATGTTCACTGTCTCTAAAACCATGATTAACAGTCTTTTCTTAACTAGAATTTTTCCTAACTTCACGTGGCACACATGAAATTAAATCAAAAATTTCTTTTATGGTCTGTACACAGGGGTGGCACGGTGGCACAGTGATTAGCATTGCTGCCTCACAGCAAGAAGGTCGTGGGTTTGAATCCGGCCTGGGGCCTTTCTGTGTGGAGTTTGCATGTTCTCCCCGTGTTCGCGTGAGTTTTCTCCGGGTACTCCAGTTTCCTCCCACAGTCCAAAGACATGCATATCAGGCTAATTGGAGACATCAAATTGCCCATAGGTATGAGTGTGTGTGTGAATGGTGTGTGCGCCCTGCGATGGATTGGCAAGCTGTTCAGGGTGGGTCCCTGCCTTTGCCTGTAGTCAGCTGGGATAGGCTCCAGCTCGCCCCGCGACCCTAGTGAGGAATAAGCGGGTATAGAAAATGGATGGATGGTCTGTATTTGGTGTTGGGGTCATTTTGACCCCAAGCTTTGTTGTATAAAACCATCATTTCGATCTTTTTTTTGTTGTGTTGGCTAATACTGAGGGAACTCCCTTGTTAATTTCTCATTCATTTAACAATTGCCACGTAAAATCAAAACTTACTGTATAAGAGAACCATGGGGGAGTCGTGTTTTATTTACAGGGCTGTAAGGTCAGTAGAAGTTCCGAAAGTAGCTGAGAGAGAAGCTTCGGTTACACTTTCAATTACAAGACTTTTCTGTAAGTTTTGATCTGGAGGGGTGAACTGACCCTGACCCTAAAATTGTAACTGAATATGAAGATAATAGGTGGTCTAGTGGGCAGTTTTGGTTCTTGTTAAGGTTGTGCAGTGGTTAGCACAGTTGCCTTACAATAAGGAGGTTCCAGGTTCAAATCCCAGCTGATCAGAATCTCTCTGCATGGAGTTTGCATGTTCTCCCCATGTACACAAAGGGTTTCCCCTGCCCTTGAAAAACATGCTCACTGTGAACATTCTTACTGGCCCCTGGCTAAGGCTCTGGAGTTGGTCCCTGGGGGTTGCATTGTGGCAGCCCATCTCTCCTAAGTAGCAAGAATGAGTCAAATGCAAAGGAAAAACCACCCTACAGAATTCAATATAGTATATCTCATCTAAAAATGTAATGGTTGTTGCACTGGATTTGCGCCAATACCACATTAAACCACATACCATACGGACCACATGCACCATATTGTCCGCAGCGCGGGCATTCGCCGGCCCATAAAAATATGTTGTGCTGGGTTCCTGTAAGCGAACGGCAGTTCCAGAGAGGTTGTATTTCACAGGGCAGCCTGGCCGGTCAGCCTGTGCTTACTGCATCTGTGGCGTCAGAATCTCCATTTTGCGCGTTTACGGTGCACCAGGAGGGCAGTTCTGCCGTGATTGATGTCACAGAGCCACGGCTGGCGAGGAGATACGTTTGTCTTGTTTTATGAATCATGTCGGTGGCTCGGCCGAATCGCCATCATCACGGGACGGGCACGAGATCCCTCGGTTAAAAAAAATGCTGATTCATCATTAGGAAATACAGGGAACACTCCCCCTTCTCTCTGTCTGGATTGGAATTTCCTCATTTCAGAATCCGCGATAGAGAAAGCACACATACCTCACATTCTGGAAAATTCTATTTACCCCTTGAAACGACAGTTCAAAATCACTGTTCAAGAACTTCAGGACTTTCTGCAGTGAGTTGGGCTTGTTACATAAGCATTGACGTTTTTGATTAAGATCAGTCATAATTAGAAATTTGAGAACACACAGTTTAAAGGGTTAAAGGAACATGGGCACATTCAAAAAGGCTCTGAAAAGTAGAAGGTTGCGAGGAAATATTACAATTCTGGGGGAAAGAGTTTGGTTGCACATGCCAGGCATTTATAAATCTGCCTTGTTTTTGTGCTGAACTAATCGTCAGTTTACCACACTAAACCCTGTTCCTTCAAACTTCACATCTATTCAAGGGCCTTGACACATTTGCTTGGATTTTCGTTCATTATTTAGATGTCAGTAAAAAACGCATACCCCTGCATACCCCTCTGTAATGCGGGCCATTTATGGTGCTCTGTTGCACTGCCTCCGCTGCAAAATGCTTTTGCCTGCTGCTGTGCTGCATCTCTATCCGCTGCTGCCAGCTGCGTTCTGAGCTGCTAGTTAATGTCCCACCTCCACTCCTGCATGTATTAGCTACTAATACTTCACCACATTGGGGTTGGGGTTGGGGGGGGGGGGGGGGGGCAGGTATAGGTCAGTTTCCTCATGGTCGTCTCCTCAACCTCAGTAGGCTGCAAGGTCAGGGAATTAGTGCTAAACTATCATTCCACCTGTTTGTTAAGGCTGCCATTAACTATTTACATGTGAGTGGGCTGACAGCGGTTCACTTTTGGCAGAAGCAATGAAAACATGAGTATATGTATTACAAAAGTTTGTATCATTGATCCACATTTTTCTTATAAATCATGTGCATATACACTGTACATCTAGACTATCGACCAAATGGTATTCCTGGCAGCAGTGGAAGGGTTCATCTACGATTAAAATTCTGAGCTCATGAGGAAATGGAAGGTTTTCTTTGCAGTCTCTGTAATCCGCAGGTAACAGGTAGCACACTTTTTTGACGCTCCCTAAATAAACAAGTCATAATATTGAGAGCCTCAGGTGCTGCAGATGAGAAACAAGGACCATTTTTGATTTGGCACCAATGAGCAGCAGACCTGTTGTACAAAGGATGTGAATGGGGTTCGGCTCAGGGCTTTCCCCCGTCCCTTGTTTGCTTTTAGTATCTCAGAATGGCCCTGTGCAGACCTGTCTATTCTGGGAAGGAGGATGAAATTACAGCAATGAAGGCTGTAGTCATAATGCAATTGCTCGCAGTAATAATCCGTCTCCTGAACTGGAGGGGTCCCGGGGGGGGAGAGGAGTCGTGACTCTCCATGAAAAGATGAAGAGAAGCTGTAATCCCTTCTTTCGCGGCCCTGCTATTCTTTCAGGAAACCCTTCCAGCGCATCCCAAATGCTCCAGCATGTTGAGTGCTAATTTAACTCTCAGCATAATCACCCATGTGTGTAGCAGGGAGTGTTTATGGGGTCTTTGCGCTTGCGTTTCAACTGAAAGTCACACCGTGCAAGTGCGTCGGCTAGCACAAGAAACAGGAGGGTGGACTCACAAGCCTGCACGAGGTGTAAGGCTATCAGCGCTGAAATACAACCAGGGTACATCCCTCTCTCGTACAGATCTGTGAGAGATCAGAGAAGATACCGGTGAGACTCTACACTCAGAATGGCACCACAAGGATATGAAAATCGCATCAAGCTCAGCGCGGCTATAAATAGATTCGCTGGTGTTTCTGAAAATAGGTTAAGCTGCCATCTCTGTTTTGCTGCTGTGACATCACAGACTGCTGTTCGACCCCCCCCCCCCCCCCCCCACATGCATACTTTAAGAAAGTGTGTGGGGGGGTATGCAAACTCCTTCCTGCAATTTTAGCGTAGATAGCGGCAGTGAGAGCCATATCTATTTATGCTTTTTGTGTCAACTTCCCGCCTTAATTGCTGAATGAATCCTAGTTAATGCCATATGAGATTCTAGCTTACATGAGTGACAGTCACAGAATTGGAATGAATCTGCATATGAACCCAAGCTGCTATTTTGGGTCCATTACTGCATTTTCCCCCACTCACAATCACCCCGAAAGGACCTGAGAAGCTTACTGTTAGACCAGAAACTGTACACTCAGTGTGTGCTTTACAAACAAAATCTCATAGAACTTGTTTTCGTCCAAATTCAATGTAGATATGCCACATAAAAGCAATGTCTTTATACAAATAATTTTTTTGGTGTAGCCTATCCAAATAAGTTCAATGCCAGAATGCACTATACTCTTTTTTGTTTTTTTTGCTAATTGACAAGTACATTTTCTGATTTTTAGAAAAGCATATTCAATATGAAACTATATCTCATATTAATAGCTCCATCAGCTCTAGAAAGTTTAGTCGAGAACATTCAAATCGCTTACATTGTATGCAATCTTACTCTGTCAAGGCTAAACAGTTTAGAATAATCGTGAAAACTGCAAACGAGAAAGTTTCTCCTAGAGCTGGTCAAACCAATTGTCATAATTAACACTTTCATTTCCATATAATTTGCCGTACAAGCTTATACTGTATGGGTATTATTATAGCTAGGGTGAGAAACAAAGGTTTGTAGCCCACTGTTTTCTTTGTTTCATGCAAACAGCACACGGCCTGCTTCTGTCAGAGCCGGATTTGCTTATTGCCCTTGGATTATTCAGCAGATATGGGGACTGAGAATCCCTTAATGACGTGGACCTGGGGTTTTCAACAAACTGCACAACCGAAATGTGTGTGGCAATTTGAGGGCCATTTTTAGAGCAATGTCAGCTGAATTTTGCAGAGATGTGTGACTCAGAGTTTCTGGGAAGCGGGACTTCATCTCCCAAGACAGTAAGTTCCTTCAAATATATTTTAGCGGTGACTGTAGTTACAGGTGCGGGACACCTGGATCTCGTGCACACAACTCAGTCTCAGCCGATACATTTAATGCGGGTACTGCACTGACTTCTGTTTTCCGAATGGTCGAGTCACTTCTGTCCACTAATTTACTTTGCTTTTATATCGCTCGTATCCGCACTACTTTGGCTGTGTGGGACGGGGAAATGAGGTAGTGATCTCAGCAATATTTTCAATATTTTGTTCAGTGTCTATGGTTGTATTGATACAAGTTGCAGTCCTTATGATACATAGCCTACATAGTATGGAGTTCATTTCAGAAATAACAATGATTCCTGTAGCCTGCTCATGTCGATAGATAACCACAAAATATTTCTTCAAGAAACCCATCAGCTATTCACGTTATACAGAACGTAATCAATTAACCGTTGCAGGAAAAATAAATTTAAAAAATAAATAAAAACGCAGACAACTCATCCATAAATGTGCATCGACATATTACAGCAAAAGCATAATTTCCGCCAGCGAATGTTAAGAACGAACCTTGCATTTTGGCTGCGGGGGCCGTAATACTTTTCTCTTTTTTTGGCGACTTGGCTCCATTTAGAGAAATCAAAGGAGCGCAGACGGCGGCGAGGTTCGAGAGTCCGCATTAATTAATGGAATCGATAAACAGGGCTACTTTCATGCAGTGGACCTATTTTTCAGGCGGTGAAGTTGATATTGTCAAGCCTGTTCCCAGACCATCGCATTAGAAACATCAAAAGAAACAACATGCAGTGAGTCGTATGTTTGAAGTCAATATTAAACCCCTTCTCTTCCCCTCACCCTCAAAACGAATACAGCGAGCCTGCATCTCTGCCGTGGCATCTTTCCAAATTTGTTTCATCCAACCAATTATTTGGCGTTAGAGATGTTTTTCTTTTTTTATTTTTGCCAACAACCGAACAAGAGCAAAGTACAATCGTTGAAGATGAGCTTTTTCACTCCCATAGTCCACAGTGCAGACAGTGAAGGGAGCACGTAGTGCGTGCAGGTCGGGACATCGCAGCCGACTGAATTCGGTAAGATCACAGCCCTGGGCCGCTGCTATCTCCGCGGATCGTGTCGCAAAGCTAATTACGAACTCATCAAAGGCAATTATCCGGCGCTCGGTTGGCTTAGTGAGGGTAGGGAGGGGCGAGGGGTGACGGTCTGAGGTGTTTTCACCGTGCTTCTCTTGTTAAGCAGATTTCCTGGGTTCTGGTGTGGCAGGGACCAGGGTCAAGGGCTGTTTGGGCCAAGTGTGCCATTCGAGTTTGCTGGCCAGTCCTTCCTGATCACAAGTCCTTTCAATTTTTGGCTATTTTAAAATGTTTTTTGTTTTTCTTTCATAATACTAAGTCACCATTATTCGACACGATAGCATTCAGCTGCAAGTAGTGATGGTTATATGAGCTACTGAGCGTTCAGTTGCGAACAAATCAAATCTGATATATGACCTCTGGCCTTCCAGTAGCTAACAAAACTCCACAATAACGAACTTCTTTTGTCTTTCCTTTCTGTTTTTTTGTATTCATATACGTTTGGCACGCTGCTCCGGCAACAACTAAGCCTGCCTATTCCACAGAGACAGGAGAGAGGAGATTAATTTGATCTGGGCACATGGCAGTTAAGCAAATGAGTACAGGGCTGGAAACTATATACAGCAGTGCAAAATGGCTCGGTCTGACACAATCAAATTCTGACCCTGTTCTGCACCAGTGAAAGAAAAAAAAATCTATGTAATGTACTATCACGATATTTGGCTAGCAAACATTTTATCGGTGCATGGGTGCCAAGTATCAGTCCTCTATCATTTAATTATTAATATTTTTAGTGTACATAGAACAATTTAGTTGTTGGATAAAAATCCATCGCTGTAAAGTCTGTCTACTTTTAGCCTGACGAGCCTGATTTGCTTCACAGAGTGACTTGAACAGATTAAAACTTATTATCACATCTTAAAATGGATTTTGAATGATCCCCCCGGGAACATCATTTACGGCTAGCGAAGTGAAACAAAATAACATACACGTGTCGCATATATAGTGGTTCAATACCCAGCAAATCAGAAATCACAAAAAATAAAAAATCGCAATAGCCTAGCATTATGGTTCGAGTGTCATGATAATATTGTATGATGGGGTCTCCAGTGATTTCACCTCAGCTCCGAGGACATACCCCTGTATTTGAGCGGCAGGCTTAATTAAAGTTTATAGGTTACTCCAGAGCATGGTTTGCATTATGAGGCTCATTACTGGCTAATTATGTTTGGGGCAGTGAAAATATTGTCATTAGAACACTGGGGAGAGAAATCTGTCTGCCGCGGTACTACAGGGCCTCCCTGTCAGTTGCTGCCTTTCCTTAATGAAACCGGCAATTTTATCCGTCTTTCCGGTATCGAAGAAAGGCCTGGATGGCGAACTGTAAAAATGGGCTTCATCAGGACCGGCATGGCAGCCTAGAGAGCTGGTTCGCTGTGTCCTCCAATCATAAATGTGTGTGACTATGAAATAAATGTTATGTAATATAAATGGCCTTATCTGACCTATCCGGTGTGGCGGTTCTGACTAGCTCTCATGTGCACTTATATTATGTCCCTTTGTATAGAAGCATTGGCCATATAAAAGTAAGGTAATGTGATGTAAAACAACTGTGGTCATTTGTAAGTTGGGCAGGTGGACCAATCGGAGCGGTGTAAAATTGGGCCACTTATTGTAGTGGCTAAAGGTAAACTGAGAATCTCTGGAGCGTCTGACTGTGCTCAAAAAATGCAGTGCTGATAAACAACACTCGTTTTGCGTCATCACTATTTTAACACCTTGTGTTGTTTTGACTTGGCGTCAACACGGCTGATGGGATAACACATCAGTTGAGTCGAATGTAACACGAAATCTGGTGTCCTTAACTAGCCACAAGCATTTCTCCTGAAATATTTGTGCTCTTCTCAAGACATCATTTCTGTGATTTTTGCTGAATTGATGAGCCTTTTGATTGACTGCTGGTGTCAAAGGGGAACTGTAGTAATGGGGTGCTCTATGTTTTTCTGTGTGATAATCATGCATTATTATTATTATTAGTAGTAGTAGTAGTATTACAGTTATTTAGCTGATGTCACATCCAAAGTGACTTACAGTTGATTCGACAAAGCAGGGTCTGATCCACAGCAGAGCAATGTGGAGTTACAGTCCTTGCACCAGTCTTGCTCAAAGGCTTTACTGATCTCATTCTGGCTGCATTGCACTGTAAATAATAATATTTTCACTCAACTTGATGAAGTCAAGTAACCGTGTTGCTTTAACTGTGTTAAGTCCTGTGAATGTAAAAAGTAGGGGTTTACATTTGCTGGACTCTTACATTCACATAACTTAATTCAGTCCAAGCAACGAGGTGACTTTGACTTGGTCAAGTTGAGGGAATAAATTGTTTACTGACAGCGCGAGGCACGATCCACCCGATCGGCTACACAAAGACTGTGGATTTTCAAGACCAAGCTTGACACGGTGCTTAATACTATCTTGCTTTTTAAAGGTTAAGTGAGAGCTACTTACTTGGTAGTAACTGAAGAATGGCAGGCAAATTTTTGGCCATTCTTGCCGTTGTGTTGTTTTATGTTATGATATTGTGAAAATAAGTTTTTAGGATGATGACAGAGCCAGCTAAATCTACAAAGGGTAATGTATTGATTGGAGTTTGATAAATGGTGCAAAAGGGAAGGAACTAATGTACAATATGCTACGCTGCTGTTTGAAATCCACACCTTAACCCTTTATTTT
Organism: Gymnothorax reevesii; assembly: GCA_029721435.1. Taxonomy (NCBI): domain Eukaryota; kingdom Metazoa; phylum Chordata; class Actinopteri; order Anguilliformes; family Muraenidae; genus Gymnothorax; species Gymnothorax reevesii. Next base: position 127,998,694 of record CM056576.1, on the reverse strand, counting down.
GGATACATGTCCTACATTTCGGGATATTAGAACTCAGAGACTTCACCTGTTTCAGTTACCAGTAGGTATAGTTGCATCACCATAGAATTTTCTGGAAGATCATCAAACATTGAGTTTGTATCAGAGCAGGAAGTGAACTGAGACCAGAAGCACCAAGTGGGCTGATTCAACTGCCTTGATTGGCCAATGATTGACTGGGTCTGGACAGACAGCCATACTGGCTGGAGTCCCATTTCTAATTACAAACTAGGGTTCATACATGTATTTCAGGGGAAATGGGATGGGCCTGATAACTCAACCAATCAGGCGACAGGAGCCAAAAAATAGACTGTGGACTTAAAGCATCCACACTTTCCAAATTTAATCCAGTAGATCTGGTGGTGAGAGCTAGGATACCAATCAAGGAATAAATTACTCCAACAAAGAGACTTAATATCATCATACATCTCCATTGGTGATATTTCAGTTCTGAATTCTTGCTGTAATAAATTACAATAAGCATGTAAAATACAAATAAAACGAATACTATTACTTAAAGACAAATACAAAGAAGAAGAAGAAAAAGAAGAAGCAGAAGAAGATGAATCATAGAAGAATAATAAGAAGAAGCAGAAGAAGAAGAAAAAGAAGTAGAAGAAGATAAATACCCTGGGAGTATCCTCAGTGTCAGACCTCTGATGGTGTTTATAACCGAACAACACTGTGTTACACGGTGCGTCGGACTTTTCTGGCCAGCTTGGCTGCGGCATTAAGGGCTGTTGATCTGTTGGGCCTGCTTTAGAAATCATTAGCCCTTCGGTCAGCAGGGAATCGACATGGTGTGAAGAACATGGTGAGGTGATGACACCGCAGGAGCTGATGAACCAGCCGGGAGGTCGCGACCTTTAGACTGAAGACATGGCAGCGCAGGGTCACGACCCCTCAGTGACAGAGGTCACTGTGGGGCACCGGTATAGACAAAGTGACAAGATCGGGAAATCGATGGAAGGCCTAACCTTTCCCACTCCTATACCCCCCTCTTCTCTCTCTGCTTCTCTCTTCCCTTCTATCGTTTCTTACCTTTCTCTTTCTCTCCGTCTCGCAGTCTCTGTTTCTCTCGGTCTCGCTCTCAAATTTAAATTAAATTCAAATGAGCTTCATTTCCATGGCAAGAAAACTTGATAATCACTGGAAAATACATGCACAGCAAAATGTTTTTGTAAGGTGTCAAATCCGAGGCAGATACCTTGATAGTTTAAGGGAAAAGGCTTGCACACTCACTTAATGCTCTAAGTAAATATATAATATATAAGGAAACCGTCGGGAAAACTTAATAAAGTTCTGACATAACTTGCTGCAAAAACACTGACATGCATTAATGGACAAATATCAAATCCCAACAACTATGAAAAGAGGAGATAAAATCTTCTCGCTCTCTCTGTCCTCTCCCCTCTGCCATCTTTCTTTCTCTTCTTCCTCCTCTTCTCTTTCCCATTCCCACTCTCTCTGCCATAAAGGTTAGAACAATGGAGCGGTTCATGCTGTGACCCTGGCTTTTATTAAAGGGGTCAAAATGTCAGGGAGAAATTGATTAAGCCAGCGGAAGGGTTCTGTTTGCGAGGTGTAAGGGTGATAAATTTGATGGTAGCCCCTTGGGGGGTGGTTTATGTGGCCTTTGAGACGACCGCGGAACTGAGGGCTAATAGCGTCGCGCTCCTGTGTCCCGGGCAAACCTGAGAAAAACACAATGTGAACGTTTTTGTGGCAGAATCATCATCAACCTTGACGATGGCCTGTGACAGTCGCTGGCCTTGAGGATGCTAGCGTATCACGTTTTGTTGAGGTCATTAAAGCAGCAACATGGAACGCTCCAATGCAAAATCTTCCGCCTCTTTCCGCTGGCTCGCATCACTCCTCTAAGCCCCTCCCATCAAATAATGCACAAAATATGCACACTCATTTTGTTGGGCTTGAGGTGGAATGTTAATATTCTAAACTTTTGTAATTTACTAGCTAGCAAACTAACATCTGTTAGCCGGTTATGTAGAACTTAGGCATTCACATACTCCTAAACACATATTGGATAAAGACAATCAAAGCCAGCACAAACAGAAAAAACAACACAGCTAGCAAAAGAATAGAGATGACTTGAAATAAACACAATTTCATTGGAAATGATGCTGAATAGATATATCTTTTAGGGTTGCTTGGATGGACACATTCATGGCAGAAGGTAACAGGCATAAAATGAGTAACTCAAATGGTAGCTTGTAACTGGTTGGATGCAGTGGAATCACTTGCGCTACTATTACGTTTAATGCTTTGCAGACTCATTGGGTGGTCGTACTTGTGGAAATAACTCAAAAGATGTCAAATGAGCGGCAAATCAAAATTGTGATTAGTGCTGCAGAAGCATAACATTAGCGCACAAAGCGAGATCACTAGCTATGCACTGGCTCTGTTTCAAGGCATTTGTTTGTATGCTCGCTACGCTAACAGACTAGGCACGGAAACATTAGCTTGCAGAGTATTGCTAAATTAGCTTAATTAGCTTGCTTGCTAAAATATGAAATATGCACTGATGATATTTTTTGTGCTATTGTTAGGTCTCACCAGGAAAAGGGCAAAGGGAAAGGGCGACCACCACATTGTCTTCAGCTCCTTTCACACCCACCACTGTCACTATTTTGGAAATGCCTCTCAGTTGCTAACCCTTGTCTGATCTCTTTTTATTTAAACCTTTTATCATTCTCTCTTCTCCCTCAAAATTTTACTGCTTTTAGCTTTTTTTTTTTTTTTTTTTAGAATATTCCGTAGTAGCCGAAGGGGGGCAAATTTAGCACAAGTTGGCATAGCTTTGTATACCCACCGCTGCAACAAGAAGCATAGAAACTAGGTATGGGTGCAGAGTCACTGTGATTGGCTAGTTATGTGCTATTAACCCTGATTGGTTGTTTGATTCAGACTAGTTCTATTTTTTTTTTAAAACACTCAATACAATGGATCAGGCACTCACAAGGATTTTCAAAGGAAGCTCTTCAATAAAATATCCTTTGCAACATGCAGTGGTCTAAAATAGTTAATTCAAGCGAAAATTTAGCAAAATAATACTGCCGACCACAGCTTTAAGTGTCGTGCATTTTGTTGAGGCTGTTAGCAGAACACGCTCTGTGTCACTGGAATTCAGGCATGAAACCTGTGAGTTTGCCTTAATTGTTTTTCATGACTTTCTTGCTGTGAAAAGCTTTAGATAAAACCTAAGGAATAAACTAATTTATATACTGTCGTTTTTATACATTTGACAGCATGTATTGTATGTTTCACGCAGTTAAAATGGTTCACAGTGATGATGTTATGAGAGCTGGGAAATGAGCTTGAAAATAAAGACGGTGTAGTGTAATAATATCATTAACGAATTAAGATATGGAGCTCTTTTAATTTTATGACACAGCTTTATGGCAACATCGCCCATTCCATACAGAGTGCATTATTAGTTTATATAGTCTCTGTTCATTACTCTGCAGTTACAGATGTGGGAGATCTGATGTTTCATTGGTTCTGCAATGAACATTCTCTTCTAAATTCAGTGTTTTAGAACTATATTGCTCTCAGTTGCCAGGTTTTGATTCAGAAGTAGTTTGTTCAGTTAATAGCATTCTAATCGCATTATTGTGACATCACTCTTAAATTTCAGGAAGTGCCCGAGTACTGAACTTCCTGTCCTGCCCTCTTCTCTCTCCTCTAACAGGGTGTGCGTTCCTCACCTACTGCGCCCGCGAATCTGCCATCAAAGCACAAAGCGCGCTGCACGAACAGAAGACACTGCCAGGGGTGAGTTTAACCCAACTTTAACTTTGTACTTTCACCATCAACCCAACACTCCATGCCCCTGACTTTAGTCGCTTACTCAGCACTCTCCAACCAGTAACAAACCTGCACTGACTATCAACAAAACCTGTTATAACCATTAACCCAACGCAACCGGCACTTGACTGTAGCCAGTTACCCAGCACTCTCCAACCAGTAACAAACCTGTGCAAACCATTTACAAAACCCTTTATCATCATTAGCCCCGGACCCCTGACTATAACTCACGACCAGCCCTCTCCAATCATAAAAACAGCCCAACTGAATTACCAGCTCATCCTCACCAACTATCAACCAAACCTTCTCTTGTCATCAACCCAACACTCTGATCCCCTTACTGAAACCGATCGACCGATCCACTCCAACTAACAAGAAAAGCAAAAACCCTCTCAATCAACCCAACACTCACTGCAGTAGTTTGTAACAAGTTACCCAGCTCCCTCCAGCCAGCAACCCAGACCTTTCTCTGATTATGAAGCCAATGATCTTTAATCACAACCCAACCTTCCCTGACTTGTGACCAGTTATCCAACTCACTCCAACCAGCAACACGACCCTCTGTAACCACCAATCGAACTGCCACCAGTGACCCAGCCATCTTTTACCATCAACCAAACCCTCTCCAACCAGTAACCCAACGCACCCTGCGCAAACAACACTAAACTAGCACACTGATTGACAAACTAGAACAAGTTGAGGATGTTTGTGCGCCTCATCCAATTTTTAAGATCTTTTTTTGGACGTTCGTTGTCTCTAAATTTACCTCACTTAGCCAAAGAGCCCTTAGCTGTACCCTTGAATGATTGTTACTGCCTGAAATACTGTGCTGTGATTTTTGCCTTGGTCTGCTGACTTGGCCTTTGGGAATCTGTGTTTGTCCTGCGATCAGACTTGCTCTCGTGGATCAGTGCTCCACAGTCTTACAGAGCTGAAACGGCAATGCAGGAAGCAAAAATCTCATACACTCACTGCACGAATCACAAGGCAGTGGGAAAAGTTATTGTGTTAGCTTGTGACGTGCTGATTTGGCTAGGACTGTTTCATACATGGATTGATTCAATTCTGAGGTGACTTCTAGGGCTGTACTTCTGTGGTTTTTGGCAACTTCCTTTCCAAGTGTTCATCTGTCCCGGTCAGAAAGTTTGTAGTTCCGGTGACCCAACCCCCCGCTATTCAAGGATCAACTATTTAGCCCCTTTGGATCAGAGTTAGTATCCTCATCTTGTTTTAGAAATTTACCAAGCAAAGTGTTGCCGGCTGGACCACTTTTAAGCAAACACATAAGTAGATGCTTTTAAGATTGTGGTTTTACTTTTTACAAGGACGCATCTGGCACTCTGTCATCCACCCTGAATTTTTTGTTCTTTCTTTTGCCTTGATTGTCAATAGCTTGCCCCATTGTTCAATAGGCAAGTTGATGAATACAATGTTCAGATGTGATATTGATTGACATGGTGATTAACTGCTGGTTGTCACACTGAGCTGTGCTGCCAACACGCAAGCGTGCCTGTGCGTGCACACACACACACACACACACACACACCCACCCACACACACACACACCCACACACACACACACACACACACACACACACACACGTTCACATAGCTCTGCTGGTGAAGACAAGACTTACAATCACTCTGCACAGGCTTTCCTCAGCCCTGACCTTATCCAAATTATGTCTACCTAACCTTAGTTTAACCCTAACTGTTACAGTAACGTTAACTTTAACCCATTAACCATAATCCTCTGCAGTCCTCAAAGAGGATCACCCAAAATGTCCTCACGCCCCCAAATGTCCTTACAACATTTGTTGTTTTTCAAGAGTTTCACATGTAAAGCTATAAACCCCCCCCCCAACACACACACACACATAGACATACACACATACACACACACAAACACACACACACACCGACACTGTCTAACGAGCCAGAGTGGTCTCCATTTAGTCCGTCTCCCATAAGTGCCTCTCATCTGACCCCCCGCTGATGTGTGCTGACTGTTGGTAGTTGTGGTGGTGGTTTGTGAGGGAAATACTGCTCGATGTGCAGTTTGCCCGAGGCCTCACTGTAATTAATATAAAATAGCTTTTCCCCAGAGGGGGGTTATGAGTTTCTTCCATTTGCATTTCTGCATTTTGTCATTAACCCTTTGCTCACCTTCTGACTTCTCTGTGGCAGGGTTGTGATGGTGCTGCAAATAGACTGACAGATGAATGCATACATACAAGTACACACACAAGCACACTCGCACAGAAACACGCACTCTCTCACACACACACACACACACACACACACACATGCACGCCTGCGAACGCACGCGCGCACACACACACACACACACACACACACACACACCCTTGTACTTTTATCTTAGTGAGGACATTACTTTGATTTCCATTCATTCTTCCTGCTTCCTGTGTCTCTACAGCCTTTCCCTAATCTTAAGAATAAGCAATGTATGCCTAACCCAAACCCTTACCCTAACCTTTACTTATCCCTTATTCTAACCTTACCCTTAACCTTAACTAATAAGTCACAATTTGCCTTTGTAGAAGTGAGGACCGGCCAAAAATCCTCACTTCCCAAAAAAGACTTCACTTTGTTGGTTTAAAACTCATTCCGGTCCTCAGTATGTAGCAAGTACAAGGAAACACACACACACACACACACACACACACACACGCGCGCACAAGCACGAACGTTTTTGGCATCTTTCTGTGTTTTGAGGGAACAATGCCCTGTGAGCAGGTTTTCAGGTTACAGGAATTAAACTCAGCATCATTTAGTGTTGTTGGGTAGGGATGGGGGAGAATTCCAGCAGAGACTGATCAATTTGATGACTTTGTAAGACGAGAGTTGTGCTTTTTCCTTAATGATGGGAGGAGGGGAGGGAGGGATTTAGAAAGTTGCATTTTGGAGGGTAGGAAGTGAGAGTTTTTCACAACATATTGTACCAAGAGAAGTGCAAGTTTAAAATCTGTGTTTATGAAAAAGGAACTGAACAAACCTGATTTTGTACTAAGAGCACAAACTGAAATAATAGGTTCTGCTGGCAAGCATTACCTTTAAGTCAGAATTCCTGTATATGAGTTATATCCCAGTTCCAATGCACTCTTAGATTGAATGAAGAGTTTTTTTGTTCTCAAAATGCAACATATCCATTTCACTCATTTTGATCAATCAGCTTTTTCAATGTTGGCACCTATTGCATTTTGTTGAAAAACACAAACTTTGACCATGAAAAAATACACTTTATAGTATGAATTTCTAAAAATAGATTTTTGCACCATGTGTAAGGAGCACAAGGCTATCGCTCTATAATATGGCATCTCAATTCTTATCATTTTGGCCCTTATTGCATTCTGAAAACAAACTCTTCAACTGGTTCCTGAAGTTTCCTCTATGATTCAGTGGAGTATTCTATCTAAAATGGCAAGTTTTTATTAGGAAAATGCGTTCAGGTCATTCTCTGAATATGGCAACAGACCTGTCCCTTGACTTCTTGGTCATGTCAAGGTTACGATTTTTTATTTTTCTCAAGAGGCCCCACACAGAAGATATTGAACTTAAAATGTCTCAAAGTGACAAAAAATGGCTTCGCTTATAATTCGAGGGATCGCCAATACAAAGAAAAAAATACCCAGAGGTTGCTTTTTCGCCAAAATTTCTCACACGTCTGGGACTGCCACACTTCCAGTGAACAGCTTGTGTAGTGGCTTGACAACAGCAGTTCAGCTACTCTTACTTGAGAAACTGCAAATGACATAAATGCTTAAATCAAGCCAAGAGAGGTACCAGATGCATGAAGAATGAATATGACTTCTATGCTCAGTGTCACATTGCCGAGTATCCGTAACCATGCATGCTGACACAACTTTTCATCTGCATCTGCGTGTGACTGGAAGCAACTTGGCCACAAACTTTATTCCATAAAGCATCAGAAATGGCCCTAGATTGCAATGTCCAGGTATTTTTTATTTGTTTATTATTTTTTATATTGGGAATTGCTCATATTATTGTGTACTTTCTTCATCAATTTTTTTAGATGCTAATTACAGGAATAAATGGCTTGCCCAACAAGCCAGATGTAATACATCAATCAGAAAAATATTCCTTATTCATTCTAATTTTATGTGCTACTCATTAGTGAGAAAAAAAACCATAAACTTGTTTTAAAAAGTTTTTTAAAAAGGTAATTTCTTTTCGTTGATGTTACCAATTTAAAAAAAAAAAAACTATCATTTTCAAATCAGAGAAAATTGTGGATACTTGTTTCAAAGCTCAGAAGAATAAAAGGCTGTTTCAACTGGCACATGATAAGTTTGCCATCACACAAAATAAACTAGTAATTTAATTGTAAAAATAATGGCATAATTTATTGATGTTGGAATCACTAATGATGTGTGCTTTGGCATCCTGTTGATGCAGTTTTGGAAAACACACCTTTTATTGAAGTTAGTTTCTGGTTGTTATCAGTACAGGCTTATGATCAATTTTTGTAATACCGGTGACCATTACTAACTACAGTGACATAAAGTTATGGCATCTTATTGAAGATCAAGAATATTAGCTATTGAACAAAGAATTTCAGTCAAAATACAACCTCCAAACCCACATATACTCTGTCTTACAGGTATGGCAAAGTGATTGACAATATAACAGATAACAGCTATTTACAACAGTGTTGTACAGGTGACATCCCTGACCACACAAACACATGACTAAAACTGACAAGTGGAAGCAAATCTTGTAATCAGCTAAGAGCAGGAAGATGGGACTGAAGTGGAAACATTAGCACCAATAAAACTTATCATAAAAATATTTGGTCTGATGAATCCTGACAAAAGACTAACAATAACACATAGAACAACAGTGTAACTGTCCTCCATGTTTAATTGATAATGCCAAAGTGTTCATTAATATTTAACATAAAACCTCTGAGTATGAAAAAGAAGGCAAAAGTTGAACATTTTTCTAGTCAGAAAGTGACCATATTTTGAGAATCAATTCCATCTGGCTTTCATAGTTTAAAAATTTATCATATCCCATTTCATAATGAATTAAAAGGGGTTCTTTTATTGAGACAGGCTAAAATGTCTATTTTACTCAGAGTGCAGTGAAGAAATTGGAGCACAGCTGATACACTTTGGGACCATTAGCATACTATAATGCGCACAGTGTTTTCCTCCAACTCCTGTGCATAAAAAGGAGAGGTACTAGTGGCTCAGACTTCCTGGTACAGTTTCACAGAGTTAGTGCTTTTAGGTTAGTCCTGGACTGAATGAATTGAGTCCCATATTGAGAGTGAAAATATTGTTTAGTTTCAGATTTGCCTTAATCTGTGTTTGTTAAACTCAGCAGACATCTTATTAGGGAGAGGTTGTACAAGTCTGCACTCCCCAAAACTGATAAAGTAAGCCATACCAAACTGGGAAGGGAAGGTGAAAAAAGGGAATTAAATCCGGGATATTTAGGATCAGAGTGGGATATTCTTTGAATATGTTTTTTGGAAAAGAAATCAGAGTGTGTGTGTCTCGGGTCACTTTTTAAAAATAAAAAAAAATGCATTTCAGCTCTGATAAAGCGGACGGAACACTCTGTCAATGCTCGCCATCCTGCTGGAGTGCAGGATTAGACAGCTGCTCCGACTGGATTACGGCGCGCGGATTCATTGAGGCGACAGCTACGCGTTCGCTGCCCTGGTTTTGCTTACCGTGGCACCGTTCGACTGTGTCAGCACTTAGCTAGCGCGGCTACAGCACCTCAGACATATCGCTATTTACAGCAGCGCCCCCTGAGAAATATTTGAAAAATTAAATAGGTACATATAAATGATCCCACTTCACATTACAGTGACCTTAATTATAGCGCACCTGTTACTGCACTGTAATTACAACAGTAATGCAATCCCCCACAGATGCATCCATATCTACACTTAACCCTTATTTTCCCTTCTGGTCCTACAGGCCCCAGAGCCTCTTTAACAGTGCAAAAAAAAAAAATGCTTAGCATCGTTTTACTAGCTTGATATTTCAGAACTGTTCCTTTCTACACCCTTAAATAAACCTGTGGTCAAATTTGATCCCTTTAGACATTTCAGTGGCAAAAAAACACTCTGAGTGACTCTGTTTCAGCTTGAATTTTTATGACTTTTATTTTTTTTTAAAAGTATTTTACAGTTTTGAGCAGCATGGTGGCGCAGTGGGCAGCACTGTTCACAGCAAAAAGGTTTTGGGTTTAAATCTGGCCTGCGGCCTCTCTATGAGAAGTTTGCACGTTCTCCCCGCGTTCCGGGTTCTCCGATTTCCTGCCACAGTCCAAATGCATGCATGTCAGGCTAACTGGAGACTCTAAATCACCCATAAGTATGAGTGTGTGAGTTAATAGTGTGTGAGCCCTGTGATGTATTGGTGAGCCATACAGGATGACTTTCTGTGTTTTGCCCATATTCAGCTGGGATGGACTTCAGCTCCCACATGACCCAAGAGAAGAAGAAGTAAAGCAAATAATGGATGGACTTCACACTTTAACCCTTTCAGGGCCATAGGCAGCTGTAGTTGCCAAATGATGCAAGATATCAAAATCAGATGCTGCTGAAAACCTGTCACGCAACAACTTGTTTAAAAGAGTTCCGCAGGGGAGCTCTTGTAAACAAGTTGCCACATGATGGGTTATCAACAACTCAGGATAACTAAATTTTCGATTCCTTAAAAATTTATTCAGCGCTTAATATCTTGGTTTTTCAAGGTTATAATGTGCGCATGAATAATGAGGCCTATGTAAGGGTTAATGAGAACTACATATACAAATGGTTTTTAGCCTCATTATATTTTGCAGATGTAGTATGCAAAATGTTGTGCACATCTTCTGTTTAACCATGTTTATGATGATTCCAACGGAATGAAATGGTTAAAAAAAAGCCTAAATAAACATTCAGGTTTTAAAAAAATAGACATTGTTTATAAAGTTGCTGTCAAAATGTAATAAAGCATATGTACAAATGTATATGTATAATAGTTGCGCAATTGTTGAGATGCAAATCTAGATGGCATACAATGATCAAATCAGAGAAATCAGGCTTGAAAACCCATTGGGGAAAAAAAAAGTTTTTAGACCTGGAAACAAACTGGGAACGAGATAAAAATTCAATCAAGTCACAGGGATGAGAACAGAGGCCTATAGAGAGTCACAGGCCTGTTCCAAACACCCTGAATTCAATAAAACAGAGACCTCAATGTTAAAAAGCCGTCACATTGTCTTAACCGACGCCAGCACCTACTGCCCAAAAGAACCAATCAAGGAGCAACTGCAAAGCAGAAAGTATTAGGAAAACCAACAGAATCACAACATCCAATCTGGCAACTACTAAAGAGCCAATCACGTCCGAGGGAGGTACCAAGATGAGGCTGCATGGGAGCTCTAGCCTGAGTTTACGATATCCAGTTACGGCCCTTTGTCAGAGGCGGGGGAGGGGATGGGGTTAGAGGGTTAGAGGACCTCAGAACCGAAGCACCCCAAGATATGGAGTCTTTTTAGAAATCAGTACAAATTACATTGGGTCGTTCTCTCAAAATACCTCCTGCTAGGCCTGAGAATTTGTATCTCTGGCCCTGGCTATTGCACAACCCTCCTCGTCTCCCCTCCCACTTTCTATAAGCCCTGAAGTGGGCAGCATTTCTTTAAAGTATAGAAATGCTGACAACAGGACTGGCACCAACTTCCCTACCCCACATCCCACACGCATCATGCACACCAATGTCCGTGCATATGCTGAAGGATTTGCTGTAACCTCACTGCTGGAGGCATCTAAAATCTTAAGCCTGACTGGGGTACTAGGAAAGCAATACAGACAGTCAATAGACAACGTTACAGTGCATCTCTTTAAACTGCACCTCGGCTAGCTTTTTGCATTGCTGTTCAATAGGAGCACCTGCTTTGGAAATACGAGAAGTTCCGAGTGTCAAACTAACTCTGAGTAAATGTTGGATCAGCTTTGACAGCTTTTGAATCAACTCTGACTGTGACTATGAGAGGTACTGTTTTAGAATCCCAGATGAGTGATTTGTCCTGTGAATTTTAGACATCATGGTGACTTGCGAGCAGTGGGGATTCTCAGTGCTGAGCCCAAGGACTGGCCCCAGTGAGGAGGTCACTGTTGGTTGGAGGAAATAGCTGGACTGTACCTTGTCTGACACGCATGTCCTTTGGAGAAGGAAAGAAATCCACCTGAACACTGAGAGAGTGAGCGCTGCTGCGCTACTTTTCTGCCTTTGTGTCCCAGCCGATATGCACCCTGTAAGAGACTGTTCGCGCAAGAGACTAGTCCATTTTCCACGTCTTTTTGAAAATTATTTGCCAATAGTAACATGCGCTAGATGCGCGTAATTTCACCTTGTGTCTCCTCTACCGTGTTTGAACGCAGAGTGCTCTTGTTTTTATGACGGAGAGCTGTCATAGCAACGTTTCCACAGTTCTCCCTTTCTCTCCAGTTTAAAAAGACGTGCAAGTTTTGTTGCATCCAATGTTTTTCGCTCGCAAGGACAGGTCCTGTGTGAACGGCACTGTAAGAGCTAAAAGTGCTCTACCCAAGTTGATTTTATTCTGAACAGTTTAATGGGTAGATTTGATCACCTTGGTAATTGCCTTTTATGAGTCATTTAGCATAATTTTCTAACCCGTGAGCAGGGTGTGCATAATGGCCAAATCTCTGAGTGCGAGTGTAATGGGGAAAAGGGCTCCTTTTCTGCTAGGGCTGTCTCAAGTTGGGGTGAAAGTTGGTGATGATTCGAAGGGCCCATAGCTTGAGGGGGCCCATAAAAATCCCAATAGTGTGTCGGCCTGGAGAAATTACTCCATCAGGGGGCTCCGGCCCTAGTTTTAGCTGAACTATACTAATGGCGGCACATTTTGTCTTCTGTTATTTCAACATCTTTTAAGCTGCTGGTTCAAGTTACAGTAGTAATTTTCTCAAAAAATTGAGGATTTGAGGTAGACTTGAGGTGACAACTTGAAGCATTTTGATGAAACGAAACAAGCAACCTTTTTTTTTAACTGTATTCAAGGGTACAAACTAGGCTGTAGCCATTAAATTCAGAAGCTGTGCCTTGGACTCAAGAATGCAGACTGTCTCTTTTAAATAGAGTCACTCCCTTGTCACAGGTCAATAGGATAGAACTGTGCATTGTGGGAAACTCAGTACCGTGGGAGTAGACCACCAAACTAGCCTACTTAGCTACCAAGGCATAAGACGGAAGTCTCTTTATTCCTGGGCTTGTAGGGAATAATGAATGGTGTTTGGGGGGGGGGGGGTGGTAAGTAGGCATAAAATGAATAATGAATATTATTTTTAGTCTCTTTAAACTATTTGTGGAGCTGGCTGCAGGCCCAGTATCTGTACAGCTGAATAAAATGACAAGGTCACCTGGGTCACATGACAGGGGTGCAAAGGTGGATCACTGCACAGTGCTGCTGGGACAATAGCTGTTTGGGAGAGGGTAATTTAATGTAAATACTGCTCAGTCATGGAGAGAGGCAAGGAGGGAGCGAGAGAAAAAGAGACAGAGGTAAAGACAGGAACTGAGAGATGGAAATGAAGTAAATGTCACGCAAATGTCTACAGAACAAAATTGGCCTCTCTGGCTAAGTGTGTAGCATTTGCAGAAACATTCATTAACATGTATTGACTTTGTGTAATAAACATAAAGTAATTTATGTATCAAAATCATAAGCCAGGCTAATACTGCATTGTTGAGTATTGAAGAGCTGGTCTAAAATGAGAAAATGGTATTGGGCCTTTATCTAAACTTCAACACCTCATCAACCAACAAAAATAGCCTCAACTAAAAAACAGCCACACGCAGACTTAATTGCTCCCTAATTAGGGTTGGCCAAAAACAGCTAAAAGTGATATTTTTCATCAATTTAATCACTTAATTGACAGTATGTGTTCACACATGGCACGAACTGACACAAACTGACACATTCGCGACAGTGCGACTCTCGGAAATTGACACAGAAATGTTTGTTTCACAGAAAATTTAATTGCATTGAAGTCGAAGTTGAAATCAAGTACCGGTGTGTCAAAAAAGATTTCACGGAGAGCACTGTGGGAATTAACGTTCAGAGCTTGACGTTTACAGATGTTTTACAAGTTCCACACTCCATCTACCATAAGCCTCCTTGTCAAATATTCCGGAGAGCTCTGTGGGTTAAGTATTCCCTTGAGTTTCAAATTCCAGCGAGTTGAACATATTTCTACTGTTTCTCCCTTTCTTGCATGGGTTTTGTTAGCATTTCACATTAAATAGCTTAATTATCCGTCAATGATTTATTAGTTGACCCGTCATATGGGATGGAGTTAAAGACTGCTGACAATGGCAAAATATATCTTCTCATTAGCAAATGCTTCTGTAATGTAATGTCCTTAATCACTTGATAGGAGATTATATAAAAAGCTATATAAAAAGCTATATATATATATATATATATATATATATATACCACAAAGGAAAAATGGTCAGAGTCCAAATTTTGCACTTTTATATATTTTATATATTTTTTTTTTTTTGCATATTTTTTCAGTG